>NC_054768.1:245772-827870 GCF_003957565.2 Taeniopygia guttata | reverse complement strand
TTTTTGGGTTTTTTTCTGAGGGAATTTTGGGATTTTGGGGTTTTTTTTGGGTGAATTTGGGGTTTTTTGAAGAGTAATTTGGATTTTTTGGGGATTTTTGGGGGTTTTTGGAGGGGATTTTGGGGAGAATTTTAAATTTTGGGGGCTTTTGGGGGTGAAATTGGAGTTTCGGGATTTTTGGGGTGAAATTGGGGATTTTTGGGGTGAAATTGTGGATTTTTGGGGGTTTTGGGGGTGAAATTGGGATTTTTAGGGAGAAATTTGTGGAATTTTGATTTTTTTGAGGAGATTTTGGGGTAAAATTAGGGGATTTGGGGTTTTTTGGGGGGAAAATTTGGGTTTTTTGTGGTTTTTTGAGGAAATTTGGGATTTTGGGGTTTTTTTGGGGTGAAATTTGGATTTTTTTTGGGGTTTTTTTGGGTTTTTTGGGTTTTTTTGGGGGGATTTTGAGGTGAATTTGGGGGTTTTGGGGTGAATTTGGGGATTTTGGGATGAATTTGGGGATTTTTGGGGTTTTTTGGGGGGATTTTGGGGTAAAACAGGGATTTTTTTTTTGGAGGGGATTTTGGGGGAAATTTGAATTTTTGGGGTTTTTTTCTGAGGGAATTTTGGGATTTTTGGGGTTTTTTGGGTGAATTTGGGGGTTTTTTGAAGGGTAATTTGGATTTTTTGGGGATTTTTGGGGATTTTTGGAGGGGATTTTTAGGGAGAATTTGGAATTTTTAGGGGGTTTGGGGGTGAAATTTGGAGTTTTGGGACTTTTGGGGTGAAATTGTGGATTTTTGGGGGTTTTGGGGGTGAAATTTGGATTTTTAGGGGGAATTTGTGGAATTTTGATTTTTTGAGGGGATTTTGTGGTGAAATTTGGGGTTTTTTTGGGGTAAAATTTGGGTTTTTTGCTTTTTTTTGAGGAAATTTGGAGATTTTGGCGTTTTTTGGGGTGAAATTTGGATTTTTTGAGGTATTTTAGGGGGATTTTGGGGTGAAATTGGGATTTTTTTGATGGGTTTTTGGGGTGAATTTGGGGATTTTGAGGTGAATTGGGATTTTTGGGATTTTTGTAGGAGTTTTTGGGTGAAATTCGAATTTTTTTGGGGTTTTTGGGGTGAATTTGGGGATTTTTGTGGCTTTTTGGGGTGAATTTGGGATTTTTGGGTTTTTTTCGGGGAATTTTGGGGTAAACTTGGGAATTTTGGGGTTTTGGGGAAATTTTGGCATTTTTGGCTTCTTTAAGGGGATTTTGGGGTGAAATTTAAATTTTTGGATTTTTTTAAATAAGATTTTGGGGTAAATTTTGCATTTTTAGGGTTTTTTGGGGATGAATTTAGGGGGTTTTGGGGTTAATTTGAGGTTTTTTGGGTGAAATTGGGATTTTTGAGGTGAATTTGGGGATTTTTTTTTGGGGGGGTGAAATTGGGATTTTTGACAGCATTTTGGGGGTGAATTTGGGGATTTTGGGGTGAATTTGGGGGTTTTAAGATAAATTTTTAATTTTTTTGTGTGAATTTGGAGGTTTTCTGGGGTGAAATTTGGATTTTTGGGGTATTTTAACGTGATTTTGGGGTGAAATTGGGGGTTTTTTTGAGTTTTTGGGGTAAATTTGGGGATTTTGGGGTTTTGGGGTGAATTTTGAATTTTTTGATGTGAATCTGGAGGTTTTCTGGGGTGAAATTTGGATTTTTTGGGGTATTTTAAGGGGATTTTGGGGAGAAATTGGGAATTTTTGATGGGTTTTTGGGGTGAATTTGGGGATTTTGGGTTTTGAGGTGAATTTTCAATTTTTTGGGGTGAATTTGGGGGTTTTTTGTGGTGAAATTTGGATTTTTGGGGTATTTTAAGGGGATTTTGGGGTGAAATTGGGATTTTTTTTGAGTTTTTGGGGTCAATTTGGGTTTTTTTGTGGTGAAATTTGGATTTTTTTAAGGTATTTTAAGGAGATTTTGGGGTGAAATTGGGATTTTTTGATGTTTTTTTGGGGTGAATTTGGGGATTTTGGGTTTTGGGGTGAATTTGGAATTTTTTGGGGTGAATTTGGGGGTTTTTGGGTCCCACCTGGTGCGGGGCACGTCCACCCCGAGGTACTCCCGGCGCAGCAGCCGCGAGTGGCAGGTGGCCGCGAGCCTGAAAAAAAAACCCAAAATTTACCAAAATCTGCCAAAATCCACCCAAAATCTCCCGGGGATCTGTGGGGGATGAAGGAAGATGGGGGAAAATTAAAAAAAAAATGAAGAAAATCCACCAAAAATGAGCCAAAATCCACTAAAAATTACTCAAAATCCACTAAAAATGAAAAAAATCCACTCAAAATGACCTTAAATAGACCCAAAATGACCCAAAATGAGCGAAAATTGACTCAAAATTACCCAAAAATTACCAAAATTTCCAAAATCCACAAAAATGACCCAAAATCCTTAACAAATTACCAAAAAATGACCCAAAATGACCAAAATTTCCAAAATCCACAAAAATGACCCAAAATCTACCAAAAATGTCCCCAAAATGACCCAAAATCCTTAAAAAAAAACCTAAAAATGGCCCAAAATGACCCAAAAAATACCAAAATTGACCCCAAATCCACTAAAAATTGACCAAAATCCTCTAAAAAATGACCCAAAATCCACCCAAAATGACCCAAAAATGACCAAAAATCAAAAAAACCCACAAAAATGACCCAAAATCCTTTAAAAAATTACCAAAAAATGACCCAAAATGACCAAAATTCCCCAAAACCCACAAAAATGACCCAAAATCCTTTAAAAATGCCAAAAAAAACCCCAAAATGACCCAAAAATGACCCAAAATCCTCTAAAATTGACCCAAAATCCTCTCAAAATTCACCAAAAAATGATCCAAAATTGACCCAAAATTCACCAAAAATGACCCAAAATCCTCTAAAAATGACCCAAAATCCACTAAAAAATAACCTAAAAATGACCAAAATTCCCAAAATCCACCAAAAATGACCCAAAATCCACCAAAAATGACCCAAAATTGACCAAAAATCCAATAAAAATTGACCAAAATCCTCTAAAAAATGACCCAAAATTCACTAAAAAATGACCTAAAAATGACCCAAAATTCACCAAAAATGACCCAAAATGACCCAAAATTGACCCAAAATTCACTAAAAATTGACCAAAATCCTGTAAAAAATGACCCAAAATTGACCAAATATACCCAAAAAAATTGCCAAAAATCCACCAAAATTGACCCAAAATCCTCTAAAAAATGACCCAAAATTCTCTATAATTGACCCAAAATCCACTAAAAAAAAAACCTAAAAAAAGACACAAAATTCACTAAAATTGACCAAAAATTCACCGAAATTACCCAAAATCCTCTAAAAAAGTGAACTAAAAATGATCCAAAAATCCACCAAAAATGACCCAAAATTGACCCAAAATCCACTAAAAATTGACCCAAATCCTCTAAAAAATTACCCAAAATCCACTAAAAAATGACCCAAAATTCACCAAAAATGCCCCAAAATGACCCAAAATTGACCCAAAACTGACCAAAATTCCCAAAACACATAAAAAAAACCCAAAAAAGGACCCAAAATCCTCTAAAAAAATACCCAAAATGGACTAAAAACAACCCAAAAAAAAGCCAAAAATCCACCAAAAATGACCCAAAATCCAGTAAAAAATGACCTAAAAATTTCCCAAAATTCGCTAAAATTGACCCAAAATGACCCAAAATCCACTAAAAAATAACATAAAAATGACCCAAAATTCACTAAAAAATGACCTAAAAATGACCCAAAATGACCCAAAATTGACCAAAAATCCAATAAAAATTGACCTAAATCCTCTAAAAAATGACCCAAAATTGACCAAAAATACCCCAAAAATTGCCAAAAATCCACCAAAATGGACCCAAAATCCTCTAAAAAAATGACCCAAAATTGACCCAAAATCCACTAAAAATGACCCAAAATTGATCCAAAATCCACAAAAAATTAAACAAAATCCTCTAAAAAATGACCAAAAATTCACCCAAAATAGCCCAAAAAATTGCCAAAAATCCACCAAAAAATTGCCAATAATCCACCAAAAATGACCCAAAATTCACCAAAAATGACCCAAAATGATCGAAATTCCAAAAATCCACCAAAAATGACCCAAGAAATGACCAAAATTCCCAAAACACATCAAAAAAAACCAAAAAAATAACCCAAAATCCTCTAAAAAAGACCCAAAATTGACAAAAAATACCCCAAAAAAAGCCAAAAATCCACCAAAAATGACCCAAAATCCACTAAAAAATGACCTAAAAATTTCCGAAAATTTGCTAAAATTGACACAAAATCCTCTAAAAAAATGACCGAAAAATGACCCAAAATCTACCAAAAATGACCCAAAATTGACCGAAATTTCACTACAAATTGACCCAAAATCGACTAAAAAATGACCCAAAACTGACCCAAAATGCACCAAAAATGACCCAAAATTGACCCAAAATCCAATAAAAATCGACCAAAATCCTCTAAAAAATGACCCAAAATTCACTAAAATTGACACAAAATCCACCCAAAATGATCAAAATTCCCAAAATCCACCAAAAATGACCCAAAAATGACCAAAATTCCCAAAACACTTTAAAAATAATCAAAAACCGACCCAAAATCGCCTAAAAAAGACCCAAAATTGACCAAAAATACCCAAAAAAATTGCCAAAAATCCACCAAAAATGACCCAAATTTCACCAAAAATTCCCCCAAATCCCCTAAAAATTCCCCAGAATTCCGAATTTTCCCAAACCCGCCGGAATTTGCCCCAAACTCTCTCACCAGATGGTGCCGAAGCAGCCGGTGCGGCGCCGCAGAACTTCGGGGTAGTAGAACATGGTGGGAACTCCCGCAAATTTGAATAAATTTGAATAAATTTGGATAAATTTGAAACAAATCCAAATATTTAAACTTTGTTTGGATAATTAGGATGGAAAAACGGGGCGAAAAAAGGCGATTTTGGTTAAAAAATAGGGGGAAATTTGCTAAAAAATGGTTTAAAACCAATATTTAACTATATGTCAAATTTGCATAAAATTTGCATAAGCTTTGCATAAATTAACAGATAATTTATCTATTTAAATACAATTAAATGATAATAAAAATTGGAGTTTTTAAGTCACAAAATTTTGCGAAATTTGGTAAAGATGGAAATTAAAACTGCTCAAATTAATGAATTTTAATAAATTAGCAACTTTTAATTAATTAATTAAGATATTAACATAAAGTAATTAATATAATTGAGAGGGAATAAATTAAAATGATATTTAAATTATTTTTTTTAAATTAAAAGGGTTGAAATGTCTCCAGAAAGGTGCTGAAAATTGGAATTTAAATATGAAAATTAAGTAAAATTATTAAAATAATTAATTAAATAAATTAAATTAATCGCTTCTGTAAGTTTAAATTATTTTTTAAAAATTTAATAAATTGGGTATTTAAATTAAAATTAAATATACTATTAAAATGTCTAAAAAAGCCTTTAAAAGGCAAAAAAACCCTTAAAAATTTAAATAAATTTAAATTTAAATTTCAGATCAGTTCAAAAATTAATAAATATTTAATTATTAATTAAATGTTCATTAATTAAAGTGAATTTTTTTAATTATTTGGGGAATTTTACCCCAAAAAAGCCCCAAAACCTCTTTAAAAACTTAAATAAAATTGTCTTTAAATGCCCAAATTTAATGTAACAATTAATATATTAAATAATTAATTAATTAAATATACAATAAGTTAATTAAATATTAAATAACTTTTATTTTATTTAAGTGAATTATTAAAAAGTGAGGATAAAAAGGAAATTTTGGACCTAAAAAAGGGCCCAAAATTTCCAAAAAAAGCCTCAAATTTTTAATAAAATTAAAATAAATATTAAATATTAATTAAATATTAACAAATTTTAATAAATTAAAACAATATTTAAATTATTTACAGATAAAATGGGGATAAAAAAGGCAAAAATGCCTCAAAAACAACCAAAAATTTCAAAATTTTCCCTAAAAATTGAATAAATAATTGAATACTAATTTAATATTAATTACTTACTAATTAAACAAGAATAATTTGAATAAATTAGAGGAATATTTAAATTATTTAAAGAAAAAACGGGATAAACAGGCAACAAAAAGCCTCAAAAAACACCCCAAAAATGCAGAATTTTCCCCAAAACTTGAATAAATAATTTAAAATATTAATTAAATATTAATTAAATAATAAATAAATATGAATAAATTCTAATAAATTAAGGGAATATTTAAATTATTTATAGACAAAACGGGAAAAAAAGTCAAAAAATGGCTCAAAAAACACAAAAAAATTCAAATTTTCCCTTAAAAATTGAATAAATAATTAAAGTTACTATTAATTATTAATTAATAAATAATAATTTGAATAAATTAAGGGAATATTTAAATTATTTCAAGGTAAAACGGGATAAAAAGGCAACAAAAAGCCTCAAAAAACACCCGAAAAATTCAGTTTTCCCCAAAACTTGAACAAATAATTTTTTAAATTAATTAAATATTAATTAAATTATAAATAAATATTAATAAATTCTAATAAATTAAGGGAATATGTAAATTATTTACAGACAAAACGGGATAAAAAAGTCAAAAAACGGCTCAAAAAACACCCAAAAAATCCAAATTTTCGCCTAAAAATTTAATAAATAATTAAATAATTAAATTTACTATTAATTATTAATTAATAATTTGAATAAATTAAGGGAATATTTAAATTATTTACAGACAAAATGGGGATAAAAAAGGCAAAAAAATGCCTCAAAAACACCCAAAAAATTCAAAATTACCCCTAAAATTTGAAATAATAATTAAATAATTTAATTAAATATTAATTAATTGATGGCTTTTTAATTAACTTTTAAGTTTTAAAGGGAGTTTAGAGCCTAAACCAGGAGGAAATAAATTAAATTCAATTAATTAAACGCTAATTAAACAATATTATTAAATTGGGTTAAAATTGAATTTATTTTGATTTAATTTAATTGGATTTATTTTAATGGGATTTAATGTAATTGTATTTAATTTAAATTTATTTAATTTGGTTTAATTTAACGGGATTTAAATTAATTAAATTGAATTGGATTTAATTTAATTGAACTTAGTAGGATTTAACTGGATTTAAATTATTTTAATTGGGTTTTATTAAATGCGATTTAATTTTTATTAAAATTTAATTTAATTGGATTTAATTAGATTTAGTTGGATTTATTTTAATTTGGTTTAATTTAATTGGATTTAATTTAATTTAATTGGGTTAAAATTTAATTTGGATTTAATTTAATGGGATTTAATTGGATTTAATTTAATTTAATTTAATTGGGTTAAAATTTAATTTGGATTTAATTTAATGGGATTTAATTGGATTTTATTTAATTGGATTTAATTGGGTTAAAATTTAATTTGGATTAATTTAATGGGATTTAATTGGATTTTATTTAATTGGATTTAATGGGAATTAATTTGATTTAAGTGGTTTTAATTTAATTTGATTTAATATAAATTTTATTTAATTTAATTGGATTTATTTGAATTTAATAGGATTTAATTGGATTAAATTTAATTAAACCCACAAAATGACACAAAACCCTCCCAAAACTGCCTTAAACAGCCCAAATTTAATTCAAATTAACAAATTTAATTAAAACTAATCAAATTTAATTAAAACCAATTAAAACTTTAAACCCTGCGCTAAAATTCGCTTAAAAATTGAATAAATTCGAAACAAAATGGGAGAAATTCACGCTAAAAACGAATTTAAAAAGCGAATTTCGCCCTCAGCGCCTCACTAATAATTAATTAACACCTATTAATACCTCATTAATTAAATTATTTCAATAAATAAAGGCAGATTTAATTAATAATTTAATTAAATCCCTCATTAACCCCCCCCTTTCAAACCCAAACCCGCCTCCGATCGCCCTCAGCGGCGCCAATTAGCGCTTTATTAACGCCTTAATTAATCCGCACGAGCCCCCTGGTGTTAATTATGCTAATTAAGTTAATTAAATGAATTAAATTAATTTTAAATGAAGAATTTAAAGCCTTTAAGTCGCTCCTGCCGCAGCCGCGCCTCGACCGCCGCCACCTCCAGACTGAGGCCGCGCGCGCTGCGCCGACTCTTTTATCACCTCGGTTTCCCCGCCCACTTTTCTGAACTCAGCCAATCAGCACGCTGCCTCCCTCAGGAGACCCCGCCCCTTTCCCCGCCCTCATTATACCCCCTCAACCAATCAACGCGCGGCGCTTGCCCGGCAACGGCCGCTGGCCAATCGGAGTGAGCGAAAGGGAAGGGCGGGAAAATTTCAGCCAATCAGAGGGCGGAGATTGTGTGAGGGGAGAAGAAGGAGAAGCGGGAGGGGAAAATGGCGGACGGAGGAGGCGGGAAAGGCTGAGGGGGCCCTGAGGGGATTTTTGGGGTGAATTTGGGGGATTTTGGGGAAATTTGGGGTGAATTTTGGGTATTTTGGGGTTTTCAGGGGGAGTTTGGGGTAAATTTGAAGGATTTTCGGGGATTTTGGTGAATTTGGGGTAAATTTGGGGGATTTTTGGTGAATTTTGGGAGATTTGGGGTTTTTTTTGGGATGAATTTGGGGGATTTTGGGGAGAATTTGGGGGATTTTGGGTTGAATTTGGGGATTTTGGGGTGAATTTTGGGATTTCGGGGTGAATTTGGGGATTTTGGGTGAATTTGGGAGGATTTGGGGCATTTTGGGGTAAATTTGGGGGATTTTTGGTGAATTTGGGGGATTTGGGGGGGATTTGGGGGATTTTTTTTGGATGAATTTGGAGGATTTTGGGGTAAATTTGGGGGATTTTGGGGAAATTTGGGGTGAATTTTGGGTATTTTGGGGATTTCAGGGGGATTTTGGGGTAAATTTAAGGATTTTTGGGGATTTTTGGTGAATTTGGGGTAAATTTGGGGGATTTTTGGTGAATTTCGGGGATTTTGGTGGGGGATTTGGGGGATTTTTTTGGGGTGAATTTGTGGAATTTTGGGGTTCCAGGTGGAATTTTGGGGGGAATTTCTGGAATTTTGGGGATCCCAGGTGGATTTTGGGTTTAATTTGGGGATTTTGGGGTGAATTAGGGTGGATTTGGGGCATTTGGGGGTAAATTTGGGGGATTTTGGGGTAAATTTGGGGGATTTTGGGGGATCTCAGGTGGATTTTGGGATGAATTTGGGGGATTTTTGGATTAATTTGGGGGAATTTGGGAGATTTGGGGTAAATTTATGGAATTTTGGGATCCCAGATGGAATTTTGGGGTAAATTTGTGGAATTTTGGTGGGGATTGGGGGGATTTGGGGTATATTTGGCAGATTTTGGGGTAAATTTAGGCAATTTTGGGGTCCCATGTGGGATTTTGGGGGTCCCAGATGGAATTTTGGGGTGAATTTTTAGAAATTTGGGGAATTTGTGGAAATTTGGGGGATTTGGGGTAAATTTTGGCGATTTTGGGGTGAATTTGGGGGATTTGGGGTAAATTTGTGGAATTTTGGGGTCCCAGATGGAATTTTGGGGTGAATTTGTGGAATTTTGGGGGGGATTTGGGGGATTTTGGGTATATTTGGGAGATTTTGGGGTAAATTTAGGCAATTTTGGGGGTCCCAAGTGGAATTTTAGGGTGAATTTGTAGAAATTTGGGGGATTTGGGGTAAATTTTGGCGATTTTGGGGTAAATTTGGGGGATTTTGAGGGATCCCAAGTGGATTTTGGGGTGAATTTTGGGGATTTTGGGGTGAATTTGTGGAATTTTGGGATGAATTTGGGGATTTTGGGATGAATTTGTGGAAATTTGGCGTAAATTTGTGAAATTTTGGGGTTCCAGGTGGATTTTGGGTTAAATTTGGAAGATTTTGGGGGGAATTTGGGGGATTTTGGGGTGAATTTGGTGAATTTTGGTGGGAATTTGGGGTAAATTTGGAGAACTTTGAGTAAATTTGGTGAATATTGGTGGGAATTTGGGGTAAATTTGGAGAATTTTGGGTAAATTTGGTGAATTTGGGATAAATTTGGGGTAATTTTGGGGGATTTGGGGTGTCCCAGGTGAATTTTGGGTTGAATTTGGAAGATTTTGGGGGGAATTTGTGGTAAATTTGTGGAATTTTGGGGAAATTTGGTGAATTTTGGTGGGAATTTGGGGGATTTGGGGTGAATTTGTGGAATTTTGGGGTTCCAGGTGGATTTTGGGGTGAATTTGGGGGATTTTGGGGTGATTTGAGGGATTTCGGGGTGAATTTCGGCAATTTTGGGGTAAATTTGGGGGTTTTGGGGATCCCAGGTGGATTTTGGGGTGAATTTGGGGGATTTTGGGGTGAATTTGTGGAATTTTGGTTGGAGTTTAGGGAATTTTGGGTAAATTTGAAGGATTTTAGGTTGAATTTGGAAATTTTGGGGTGAATTTGTGGAATTTTGGGGTGAATTTTTGAAATTTTGAGGTTCCAGGTGGATTTTGGGGCGAATTTGTTGAATTTTGGGGTTCCAGGTGGATTTTGGGGTTAATTTGGGGGTTTTTTTTGTGAATTTAGGAGGATTTGGGGGTGAATTTGGGGAATTTTGGGCAAATTTGGTGAATTTTGGTGGGAATTTGAGGGATTTTTGGGTGAATTTGGGAGATTTTGGGATAAATTTGGGAGATTTTGGGTGGATTTGGGGTGAATTTTGGGGATTTTGGGGTGTCCCAGGTGAATTTTGGGTTGAATTTGGAAGATTTTGGGGTAAATTTGGGGAATTTTGGGTAAATTTGGAGAATTTTGGGGAAATTTGGTGAATTTGGGTAAATTTGGGAGATTTTGGGATAAATTTGGGGGATTTTGGGATAAATTTGGGGGATTTTGGGTGGATTTGGGGTGAATTTTGGGGATTTTGGGGGTCCCAGCTGACCTTTGCCCATATATGGCGCTCATTAACATAAAAGGCGTGACTCATTAATATTAACACACATCTTTATTTGCATATGCTCATTAACATAAAATGCGTGGCTCATTAATAATAACACACTTTATTTGCATAAAAGTGGGCGTGGCTCAAATATCCTCATTTCCTCCCCCAAATAAACTTTATTTGCATAAAACCACAATTAATTTGATTTAATTAATTATTTCATACAACCCTCATTTGCATAAGCTCCGCCCCCACCCTTTCCCAACACTTTTTTCCTTTTTTGGGCATTTTTACCATATATGGGGATTTTAAATTATTTTTCCATATATGGAAACCTCATTTGCATAGCGACCCCAAAATGCTCCTAAAATGACCCAAAAAGACCCAAAATTTCCCAAAAATGCCCCAAAATGTCCCAAAATACCCCCAAAAATGACCAAATTCCCCCAAAATTATCCCAAAAAAAACCCAAAATTCCCCCAGAATTGCCCCAAAAATAATCACAAAATGCCCCAAATTTCCCCCAAAAAACACAAAAAAACCCCAAATTCTCCCAAATTCCCCAAAAATTCCCCCCAAAATGACCCCAAAATTACCCAAAAAGCCCCAAAATTCCCAGAATATCCCAAAAAACCTCCAAAATAATCCCAAAGTTTTCAAAAAATCCAAAATTCCCCCCAAAAATTCCTCCCAAAATACCCCGAAAAAAACCCCAAAATTCCCCCCAAAAATCCCCAAAATAACCCCAAAATACCAAAAATTCACCCAAAAATCCCTGAAAATTCCCCCAAAAATCCCCAAAAATTCCCCCAAAAAAACCCCAAAATTCCCCAAGAACGCCCCCAAAAAACCCCAAAATCCCCCCAAAAATCCCCAAAATAACCCCAAAATACCCAAAAACTCACCCCAAAATCCCCGAAAATTCCCCCAAAAAACCCCAAAATTTCGCAAAAAACTCCAAAATTCCCCAAGAACGTCCCCAAAAAACCCCAAAATCCTCCCAAAAATCCCCAAAATACCAAAAATTCCCCAAAATTCCCCCAAAAACACCCCAAAAAAACCCCAAAATTCCCTCAAAATTCCCCAAAACGCCCCAAAAATCCCATATAAGGTCATTTTGCCCATATAAGGTCATTTTCCCATATACATCCGCCTCATTTGCATAACGCCCTCAGCCCCGCCCCCTGTGGGCGTGGCCTCACCGGCGCCTCCTCCCCCAGCACTGACCCCAAAATGGCCCAAAATGCCCCAAAAACTCCCAAAATTCCCCTTAAAATTACCCAAAAAACCCCAAAATTCACAGAATATCCCCAAAACCTCCAAAATAATCCCAAAACTCCCAAATTACCCCAAAAATAACCTCAAAATATCCTGAAAGAACCCCAAAATTCCCCAAGAACGCCCCCAAAAAAACCCCAAAATTCCCCCCAAAAAACCCCAAAATACCCAAAAATTCACCCAATATTCCGTGAAAATTCCCCAAAAAAGCCCAAAATTCCCTTAAATGCCCCAAAATTCCCGAGGAAACCCCAAAAATCCCCCCAAAATACTCCAAAAAAATCCAAAAATTGCCCCACATTCTCCCTAAAAACCCCAAAATTCTGCCCAAAATTCCCCCAAAAAGCCCCAAAATTCCCCCAAAAATACCCCGAAAATTCCCAAAAAAATTCCCCCAAAAATTCCCTAAAACTCCCCAAAATACCAAAAATTCACCAAAAAATTCCCGAAAATTCCCCCAAAATTCCCCAAGAACGCCCCCAAAAAACCCCGAAATTCCCCCAAAAATCCCCAAAAAACCCCAAAATACCCAAAAATTCACCCCAAAATTCCCGAAAATTCCCCCAAAAAACCCCAAAATTTCCCAAAAAACTCCAAAATTCCCCAAGAACGTCCCCAAAAAACCCCAAAATCCTCCCAAAAATCCCCAAAATACCAAAAATTCCCCAAAATTCCCCCAAAAACACCCTAAAAACCCCCAAAATTCCCTCCAAATTTCCCCAAAACGCCCCAAAATTCCCCAAAAACCCCCATTTTTCCCATATAAGGTCATTTCCCCCATTAACATCCGCCTCATTTGCATAACGCCCTCAGCCCCGCCCCCTGTGGGCGTGGCCTCACCGGCACCTCCTCCCCCAGCAGTGACCCCAAAATGGCCCAAAATGCCCCAAAAACTCCCAAAATTCCCCCCAAAACTACCCAAAACCCACAAAATTCCCAAAATATCCCCCAAAACCTCTGAAACAATCCCAAAATTATCCAAAAGCTCCAAAATTACCCCAAAAATTACCCCAAAATATCCCCAAAAAAACCCAAAATTCCCCCAAAAAACCCCCAAATACCCAAAAATTCACCCAATATTCCCTGAAAATTCCCCCAAAAGCCCAAAAATCCCTCAAAACGCCCCCAAAATCCCGAGAAAACCCCAAAAATTCCCCGAAAATACTCAAAAAAAAATCCAAAAATTGCCCCAAATTTGCCCAAAAATCCCAAAATTCTGCAAAAATGACCCAAAAATACCCAAAAATTCCACCAAAAATCCCCAAATTCCCCAAGAACGCCCCCAAAAAAATCCTCAAATTCTCCCAAAAATCCCTAAAATAACCCCAAAATACCAAAAATTCACCCAAAAATCCCAAAATTCCCCAAGAACGCCCCCAAAAAACCCTCAAATCCCAAAAAAATCCGCAAAATAATCCGAAAATACCAAAAATTCACCCAAAAATCCCGGAAAATTCCCCCAAAAATCCCAAAATTCCCCAAGAACGCCCCCAAAAACCCCCAAATTCCCCCAAAAATCCCCAATATCATCCCAAAATACAAAAAATTCACCCCAAACCCCCCAAATTAACCCAAAAAACCTCAAAATTCCCTCAAAAACCCCATTTTGCCCATATAAGGTCATTTTTCCCATATAAGGTCATTTCCCCCATTTACATCCGCCTCATTTGCATAGCGCCCTCAGCCCCGCCCCCTGTGGGCGTGGCCTCACCGGCACCTCCTCCCCCAGCATTCGGAGCATGCGCAGTCGGTGCTCAGCCTCGCTCTCGCCCGGCAGGCGCTGAGTCCTCCCGGCCGCTAGGTGGCGCTGCGCGGCGGCGCGGAGCTCTTCCGGGTCATAGAGAGGGGCGGGGTCCAGGCCGTGGCGGTTAATGAGGGACACGAGATACTCGGAATAGTGACCGCTGAGTGACCACAGAGTGACCGCAGAGTGACCACTGAGTGACCACTGAGTGACCACTGACCCCTCAGTGACCAATGAGTGACCACAACCCCGAAAACCCGGAAAAATGCCCCAAAATCCCACAAAAATGCCCCCAAAATGCCCCAAAAATGACCCAAAATGGCGGCTGAGTGACCACAGAGTGACCACAGAGTGACCACTGACCCCTCAGTGACCAATGAGTGACCACAACCCCAAAAACCCAAAAAAATCCCCTAAAAATGCCCCAAAATCCCCCAAAAATGACCCAAAATCACCCAAAAATGACCCAAAATGGCCCCTGAGTGACCACAGAGTGACCAATGAGTGACCACTGAGTGACCACTGAGTGACCACAGAGTGACCACTGACCACAGAGTGACCACAACCCCAAAAACCCCGAAAAATCCCCTAAAACTGCCCCAAAATCGCCCAAAAATGACCCAAAATGGCGCCTGAGTGACCACTGAGTGACCACAGAGTGACCACTGAGTGACCACTGACCCCTCAGTGACCAATGAGTGACCACAACCCCAAAAACCCCTAAAAATACCCCAAAATCCAGCAAAAATGACCCAAAATCACCCAAAATGACCCAAAATTACCCAAAAATGACCCAAAATGACCCCGAGTGACCACTGAGTGACCACTGAGTGACCAATGAGTGACCACTGACCACTGAGTGACCACAACCCCAAAAACCCCGAAAAATGCCAAAAAAATTCCCTAAAAATGCCTTAAAATCATCCAAAAATGACCCAAAATGGCCGCTGAGTGACCACTGAGTCACCACTGAGTGACCAATGAGTGACCACAGAGTGACCACTGAGTGACCACTGAGTGACCACTGACCCCTCAGTGACCAATGAGTGACCACAACCCAAAAATCCCCTAAAAATGCCACAAAATCCCTCAAAAATGATCCAAAATGGCCGCTGAGTGACCGCTGAGTGACCACAGAGTGACCACAGAGTGACCACTGACCCCTCAGTGACCAATGAGTGACCACAACCCCAAAAACCCCAAAAAATCCCCCAAAAATGCCTTAAAATCACCCAAAAATGACCCAAAATGGCGCCCGAGTGACCACTGAGTGACCACTGAGTGACCACTGAGTGACCCTCACTGACCACAACCCCAAAAACCCCAAAAAATCCCCTAAAAATGCCCCAAAATCATCCAAAAATGACCCAAAATGGCCGCTGAGTGACCACAGAGTGACCACTGAGTGACCACAGACCACTGAGTGACCAATGAGTGACCACTGAGTGACCACAGCCCCAAAAATCCCCTAAAAATGCCCCAAAAATGCCCTAAAAATGATCCAAAATCACCCAAAAATGACCCAAAATGGCCCCTGAGTGACCACTGAGTGACCACAGAGTGACCACTGACCACTGAGTGACCACTGAGTGACCACTGACCCCTCAGTGACCAATGAGTGACCACAACCCCAAAAACCCCAAAAAATCCCCTAAAAATGCCCCAAAATCCCCCAAAAATGACACAAAATGACCCCGAGTGACCACAGAGTGACCACTGAGTGACCACTGAGTGACCACAGAGTGACCACTGAGTGACCACTGAGTGACCACAGAGTGACCACTGACCACTGACTGACCCTCAGTGACCACAACCCCAAAAACCCCAAAAAACGCCCAAAAATCCCCTAAAAATGCCTTAAAATCCCCAAAAAATGACCCAAAATGGCCCCTCAGTGACCACTGAGTGACCAATGAGTGACCACTGAGTGACCACTGACCACTGAGTGACCACTGAGTGACCCTCAGTGACCACAACCCCAAAAACCCCTAAAAATGCCCAAAAATCCCCCAAAAATGACCCAAAATGACCCAAAATGACCCAAAATGGCCCCTGAGTGACCAATGAGTGACCACTGAGTGACCCCTGAGTGACCAATGAGTGACCACTGAGTGACCAATGAGTGACCAATGAGTGACCACTGAGTGACCACTGAGTGACCCTGAGTGACCACTGAGTGACCCCTGAGTGACCAATGAGTGACCACTGAGTGACCAATGAGTGACCAATGAGTGACCACTGAGTGACCACTGAGTGACCCTGAGTGACCACTGAGTGACCACTGAGTGACCACAGAGTGACCACTGACCCCTCAGTGACCAATGAGTGACCACATCCCCAAAAACCCCGAAAAATGCACCAAAATCCAGCAAAAATGACCCAAAAATACCCCAAAATGACCCAAAAATGACACAAAATGGCCGCTGAGTGACCACAGAGTGACCACTGAGTGACCACTGACCCCTCAGTGACCAATGAGTGACCACAACCCCAAAAACCCCGAAAAATGCCCCAAAAATCCCCTAAAAATGCCTTAAAATCCCTCAAAAATGATTCAAAATGGCGGCTGAGTGACCACTGAGTGACCACTGAGTGACCACTGAGTGACCACTGAGTGACCACTGACCAATGAGTGACCACAACCCCAAAAACCCCTAAAAATGCCCCAAAATCACCCAAAAATGACCCAAAAATGACCCAAAATGGCCCCTGAGTGACCAATGAGTGACCACAGAGTGACCACAGAGTGACCACAGAGTGACCACTGAGCCCTCAGTGACCAATGAGTGACCACAACCCCAAAAACCCCGAAAAATGCACCAAAATCCCGCAAAAATGACCCAAAATGACCCTGAGTGACCACTGAGTGACCACTGAGTGACCACAGAGTGACCACTGAGTGACCACAACCCCAAAAACCCCAAAAAATCCCCTAAAAATGCCCCAAAAATGACCCAAAATGGCCCCTGAGTGACCAATGAGTGACCAATGAGTGACCACTGAGTGACCACTGAGTGACCACTGAGTGACCCTGAGTGACCACTGACCCCTCAGTGACCAATGAGTGACCACAACCCCAAAAACCCCAAAAAATCCCCTAAAAATGCCCCAAAATCCAGCAAAAATGTCCCAAAAATGCCCCAAAATGACCCAAAAATGACCCAAAATGGCCCCTGAGTGACCAATGAGTGACCACTGAGTGACCAATGAGTGACCACTGAGTGACCAATGAGTGACCACTGAGTGACCAATGAGTGACCACTGAGTGACCACAGAGTGACCAATGAGTGACCACTGAGTGACCACTGACCACTCAGTGACCAATGAGTGACCACAACCCCAAAAACCGCGAAAAATGCCCCAAAAACCCCTAAAAATCCCCTAAAAATGCCTTAAAATCCCCCAAAAATGACCCAAAATGGCCCCTGAGTGACCACTGAGTGACCACAGAGTGACCACTGAGTGACCTCAGAGTGACCACAGAGTGACCACAGAGTGACCACTGAGTGACCACTGAGTGACCGCTGAGTGACCACTGACCCCTCAGTGACCAATGAGTGACCACAACCCCAAAAACCCCTAAAAATGCCCCAAAAATGCCATAAAATCCCTCAAAAATGCCCCAAAAATGACCCAAAATGCCCCAAAAATGACCCAAAATGGCCCCTGAGTGACCACAGAGTGACCGCTGAGTGACCAATGAGTGACCAATGAGTGACCAATGAGTGACCCTCAGTGACCACAACCCCAAAAATCCCCGAAAAATGCCCCAAAATCCCGCAAAAATGACCCAAAAATGCCCCAAAATGCCCCAAAAATGACCCAAAATGGCCCCCGAGTGACCAATGAGTGACCACTGAGTGACCACTGAGTGACCACTGACCCCTCAGTGACCAATGAGTGACCACAACCCCAAAAACCCCGAAAAAACCCCAAAAAATCCCCTAAAAATGCCCCAAAATGCCCCAAAAATGACCCAAAATGGCGCCTCAGTGACCACTGAGTGACCACAGAGTGACCACAGAGTGACCAATGAGTGACCACTGAGTGACCAATGAGTGACCACTGACCACTGAGTGACCACTGAGTGACCACAACCCCAAAAACCCCAAAAAATCCCCTAAAACTGCCTTAAAATGACCCAAAAATGACCCAAAATGGCCCCTGAGTGACCACAGAGTGACCAATGAGTGACCAATGAGTGACCACTGAGTGACCACTGAGTGACCACTGAGTGACCACTGACCCCTCAGTGACCAATGAGTGACCCTCAGTGAGCACAACCCCAAAAACCCCTAAAAATACCCCAAAATCCCGCAAAAATGCCCCAAAATCCCCCAAAAATGACCCAAAATGGCCCCCGAGTGACCAATGAGTGACCACTGAGTGACCACTGAGTGACCAATGAGTGACCAATGAGTGACCAATGAGTGACCACTGAGTGACCAATGAGTGACCAATGAGTGACCCTCAGTGACCACAACCCCAAAAACCCGGAAAAATACCCCAAAAATGCCCCAAAAATGACCCAAAATCACCCAAAAATGACCCAAAAATGACCCAAAATGGCCCCTGAGTGACCACAGAGTGACCACTGAGTGACCACTGAGTGACCAATGAGTGACCACTGAGTGACCACTGACCCCTCAGTGACCAATGAGTGACCACAACCCCAAAAACCCCTAAAAATACCCCAAAATCCCGCAAAAATGACCCAAAATCCCCCAAATTTGCCCCAAAATGACCCCCGAGTGACCACTGACCAATGAGTGACCACTGAGTGACCAATGAGTGACCAATGAGTGACCAATGAGTGACCACTGAGTGACCACTGAGTGACCACAACCCCAAAACTGCCCTAAAATACCCCTAAAAATGCCTTAAAAAACCCCAAAAAATCCTCTAAAAATGACCCAAAATGCCCCAAAATGCCCCAAAATCCCCCAAATTTGCCCCAAAATGACCCCTGACCCCGGGTGACCCCGACTGACCGGCAGAGTCCGGCCTGGCCCGGGGCCGTGTCCCGCCCGCACGGCTCGTCCCGAAGGGTCACCCCGAATTCCTTCTGCTCCGGAACGGGACAGCGGCCTGGGGGGAAAAACGGGGATTTTGGGAAAATTGGTGAAAAATGGGGAAAATGGGGGAAAATGGGGGGAAAATGGGGGGAAATGGGGGGAAAATGGGGGAAATTGGGGGAAAATTGGGAAAAAATGGGGAAAAAATGGGGGGAAAAATGGGGGAAAAAAGGGAAAATAAATGGGGATTTTGGGGGGGAAAATGGGGAAAAAGGGGGAAAAAATGGGGAAAAATGAAGAAAAAATGGGGGAAAATGGGGGAAAAATGGGGATTTTGGGTGGAAAATTGGGATAAAATGGGGATTTGGGGGAAAAATGGGGGGTTGGGCAAATTAATAAAAAATGGGGAGTTTGGGGAAATTAATAAAAATGGGGAGTTTGGGGGAAAATATGGGGGAAAATGGGGAAAAATGGGGAAAAAATGGGGGAAAATGGGGAAAAATGGGGGAAAAGGGGAAATAAATGGGGAAAAATGGGGAAAAATGGGGGAAAATGGGGAAAAATGGGGAAAAATGGGGAAAAATGGGAAAAAAAATGGGGGAAAAATGGGGGAAAATGGGGAAAAAAAGGGGTATTTTGGGGTAAAAAATGGGGAAAAAATGTGGGGGAAATGGGGAAAAAATGGGGAGAAATGAAAGAAAAATTGCGATTTTTGGGGGAAAAATTGGAAAAAAAGAAAAATATGGGGATTTTGGGGGAAAAATGGGGAAAAATGAAAAAAAAAAGGGGATTTTTAGGGGGAAAACGAGGAGAAAAATGGGGATTTTGGGGGGAAAAATGGGGAAAAAAGAGAAAATAAATGGGGAGTTTGGGGGGAAAAATGGGGGAAAATGGGGAAAATGGGGAAAAAATGGGGAAAAATGGGGAAAAATGGGGGAAAAATGGGGAAAAAGTGGGGAAAAAATGGGGGGAAAAATGGGGAAATAAATGGGGAAAAATGGGGAAAAATGGGGATTTTGGGGAAAAAATTCCCAAATGGGGAGAAAAATGGGGAGAAAATGGGGGGAAAAAAGGGAATTTTGGGGAAAATGGGGAAAAAATGATAAAAAATTGGGAATTTTGGGGGGAAAATGGGAATTTTGGGGGGGAAAATGTGAATTTTGTGGTGTCCCAGTATAAACCAGTCCAAACCAGTATAAACCAGTACAAACCAGTCGGGTTGGGCGGGGCCTCAGGGGGCGGTTCTGTCTCGAAGGCGACGTTCCCACTCTGAGGGGGAGAGATCCCAGTAAAAACCAGTATGGGCCAGTATAAACCAGTATAAACCAGTATAAACCAGTAAAAACCAGTATAAACCAGTATAAACCAGTATAAACCAGTATAAACCAGTATAAACCAGTATAAAAAATCCCACTTAACCCCAAATTTTCCCCATTTTTGACCTTTGGAGAGCCTCAAAATTCCCTCCCAGTCCCTCCCAGTACAAACCAGTATAAACCAGTATAAACCAGTAACCCCAAATTCCCTTTTTCCCCCATTTTTAACCCTTTATTTCCCATTTTTAACCCTTTATTTTCCACTTTTTGACCATTTTAAACTCAATTTTCTCCCAATTTTCACCATTTTTCCCCATTTTTTCCCTCCCAGTACAAACCAGTCCAAACCAGTCCAAACCAGTATAAACCAGTAACCCCAAATCCCCTTTCCCCATTTTTAACTCTTTATTTCCCAGTTTTAACCCTTTATTTTCAACTTTTTGACCATTTTAAACCCAATTTTCACCCAATTTTTACCCAATTTTCACCAATTTTTTCCCATTTTCCCCCTCCCAGTCCCTCCCAGTATAAACCAGTACAAACCAGTAACCCCAAATCCCCTTTTCCCCCATTTTAACCATTTATTTTCCATTTTTAACCCTTTATTTTCCACTTTTTGACCATTTTTAACCCATTTTTCACCCAATTTTCACCATTTTTCCCCATTTTTTCCCATTTTTTCCCCATTTCCCCCATTTTTCCCCTCCCAGTATAAACCAGTATAAACCAGTAACCCCTTTTCTCCTTTTCCCCCATTTTAACCCTTTATTTCCCATTTTAACCCTTTATTTTTCCGATTTTCGTATATTTTAACCCAATTTTCACCAATTTTTTCCCATTTCCCCCTAATTTTTCCCATTTTCCCTCATTTTCCCCCTCCCAGTATAAACCAGTATAAACCAGTAACCGCAAACCCCCACTTCCCCATTTTCACCCCTTTATTTTCCACTTTTTGACCATTTTTAACCCATTTTTCACCCGATTTTCACCCGATTTTCACCAAATTTTCACCGATTTTCCCCATTTTTCCCCCATTTTCCCCCTCCCAGTACAAACCAGTATAAACCAGTCCAAACCTGGAGCAGCTGCTGCAGCCGGGCGGGTTCCCAGTCCCGCAGGTAGAAGAGACAATCGCGGGGGTGGTGCCCGTGGAGGGACCCCCCGAGGGGGCACTGGGGGGAGGGGCAGGTCTGGGGTGGGGGAGGGGAGGGGCAAAGGGGAAGGGGTGGGGGAGGAGCGAAAAGAGGAGAAAATTTGGGGCAAAACAAAAAAAATTTGGTGAAAATCCGTTCAGAAACGGCCGAGAAATGGGCGAAAAACCAACAAAATTGAGGCAAAAATTGACCCAAAATTCATCCAAAATTCTGAAAAATTCACCCAAAATTGAGCCAAAAATTGGACCAAAATTCAGGAAAATTCACCCAAAATTCAACAAAATTGAGCCAAAAATTGACCCAAAATTCATCCAAAAATTCAGAAAAATTCACCCAAAATTGGCCCCAAATTCAGGAAAAAAATCACCAAAAATTGACCCAAAGTTCACAAAAATTCACCCAAAATTCAACAAAATTGAGCCAAAAATTGACCCGAAATTCATCCAAAAATTCAGAAAAATTCACCCAAAATTCAACAAAATTGACCCAAAAATTAGACCAAAATTCACAAAAATTCACCCAAAATTCAGAAAAATTCACTCAAAATTCACCCAAAATTATCCCAAAATTCCTTAAAAAATCACCAAAAATTGAACCGAAATTCACAAAAATTGGACCAAAATTCACTAAAATTCTCCCCAAATTCAATAAAATTGACCCAAAAATTGACCCAAAATTCATCCAAAAATTCAGAAAAATTCACCCAAAATTGAACCAAAAATTGGACCAAAACTCACAAAAATTCACCCAAAATTCATGAAAATTGAGCCAAAAATTGGACCAAAATTCATCCAAAAATTCGCCCAAAATTCAACAGAATTGACCCCAAAATTGCACCAAAATTCAGAAAAATTCACTCAAAATTCACCCAAATTCAGAAAAATTCAGTCAAAATTCACCCAAAATTCAGAAAAAAAATCAGCAAAAATTGGACCAAAATTCACAAAAATTCACCCAAAATTGACCCAAAAATTAGACCAAAATTCAGAAAAATTCACCCAAAATTCAACAAAATTGATCCAAAAATTGACACGAAATTCATCCAAAAATTTAGAAAAATTCGCCCCAAAATTGACAAAAATTCACCTTAAATTAGTCCAAAATTAGACCCAAATTCACACAAAATTCATAAAATTTCACCCAAAATTTTCCCAAAATTGGACCAGAATTCAGAAAAAAATCACCAAAAATTGAACCAAAATGCATCCAAAAATTCATCAAAAATCGACCCAAAATTCGCAAAAACTCACCCAAAGTCGGACAAAAAATTCAGAAAAAAACCCCCATAATTCACCCAAAATTGGCCAATTTTGGCCATTTCCCCCTCCCAGTCCCTCCCAGTTCCTCCCAGTCCCCTCCCAGTACAAACCAGTACAAACCAGTAACCCCAAACCCCATTTTTCCCCATTTTTCACCCATTTTTAACCCATTTTTCACCCATTTTTTCCTCAATTTTCACCGAATTTTCACCGGTTTTCCCCATTTTTTCCCCATTTTTTCCCCATTTTCCCCCTCCCAGTCTAAACCAGTCCAAACCAGTACAAACCAGTATAAAACCAGTACAAACCAGTAGCCCAAACCCTTTTTTCCCCATTTTTAACCCTTTATTTCCCATTTTTAACCATTTATTTCCCATTTTTTCCCCATTTCTCACCCAATTTTCATCCGATTTTCACCAAATTTTCACCGTTTTCCCCATTTTTCCCCATTTTCCCACTCCCAGTATAAACCAGTATAAACCAGTAACCCCAAACCCCATTTTCCCCCATTTCCCCCCATTTTTCCGCCATTTTCCCCCATTTTTTCCCCAATTTTCACCGAATTTTCACCAAATTTTCACCATTTTTCCCCGTTTTTTCCCCATTTTTCCCCTCCCAGTACAAACCAGTACAAACCAGTATAAACCAGTAACCCCAAACCCCTTTTCATCCATTTTAACCCTTTATTTCCCATTTTAAACTATTTATTTCCCATTTTTAACCCATTTTTTACCCAATTTTCACCGAATTTTCACCGTTTTTCCCCGTTTTTTCCCCATTTCCCCCTCCCAGTCCTTCCCAGTATAAACCAGTACAAACCAGTACAAACCAGTAACCCCAAACCCCTTTTTCACCCATTTTAACCCTTTATTTCCCAGTTTTAACCCTTTATTTCCCACTTTTCGACCATTTTTCACCCATTTTTTCCCCGATTTTCACCGAATTTTCACCGTTTTTCCCCATTTTTTCCCCATTTTTTCCCCATTTTCGCCCTCCCAGTCCCTCCCAGTATAAACCAGTACAAACCAGTAACCCCAAATCCCCTTTTCCCCATTTTTAACCCTTTATTTTCCCAGTTCTAACCCTTTATTTTCCATTTTCTGCCCATTTTTAACCCATTTTTTCCCCAATTTTCACCAAATTTTCACCGTTTTTTCCCCATTTTCCCCTCCCAGTCCAAACCAGTATAAACCAGTCAGGCTCACCCCGGGCCGGTGGAAGGGGACGCCGCAGCCGGCGCAGAACTGGTGTCGGCACTGGGAGCACTGGAAATGCAAACAGCCGCCGCGCGCCAGAGCGAAGCGCTGCCCGCACTGGGGACAGGCTGGGGAGAGCCAAAATCACCCAAATTCACCCCAAAAATGCAACAACAGGCACCCCAAGTTCAGCCCAAAATTTCACACAAAATTCGGGAAAATACGGCCAAAAATTTGGGAAAAATCGGCCAAAAATTCAGGAAAAATCGGCCAAAAATTCAGGAAAAATCAACTAAAAATTCAAAATTTTTGGGCCAGGAATTCACCAAAATTTACCCCAAATTCAACCAAAATTGACCCAAATTTCACTAAAATTTACCCAAAATTTATCAAGATTTTCCCAAAATTTGCCCCAAATTCACTCCAAATTTAGCCAAAATTCACCAAAATTTACCCCCAAATTTAACATGATTTTCCCAAAATTCACCTCAAATTTATCCAAAATTCATCCCAAACATACCCAAAATTCACTAAAATTTAACCCCAAATTTACCAAAGTTTTCCCAAAATTGGACCCAAATTCACTTAATTTTACCCAAATTTTACCAAGATTTTCCGAAAATTCATTCCAAATTTACCCCAAATTCACCCAAAATTCACTAAAATTTACCAAAATTTATCCCAAATTTCACCTCAAATTCACTAAAATTTACCCCCAAATTTTCCAAGATTTTCCCAAAATTCATCTCAAATTCATCCAAATTAACCCAAAATTTACCCCAAATCCACCTAAAATCCAACCCAAATTCACCCAAAATCCACCAAAATTTACCCCAACATTTACAAAGATTTTCCCAAAATTGGCCCCAAATTCACCCAAAATTCACTAAAATTTACCCCAAAATCGACAAGAATTTTCTCAAAATTCACACCAAATTTTTTTCCACAAAACCCCCCCAAAATTCAGATTTTTTACCCAAAAATCCCCTTTTCCCCCCCAAAAAAATCTCATTTCCCCCCCAAATCCCCATTTTTCCCCAAAAATTCTTCTTTTTTCCCAAAATCCCTTTTTCCCGAAAATCCCCATTTTCCCCCAAAATTCTTTTTCCCCCCAAAATTCCCATTTCCCCCTATTTTTCTCCCAAATCCCCATTTTTACCCCCAAATTCCCATTTTCTCCCCAAAATTCTTTTTCCCCCAAATTTTTCCCCTGAAAAATCCTGATTTTTTTCCTCCAAAAATTCCCTTTTTTTCCCCAAAAATCTCTTTTTTTTCCCCCAATTTTTCCCCCCAAAATCCCCCAAAATTCAGATTTTTTCCCCCAAAATTCTGATTTTTCCCACCCAAAATTCAGATTTTTTCCCCCAAATCCAGATTTTTTCCCCCAAATCCCCATTTTTCCCCAAAATCCCCATTTTCCCCATTTTTCCCAAAATCCGGTTTTTTCTCACCGATTCCGGCCTCTCCCAGAAAGGCCCCCAGGCCCTGGGGGGGGTCCCTGGAGCGGATCCAGACCCCGAAATCGGCGCAGGAGAGCGACGAGTGACGCGGGTCCCACTGGGGAATAAAGGGTTAAAATCAGTCCCAAAAACTCCCAAATTCACCCCAAAATTCAGCCCCAAAATTTAAAAAAAACCCGAAAGAAATCGGGAGAGAAACAGCAAAAAAATTCCCAAAAAAAAGGAAAAAAATTGAATTTTTTGGGTAAAAATTCAGTTTAAAAACGGCAAAATTAGACCCAAAATTTGATTTAAAAATCCCAAATTATCCCCAAAATTCCCTGAAAAAAATACCCAAAATTTCCTTAAAATTCCCAAAATTATCCCCCAAAATCCCATTAAAAAATCCCAAATTTTTCCCCAAAATTCCATGAAAATAATCACAATTTTTTCATCAAAAATTCCATTTAAAAATCTCAAAATCAGACCCAAAATTCTCTGAAAAAATCCAAATTTATCCCCAAAATTCCCCAAAGAAATCTCAAAATTATCCCCAAAATTCCCAGAAAAAAACCCCAAAAAAATCAGACGCGAAAGACCCAAAAATTCCCAAAAATAAAGTGAAAAAAATCCCAATTTTTTGCTCAAAAATTTTATTAAAAAATCTTAAAATTAGACCCAAAATTCAGCCCCAAAATTTAAAAAAAACCCGAAAGAAATCGGGTGAGAAACGCCCAAAAAATCCCCCAAAAAAGGGAAAAAATTCGAATTTTTTTGGTTAAAAATTCAGTTTAAAAATGGCAAAATTAGACTCAAAAATGAATTTAAAAATCCCAAATTATCCCCAAAATTAACCAAAAAAACACCCAAAAAAACCCCAAAAAAGGGAAAAAAATCTGATTTTTTTTTGGGCCAAAAATTCAGTTTAAAAATGTCAAAATTAGACCCAAAATTTGATTTAAAATTCCCTGAAAAAAATACCCAAAATTTCCTTAAAATTCCCCAAAAATATCCAAAAAATTCCATTTAAAAAATCCAAATTTCCCCCAAAATTCCCTGAAAAAAATCCCAAAAATATCCCCAAAATTACCCCAAAAAAACTCAAAAAAAATTGGACATAAAAGACCCAAAAATATCCCAAAATAAATTGAAAAAAATTCCAATTTTTTCTTTAAAAATTCCATTTAAAAATCTTAAAATTAGACCCAAAATTACCCCAAAAAACCCCAAAGAAATCGGGTGAGAAACACCCAAAAAATCCCAAAAAAATGGAAAAAAATTGAATTTTTTGGGTTAAAAATTCAGTTTAAAAATGGTAAAATTGCCACCAAAATTTGATTTAAAAATTGCAAATTATTCCCAAAAGTCCCAAATTATTCCCAAAATTCCCAGAAAAAAAAATCCGAAATTATTCCCAAAATTCCCAGAAAAAAAATCTCAAATTATTGTCAAAATTGCACGAAAAAATCCAAAAAAATTCCCAAAATTACCCCAAAATTCACCCCAAAATTACCCTAAAAATTCACCCCAAAATTCAGCCCCAAAATTTAAAAAAAACCCGAAAGAAATCGGATGAGAAACAGCCAAAAAATCCCCAAAAAAAGGGAAAAAATTGAATTTTTTTGGTTAAAAATTCAGTTTAAAAATCTCAAAATTTGACCCAAAATTTGATTTTAAAATTGCAAATTATTCCCAAAAATCCCAAATTATTCCCAAAATTCCCAGAAAAAAAATCCCAAATTATTTCCAAAATTCCCAGAAAAAAAATCTTAAATTATTCTCAAAATTGCCTCAAAAAAATTTTTAAAAATTCCCAAAATTACCCCAAAATTCACCCCAAAATTACCCCAAAATTACCCCAAAATTCACCCCAAAATTCACCCCAAAATTACCCAAAAATTTAAAAAAAACCCGAAAGAAATCGGGTGAGAAATGCCCAAAAAATACCCAAAAAAGGGAAAAAAATTGAATTTTTTTGGTTAAAAATTCCACCAAAAATTGATTTAAAAATTCCAAATTATTCCCAAAATTCCCAGGAAAAAAATCTTAAATTTTTCCCCAAAATTGGATTTAAAAATTCCAAATTATCCCCGAAAAAATCCCAAAAATATCCCCAAAATTACCCCCAAAAAACCCCAAAAAAATCGGACATGAAAGACCCAAAAATTCCCAAAAATAAAGTGAAAAAAATCCAAATTTTTGACTCAAAAATTCCATTTAAAAATCCTAAATTTATCCCTAAAATTTGATTTAAAAATCCCAAATTATCCCCACAATTCCCTGAAAAAAATACCCAAAATTTCCTTAAAATTCCCCAAAAATATCCCAAAAATTCCATGAAAAAAATCCCAAATTATTCCCAAAATTCCCTGAAAAAATCCCAAAATTATCCCCAAAATTGCCCCAAAAAAACCCCAAAAAAATTGGACATAAAAGACCCAAAAATATCCCAAAATAAATTGAAAAAAATTCCAATTTTTTCTTTAAAAATTCCATTTAAAAATCTTAAAATTAGACCCAAAATTACCCCAAAAAATCCCGAAAGAAATCGGATGAGAAACGCCCAAAAAATCCCAAAAAAAATGGAAAAAAATGAAATTTTTTGGTTAAAAATACAGTTTTAAAATGGCAAAATTACCCCCAAAACTTGATTTAAAAATATCAAATTATTCCCAAAATCCCCAGGAAAAAATTCCAAAATTATGCCCAAAATTCCCTAAAAAAAACCCAAAAAAAGGGAAAAAATCTGAATTTTTGGGCCAAAAATTCAGTTTAAAAATGGCAAAATTAGACCCAAAATTTGATTTAAAATTCCCTAAAAAAAAATCCCAAAATATCCCCAAAAATATCCCAAAATAACAATTTAAAAGATCCCAAATTATTCCCAAAATCCCCAGAAAAAATCCCAAAATTATGACCAAAATTACCCCAAAAAAAACCCCAAAAAATCAAACATGAAAGACCCAAAAATCCCCAAAATAAAGTGAAAAAAATTCCAATTTTTTTCCTCAAAAATTCCATTTAAAAATCTCAAATTTATCCCTAAAATTTGATTTAAAAATCCCAAATCATCCCCAAAATTCCCTTAAAAAAATACCCAAAATTTCCTTCAAATTCCCCCAAAAAAATCCCAAAAATTTCATTAAAAAATCCCAAATTATCCCAAAAATCACATTAAAAAAATCACAATTTTTTCCTCAAAAATTACATTTAAAATCTCAAAATTAGACCCAAAATTCCATTTTAAAAATCCCAAATTTACCCCCAAAATTCCCCGAAAAAAAAACCCAAAATTTTCCCTTCAACGGCCACGAAAAAAACCCAAAAAACCCCAAAAAAATCCCCTAAAAATCCCCCCAAATTTCCATATATGGACATCAGGCCCCTCCCATGCCCATATATGGTAATGAAGCCACGCCCACCCTCTTTAAGCCACGCCCACCCTCTTTAAGCCACGCCCACCCTCTTCAAGCCCCGCCCACCTCAATGCAATATATGTTAATGAAGCCCCGCCCACCTTCCTTAAGCCCCGCCCACTTCTCCCATGCCCATATATGGTAATGAAGCCCCTCCCAGTATAAACCAGTATAAACCAGTATAAACCAGTACAAACCAGTAAAAACCAGTATAAAAATTCCATTTCCCCCCATTTTTAACCCTTTAATCCCCTCCCAGTTTGTCCCAGTGCCCTCCCAGTTCCAAACCAGTATAAACCAGTATAAACCAGTATAAACCACTTCAAACCATTATAAACCAGTTCAAACCAGTATAAACCAGTTCAAACCATTATAAACCAGTTAAAACCAGTATAAACCAGTATAAAACCAGTTCAAACCAGTATAAACCAGTAAAAACCAGTATAAAAATCCCACTTTCCCCCATTTTTAACCCCTTAATCCCCTCCCAGTTCGTCCCAGCGCCCTCCCAGTCCCAAACCAGTATAAACCAGTATAAACCAGTACAAACCACTTCAAACCATTATAAACCAGTTCAAACCAGTATAAACCACTTTAAACCAGTATAAACCAGTATAAACCACTTCAAACCAGTATAAACCAGTATAAACCAGTATAAACCAGTATAAACCAGTACAAACCAGTTTAAACCAGTTTAAACCAGTATAACAAACCAATTTTCCCCCATTTTTAACCCTTTAATCCCCTCCCAGTTTGTCCCAGCGCCCTCCCAGTCCCAAACCAGTATAAACCAGTATAAACCAGTTCAAACCAGTACAAACCAGTATAAACCAGTATAAACCAGTATAAACCAGTATAAACCAGTACAAACCAGTATAAACCAGTATAAACCAGTACCAAAACCCGACTCTAAAGCAAATTTTTCCCCATTTTTGACACTTTTGGTGCCCCAAATCCCCCAAAAATCGCCCCAAAATTGCCCAAAATTGCCCCAAAATCCCATCCCAGTATAAACCAGTATAAACCAGTATAAACCAGTATAAACCAGTATAAACCAGTACAAACCAGTACCAAAACCCAACTCTAAAGCCGATTTTTCCCCATTTTTGACACTTTTGGTGCCCCAAATCCCCCGAAAATCGTCCCAAAAATCCCCAAAATGGCCCCAAAACCCCATCCCAGTACAAACCAGTATAAACCAGTATAAACCAGTATAAACCAGTACCGGCAGCTGGCAGCGGGGACAGCAGCACTGGTGGCACTGGGGGCACTGGGCCGGACCCCGTTCGGCCTCGAAGATGAACCCGAAGGAGCACTGGGGAGGAACTGGGAGTTACTGGTTTATACTGGTTTTAACTGGGAGCCTCCCAGTATAAACCAGTAACCCCCAAAACAAAACCAGTATAAACCAGTAACCCCCCAAAAATAAAACCAGTATGGAAAAAAAACCCTCCCAGTTCATCCCAGTAACAAACCAGTATAAACCAGTAAGGAAAAAAACCAAAACCAGTTCAAACCAGTATAAACCAGTATAAACCAGTAAGGCAAAAAACCCAAACCAGTATAAACCAGTAAGGAAAAAAACCAAAACCAGTATAAACCAGTATAAACCAGTATAAACCAGTAAAGGTTAAATTAAGGTTAAATCTCCTCCCAGTTCATCCCAGTTCATCCCAGTACCAAACCAGTATAAACCAGTAAGGAAAAAACCCCAAACCAGTTCAAACCAGTATAAACCAGTATAAACCAGTATAAACCAGTATAAACCAGTATAAACCAGTAAGGTTAAATTAAGGTTAAATCTCCTCCCAGTTCAGCCCAGTAAGGCCAAAACCCCTCCCAGTTCATCCCAGTATAAACCAGTAAGAAAAAAACCCAAAACCAGTATAAACCAGTAAAAACCAGTATAAACCAGTAACACCCAAAACAAAACCAGTATGAACCAGTAACCCCCCAAAAATAAAACCAGTATGGAAAAAAACACTCCCAGTTCATCCCAGTAACAAACCAGTATAAACCAGTAAGGGAAAAAACCCAAAACCAGTACAAACCAGTATAAACCAGTACAAACCAGTATAAACCAGTATAAACCAGTATAAACCAGTATAAACCAGTATAAACCAGTATAAACCAGTAAGGATAAATTAAGGTTAAATCCCCTCCCAGTTCATCCCAGTAAGGCCAAAACCCCTCCCAGTTCATCCCAGTATAAACCAGTAAGGAAAAAAACCAAAACCAGTATAAACCAGTTCAAACCAGTATAAACCAGTATAAACCAGTATAAACCAGTATAAACCAGTAAAGGTTAAATTAAGGTTAAATCCTCTCCCAGTTTATCCCAGTAAGGCCAAAACCACTCCCAGTTCATCCCAGTAACAAACCAGTATAAACCAGTAAGAAAAAAACCCCAAACCAGTTCAAACCAGTATAAACCAGTATAAACCAGTATAAACCAGTATAAACCAGTACATGGGGGCACCACAGGAACTGGGGGTCCCTCAGCAGCTCCAACTCCGTCAACTTCCGGGTCACGAGGCCGAAGGTGTCGGGGTCGAGGCAGCGCCGGAGCTACTCCCAGTATAAACCAGTATAAACCAGTATGAACCAGTATGAGCCAGTATGAACCAGTATAAACCAGTATGAACCAGTATAAACCAGTATGAACCAGTATAAACCAGTATAAACCAGTATAAAACAATAAAAACCAGTAAAAACCAGTAAAAACCAGTAAAAAAATCCCTTTTTTCCCCCTTTTAACCCTTTAACTCCCTCCCAGTACCCCCAAACCCCCTCCCAGTCCCTCCCAGTCCCCTCCCAGTATAAACCAGTAACCCCAAACCCCAAACCAGTATAAACCAGTACAAACCAGTACAAACCAGTAACCCCAAACCCATTCCCAGTACAAACCAGTAACCCCAAACCCATTCCCAGTACAAACCAGTAACCCCAAACCCATTCCCAGTACAAACCAGTAACCCCAAACCCATTCCCAGTACAAACCAGTAACCCCAAACCCATTCCCAGTCCAAACCAGTAACCCCAAACCCATTCCCAGTACAAACCAGTAACCCCAAACCCATTCCCAGTACAAACCAGTAACCCCAAACCCATTCCCAGTACAAACCAGTAACCCCAAACCCCCTCCCAGTACAAACCAGTAACCCCAAACCCATTCCCAGTACAAACCAGTAACCCCAAACCCATTCCCAGTACAAACCAGTAACCCCAAACCCATTCCCAGTACAAACCAGTAACCCCAAACCCATTCCCAGTACAAACCAGTAACCCCAAACCCATTCCCAGTACAAACCAGTAACCCCAAACCCATTCCCAGTACAAACCAGTAACCCCAAACCCCCTCCCAGTACAAACCAGTAACCCCAAACCCATTCCCAGTACAAACCAGTAACCCCAAACCCATTCCCAGTACAAACCAGTAACCCCAAACCCCCTCCCAGTACAAACCAGTAACCCCCAACCCCAAACCAGTATAAACCAGTACAAACCAGTATAAACCAGTATAAACCAGTACAAACCAGTATAAACCAGTATAAACCAGTATAAAAAAAATCCAAATTTTTCCCCAATTTTCCCCATTTCCCCCCATTTTTAACCCTTTAACTCCCTCCCAGCACCCCCAAACCCCCTCCCAGTTTGTCCCAGTCCCTTCCCAGTATAAACCAGTAACCCCAAATCTTCATCCCAGTACAAACGAGTATAAACCAGTATAAACCAGTAACCCCAAACCCCAATTTTTCTCCATTTTTCCTCATTTTTAACCCTTTAATCCCCTCCCACCACCCCCAAACCCCCTCCCAGTTCCCTCCCAGTCCCCTCCCAGTATAAACCAGTAATCCCAAATCTCCATCCCAGTACAAACCAGTAACCCCAAACCCCAAACCAGTATAAACCAGTACAAACCAGTATAAACCAGTATAAAAAATCCCAAATTTTCCCAATTTTTTGCCATTTTTAACCCTTTAACTCCCTCCCACCACCCCCAAACCCCCTCCCAGTTCATCCCAGTCCCTCCCAGTGACTCCCCAACACCCTCCCAGTATAAACCAGTACAAACCAGTAACCCCAAACCCCAAACCAGTATAAAACCAGTATAAACCAGTATAAAAAAATCCCATTTTTTGCCTTTTCCTGCCATTTTTAACCCTTTAACTCCCTCCTACCACCCCAAAATTCCCTCCCAGTTTATCCCAGTCCCTCCCAGTGACCCCCCAAGACCCTCCCAGTATAAACCAGTATAAACCAGTATAAACCAGTACCGCCGGCTCCAGCGTGGACCAGTACCAGAGGCGTTGGGCGTCGTCCCTGAGGTCGGGGCGGCCGCAACTGGGGCACCCAAGGGCGCCCACCCCCCTCTCCCTGAGCCCCACGGTGAAATGGAGGCGGAAGCACTCGGGGCACAGCGGGCACGAGCAGCCGGGCAGCCACTGCATCTGACCAGTATAAACCAGTATAAACCAGTATAAACCAGTATAAACCAGTATAAACCAGTAAAACCCAATAAAACCCAAAAAAACCCATAAAAACCCAAAGAAACCAGTATAAACCAGTATAAACCAGTCAGGGCTGCGGGGGAGGGCAGGTCCGGGCCCAGTTCCAGGGCTGAAAACCAGTATAAACCAGTATGAACCAGTATGGACCAGTATAAACCAGTAGAAACCAGTATAAACCAGTAAGGAACCAGTTTGATCCCAGTTCATTGAGTTAATGGTGGTGCTGCCCCCAGTGGTCGTTATGGGAATTGCAGCCATTAAAATGCCAAACCAGTATAAACCAGTTCAGCCCAGTTCATCCCAGTAAGACCTCAGTAACCCCACACCAGTATAAACCAGTATAAACCAGTATAAACCAGTATAAACCAGTATAAACCAGTAAGGTTAAATTAATGTCAAATCCTCTCCCAGTTCATCCCAGTTAGGCCAAAACCCCTCCCAGTTCATCCAAGTAGCAAACCAGTATAAACCAGTTCATCCCAGTAAGGCCCCAATAGCCCCAAACCAGTATAAACCAGTATAAACCAGTATAAACCAGTATAAACCAGTAAGGAACCAGTTTGATCCCAGTTCATTGAGTTAATGGTGGTGCTGCCCCCAGTGGTCGCTATGGGAGTTGCAGCCATTAAAATGCCAAACCAGTATAAACCAGTTCATCCCAGTTCATCCCAGTTCATCCCAGTAAACCCCCAGTAGCCCCACACCAGTACAAACCAGTATAAACCAGTATAAACCAGTATAAACCAGTATAAACCAGTAAGGAACCAGTATGATCCCAGTTCATTGAGTTAATGGTGCTGCTGCCCCCGGTGGTCACTGAGGGAATTGCAGCCATTAAAACGCCAAACCAGTATAAACCAGTTCATCCCAGTTCATCCCAGTTCATCCCAGTTCATCCCAGTTCATCCCAGTAAGGCCCCAGTAGCCCCACATTCACTATAAACCAGTATAAACCAGTATAAACCAGTAAGGAACCAGTATAAACCAGTAAGGTTAAATTAATGTTAAATCCTCTCCCAGTTCATCCCAGTTCATCCCAGTAGCCCCACACCAGTATAAACCAGTATAAACCAGTATAAACCAGTATAAACCAGTACAAACCAGTATAAACCAGTATATAAAATCCCAAATTTTCCAATTTTTCCCCCATTTTATCCCATTTTTAACCCTTTAACTCCCTCCCAGTCCCTCCCAGTTCCCTCCCAGTATAAACCAGTACAAACCAGTAACCTCAAACCCCAAACCAGTCCAAACCAGTAACCCCAAACCCCAAACCAGTATAAACCAGTACAAACCAGTATAAAAAAATCCCAATTTTTCCAATTTATCCCCTATTTTAATCCCATTTTTAACCCTTTAACTCCCTCCCAGTGCCCCCCAACCCCCTCCCAGTCCCTCCCAGTCCCTCCCAGTATAAACCAGTACAAACCAGTAACCTCAAACCCCAAACCAGTCCAAACCAGTAACCCCAAACCCCAAACCAGTACAAACCAGTACAAACCAGTGTAAAACCAGTATAAACCAGTATAAAAAATCCCAATTTTCCCAATTTTTCCCCCATTTTTAACCCTTTAACTCCCTCCCAGTACCCCCAAACCCCCTCCCAGTCCCTCCCAGTCCCAAACCAGTAACCCCAAACCCCAAACCAGTATAAACCAGTATAAACCAGTATAAAAAAATCCCAATTTTCTGCATTTTTCCCCCATTTTCCCCAATTTTTAACCCTTTAACTCCCTCCCAGTGCCCCCAAATCCCCTCCCAGTTCATCCCAGTTCCCTCCCAGTACAAACCAGTAACCCCAAACCCCAAACCAGTACAAACCAGTACAAACCAGTTGCCGGGGCAGCCCCCAGCCGCAGACGGCGCACTCGCAGCGCAGGCGCCTGCGCAGGGCAGCCCTGTCCGGACAGGACCCCACGGCCTCCACCAGTTCAACCAGTAAAGGATCCGAACTGGGAGCCGCCACCAGCCCCAGTCCCAGTTCACGACCCAAACTGGCCACCAGTAAGGCCCGACCCCAACTGGCCACGGGGAGGGTGGCCAAAATCTGCCGGACGAGGGCCTGAGGGGGAAAAAAACCAGTAAAAACCAGTATAAACCAGTATAAACCAGTATAAACCAGTATAAACCAGTATGAACCAGTATGGACCAGTTTAACCCATTTTTTCCCCTTTTTTTCCCATTTTTGCCCAATTTTTTCCCAATTTTTTCCCATTTTTCCCCATTTTTTCCCATTTTTGGTGCACAAAATCCCAGTATAAACCAGTATAAACCAGTATAAACCAGTAAAAACCAGTATGAACCAGTATAGACCAGTATGAACCAGTATGGACCAGTATAACTCAAAAAAACCCCATAAAAACCCATAAAAACCTATAGAAACCAGTATAAACCAGTATAAACCAGTATAAACCAGTATAACCCAGGCAGGGCCGCGGGGAAGGGCAGGTCCGGGCCCTGCTCCAGGGCTGCAAACCAGTATAAACCAGTATAAACCAGTATAAACCAGTATAAACCAGTATAAACCAGTATGGACCAGTATAAACCAGTATAAACCAGTAAAAACCAGTATAAACCAGTACAGACCAGTATAAACCAGTATAAACCAGTATAAACCAGTATAGACCAGTATAGACCAGTATAGACCAGTATAAAGTAGGAAAAACCAGTATGACAAAATGCCAAACCAGTATAAACCAGTAAGGCCAAAGCTCCATCCCAGTAACCCCAAACCCATTCCCAGTACAAACCAGTAACCCCAAACCCATTCCCAGTACAAACCAGTAACCCCAAACCCATTCCCAGTACAAACCAGTAACCCCAAACCCATTCCCAGTACAAACCAGTAACCCCAAACCCATTCCCAGTACAAACCAGTAACCCCAAACCCATTCCCAGTACAAACCAGTAACCCCAAACCCATTCCCAGTACAAACCAGTAACCCCAAACCCCCTCCCAGTATAAACCAGTATACACCAGTACAAACCAGTAACCCCAAAACTCTCTCCCAGTGCCCTCCCAGTTCATCCCAGTCCCTCCCAGTTCAAACCAGTGACCTCCCAGTATAAACCAGTAACCTTTGAACACCCTCCGAGTTGCTCCCAGTACAAACCAGTCAAAACCAGTAACCCCAAACCCCCTCCCAGTATAAACCAGTATAGACCAGTAACCCCAAAACCCTCTCCCAGTTCATCCCAGTTCCCTCCCAGTATAAACCAGTAACCCCAAAACCCCCTCCCAGTAACTCCCAGTCCCTCCCAGTTCATCCCAGTAACCCCAAACTCCATCCCAGTCCCTCCCAGTTCCCTCCCAGTACAAACCAGTAACCCCAAAACCCCCTCCCAGTATAAACCAGTATAAACCAGTAACCCTAAACACATTCCCAGTGACCCCAAAACCTCTCCCAGTTCATCCCAGTTCCCTCCCAGTATAAACCAGTACAAACCAGTAACCCCAAATCCCCTCCCAGTCCCTCCCAGTATAAACCAGTACAAACCAGTTCCCTCCCAGTTCATTCCAGTAACCCCAAAACCCTCTCCCAGTACAAACCAGTAACCCCAAACCCCCTCCCAGTTCCCTCCCAGTCTCTCCCAGTCCCTCCCAGTATAAACCAGTAACCCCAAAACCCTCTCCCAGTTCATCCCAGTAACCCCAAACTCCCTCCCAGTACAAACCAGTACAAACCAGTAACCCCAAAACCCTCTCCCAGTACAAACCAGTATAAACCAGTAACCCCAAAACTCTCTCCCAGTTCATCCCAGTAACCCCAAACCTCATCCCAGTCTCCTCCCAGTATAAACCAGTAACCCCAAACCCCCTCCCAGTATAAACCAGTACAAACCAGTAATCCCCAAATTCTCTGTCAGTTCCCTCCCAGTTCATCCCAGTTCCCTCCCAGTATAAACCAGTAACCCCAAAACTCTCTCCCAGTTCCTCCCAGTCCCTCCCAGTTCAAACCAGTGACCTCCCAGTACAAACCAGTAACCCCAAATCCCCTCCCAGTCTCTCCCAGTATAAACCAGTTCAAACCAGTAACCCCAAATCCTCTCCCAGTATAAACCAGTATAAACCAGTAACCCAAAAACTCTCTCCCAGTTCATCCCAGTAACCCCAAACCTCATCCCAGTCTCCTCCCAGTATAAACCAGTAACCCCAAAACCCTCTCCCAGTTAATCCCAGTCCCTCCCATTATAAACCAGTAACCCTTAAACCCCCTCCCAGTCCCTCCCAGTACAAACCAGTAACCCCAAAACTCTCTCCCAGTCCCTCCCAGTTCATCCCAGTAACCCCAAAACCCCTCCCAGTACAAACCAGTAACCCCAAACCCATTCCCAGTATAAACCAGTCCGCCCCAAACCCATTCCCAGTACAAACCAGTAACCCCAAACCCATTCCCAGTATAAACCAGTCCGCCCCAAACCCCTCCCAGTTCATCCCAGTTCATCCCAGTCCCTCCCAGTTAAAACCAGTGACCTCCCAGTATAAACCAGTAACCCCTGAACACCCTCCCAGTGCCCTCCCAGTACAAACCAGTAACCCCAAACCCCCTCCCAGTACAAACCAGTATAAACCAGTCACCTGCTGATCCTCCCGCAGGAAGTCCAGCGCAGGCTCCGCCCCCTGCTGATGACGTAATCGGAAGGGGCGGAGCCTCCGCCATTGCAGCTCCTGCAGCGCCTCCCATTGGCCGCCGCCATTGCGCCGCAGCGCCGCCGCGCGTTCGGGGAAACTGAGGCACGCCAGGAGCTGCAGCTGTTTCACACCAGTAAAAACCAGTTTGGACCAGTATAAACCAGTATGGACCAGTAAAAACCAGTATAAAGCAGAAAAAATTTAAAAAATGGTAAAATTAACCAAAATTTCCGTTTTTTATGTGAAAATTTACCTATTTAGGGCTAGTTTACACCAGTAAAAACCAGTTTGAACTGGTTTCAAACCAGTATAAACCAGTATAAACCACTACAAACCAGTATGAACCAGTATGAACCGGTATAAAGCAGAAAAAACATAAAAAAAGGTAAAATTAACCAAAATTTTGGGGGTTTTATGTGAAAATTTGGTTAGTTTGGGGCAAAATAAGACCAGTATAAACCAGTATGGACCAGTATAAACCAGTATAAACCAGTATGGACCAGTATGGACCAGTATAAACCACTATAAACCAAAAAAAATGGTAAAATTCATCAAAATTTCCATTTTTTACAGGAAAATTTGCTTAGTTTGGGCCAGTTCACACCAGTAAAAACCAGTTAGGACTGGTTTCAACTGGTTTCAAACCAGTATAAACCAGTATAAACCAGTATAAACCAGTATGGACCAGTAAAAACCAGTATGGACCAGTATAAACCAGTAAAAACAAAAAAAAAAGGGTAAAATTAACCAAAATTTTAGGTTTTTACGTGAAAATTTGGTTAGTTTGGGCCAAATCAGACCAGTAAAAACCAGTTTGGACCAGTATAAACCAGTAAAGACTGGTTTCAACTGGTTTCAAACCAGTATAAACCAGTATAAACCAGTAAAAAACAGAAAAAAGGTAAATTTCATCAAAATTTCCGTTTTTTATGTGAAAATTTACGTATTTTGAGCCAAATCAGACCAGTAAAAACCAGTAAAAACCAGTTAGGACCAGTATAAACCAGTATGGACCAGTATAAACCAGTATGGACCAGTATGGACCAGTATGGACCGGTATAAAGCAGAAAAAACAAAAAAAAAAGGGTAAAATTCATCAAAATCTCCATTTTTTACAGCAAAATTTGCCTAGTTTGGACCAGTTTGAACCAGTTTGGACCAGTTCAGACCAGTATGGACTGGTTTTAACTGGTTTTGGACCAGTATGAACCAGTATAAACCAGTAAAAACCAGTATAAAACAAAAAAAAAAGGTAAAATTAACCAAAATTTTGGGTTTTTACGTGAAAATTTGGTAAGTTTGGGGCAGTTCACACCAGTAAAAACCAGTTTGGACTGGTTGCAACTGGTTTCAAACCAGTATAAACCAGTACAAACCAGTATAAACCAGTATGAACCAGTATGAACCAGTATAAACCAGTATAAACCAGTAAAAACAAAAAAAAAGGTAAAATTCATCAAAATTTCCATTATTTATGTGAAAATTTGTCTATTTTGGGCCAGTTCACACCAGTAAAAACCAGTAAAAACCAGTTTGGACCAGTATAAACCAGTATGGACCAGTATGGACCAGTATGGACCAGTATGAACCAGTACAAACCAGTATAAACCAGTATAAACCAGTAAAAACCAAAAAAAAGGTGAAATTAACCAAAATTTTAATTTTTTATCTGAAAATTTGCCTATTTTGGGCCAAATCAGACCAGTAAAAACCAGTTTGGACCAGTATAAACCAGTAAAGATTGGTTTCAACTGGTTTCAAACCAGTATAAACCAGTATAAACCAGTATAAACCAGTAAAAACAAAAAAAAAGGGTAAAATTCATCAAAATCTCCATTTTTTACAGCAAAATTTGCCTAGTTTGGACCAGTTTGAACCAGTTTGGACCAGTTCAGACCAGTTTGGACCAGTACAAACCAGTATGGACTGGTTTTAACTGGTTTCGGACCAGTATAAACCAGTATAAACCAGTATGAACCAGTATAAACCAGTAAAACCCCAAAAAACAATAAATTAATCAAAATTTTGGGTTTTTACAGGAAAATTTGATTAGTTTGGGCCAGTTCACACCAGTAAAAACCAGTTTGGACTGGTTTCAACTGGTTTCAAACCAGTATAAACCAGTATAAACCAGTATAAACCAGTATGAACCAGTATGGACCAGTATAAACCAGTATGGACCAGTATAAACCAAAAAAAAGGGTAAAATTCACTAAAATCTCCATTTTTTACATTAAAATTTGCCTAATTTCGACAAATATGGACCAGTTTGGACCGGTATAAACCAGTATGGACCAGTATGGACCAGTATAAACCAGTATAAACCAGTATGGACCAGTATGGACCGGTATGGACCAGTATAAACCAGTATGGACCAGTATAAAGCAGAAAAATTTTAAAAAACGGTAAAATTAACCAAAATTTTGGGTTTTTATGTGAAAATTTGGTTAGTTTGGTCAGTTCACACCAGTAAAAACCAGTAAAAACCAGTTTGGACTAGTACAAACCAGTATGAACCAGTATAAACCGGTATAAAGCAAAAAAAACAAAAAAAAGGTGAAATTAACCAAAATTTTAGGTTTTTTGCAAGAAAATTTTTCTATTTTGGACCAAATTCCACCATTTTAAACTAAATTCTGCCATTTTTACCCAAACTTCAACATTTTGAATCCAATTTTTGCCATTTTGAACCCAAATTCCGCCATTTTGAACCAAATTCCACCATTTTTTACCCAAATTCCGCAACTTTTTAACCAAATTCTGCCATTAGAACCCAAATTCTGCCACTTTTTACCCAAATTTTGCCATTTTTTTACCCAAGTTCCGCCATTTTTAACCCAAATTCCCCATTTTGAAGTCAATTTTTCCCATTTTTACCGAAATTCCACCATTTTAATCCAAATTCCGCCATTTTGACCCGTATTCTGCTAATTTAACCCAAATTCCGCCATTTTGGACCTGATTTTTTTATTTTAAACCCAAATTCTGCTATTTTGAACCAAATTCCGCCATTTTGAACCCATTTTTTCCCATTTTTTACCCAAATTCTGCCATTTGAACCCAAATTCCACCATTTTGACCCATATTCTGCTAATTTAACCCAAATTCCGCCATTTTACACCCAAGTTTTTTATTTTAAACCAAAATTCTGCTATTTTGAACCAAATTCCGCCATTTTGACCCAAATTCCACCATTTTGGACCTAAATTCTGAAATTTTGACCCAAATTCCTTATTTTGGACCCAATTTTTCCCATTTTTACCAAAATTCCACCATTTTATCCAAATTCCACAATTTTGACCCAAATTCTGCCATTTTTAACCCAATTTCTGCCATTTTGAACCAAATTCTGCCATTTGGACCCAATTTCCGCCATTTTGAACCCAAATTCTGCCGTTTGAACCAAATTCTGTCATTTTTACCCAAATTCTGCCATTTTGAATCCAATTTTTGCCATTTTGAACCCAATTTCAGCCATTTTGAACCAAATTCCACCATTTTTAACCTAAATTCCGTCACTTTTTAACCAACTTCTGCCATTTGGACCCAAATTCCGCCATTTTTACCCAAATTCCGCCATTTTGAATCTAATTTTTGCCATTTTAAAACAAATTCTGCCATTTTGAACCAAATTCTGCCATTTTGAACACATTTTCAGCCATTTTGAAACAAATTCCGCCATTTTGTACCCAAATTCCGCCATTTTGAACCAAATACGCCATTTTTTACCAAAATCCTACAATTTAAGACCAAATTCCGCCATTTTGACCCAAATTCCGCCATTTTTTACTGAATTTCCACAATTTTGGACCAAATGCCTCCATTTTGACCCAAATTCCGCCATTTTTTACCCAAATTCCCCATTTTGAACCCAATTTTTCCCACTTTTACCAAAATTCCACCATTTTGGACCCAATTTTTCTATTTTAAACTTAAATTCTGCTATTTTGAACCAAATTCCACCATTTTGACCCAAATTCCACCATTTTGAACCCAATTTTTCCCATTTTTACCAAAATTCTGCCATTTTGATCCAAATTCCCCCATTTTGACCCAAATTCTGCCATTTTTAACCCAATTTCTGTGATTTGGGACCCAAATTCCGCCATTTTGGACCAAATTTTTCTATTTTGAACCCAAATTCTGCCATTTTTACCCAAATTTCGCCATTTTGGACCCAATTCTTCTATTTTGAACCCAAATTCTGCCATTTAGAACCAAATTCCGCCATTTTTTACCGAAATCCTACAATTTTGGACCAAATTCTGCCATTTTGAACCCAAATTCCGCCATTTTGAACCAAATTCCGTCATTTTTTACAGAAATCCTACAATTTTGACCCAAATTCCACCATTTTGACCAAATCCTCCATTTTTTACCCAAATTCTGCCACTTTTTAACCAAATTCTGCAATTGGACCCAAATTCCGCCATTTTAACCCAAATTCCGCCATTTTGAATCCAAATTCGACCATTTTGAACCAAATTCTGCCATTTTGAAAAAAATTCCGCCATTTTTACCTAAATTCCGCCACTTTTTAACCAAATTCTGCCATTTGGACCCAAATTCCCCCATTTTTTATCCAAATTACGCCATTTTTTACCCAATTTTTGCCATTTTGAACCCAAATTTCCCATTTTGAACCCAATTTTTCCCATTTTTACCAAAATTCTGCCATTTTGACCCAAAATCCACCATTTTGGACCAAAATTCTGCCATTTTGGACCAAATTCCACCATTTTGACCCAAATTCCAATATTTTGGACTGAAATTTTGGCATTTTGAACAAAATTTTGCAATTTTTACCCAAATTCTGCCATTTTTACCAAAAGTCCGGCATTTTGAACCAAATTCTGTCATTTTTGACCCAATTCTTTTATTTTGAACCCAAATTCTGCCATTTTGAATCAAAATCCGCCATTTTTTACCGAAATTCTGCAATTTTGGACCAAATTCTGCCATTTTTACCCAAATTCCGCCATTTTATACCCAAATTCCGCCATTTTGAACAAAATTCTACCATTTAGAACCAAATTCCACCAATTTGAACCAAATTCCACCATTTTTAACCCAAATTCCGCCACTTTTAAACCAAATTCTGCCATTTGGACCCAAATTCCGCCACTTTTTACCCAAATTCTGCTATTTTGAACCCAAATTCCCCATTTTGAAGTCAATTTTCCCCGTTTTAACCAAAATTCCGCCATTTTTACCTAAATTCTGCCATTTTTACCCAAATTTCGCCATTTTGGACCAAATTCCACAATTTTGGACCCAAATTCCGCCATTTTTTACCCAAATTCTGCCATTTTTTACCCAAATTCCCCATTTTGGACCCAATTTCAGCCATTTTGACCCAAATTCTGCCATTTTGGCCCAAATTCCTCCATTTTTAAGCAAATTCTTCCATTTGGACCCAAATTTCGCCATTTTAACCCAAATTCCCCATTTTGAAGTCAATTTTCCCCATTTTTACCAAAATTCCACCATTTTTACCTAAATTCCACCATTTTACCCAAATTCCGCCATTTTTTACCCAAATTCCCCCATTTTTTACCCAAATTCCGCCATTTTGAACCCAATTTTTACCATTTCCCCCCCAAACTTTAAGCCCCGCCCCCTCTGACCTGCTGCTTCCTCCGGCCAATCAGAACGCGGCGGGCGCGGTCCGGCTGCCCCTCCCCCTCCAGCCACGCCCACGCGGCTTCGGCCAATGAGAACGGCCCGAGGGAGGCTCCGCCCCCTTTGGGGTCAGGCTCCGCCCCCTGGAGCTCCTTGAGGACCCCCCCGAGGCGGCCCCGGAAGTGCCGGATTTGGGATTCGGGGTCGGAATGTTCCGGAAGGGCGGAAAAGGGGGCGGGGCCGAGAGATTCCGGGGGGAGGCCCTGGGATTCGGCGACCTGGGGGGGAAAAGGGAGAAAATTCCGGAAAAAATTACGAAAATCTGTGAAAATTGAGACAAAAATTCACAAATTTAAAGAAATTCACCAAAAAAATCCCAAATTAAGCGAAAATCCCACAAAAAATCCCAAATTTTACCCAAGTTCTTAAAAAAATCACCAAAAGAACCCAAGTTTCCTCAAAATTCCCCCAAAATCCTCAACTTCAGCAAAAAAACATCAAAAATCCCAAAAAAACCCAAAACCACAAAAAACACAAAAAACCCCCAAAACTCCCCCAAAAATCCCCAAATTTTCCCACAAATTTTCCCCCCAAAACTTTGAAATTTGGCAATATTTCTTCCAAAAATCCCAAAAAAATCCCCAAAAATTCCTCAAATCCCTCCCACTATCCCCAAAATCTGCCAAAAATTCAGAAATTCCCAAAATTTCCCAAAAAATCCCCAAAAAAAATCCCTCAAAATATTCCAAATAATAAAAAAAAAAGTCCCAAAAAATCCCCTAAAAATTCCCCTAAATTCCCAAAAATTCTCGCAAAAATAGTTCCCCAAAAAGTCCCTAATAAATCCTAAAAAATCCCAAAAAAAATTCCCCAAAATTCCAAAAAATTCCCCCAAATCCCTCAGAAATTCCCATAAAATCCCCAAATAACCTCCTAAAAATCCCAAAAAATCGTCGAAAAAAACCGTAAAATTTATCCCAAAATCCCCACAAAAAACCTTAAAGATCTTCCCCAAAAAAATTCCAAAAAATCCTCCAAAATCCACAAAAAAAAACCCCAAAAATTCCAAAAATTCCCCAAAAAAATCCCCAAAATCCCCCAAAAATTACCCCAAATTCCCCCGAAAAATCCCCTAAACTCCTAAAAAAATTCCCAAAAAATACCCAAAAATACCCGAATTTTCCCAACATTTCTAATTTTTCCCCCAAAAATCCCCAAATTTCTTAAATTTTCCAAAAAATTCCCCAGATTTTCCCAACATTTTCCCAAAAATCCCCAAAATTCCCAAATTTTCCCACAAATTATCCCACAAAAATCTCCAAACTCGATGAATTTTTTCCCAAAATCTTTAGATTTCCCCAAAAATCTCTCAAAAATCCCCAAAACCCCCCCAAATTTTCCCCAAAATTCCTGAATTTTTCTTTCAATCCTCAAATTTTCCCAAATTTCCCCAAAATCCCCAAATTTCCCCACAAAAATCTCCAAACTCGATCAATTTTTTCCCCAAAATCATCAATTTTTCCCAAAAATTTCTCAAAAAATCCCTCCAAATTTTCCCAAAATCCCCCAAATTTTTCCTCCAACCCCCAAAAATCCCCAAATTTCCCCAAAATTTCCCCAAAATCCCCAAATTTTCCCACAGATTATCCCACAAAAATCTCCGAACTCGATGAATTTTTTCCTAAAAATTGTGAATTTTTACCCGAAAATCTCTCAAAAAATCCCCAAAATCCCCCAAGATTTTTCCCAAAATTCCCGAATTTTTCTTTCAATCTCTAAAAATCCCTAAATTTCCCCAAAATCCCAAATTTTCCCAAAATTTGTCCCACAAAAATCTCCAAACTCGACGAATTTTTTCCCAAAAATCTTTAATTTCCCCCCAAAAATCTCTCAAAAAATCCCCAAAATCCCCCCAGATTTTTCTTAAAATTCCTGAATTTTTCTTTGAATCCCCAAATTTTCCCGAAATTTCCCCAAAATTCCCAAATTTTCCCACAAATTATCCCACAAAAAAAATCTCCAAACTCGATGAATTTTTTCCCAAAAATCTTTAATTTTTCCTAAAAATTTCCCAAAAAATCCCCAAAACCCTTTAGATTTTTCCCAAAATTCCCAAATTTTTCATTCAATCCCCAAATTTTCCCAAAATTTCCCCAAAATTCCCAAATTTTCCCACCAAAAATCTCCAAACTCGACGAATTTTTTCCCAAAAATCTTTAATTTTCCCCCAAAAATCTCTCAAAAAATCCCCAAAATCCCCCCAGATTTTTCCCAAAATTTTTGAATTTTTCTTTCAATCCCCAAATTTTCCCAAAATTTCCCCAAAATTCCCAAATTTTCCCACAAAAATCTCCAAACTCGATGAATTTTTTCCCAAAAATCTTTAAATTTTCCCAAAATTTCTCAAAAAATCCCCAAAATTTTTCTCAAAATTGCCAAATTTTTATTTCAATCCCCAAATTTTCCCAAAATTATCCCAAAATTTCCCAAAATTCCCAAAATTTCCGCTCACCCTGACCAGCTCCACCAGGCGCCGCCCGTCCTCCATCAACTTCCGCTGCCGCAAAGCATCACGGGAGGGGGCGTGGCCTGACCCGGAAGTGACGTCATCACCTCCCCATTTCAAATTCTCCGCCCCGAAAGTTAAATTTTCCAAACCGGAAGTAAGATTTTCCAAACCGGAAGTGGGGTTTTCCAAACCGGAAGTGGAATTTTCCGAACAGGAAGTGGCGTTCTCCGAACAGGAAGTGGTGGGAAAACTACCGGGAGTGGGCGTGGCCTGGGCGGAAGTGACGTCACCGCACATCTGGCAGGAAGGGGCGGGGCCTCGGTTCAGGAAGGTGCAGCGGGGGCAGGGCCAAGGCTGGGAGGGGGCGGGGCTGGGCTGGGAGACAAAATGGAGGCGAAAAATCCCAAATTTTTATCCAAAAAATTCCCAAATTTTCACTCGAAAATTCCCAAATTTTCACCCCAAAATATTCCAAAATTTTCTCAAAAAAAATCAAAAATTTTCCCTCAAAATTCCAATTTTTTCCCTCCTCTAAATTCACAATTTTCTCCCAAAATTTCCCATTTTTAACTCAAATATTCCCAAATTATTCCCAAATTTTTCTCTCAAAAAATTCTAATTTTTAGACCCCAAAATTCCCATTTTTTACCCACAAAATTCCCATTTTTACCCACAAAATTCCCATTTCCCCCCCTCAAAATTCCCAATTTTCTTCCAAAATTCCCATTTTTAACTCAAAAATTTTCAAAATATCCTTAAATTTTTTCCCTCAAAAAATTCCAATTTTTCCCTCAAAAAAATTCCCATTTTTAGCAACCAAAATTGCCATTTTTGGTCCGCAAAATTCCCATTTTTTACCCACAAAATTCCCCGTTTTCCCCCCAAAAATTTAAATTTTTCCTTTAAAAACTGCAATTTTTTCTTTAAAAGTCTCCAGTTTTTACCCAAATATTTAAATTTTTCCCCCACAAAATTTCTAATTTTATTGCAAAATTTCCCATTTCTAAGTCAAAAATTTTCAAATTATACCCAAATATTTCCCCTTTAAAAAATATAAATTTTTAGCCCCTGAAATTCCCATTTTTGCCTCCCAAAATTCCCATTTTTTACCCATAAAATTCCCATTTTTTACCCACAAAATTCCCCGTTTTCCCCCCAAAAATTTAAATTTTTCCTTAAAAAAGTCCCATTTTCCCCCTCAAAATTCACAATTTTCTTCTAAAATTCCCATTTTTAACTCAAAAATTTTTAAATTATACCCAAATTTTTTCCCTCAAAAAATTCCAATTTTTAGCCCCCGAAATTCCCATTTTTACCCACAAAATTCCCAATTTTCTTCCAAAATTCCCACTTATAAGTCAAAAATTCCCAAAATATCCCCAATTTTTTTCCCTCAAAAAATTCCAATTTTTAGGCCCGAAAATTCCCATTTTTTACGTAAAAATCCCCATTTTTCCCCCAAATTTTCTCAAAATTCCCATTTTCCTAAAAGAAATTCACAAATTTTCCCCCAAAAATTCCTATTCTCCCCAAAAATCCCCATATTTCCCCCCAAAATTCCCAATTTTCCCCCCAAAATTCCCAATTTTCCCCCAATCCCCATTTTCTTAACAGAAATCTCATTTTTTTCCAAATCCCCAATTTTTCCCCCAAATCCACATTTCCCCCCAAAAAATTTCAAATTTCTGCTAAAAATTCCCATTTTCCCTCTGAAAATTCCCATTTTTTACCCAAAAAAATTCAAATTTTTTTTCCAAAAAATCCCTTTTTTTTCCCCTAAAATCCCGATTTTTCCCCAAAAAATCTCCATTTTTCCCCCAAATTCCAGATTTTTTTTCAAAATTCCCATTTTCCCTGAAAAAATTCACACATTTTCCCCAAAAATTCCTATTTTCCCTCAAATTTCAAAATTTTCATTCCAAAATTCCCACTTTTCCCCAAAATCCCTATTTTCCTAAAAAAAATCTCATTTTTTTCCCAATTCCCCATTTTTGCCCCAAAAAATTCCCAATTTTTCCCCATAATCCCCATTTCCCCAAACTTCCCATTTTTCCCAAAAACAAATTTCAAATTTCTGCTAAAAATTCCCATTTTCCCTCCAATATTTCCCATTTTTTACCCAAAAAAATTCAAATTTTTTTCAAAAAAATCCCTTTTTTTCCCTCTAAAATCCCAATTTTTCCCCCAAAAATCCCCATTTTTTCCCTAAATTCCAGATTTTTTCTCAAAATTTCCATTTTCCCCGAAAAATTTTACAAATTTCCCCAAAAATCCCCATTTCCCCCTCAAAATTCCAATTTTCCTCCCAGAATTCCGAATTTCACCCCCCAAAATCCCCAATTTTCCCAAAAATTCCCATTTTCTCAAAAAAATCTCATTTTTTTCCCCAAATCCCTAATTTTTCCCCCAAAATATCCAAATTTTCCCCCATAATCCCCATTTTTCCCAAAAATCCCCATTTTCCCCAAAACAAATTTCAAATTTCTGCTAAAAATTCCCATTTTCCCTCCAATATTTCCCATTTTTTACCAAAAAAAATTCAAATTTTTCTTCAAAAAAATCCCTTTTTTTCCCCCTAAAATCCCAATTTTTGCCCCAAAAAATCCCCATTTTTTCCCCAAATTCCAGATTTATTCTCAAAATTCCCATTTTCCCTGAAAAAATTCACGAATTTCCCCAAAAATCCCCATTTCTCCCCCAAAATTCCCAATTTTCCCCCTCAAAATTCCCAATTTTCCCCCCAAAATTCCCGTATTTCCCCCAAATCCCCATTTTCTTAAAAGAAATCTCATTTTTTCCCAAATCCCCATTTTTTCCCCCAAATCCCCATTTTCCCAAAAATCCCCATTTTTCCCCAATAGAAATTTAAAATTTCTTCTAAAAATTCCCATTTTCCCTCCAAAAACTCCCATTTTTTACCCAAAAAAATTCAAATTTTTTGGAAAAAAATCCCTTTTTTTCCCCCCTAAAATCCCGAATTTTTCTCCAAAAATCCCCATTTTTTCCCCAAAAATACCCATTTTCCCCAAATTCCATATTTTTTCTCAAAAATCCCATTTTCCCCGAAAAAAATCACAAACTTTCCAAAAAATCCCCATTTCCCCCCCAAAATCCCCATTTCCCCCCAAAATTCCGAATTTTCCCCAAAATCCCCATTTTCTTAAAAGAAATCTCATTTTTTTCCCAAATCCCCATTTTTGCCCCAAAAATTCCAAATTTTCCCCCCAAATTCCCATTTTCCCCAAAATCCCCATTTTTCCCAAAAACAAATTTCAAATTTCTACTAAAAATTCCCATTTTCCCTCCAAATTTTCCCATTTTTTACCCAAAAAAATTCAATTTTTTTTTCAAAAAAATCCCTTTTTTTCCCCCTAAAATCCAAATTTTTCCCCTAAAAATCCCATTTTTTTACCGTAAATTTTTTTCTTTTTTTTAAATTTTTGGGGTTTTTTTCCAAAAATTTAATTTTTGCCCAAAATTTTAATTTTTATCCCCGAATTTTCCCCGGTACCTGCAAGTTGGGCGCCAGGTGCAGCAGAGCACGGCCGGGGACGGTTTGTCCCCAAAATCCCCATTTTCCCCCCAAAATTCCATGTTTTACCAAAATTCCAGGTTTTTCTAAAAATTCCCATTTTCCCACAAAATTTCTATTTTATGAGTAAAAAAATCGAAATTTTTTCTTTAAAAAATCCCCATTTTTCTCCACCAAAAACCCCCATTTTTTACCTAAAAATCCCATTTTTTCCCAAAATCCGTTTTTTTTCCCCCAAATTACAGGTTTTCCCTCAAAATTCCAATTTTCCCCCTAAAATTCCAATATTTCCCCCCAAAATTCCCAATTTCCCCCTCAAAATTCCCAAATTTCCCCAAAATCCCCATTTTCTTAAAAGAAATCTCATTTTTCTCCCAAATCTCTAATTTTTCCCCAAAAATATCTAAATTTTCCCCCAAATCCCCATTTTTCCCCAAAATCCCCATTTTCCCAAAAAGAAATTTCAAATTTCTGCTAAAAATTCATTTTCCCTCCGAAAACTCCCATTTTTTACCCAAAAAAAATTCAAATTTTTTTCCAAAAAAATCCCTTTTTTCCCTTTAAAATCCCAATTTTTCCCCTACAAATCCCATTTTTTTTACCTTAAATTTTTTTCTTTTTTTTTAAATTTTGGGGTTTTTTTCCAAAAATTTAATTTTTGCCCAAAATTTTCATTTTTAGCCCCAAATTTACCTGTGGGCTGGGCGCCAGTCGGGGGCGCTCGCAGGCGCGGCAGAGCACGGCCGGGGTCGGGTTCCTCAGGGTGCAGCTGCGGCAGGTCCAGCCCTCGTCGTCTGAAAAACCCAAAATTCACTTTTTTTAACCCAAAATTCACTTTGCCCAAAATCCCCATTTTTTTCACCAAAAAAAGCCCATTTTTCCCAGAAAAAATCTCAGTTTTTCCCCTCAAAATTCTATTTTTTCCAAAAAAATTGCTCATTTTTCCCCAAAAAAATTTCATTTTTCCCCCAAAGTTTCCATTTTTCAAAAAAATTCCCATTTTTCTGAAAAAACCCCATTTTTCCCAAAAAAATCCCATTTTTTTCCACAAAAAATTCAATTTTTTCCCAATAAAACCGCTCATTCCCCCCCCAAAAAAACCCTCATTTTTTCCCAAAATTTCCAAATTTTTTAAATCCCATTTTTGCCCAAAAAAATTTCATTTTTTCCTCCTAAAAATTCCCATTTTTCCCCAAAAAATCAAATTTTTTCCCCAAAAAATCCATTTTTTTTCCCAATACAACCTCTCATTTCCCCCCCCAAAAAATCTTATTTCCCCCAAAAATTTCCATTTTTCCCAAAAAAATTCCAATTTTTTTCCCCCAAAGTGCAATTTTTTTCCAATAAAACCCCCCATTTTCCCCCAAAAAAGTCTCATTTTCCCCCACAATTTCCGTTTTTTTTTAAATTCCAATTTTTTTATCCAAAAAATGCGTATTTTTCCTTAAACCTCTATTTTTTCCACAAAAAATCCATTTTTTTCCAATAAGACCCCTCATTTTCCCCCCCCCAAGGAATCTCATTTTCCCCAAAAATTTCCATTTTTCCCAAAAAAATCCCATTTTTTTCCAAAAAATCCCATTTTCCCCCAAAAATCCCATTTTTGCCCCCGTCGTCTGAAAAACCCAAAATTCACTTTTTTTAACCCATAATTCACTTTGCCCAAAATCTCCATTTTTTTCCTCCAAAAAATCCCATTTTTCCCCCCAAAAAAATCCCTTTTTTTCCCAAAAAAATCCCTTTTTTTTTGCCAAAAAACTCCTTTTTTTTTTAATAAAATCACTCATTTCCCCCCCCAAAAAATCTCATTTTCCCCCAAAATTTCCATTTTTTTTAAAAATCCCATTTTTGCCCCCAAAAAATTTCAATTTTTGCCACCCAAAATTTCCATTTTTTAAAAAAAAATTCTAATTTTTTTCTCCAAAACATTTTCTTCTTTTGCCTGAAAATTTCCATTTTTACACCAAAAAAATCTGATTTTTTTCCCCCAAAACTCCATTTTTTTTCCAATCAAACCGCTCATTTTCCCACCCAAAAAGATCCCATTTTCCCCCAAAAAACCCAATTTTTTCCCCAAAAAATCCCATTTTTACCCCCCAAAAAAATTCCAATTTTTTCCCCCCAAATTCCCTTTTATTCCAATAAAATCCCTCATTTTCCCCATTTCAATTTTTTTTTTTAATTCCAACTTTTTTCCTCCAAAAATTTCATTTTTTTCCAAAAACTGCCCATTTTTCCCCAAAAAATTCTATTTTTAACCCCAAAAACTCTAATTTTTTCCAATAAAACCCCTCATTTTTCTCCCAAAAAAATGTTTCCACCAAAATTTTCATTTTGAAAAAAAAATTCCAATATTTTTCCCAAAAAAATTCAATTTTTTTTCTGCCAAAAAATCCCATTTTTACCCCCAAAAAATCCAAATTTTTCCCAAAAAAACCTCTCAAATTTCCCAAAAAAAATCTTATTTTTCCCCAAAAATTTCCATTTTTAACCCCAAAAAAATCCAATTTCCCCCCAAAATTCCCAAATTTTCCCAAATTTCCCCCAAATTTTCCCAAATTTCCCCAAATTTTCCCCAAAATTCCCCAATTTCCCCTACCGGCCGTGTGCATTTGGGGCAGCGCATCCGAAACCAGCGACGCCTGGGGAGAGAAACCAGTATAAACCAGTATGGACCAGTATGGACCAGTATAAACCAGTATGGACCAGTATAAACCAGTATGGACCAGTATAAACCAGTATGGACCAGTATGGACCAGTATGGACCAGTATGGACCAGTATAAACCAGTATAAACCAGTATAAACCAGTATAGACCAGTATGGACCAGTATGGACCAGTATGGACCAGTATAAACCAGTATAAACCAGTATAAACCAGTATAAACCAGTATGGACCAGTATAAACCAGTAAAAACCAGTAAAAACCAGTACAAACCAGTCTCACCTCATCCTCTCCCAGTAAGATCTCGGTGAAGAAATGGGGGTTGGGGTGCTGGTTCTGGTGGGGGAGAGAAAAACCAGTTCAAACCAGTCAAAACCAGTATAAACCAGTATAAACCAGTATAAACCAGTAAAAACCAGTATAAACCAGTAAAAACCAGTATAAACCAGTATAAAAAATCCCCATTTTCCCCATTTTTACCCATTTTTAACCCTTTAACCCCCTCTAAACACCCCCAAACCCCCTCCCAGTTCATCCCAGTCCCCTCCCAGTCCAAACCAGTAACCCCAACCCCCTCCCAGTACAAACCAGTATAAAGCAGTATAAACCAGTATAAACCAGTATAAAAATCCCCATTTTCCCCATTTTTTCCTAATTTTTAACCCTTTAACTCCCTCCAACCATCCCCAAATCCCCTCCCAGTTCATCCCAGTCCCCTCCCAGTTCCATCCCAGTATAAACCAGTAACCCCAAACCCATTCCCAGTACAAACCAGTACAAACCAGTAAGAGCCGGTCCAGCTCGGCGCGCAGCACCAGGACGTCGGCGGTGACGGCCGCCACCAGCGGGGGGAGGGGCCCGTGGGGGGGGGAGGGAAGCTCAGCCCCTCCCCCGACTCCTCCGTGTACCCCAAAAGCTTCAGCACCTCCCGGCCGCCCTGTGGGGGGTACTGGTTTATACTGGTTTGTACTGGTTTGTACTGGTTTGGGCTGGGAGGGGATTTGGGGTTACTGGTTTGTACTGGGAGGGAACTGGGAGGGACTGGGAGGGGCTTTGGGGGTGGTGGGAGGGAGTTAAAGGGTTAAAAATGGGGAAAAAATGGGGAAAATGGCGGGTTTTTTATACTGGTTTATACTGGTTTGTACTGGTTTATACTGGTTTGGGGTTTGGGGTTACTGGTTTGGACTGGTTTATACTGGGAGGGACTGGGAGGGGGTTTGGGGGTGGTGGGAGGGAGTTAAAGGGTTAAAAATGGGGAAAAAATGAGGGGAAAATGGGAAAAATTGGGATTTTTTATACTGGTTTGTACTGGTTTATACTGGTTTGGGACTGGGGGTTACTGGTTTGTACTGGGACGGGGTTTGGGGTTACTGGTTTATACTGGGAGGGGACTGGGAGGGACTGGGAGGGGGTTTGGGGGTGCTGGGAGGGAGTTAAAGAGTTAAAAATGGGATAAAATGGGGGAAAATGGGGAAAATTGGGATTTTTTATACTGGTTTGTACTGGTTTTATACTGGTTTGTACTGGTTTGTACTGGTTTGGGGTTACTGGTTTGTACTGGTTTGTACTGGTTTGGGGTTACTGGTTTGTACTGGGAGGGACTGGCATGGACTGGGAGGGAGAAAAATGTAAACTTTGGGGGCAAAAAAATCGAAGTTTTGGGCAAGAAACTGAATTTTTTGGGCAAAAAAAATCAATTTTTTTTGGGTAAAAAAGTGGATTTTTTTGGTCAATAAAAAAGGGATTTTTTTGGGGGAAAAAAAAGCTATTTCGGGAAAAAATGGAATTTTGGGGGGAAGAAAATAGAATTTTGGGGGGAAAAAAATGGAATTTTTATTTCTATAGGAAAATGTTTTGTGTTCTCTGGAGGATTTATGGGGCAAAAAATGCAAATTTTGGGTGCAAAAAAATCGCATTTTTGGCCAAAAAACGCCGATTTTTTGGGGGAAAAAAGTGGATTTTTTTGGGGAAAAAACCGAATTTTTTGGGGGGAAAAAGGGATTTTTGGGATTTCCAGAGAAATTGGGTGATTTTTGGGAAGGAAAAATTGATATTTTGAAGGAAAAATGGTAATTTTTGGTAAAAAACTTATTTTCTTTTGTGTAAAAAATCAGACATTTAAGGAAAAAAAATTAAATTTTTTTGTAAATATTTTGATTTTTCTAGCAAAATTTTCGGCAGATTTACGGGACAAAAAAGCACAAATATTGCATGGGGGAAAAAATCGAGTTTTGGCCTAAAAAAAAATTCGAATTTTTGTCAAAATAAATCAAATTTTTGGCCTAAAAAAATCTAATATTTGGCCAAAAAAAATTCCAATTTTTGGTTTAAAAAAATCGAATTTTTGTCCAAAAAAAATCCAATTTTTGGCCTAAAAAAATCCAATTTTTGGCCTAAAAAATATTGAATTTTTGGCCTAAAAAATCCAATTTTTGGCCTAAAAAAATCGAATTTTTGGCCAAAAAAAAATCTAATTCTTGGCCAAAAAAAATCGAATTTTTGGCCTAAAAAAATCTGATTTTTGGCAGAAAAAAATCAAATTTTTGGCCGAAAAAAATCGAATTTTTGGCCGAAAAAATCGAATTTTTGGCCAAAAAATGCCGATTTTTTGGGGGAAAAAAGCGGATTTTTTGGGGAAAAAACCGAATTTTTTTTGGGGAAAAAGGGATTTTTGGGATTTCCAGAGAAATCAGGTGATTTTTGGAAAGGAAAAATTGATTTTTTGTAAGAAAAATGGGGATTTTTGGTAAAAAACAATTTTTTTTGTATAAAAATCAGAGATTTTAGGAAAAAAAATTTCTAATTTTTTTGTAAATATTTTTATTTTTCTAGGAAAATTTTCGGCGGATTTACGAGGCAAAAAACCACAAATATTTCGTGGGGAAAAAAATCGAGTTTTGGCCTAAAAAAAATTCGAATTTTTGTCCAAAAAAATCAAATTTTTGGCCTAAAAAAATCTAATATTTGGCCAAAAAAAATTCCAATTTTTGGCTTAAAAAAATCCAATTTTTGGCCCTAAAAAACTCGAATTTTTGGCCTAAAAAAAAATTCCAATTTTTGGCCTAGAAAAATCAAATTTTGGGCCAAAAAAAAAAATCGAATTTTTGGCTAAAAAAATCCAGTTTCTGGCTAAAAAAATCCAATTTTTGGCCAAAAAAAATCAAATTTTTGGCCTAAAAAAATCCAATATTTGGCCCAAAAAAATCGAATTTTTTGCCTAAAAAAATAGAATTTTTGGCCAAAAAAAATCGAATTTTTGGCCAAAAAAATCAAATTTTTGGCCTAAAAAAATCGAATTTTTGGCCTAAGAAAAATCAAATTTTTGGCCAAAAAAAAAAATCGAATTTTTGGCCTAAAAAAATCTAATTTTTGGCCTAAAAAAATCAAATTTTTGGCGAAAAAGAGCGAATTTTTGGCCAAAAAAATCTAATTTTTGGCCTTAAAAATCAAATTTTTGGCCTAAAAAAATCAAATTTTTGGCCCAAAAAATCATATTTTTGACCAAAAAACGCCAATTTTTTTGGGAAAAAAGCGGATTTTTTTGGGAAAAAGCGGATTTTTTTGGGAATGTGGGGAAATGTGGGAATTTTTGGGGAATTCCGACCTGGATGGCCCCGACGGTGGATCTGAAGACGGGATTGCCGAACCGGACCCCCCTCCAGTGCCGGGGCGGGCGCGGGCTCAGAAGGTTCCGACCGTATTTTTCCAGAATGTTCAGCGCCGTCCTCAGCTGCTCCAATCCGTGGGGGACCCCCTCGGGATTCTGGGAAAAGAGAAAATTCCGGAATTTTAGCCAATCCCAAAAAAAATTTGGGGAAAATCGGTGAAAATTTGGCGAAAATCCGTCGAAAAATGGCAAAAATATGTCGAAAAATGTGATTAAAAAGGGGAAAAAACACCAAAAAGGTGGAAAGTTTAAAGGGATTTTGGAGAAAATTTGGGGGTTTTGAAGGAATTTTGGGAAATTTTGGGGATTTTGGGAATTTTAAAAGGTTTTTGGTGGAAAAATACAGGAAAATTTGGTTAAAAATGGGTTAAAATGGGGAAAAATCTCGGAAGGGTTTTGGGGTTTTTCGGAGTTTTGGAAAGAGAAAAATGGCAAAAAATAAATTACAAAAAAATTCTAATTTTAGAGTTATAAAAAAATGTAGAATTACTAAAAAAAATATACGTGAAATTTCTAAAGAATTACTAAAAAATTGCCAAAAAAAATCAATAAAATCGCCCCCAAAAAATCCCCAAAAAAACTAAAAAAATCCCACAAAAATTCTCAAAAAATCCTAAAATCTTCCCAAAAAAATCACAAAAAATCTCAGAAAAAAACCTACAGAATCCCCAAAAAATTCCCATAAAAACGCAGAAAAAATACAACCCCCAAAAAAATGTGATAAAAAGCCCAAAAATGTGAAAAAAAATCCCTAAAATTCCCACAAAAATCCGTTAAAAGTTCCATGAAAACGCCCTAAAAATGCTCAAAAAAATCCTGTAAAATCCGAAAAAAATTCCCAAAAAATCCCCAAAAAAATCCTAAAATATCTCTAAAAGAATCCCCAAAAATTCCTAAATAATCCCCCAAAATTCCCAAAAACTGCTCAAAAATCTACCAAAAAATTCCTAAAAAATCTGAAAAAAATCCCCCAAAAAATCCTGAAAAATCGCATAAAAATCAAAAAAAACCAAAACAATCCTATAAAAATCCTAAGAAATCCTTAAAAAATCCCCAAAAAATCCTTAAAAAATCCCAAAAAATCCCTTAAAATTCCTCAAAAAAATTCTTAGAAATTCCAAAAAAAATCCCTAAAAATACCACAAAAATCCCTTAAAAATTAAAAAAAAGCCTATAAAAATCCTAAAAAATCGTCCAAAAATTGCCCAAAAAATCCCATAAAACCCCTAAAAATCCTCAAACGTCCCCCCAAAATCCCATAAAAATGTCACCAAAAAATCCCTAAAAAATCCCCAAAAAATTCCTAAAAAATCCCCCAAAATTCCTAAAAATCCCTAAAAAAACCCAGAAAATATTCCTAAAAAAACTCCAAAAATTCAGAAAAAAATCCCTAAAAAATCCCAAAAAATCCTCAAAAAATCCCTAGGAATTCCCAAAAAATCCTCAAAAAAATCCCTAAAAAATCCCCAAAAATTCAGAAAAAAATCCCCAAAAAATCCTCAATAATTCCCAAAAAATCCCAAAAAATGCCCCAAAAAATCCCTAAAAAACCCCCAAACAAATCCCCTAAAAACTCTCGTTGAAACCCCATTGCATTCCCCCGGAAGTTCCGCCGGAAGTGGCCCAAGATGGCGGCGCGCACTCACCCAGGCCAGGTTGTCCCGGAGCAGCTTCCGGCCCGGCAGCAGCCGCAGTTTCCGGTCGGGCGGAAGCGGAAGTCGCAGCAGCGGCTCCAGCTCGGGCGGTTCCGGTTGGGCCGGGGAGCGAATCAGCGCCCCCTGCAGGGCCGCGCGCAGGGCCTGACGGGAAACGAAATTTGGGGTGAAAAACGGGGATTTTGGGCAAAAATAAAAAAAATGTAATTTTTAGGTGATTTTTAGAGGGGTTTTGGGGAGATTTTTGGGGGGTTTTGGGGTTTTTTTGGGAGATTTTTGAGTGATTTTTAGGGATTTTTTGGGTGGTTTTGAGAGTATTTTATAGGATTTTTTGGGTGATTTTTGGGTGATTTTTTACGGATTTTATGGGATTTTAAAGGTAATTTTTGGGGATTTTTTTGGGTTATTTTTTGGGGATTCTGGGGTTTTTAAGGAATTTTATGGGATTTTAAAGGTAATTTTTGGGATTTTTTAGGGTTATTTAAATGGATTTTTGGGGATATTTTGGGGATTTTAATGGAAGTTTTTGAGGATTTTTGGGTAATTTTATGGGATTTTTATGGGGTTTTTTGGCGATTTTTTTAGGTGTTTTTCAGGGATTTTTTGGTGATTTTTTAGGAATTTTATTGGATTTTTTTGGGTGGTTATTAAGGATTTTTAAATGGATTTTTTGAGGTGATTTTTGGGTGATTTTGGGGTTTTTTTAGGCAGTTTTGGGACTCCGGCTAGGCCGGGCCGCGCGCAGGGCCTGATGGGAAAGAAATTTGGGGTGAAAAACGGGGATTTTGGGGAAAAAAAAAATGGAATTTTAGGTGATTTTTAGAGGGATTTTTGAGGGGTTTTTGGGGATTTTTGGGGGGGTTTTATGGGATTTTTGGAGGATTTTTGAGTGATTTTTAGGGATTTTTTGGGTGATTTTGAGAGTATTTTATGGGAATTTTTTGGGGGATTTTTGGTTGATTTTGGTGATTTTTTAATGGATTTTATGGGATTTTAAAGGTAATTTTTGGGGATTTTTTAAGAATTTTAATGTGCGTTTTTGAGGATTTTTGGGGATTTTTATGGGATTTTAAGGTGGTTTTTGGGGATTTTTATTGGGTTTTTTAGGTGTTTTTCAGGGATTTTTATGGGATTTTTTGGTGATTTTTTAGGAATTTTATGGGCTTTTTTGGGGGGTTTTTGGGGATTTTTATACGGTTATTTAAATGGATTTTTGGGGATTTTTAAATGGATTTTTTGGGTGATTTTTGGGCGATTTTGGCGATTTTCTTATGGATTTTATGGGATTTTAAAGGTAATTTTGGGGATTTTTAAGGGTTATTTAAATGGATTTTTTGGGATTTTTGGGGAATTTTAATGGGAGTTTTTGAGGATTTTGGGGTAATTTTATGGGAATTTGCAGTGATTTTTGGGGATTTTTAGTTGTTTTTTTTTGGAATTTTTAATGGTATTTTTTAATTGATTTTATGGGATTTTAAGATGATTTTTATTGGATTTTTAAGAGGTTTTTTGGGGATTTTTTGGTGATTTTTAGGAATTTTATGGCATTTTTGATGTGATTTAGAATTATTTTTTGTGATTTTTTTGGGGTGATTTTTGGGGATTTTTTTGAGATTTCTTAGAGATTTTTGGATGATTTTTAGGTGTTTTTGGTGAATTTTTTAATGGATTTTTGGGGAATTTATGGGCTTTTCTGGATAATTTTTGGATATTTTAATGGGATTTTTTAGGAATTTTACGGGATTTTTGGGAGACTTTTTTGGGGATTTTTCGGGATTTTTAAGGAATTTTATGGGATTTTTGGGGGGGGGGAATTTTAGGACAAATTTGAGGGATATGAGGGAGAAATTTGGGGGATTTGGGAGAGAAATTTGGGGAATTTGAGGAAATTTGGGATAAATTTAGGAGAATTTTGGTGATTTGAAGGAGAAATTTGGGAAATTTGGGGGATTTGAGGGAGAAATTTGGGGGATTTGGGACCAATTTTGGGGATTTTGAGGAAGAAATTTGAGAAATTTGGGAGATTTTGGGTAATTTTGGGGGAAATTCAAAAATTTTGGGGGTTTGAGGGGGAAATTTGGGGAAAATTTGGGGGATTTGAGGGACAATTTGGGGGAATTTGGAGAAAATTCAGGAATTTTGGATGATTTGGGGGAAAATTTGGAGGATTTTGGAAAATTTGGATAAATTTAGGAGAATTTTGGGAATTTGAAGGAGAAATTTGGGAAACTTGGGGGATTTGAGGGAGAAAATTGGGAAATTTGGGGGATTTGAGTAAAAATTTGGGGCATTTGGGAAAATTTAGGATAAATTTGGAAGATTTGGAGGATTTGGGACCAATTTTGGGGATTTGAGGAAGAAATTTGAGAAATTTGGGAGATTTTGGGTAATTTTGGGGAAAATTCAAAAATTTTGGGGAATTTGAGGGAGAAATTTGGGGAATTTGGGACAATTTTGGGGAATTTGAAGAGGAATTTAAGGGATTTGGGGATTTGAGGGAGAAATTTGCAGAATTTTTGGAAATTTGGGACACATTTTGGAGACTTTGGGGAATTTGAGGGAGAAATTTGGGAAATTTGGGGAAAATTCAGGAATTTTGGGAGATTTGAAGAAGAAATTTGGGGATTTGGGGAATTTTAGGACAAATTTGAGGGATATTTGGGAGAAATTTGGGGGATTTGGGAAAAATTCAGGAATTTTGGGGAATTTGAGGGAGAAATTTGGGGAATTTGGGACAATTTTGGGGAATTTGAGGAGGAATTTAAGGGATTTTGGGAGATTTGAGGGAGAAATTTGGAAAATTTTTGGAAATTTGGGACAAATTTTGGAGACTTTGGGGAATTTGAGGGAGAAATTTCGGAAATTTGGGGAAAATTCAGGAATTTTGGGAGATTCGAGGAAGAAATTTGGGGATTTGGGGAATTTTAGGACAAATTTGAGGGATATGAGGGAGAAATTTGGGGGATTTGGGGAAAATTCAGGAATTTTGGGGGATTTGGGAAAGAAATTTGGGGACTTTGAGGAAATTTGGGATAAATTAAGGAGATTGTGGGGAATTTGAAGGAGAAATTTGGGAAATTTGGGGGATTTGAGGGAGAAATTTGGTGGATTTGGGAAAATTTAGGACAAATTTGGGAGATTTGGAGGATTTGGGACCAATTTTGGTGATTTGAGGAAGAAATTTGAGAAATTTGGGAGATTTTGGGTAATTCTGGGGGAAATTCAAAATTTATGGGGCATTTGATGGGGAAATTTGGGGAAAATTTGGGGGATTTGAGGGACATTTTTGGGGAATTTTGGGAAAATTTAGGAATTTTGGGGGAAATTTGGAGAATTTTGAGAAAATTGGGACAAATTTGGGCGATTTTAGGGGATTTGAGGGGGAAATTTGGGGAATTTGGGGGAAATTCAGGAATTTTGGGGGAAATTTGGAGAATTTTGGGAACATTGGGACAAATTTGGAAGATTTTGGGAGATTTAAGGGATATTTGAGGGCATTTGAAGGGGTTTTTGGGGAGATTTGAGGGGATTTGTGGGATTTTTTGAGATTTTGGATAGATTTGAGGGGATTTTTGGGGAATTTTTTGGATTTTGGGGGATTTTTGGGATTTTAGGGGGGCTCACCTGCAGAGACCCCAAATCTGTGGTGTCTTTGGGAGGGTCTGCCATCACCTGGGGGCAAAAAAAGAGAAAATTCGGGGAAGATTCTTTCGATTTTTGGGATTTTTTCCCAACTCGATTCATAGAATGCGAAATACAAACCGCGGTTGGAGCCCAAATTCGGGAGAATTTTGGGTGGAATCTCCAGATGAGTTTCAGGGTGCGGCGCCCCTCAACCCCCCCTCGCTTTTGGGAGGATTTTTGGGGTGATTTTTGGGTTTTTTGGGGTTTTTTTAAACCCCTCAAATTTCGTTTTTACCTCAGGGAAGCGGCGGCGGATCCAAAATGGCGGCGCGGCCTGAGGGGGAGAAGTGGGCGTGGCTTAACTTATGTGACGTCATGCCCTTACTTTTTTGCCCTTTCTTAGCATGGCGCTTTGCGCGCTTCACCCCTCATGGCGCATGCGCCAACACAAGCAGCTTTTCTATTGGTGGATTTATTATCCTGAATTCCCGCCTTTCCCCTTTTTGGCCACGCCTTACTGAGGTTTGCCCTTAAGCAAAATGGCGCGGCGCGCTTTTCACAACAGAGCGCATGCGCTAGTTCTCATTGACCAATCAGCTTGCGCGGTTTTGGCGGGCACGCCCCTTCAGCGCTAAGCCCCGCCCTTCTTCTCGCTCCCCTCAGGCCGCCATGATGGCGGCGGCGGCCCCGCGGCTTGGGCCGCTGATTTGCGCCCTGAGGGTTCAGGTGAGCTTAAAAAGCTTTTTTTAATTTTTTTTTTAATTTTTTGGGTTATTTTAGGGGTGGTTATGACGTCAAATGTGTTTTTTTCGTTGCAGAGGTGTCGGGGTCCCGTGTGGGGCTGCGGAGCTTCGGCCGTGAGGGGAGCGGCGACCGGCGCGGGGCAGGTGAGGGGGGGAAAAATTGGGGAAATTTGGGAAAATTTGGAAAAAAATTGGGATTGTGGGGGAAATTTGGGGTGAATTTGGGGGGATTGAGGGAAAATTGGGGTGAATTTGGGGGGATTGAGGGAAATTTGGGGGTTTTGGGGAGAAATTTGAGGGAAAATTGGGGTTTTTGGGGGGAAAATTGGGGGTTTTGGGGGAGATTTGGGGGAAATTTGGAGGGAAATTGGGTGTCTTGGGGGAATTTGAGTTTTTCTGGGGTGAATTTGGGGGGTTTGAGGGAAATTTTGGGGAAATTCGGGGGGTTTGGGGGGAAATTAGGGGGAAATTGGTTTTTTTGGGGAAAATTTGAAGGGTTTGGGGAGAAATTTAGGGAAAATTTGGGGATTTTGGGGAAAATTTGAGGGAAATTTGGGGTATTTTGGGGACAATTTGGGGGAAAATTGGGTTTTTTGGGGGGGAATTTGCTGGTTTTAGGGGAAAATTTGGGGTGAATTTTGGTGGGTTTGGAGGAAATTTGGGGGATTTGGGGGGAAATTTGAGGGAAAATTGGGTTTTTTTGAGCACAATTTGGGGGTTTTGGGGGAAAATTTAGAGTTTTGGGGAAAATTTGGGGTGAATTTGGGGGAGTTGTGGGAAATTTGGGGTTTTTTGGGGAGAAATTGGGGGTTTTGGGGAGAAATTTGAGGGGGATTTGGGGTAAATTTGGAGGGAAATTGGGTGTTTGGGGGAAAATTCGGGTTTTTGGGGTGTTTGGGGGAAATTTTGGGGAAATTTGGGGGTTTGGGGGGGAAATTGGGAGGTTTGGGGGGAAATTAGGGGGAAATTGGGTTTTTTGGGGAAAATTTGAAGGGTTTGGGGAGAAATTTAGGGAAAATTCAGGGGGAATTTGGGGTTTTTGGGGAAAATTTAGAAAAAGTTGGGGGTTTTGGGGGGAAATTTTAGGGAAATTTGGGGTATTTTGGGGGCAATTTGGGGGAAAATCTGGTTTATTGGGGAGAATTTACAAGTTTTGGGGGAAATTTGGGGTGAATTTGGGAGGTTTGGGGGATTTGGGGAGAAAATTTAGGGAAATTTGGGGGGGTTGGAGGGAAATTTGGGGGAAGTTGAGGTTTTTTGGGGGGAATATTGGGGTTTGGGGGGAAATTTGAGGGAAAATGGGGGTTTTTGGAGCACAATTTGGGGGTTTTGGGGGAAAATTTAGAGTTTTGGGGAAAATTTGGGGTGAATTTGGGGGAATTTTAGGGAAAATGGGGGTTTTGGGAGGGAAATTGGGGGTTTTGAGGAGAAATTTGAGGGAAATTTGGGGGATTTGGGGGAAATTCGGGTGTTTTGGGGGGGATTTGGGGGAAGTTTGGAGGAAAATTGGGGGTTTTGGGGGAATTTGGGTATTTTGGGGTGATTTTGGGGGGTTTGAGGTAAATTTTGGGGAAATTTGGGGGGTTTGGGGGGAATTTGGAGGTTGGGGGGAAATTTGGGGGAAATTGGGTTTTTGGGGAAATTTTGAAGGGTTTGGGGGGAAATTTAGGGAAAATTCGGGGGGAATTTGGGGTTTTTGGGGAAAATTGAAAAAAAGTTGGGGATTTTGGGGGCAATTTGGGAAAAATCGGGTTTTGGGGGGGAATTTAAAGGTTTTGGGGGAAAATTTGGAGTGAATTTGGGGGGTTTGGGGGAAATTTGGGGGGTTTGGGGGAAAATTTGAGGGAAAATTGGGGGTTTTGGAGCACAATTTGGGGGTTTTTGGGGAAAATTTTGAGTTTTGGGGGAAATTTGGGGTGAATTTGGTGGAATTTGAGGGAAAATTGGGGGTTTTGGGGAAATTTCAGGGAAAATTGGGGGTTTTGGGGAATATTTAAGGAAAATTTGGGGTTTTTAGAGGGGAGATTTGGGGGTTTGGGGGGATTTGGGGTATTGGGGGGAAATTTGGGGGAATTTGAGATTTTTGGAGGAAAATTGGAGGTTTTGAGGGGAAAATTCAGGTTTTTTGGGGGGAATATTGGGATTTGGAGGGAAATTTGAGGGAAAATTGGGGTTTTTTGGAGCACAATTTGGAGGTTTTAGGGGAAAATTTCGAGTTTTTGGTGGAAATTTGGGGTGAATTTGGTGGAATTTTAGGGAAAATTGGGAGTTTTGGGGAATATTTGAGTGAAATTTGGGGGTTTTGGGGGGAAATTTGAGATTTAGAGGGGAAATTTGGGGGGTTGGGGGGATTTGGGGTTTTTGGGGGAAATTTGGGGAAATTTGAGATTTTTGGGGGAAAATTTGAGGTTTTGGGGGCAAAATTCAGGTTTTTTGAGGGGGAATTTGGGGATTTTGGGGGAAATTCGGGGAAAATTTGAGGAGTTTCGGGGAAAATTGGGGGTTTTGGGGAAATTTGGGGGGTTTGAGGGGGAATTTGGGGGTTTTGGGGGAAATTCAGGGGATTGGGGAGAAATTTGGGGTTTTAGGGGAGAAATTTGAGGGGAATTTGGAGGTTTTTGGGGGAAATTAGGGGTTTTGGGGGGAAATTGAGTTTTTTGGGAGATAATTTGAGATTTTTGGGGTAACTTGAAGGAAATTTGGGGGAAAATTTTTGTTTTTTGGGGAGAAATGTGGGGGAATCTTGGGGGGAAAATTTGTGGTTTTGAGGTGAATTTGGGGGAAAATGGGGTTTTGGGAGGGAAACTTGAAGGAAATTTGGGTGTTTTGGGGGAAATTTGGGGGTAATTCAGGAGAAATTTGGGGGTTGTGGGGAAAATTTGGATGAAATTTTTTTTTTGAGAGGCAATTTGGGGCAAAATTTGGTTTTTTGGGGGGAATTTGGGGGGTTTGGGTCAAATTTTGGTTTTTGGGGTCAAATTTTTGGAGTTTTAGTTAAATTGAGAGAATTTGGGTCAAATTTTGTGTGCTTTTTTTCATAATTTATTTATTTTGAGTTAAATATTGAGGGTTTTGTTTAAATTGAGAACTTTTGGTCAAATATTGATTTTGAAATCAAATTTTCGTTCTAATTTTGGGAGTTTTTAATTCAATTCTTCATTTTTTTTGAGTTGAATTTTGGATCAATTATTGGAACTTTGATAAAATAAATTTTGATTTCAAATTTCATTTTGTGGTTGATTTTTCATCAAATTTTTCATTTTTTTGCTATAAATTTCACAATTTTCTCCTTTTTAACCCCAATTTTTTCCCTCAGCCTCCACCCCCGACCCCTCCAGAAATTCCAGAACCGGCGGAAATTTTGGAAAATTCCCCAAATTTGGGGGAGCCCCGATTGGAGGAACTGGGCCTGGGGGGTTCCAGCCCCGTTGGAATGATCCAGAACCTTCTGGAATTTCTTCACATGGACCTGGGGCTGCCCTGGTGGGGCGCAATCGCCACAGGTGAGCCAAAATTTGGGGAAAATTTCGGGTTTTTTGGGAAAAATTCAGGATTTATGTGAAAAAATCTGGGGTTTTGCAGGAAAATACTGAGATTTTGGAGAGAAATTTGGGATTTTTAAGTGGAAATTTCGGATTTTTAAGGGGAAATTTTAGATTTTTAAGGTGAAATTTTGAATTTTTAAGGGCAATTTTGGTGATTTTTTGATAAATTCAGGATTTATGTGAAAAAATCTGGGGTTTTGCAGGGAAATATTGAGATTTTGGATAGAAATTTTAGAATTTTAAGGGGAAATTTGGGATTTTTAAGGGCAATTTGGGTGATTTTTTGATAAATTCAGGATTTATGTGAAAAAATCCGGGGTTTTGCAGGGAAATATTGAGATTTTGGAGAGAAATTTTAGAATTTTAAGGGGAAAATTTGGATTTTTAAGGGCAATTTGGGTGATTTTGTGATAAATTCAGGATTTCTGTGAAAAAATCTGATGTTTTGCAGGGAAATATTGAGATTTTTGAGAGAAATTTTGGATTTTTAAGGGGAAAATTTTGATTTTTAAGGGCAATTTGGGTGATTTTGTGATAAATTCAGGATTTATGTCAAAAAATCTGGGGTTTTGCAGGGAAATATTAAGATTTTGGAGATAAATTTTGGATTTTTAAGGGGAAAATTTGGATTTTTAAGGGCAGTTTAGGTGATTTTGTGATAAATTCAGGATTTATGTGAAAAAATCTGGGTTTTTTGCAGGGAAATATTGAGATTTTAGTGGGAAATTTTGGATTTTTAAGGGAAAATTTTAGATTTTTAAGGGCAATTTGGGTGATTTTGTGATAAATTCAGGATTTATGTAAAAAAATCCGTTTTTGCAGGGAAATATTGAGATTTTGGAGAGAAATTTTGGATTTTTAAGGTCAATTTGGGTGATTTTGTGATAAATTCAGGATTTATGTGAAAAAATCTGGGGTTTTGCAGGGAAATATTGAGATTTTGGAGAGAAATTTTAGATTTTTAAGTGGAAATTTTGGATTTTTAAGGGCAATTTAGGTGATTTTGTAATAAATTCAGGATTTATGTGAAAAAATCCGGTTTTTTGCAGGGAAATATTGAGATTTTAGAGGGAAATTTTGGATTTTTAAGGTGAAATTTTGGATTTTTAAGGGCAATTTGGATAATTTTGTGATTAATTCAGGATTTATGTGAAAAAATCTGGGGTTTTTCAGGGTAAATTGGGAGTTTTGGAGGAAAATTTGGGAGTTTTTGGGTTTTCAGGGAAAAACTTGTGATTTTTCAGGGAAAATTTTGGATTATTTTAGAAGTTTTGAAGAAAATTTGAAGTTTTATGGGGGTAATTGGGATTTTGGGGGGTTATGGAGGAAAATTTGGAATTTTTGGAGAAAATTTCAGATTTTATGGATAAAATTGTGATTTTGGGGAAAAATTTGGGGTTTTAAGGAAAATTTTGGGGGTTTTAAGGGGAATTTCGGAGTTTCAGGACAAAAAATTGTGATTTTTCAGGGAAAATTTTTGCTTTTTGGGTTGAAATTTGCAGTTTTAGGTGAAAAATTTATGATTTTTCGGGGAAAAATTTGGATTTTTGGGGTGAATTTTGGTTGTTTTGGTGGAAATTCGAGAGTTCTGGGGATGTTTTAACTGAATATTTGGAATTTTCGGGGAAATTTTTCGATTTTAAGGGGAAATTTAGGATTTTTTTGGTGAAATTTGGGGTTTTGGGGAAAATTTGAAAGTTTGGAGGGAAATTGGGGTTTGTTTGGGAGGAAAATTTGAGATTTTATGGAGAAATTTGGGGGGTTTTGGCAAAAATTTGGGTTTTGGGGTAAAATTTGGGGATTTGGGGGACAATTGGGATTTTGGGGGGAAAATTTGGAATTTTAAGCGGAAATTTTGGATTTTTTGAGTAAAATTTGAGGTTTCAGATGAAAAATTTTTGATTTTTCAAGGGAAACTTTGGATTTTTAGGGTGAAATTTGGCGGTTTTGGGAAAATTTGAGATTTTATGGGGGAAAATTGAGATTTTGGAGGGAAATTTTGGATTTTAGGGGAAGATTTGTGGTTTTTGGAAGGGAATTTGGGGTTTTGAAGGGAAAAATTGGGAATTAAGGAGGAAAATTGGGATTTCTTAGGGGAAAAATTGGGAATTGAGGAGGAAATTTGGGATTTTGTGGGGGAAATTTGGGGTTTTGGGAAAAAATTCATTTTTTTTGTGGGAAATTTGGATATTTGGGTAGAGAAATTGGATTTTAGGGAGGGAATTCGGCATTTTGGGGGAAATTTGGGGGTGTTTTCACAGAATATTTGGAATTTTGGGGGAAAATTTTGGATTTTAATAAAAAAAGTTTAGATTTTGGGGGAAAATTTGTGGCTTTTGAAGGGAATTGGGGTTTTGAGTGGGAAAATTGGAATTTAGTGTGGGAATTTGAGCATTTTGGGGAAAATTTATGAGTTTTGGGGGAAATTTGGATATTTGGGTGGAAATATTGGGATTTAGCGAGGGAATTTGAGCATTTTGGGGGAAAATTTGTGAGTTTTGGGGGAAATTTGGATTTTTGGGTGGAAATATTGGGATTTAGCGAGGGAATTTGAGCATTTTGGGGGAAAATTTGTGAGTTTTGGGGAAAATTTGGATATTTGGGTGGAAATATTGGGATTTAGGGAGTAATTTGAGGGAAAATTGGGGAAATTTGAGGGAAGATTGGGAAACTTTCTTTAAAATTTGGGATTTTAAATAAAAACTTGGAATTTTGGGAAGATTTACAAGAAAAAAGTGTGAATTTGAGGGGAATTAGAGAAGAATTAAGAAATCAAAAAAATGACAATTTTTGGGATAAAACCAAGTTAAAAAATCTGAATTTTACCCTGAAACTCCCACATTTTTTTGCCTAATTCCCTCATTTTTTCACCGATTTTCGCGGGGTTTTTTGCGTTTCACCCCGAATTTTAGGAATTTCGGTAAATTTGGTGTTTTTTTCGTTTTTCAGGCACGGTGGGAGCCCGGATCCTTTTGCTGCCCCTGGTGCTGCGTGGTCAGCGCGAGGCCGCCCGACTCTCCCTGCACCTCCCGCAGCTCCAGCGCCTCTCCCAGCGCGTGGCCGAGGCCCGACGGGGGTCAGACCCCAACCAAGGTGGGCGTGGCCACCAAATTTGGGGCGTTTTGGGTGGATTTTGGGGGTGAGAAGCGAAATTTTGGTGAAAAAAGGTGAAAAAATGGGGTTAAAACGCGCAAAAATAAGGTTAAAATCCATTAAAATTAGATTAAAATGCATAAAAATGGGGTTAAGGGGGCGTGGCTTAAAAATTTGGGCGTGGCCTAAAATTTGTGAGATTTTGGGGGTGGGAGGTGAAATTTGGGTGAAAAAAGGTGAAAAAATGGGGTTAAAATACAAAAAAATGGGATTAAAATGCATAAAAATGGGGCTAAGGGGGCGTGGCTTAAGGGTTGTGGGCGTGGCCTAAAATTTGTGAGATTTTGGGGGTTGGAGGCGAAATTTGGGTGAAAAAAGGTGAAAAAATGGGGTTAAAATTAGTAAAAATGGGATTAAAATCAATAAGAATGGAATTAACGGGGTGTGGCTTAAGGGTTGTGGGCGTGGCCTAAAATTTGTGAGATTTTGGGGCTGGGAGGTGAAATTTGGGTGAAAAAAAGTGGAAAAATGTGGTTAAAATACAAAAAAATGGGATTAAAATCAATAAAAATGGAATTAAAATCAATAAAAATGGAATTAAGGGGGCGTGGCTTAAGGGTTGTGGGCGTGGCCTAAAATTTGTGAGATTTTGGGGGTGGGAGGTGAAATTTGGGTGAAAAAAGGTGAAAAAATGGGGTTAAAATACAAAAAAATGAGATTAAAATGCATTAAAATGGGATTAAGGGGGCGTGGCTTAAGGGTTGTGGGCGTGGCTTAAAATTTTGGGACACTTTGGAAGGTGGGAGGTGAAATTTGAGTTAAAAAGGTGAAAAAATGGGGTTAAAATTAGTAAAAATTGGATTAAAATCAATAAAAATGGAATTAAGGGGGCGTGGCTTAAGGGTTGTGGGCGTGGCCTAAAATTTTGGGACATTTTGGAAGGTGGGAGGTGAATTTTGAGTTAAAAAGGTGAAAAAATGGGGTTAAAATTAATAAAAATGGGACTAAAACCCATAAAAATGGGATTAAGGGGGCGTGGCTTAAGGGTTGTGGGCGTGGCCTAAAATTTGTGAGATTTTGGGGGTGGGAGGCAAAATTTGGGTGAAAAAAGTGAAAAAATGTGGTTAAAATACAAAAAAATGGGATTAAAATCGATAAAAATGGAGTTAAGGGGCGTGGCTTGTGGGTTGTGGGCGTGGCCTAAAAGTGGAGGGTGGGAGGCGAAATTTGGGTAAAAAAAGGTAAAAAAATGGGGTTAAAATTAATAAAAATGGGATTAAGATAAATAAAAATAGGTCTAAGGGGGCGTGGCTTCAGGGTTGTGGGCGTGGCCTAAAATTTGTGAGATTTTGGGGGTGGGAGGCGAAATTTGGGTAAAAAAAGGTGGAAAAATGTGGTTAAAATACAAAAAAATGGGATTAAAATGAATAAAAATGGGGCTAAGGGGGCGTGGCTTAAGGGTTGTGGGCGTGGCCTAAAATTTGTGAGATTTTGGGGGTGGGAGGCGAAATTTGGGTGAAAAAAGTGGAAAAAATGGGGTTTAAATTAATAAAAAAATTATTAAAATCAATAAAAATGGAATTAAGGGGGCGTGGCTTAAGGGTTGTGGGCGTGGCTTAAAAGTGGAGGGTGGGAGACGAAATTTGGGTTAAAAAAGGTGAAAAAATTGGGTTAAAATTAATAAAAATTGGATAAAAATCCATTAAAATGGGGCTAAGGGGGTGTGGCTTATTTATTTGTGGGCGTGGTCCCAAAATTTAAAGCATGGTGGCAAAATTTGAATTAAAAATTATTTTAAATTTGGTTAAAAACACCTAAATATGAAAATTAGGGGGCGTGGCTTAAGGATCGGGGCGTGGCCTTTAAAATTTTTAATTTGGGGGGGTGGGACACAAAATTTTCATGGAAAAGGTAAAAAATGGCGCAAAAATGGACAAATATGGAATAAAGGGGCGTGGCTTGGTGTTGGTGGGCGTGGCTTATTCTTAAAGCGCCCTCGCCCCATTTTAATTTTTGCCATTTTTTTCCCCAATTTTTTTGTTTTTTCACCCAAATTTTTTGGGTGTGGCTTGTTTGAGGTGGGCGTGGCTTGTTCACACTTCCGGGACTGACCACGCCCCTTTTTAACCCCTCAGTGGCCGTGGCTTACTCGGAACTTGTTTCGTACCAGCGGCGCCACGACGTCAATCCCCTCCGAGGATTCCTGGTTCCCCTCGTGCAGGTTTGGAAACACCAAAAATTCGGGAAAAACCCAAAAAAAATTCCCAAAATATTTTGGGAAAAGGTCCCGGATACGTCTGGAAAAATTTGGGGGATTTGGGGTAAAATTTGTGTGAAAATTTGGTGAAAAAATGGAAAATTTTCATCAAAATTTAGTGCAAAATTTTAAAAATTCGTAAAAAAAAAATTTTCTAGATTTTTTCCTGATTTTTGGGTACATTTGAGAATTTCTGAAGTGTAAAAAAATCCCCTTAAAATTTACCTGAAAATAAAACAAAAATATTTAAAAATATGGAAAATTTTTAATAAGATCAGGAAAATGTCAGAAAAAATCTGAAAAAAAAATGGGAAATAATCATAAAAAATCAGATAAAATATCCTTAAAAAAATAAGAGAAAAATCAGAATAAAATAGTGAAAAAAATAAGAAAATATTGGAAAAAATCGTGAAAAAATCGTAAAAATCGTAAAAAATAAGAAAAAAATCTGTAAAAAAATCACTAGAATTCCGAGATTATTTCTTAATTATTTTCTATTTAATTGGTAATTATTTTATTATCAATAATTAGGTTTGCTTGAAAAATCTGAAAAACTACTAAAAAAATTAGGAAAAATTTCAAAAAAAAGGAGAAAAAAATCGGAAAAAAATTCCATAATAAATCCTTAAATTCCCTTTACTATTTCTGAATTAATTCCTTTTTAATTCTTAATTAATTCTTAATTAATCTCACTTAAAAATCAGGAAAAAAATCCCTAAAAAATTGTGAAAAAATCAGAAAAAAATCAGAAAAAAACCCCAAAAAATCAGAAAAAAATTCCGTAAAAAATCCCAAACTCTCCCTAATTAATTCCTAATTATTTCCTAATTAATAGCTATTAATTAATGCCTAATTGGGGTCGCAGACCCCTCTGTTTGTGTCGTTTTTCCTGGCGCTGCAGGGGATGGCGGCGGCGCCGGTGCCGGGGCTGCTCCGGGGAGGACTGGGCTGGTTCCCGGATTTGGCCGCTCCCGACCCCTTCTACGTCCTGCCCGTGCTGGTCACAGCCTCCACCTGGCTCGTGCTCGAGGTTTGGGGTGAAAAAAGGCGATTTTGGGCAAAAAAAATGGGATTTGGGGAAAAAAAATGGAGTTTTTAGGTGAAAAAATGGAGATTTTAGAGCAAAAAACGTGGATTTTAGAGCAAAAAATGCAGATTTTAGAGCAAAAAATTGAATTTTTTAAGGGATAAAATGGAAAATTTTTAAGGCAAAAATGAGGATTTTTGGGGAAATGGGATTTGGGAAAAAAATGGGAATTTTGGGTGGAAAAATGGAGATTTTAGGTGAAAAAATGGAGTTTTTAGTAGGAAAAATGGGGTTTTAGGGGGAAACCGAGACTTGTGTCCTGCCTGTGCTGGTCACAGCCTCCACCTGGCTCGTGCTCAAGGTTTGGGGTGAAAAAAGGCGATTTTGGGCAAAAAAAATGGGATTTGGGGAAAAAAAATTGAGTTTTTAGGTGAAAAAATGAGGATTTTAGGTTTAAAAATGGAGATTTTAGAGCAAAAAATTGAATTTTTTAAGGAATAAAATGGAAAATTTTTAAGGCAAAATAAGGATTTTGGGGAAAATGGGATTTGGGGGAAAAATGGGAATTTTGAGTGAAAAAATGGAGATTTTAGATGAAAAATGGGGATTTTCAGGGGAAATGGGGATTTCTGTCCTACCCGTGCTGGTCACAGCCTCCACCTGGCTCGTGCTCGAGGTTTGGGGTGAAAAAAGGCGATTTTGGGCAAAAAAAAAGGGATTTGGGAAAAAAAAAATGGAGTTTTTAGGTGAAAAAATGAGGATTTTAGGTGAAAAAATGGAGATTTTAGAGCAAAAAATGAGGATTTTGGAGCAAAAAATAGAATTTTTTAAGGGATAATTTGGAAAATTTTTAAGGCAAAAATGAGGATTTTTGGGAAAATGGGATTTGGGGAAAAAATGGGACTTTTGAGTGAAAAAATTGAATTTTTAGGAGGAAAAATGGTGATTTTCAGGGGAAATGGGGACTTGTGTCCTGCCCGTGCTGGTCACAGCCTCCACCTGGCTCGTGCTTGAGGCTTGGGGTGAAAAAAGGCGATTTTGGGCAAAAAAAATGGGATTTGGGAAAAAAAAAATTGAGTTTTTAGGTGAAATAATGAAGATTTTAGGAGAAAAAATGGGGATTTTAGAGCAAAAAATGCGGGTTTTAGAGCAAAAAATTGAATTTTTCAAGGGATAAAATGGAAAATTTTTAAGGCAAAAATAAGGATTTTTGGGGAAATGGGATTTGGGAAAAAAATGGGATTTTGGGTGGAAAAATGGAGATTTTAGGTGAAAAAATGGAGATTTTAGAGCAAAAAATGCGGATTTTAGAGCAAAAAATTGAATTTTTAAGGGATAAAATGGAAAATTTTTAAGGCAAAATAAGTTTTTTTTGGGAAAATGGGATTTTGGAAAAAAATTGAATTTTGGGTGGAAAAATGGAGATTTTAGGTTAAAAAGTGGAGTTTTTAGAGGAAAAATGGGGTTTTAGGGGGAAATGGGGACTTGTGTCCTGCCCGTGCTGGTCACAGCCTCCACCTGGCTCGTGCTCGAGGTTTGGGGTGAAAAAAGGCGATTTTGGGGAAAAAAAATGGGATTTGGGGAAAAAAAAATGGAGTTTTTAGGTGAAAAAATGAAGATTTTAGAGCAAAAAATGTGGATTTTAGAGCAAAAAATTGAATTTTTCGAGGGATAAAATGGAAAAATTTTAAGGCAAAATGAGGATTTTTGGGAAAAATGGGATTTGGAAAAAAAATGGGAATTTTGGGTGGAAAAATGGAGATTTTAGGTTAAAAAGTGGAGTTTTTAGAGGAAAAATGGGGTTTTAGGGGGAAATGGGGATTTCTGTCCTACCCGTGCTGGTCACAGCCTCCACCTGGCTCGTGCTCGAGGTTTGGGGTGAAAAAAGGCGATTTTGGGCAAAAAAAATGGGATTTGGGAAAAAAAAAATGGAGTTTTTAGGTGAAAAAATGAGGATTTTAGGTGAAAAAATGGAGATTTTAGAGCAAAAAATTGAATTTTTTAAGGGATAAAATGGAAAATTTTTAAGGCAAAATAAGGATTTTATGGGAAAATGGGATTTGGAAAAAAAATGGGAATTTTGGGTGGAAAAATGGAGGTTTTAGGTGAAAAAATGGAGTTTTTAGAGCAAAAAATGCGGATTTTAGAGCAAAAAATTGAATTTTTAGGGGAAAAAATGGAAAATTTTTAAGGCAAAAATGAGGATTTTTGGGAAAATGGGATTTCGCAAAAAAATGGGAATTTTGGGTGGAAAAATGGAGATTTTAGGTGAAAAAAAGAGGATTTTAGGTGAAAAAATGGAGATTTTAGAGCAAAAAATGCGGAATTTTAGAGCAAAAAATTGAATTTTTCAAGGGATAAAATGGAAAATTTTTAAGGCAAAAATGAGGATTTTTGGGGAAAATGGGATTTGGGAAAAAAATGGGACTTTTGAGTGAAAAATTTGAGTTTTTAGGAGAAAAAATAGAGATTTTAGAGCAAAAAATGCAGATTTTAGAGCAGAAAATTGAATTTTTAAGGGATAAAATGGAAAATTTTTAAGGCAAACTTAAAATTTTTGGGGAAAATGGGATTTGGGGAAAAAATGGGAATTTTGGGTGGAAAAATGGAGATTTTAGGTGAAAAAGTGGAGTTTTTAGGAGGAAAAATTGGGTTTTAGGGGGAAACGGGGATTTCTGTCCTACCCGTGCTGGTCACAGCCTCCACATGGCTCGTGCTCGAGGTTTGGGGTGAAAAAAGGCGATTTTGGGCAAAAAAAAATGGGATTTGGGGAAAAAAAAATTGAGTTTTTAGGTGAAAAAATAAGGATTTTAGGTGAAAAAATGGAGATTTTAGAGCAAAAAATGCGGATTTTAGAGCAAAAATTTGAATTTTTATGGGAAAAATGGAAAATTTTTAAGGTAAAAATGTTGATTTTTTGGGAAAATGGGATTTTGGGAAAAAAAAATGGGAATTTTGGGTGGAAAAATGGAGATTTTAGGTGAAAAATTGGAGTTTTTAGGAGGAAAAATGGTGATTTTCAGGGGAAATGTGGATTTCTGTCCTGCCCGTGCTCGTCACAGCCTCCACCTGGCTCGTGCTCGAGGTTTGGGGTGAAAAAAGGCGATTTTGGGCAAAAAAAATGGGATTTGGGAAAAAAAAAATGGAGTTTTTAGGTGAAAAATGAGGATTTTAGGTGAAAAAATGGAGATTTTAGAGCAAAAAATGTGGATTTTAGATCAAAAAATTGAATTTTTTAAGGGATAAAATAGAAAATTTTTAAGGCAAAAAAGGATTTTTTGGGAAAATAAGATTTAAGAAAAAAATGGGAATTTTGGGTGGAAAAATGGAGATTTTAGGTGAAAAAGTGGAGTTTTTAGGAGGAAAAATGGGAATTTTCAGGAGAAATGGGGATTTCTGTCCTGCCCGTGCTGGTCACAGCCTCCACCTGGCTCGTGCTCGAGGTTTGGGGTGAAAAAAGGCGATTTTGGGCAAAAAAAAAGGGATTTGGGAAAAAAAAAATGGAGTTTTTAGGTGAAAAAATCAGGATTTTAGGTGAAAAAATGGAGATTTTAGAGCAAAAAATGTGGGTTTTAGAGAAAAAACTTGAATTTTTTAAGGGATAAAATAAAAAATTTTTAAGGCAAAAATGAGGATTTTTGGGGAAAATGGGATTTGGAAAAAAAAATGGGAATTTTGGGTGAAAAATTGGAGTTTTTAGGAGGAAAAATGGGGATTTTCAGAGGAAATTGGGATTTCTGTCCTGCCCGTGCTGGTCACAGCCTCCACCTGGCTCGTGCTCGAGGTTTGGGGTGAAAAAAGGCGATTTTGGGCAAAAAAAATGGGATTTGGGGAAAAAAAAATTGAGTTTTTAGGTGAAAAAATGGAGATTTTAGAGCAAAAAATGGAGATTTTAGAGCAAAAAATGCAGATTTTAGACAAAAAAATTGAATTTTTAGGGGAAAAAATGGAAAATTTTTAAGGCAAAATAAGGATTTTATTGGATTTGGGAAAAAAATGGAATTTTGGGTGGAAAAATGGAGATTTTAGGAGGAAAAATGGGGTTTTAGGGGGAAACAGGGACTTTTGTCCTGCCCGTGCTGGTCACAGCCTCCACATGGCTCGTGCTCGAGGTTTGGGGTGAAAAAAGGCGATTTTGGGCAAAAAAAAATGGGATTTGGGGAAAAAAAAATTGAGTTTTTAGGTGAAAAAATAAGGATTTTAGGTGAAAAAATGGAGATTTTAGAGCAAAAAATGCGGATTTTAGAGCAAAAATTTGAATTTTTATGGGAAAAATGGAAAATTTTTAAGGTAAAAATGTTGATTTTTTGGGAAAATGGGATTTTGGGAAAAAAAAAATGGGAATTTTGGGTGGAAAAATGGAGATTTTAGGTGAAAAATTGGAGTTTTTAGGAGGAAAAATGGTGATTTTCAGGGGAAATGTGGATTTCTGTCCTGCCCGTGCTCGTCACAGCCTCCACCTGGCTCGTGCTCGAGGTTTGGGGTGAAAAAAGGCGATTTTGGGCAAAAAAAATGGGATTTGGGAAAAAAAAAATGGAGTTTTTAGGTGAAAAATGAGGATTTTAGGTGAAAAAATGGAGATTTTAGAGCAAAAAATGTGGATTTTAGATCAAAAAATTGAATTTTTTAAGGGATAAAATAGAAAATTTTTAAGGCAAAAAAGGATTTTTTGGGAAAATAAGATTTAAGAAAAAAATGGGAATTTTGGGTGGAAAAATGGAGATTTTAGGTGAAAAAGTGGAGTTTTTAGGAGGAAAAATGGGAATTTTCAGGAGAAATGGGGATTTCTGTCCTGCCCGTGCTGGTCACAGCCTCCACCTGGCTCGTGCTCGAGGTTTGGGGTGAAAAAAGGCGATTTTGGGCAAAAAAAAAGGGATTTGGGAAAAAAAAAATGGAGTTTTTAGGTGAAAAAATCAGGATTTTAGGTGAAAAAATGGAGATTTTAGAGCAAAAAATGTGGGTTTTAGAGAAAAAACTTGAATTTTTTAAGGGATAAAATAAAAAATTTTTAAGGCAAAAATGAGGATTTTTGGGGAAAATGGGATTTGGAAAAAAAAATGGGAATTTTGGGTGAAAAATTGGAGTTTTTAGGAGGAAAAATGGGGATTTTCAGAGGAAATTGGGATTTCTGTCCTGCCCGTGCTGGTCACAGCCTCCACCTGGCTCGTGCTCGAGGTTTGGGGTGAAAAAAGGCGATTTTGGGCAAAAAAAATGGGATTTGGGGAAAAAAAAATTGAGTTTTTAGGTGAAAAAATGGAGATTTTAGAGCAAAAAATGGAGATTTTAGAGCAAAAAATGCAGATTTTAGACAAAAAAATTGAATTTTTAGGGGAAAAAATGGAAAATTTTTAAGGCAAAATAAGGATTTTATTGGATTTGGGAAAAAAATGGAATTTTGGGTGGAAAAATGGAGATTTTAGGAGGAAAAATGGGGTTTTAGGGGGAAACAGGGACTTTTGTCCTGCCCGTGCTGGTCACAGCCTCCACCTGGCTCGTGCTCGAGGTTTGGGGTGAAAAAAGGCGATTTTGGGCAAAAAAAATGGGATTTGGGAAAAAAAAAATGGAGTTTTTAGGTGAAAAAATGAGGATTTTAGGTGAAAAAATGAAGATTTTAGAGCAAAAAACGTGGATTTTAGAGAAAAAAATTGAATTTTTTAAGGGATAAAATGGAAAATTTTTAAGGCAAAATGAGGATTTTTGGGGAAAATGGGATTTGGGAAAAAAATGGGAATTTTGGGTGGAAAATTTGAGTTTTTAGGAGGAAAAATGAAGATTTTAGAGCAAAAAATGCGGATTTTAGAGAAAAAAATTGAATTTTTTAAGGGATAAAATGGAAAATTTTTAAGCCAAAAAAAGGATTTTTGGGAAAATGGGATTTGGGAAAAAATGGGAATTTTGGATGGAAAAATGGAGTTTTTAGGTGAAAAAATGAGGATTTTAGGTGAAAAAATGGAGATTTTAGCGCAAAAAATGCGGATTTTAGAGCAAAAAATTGAATTTTTTTAGGGATAATTTAGAAAATTTTTAAGGCAAAAATGAGGATTTTTAGGGAAAATGGGATTTGGGGAAAAAATGGGAATTTTGGGTGGAAAAATGGAGATTTTAGGTGAAAAAGTGGAGTTTTTAGGAGGAAAAATGGGGATTTTCAGGGAAATGGGGATTTCTGTCCTGCCCGTTCTGGTCACAGCCTCCACCTGGCTCGTGCTCGAGGTTTGGGGTGAAAAAAGGCGATTTTGGGAAAAAAAATGGGATTTGGGGAAAAAAAAAATGGAGTTTTTAGGTGAAAAAATGAGGATTTTAGGTGAAAAAATGGAGATTTTAGAGTAAAAAATGCGGATTTTAGAGCAAAAATTTAAATTTTTATGGGAAAAGTGGAAAATTTTTAAGGTAAAAATGTGGATTTTTTGGGAAAATGGGATTTAGAAAAAAAATGGGAATTTTGAGTGAAAAAATGAGATTTTTCGAGGGTTAATTGGAATTTTTAGGGAGTAAATTAAATTTTGGGGCGGGAAATCTGGGATTTCTCGCAAAAAAAATCGGAATTTTTTGGGGGAAATTTTTCAATTTTGGAGGAAATGGTAAATTTATGGTAGAAAAGGGAATTCTGGTGTAATTTTGTGGACAATTTTGAAATTTTGAGGTAAGATTTTAGAATTTTGGTTAAAAAGTCATAATTTTAAAGATTTTAGGAGGAAATAAAGTTCTAAAAGGGGAAAACGGGAGTTTTTAAGAAAAAAACTGGTAATTTTTCAGGAAAACTGGAATTTTGTGGAGAAAAATTTTTTGGGAGAAATCAGAATTTTCAGGGGAAAATAGGATTTTGAGGGGAAACATCGGGATTTTTGGGCAAAAAATTGGAATTTCTGTGGGAAATTTTGCATTTTTAGTGGGAATTTTGGGATATTAAAGAAAATTTTAGTGGAATTTTATGGAACCAAAAAATTAAAATTTCAGGGTGTAAAAATCCTAAATTTTGGTCAGAAATTCTTCATTTTGAGGGTTTTAAAGGGAATTAAATGAGAAAAGGGCGGGGAATCTTTATGCAAATGAGGGGCGTGGCTAATTTAAATATTTCTCTTGGCAGCTGGGGGCGGAGACGGGCGTGTCGGCGCCGGGGGCGGGGCCTGTCCGTCAAATCCTGAGGCTCCTCCCACTTTTCTTCCTCCCCTTCATCCTCCACTTCCCCACCGTGAGTTGGGGGCGGGGCTTGTTCGAAAGTGGGCGTGGTCACTTTAAAAAGGGGCGTGGTCACTTTAAAAACAGGCGTGGTCACTTTAAAAAGGGGCGTGGTCACTTTGAAAAAGGGTGTGGTCACTTTAAAAATGGGCGTGGTCACTTTAAGAAGGGGTGTGGTCACTTTAAGAAGCGGCGTGGTCACTTTAAGAAGGGGCGTGGCCATTAAAAAGGGGTGTTGTCACTTTAAGAAAGTGGGAGTGGCCAATTTAAATGGCTCCTGCCTTCATTTCCTGTGGCCACGCCCCTTCATTTCCATATTTCCCGCCAAAATTTGTGAGTTTTTACCAATCCAGAAAATTCCTCCCCAAATGTTATGGAATTTCCTAAAAAAATTGGATTTTTTCCCACAAAGTCTTGAAAATGTCCCAAAATAATTTCAGAATTTCCTAAAGAAATTCAGAGTTTTGACTGAAATTCTGGAATTTTTCCCTTAAAATTTGGGAATTTCCTCAAAAGTTTTAGGATTTTTTTTTTGTAAGGCCTTAAAATTTCCTGAAAAATTTTGGAAATCTGTAAAAATTCAAAATTTTTTTCCAAATTTGGGAAATTTTAAAAAAAGGAATATGGAAAATTTCTCTGAAATTCCATCAAATTTTGGGGATATCAAAAAAAAAATTTAGTATTTTGCCCAAAATTCCAAATTTCCAAAAACAACCAGGAATTTTTTTCTAAAATCCTGGAATTTATGTTAAAAATTTTGGAAATTCCCATTAAAATCTTCCCATTTGAAGATTTTACCAAAATCTTCAAATTTCTTAAAAATTTAAACACTTTTAAGAAAAATTCAGGAATTTTGTTTCGAGATCTTGAAATTTAAAAAAAAAAATTTGGCAATTTCCCCTAAAAAAAAATGTGAATTTCAAAAAAAATAATTCAGGAATTTTTCACTAAAATCCTAACATTTTCAGAAAACAATTTGGAACTTTCACAAAAAGTCAATATTTCTTAAAATCTTGAAAATTTCAAAAAAATCAGGGATTTAACTTCAAGTTTTTAAATAATCAAATGAATTTTGGGAATTTCCAAAAAAACCAGTAATTTTTTTCCGAAATCCGTGAATTTATGTTAAAAACTTTGGAAATTTCCCATTAAAAATCTCCAATTTTTACCAAAATCTTCGAATTTCTTACAAATTTATACATTTTTTACAAAAATTCAAGCATTTTGTTTCAAGAACTTGAAATTCACAATTTTTTTAGGGGAAATTGCCTATTTTTATTTTTTTTTTAAATTTCAAGATCTTGAAATTTCAAAAATTGTGAATTTAAAGAAAAAAAATCTGGAAACTTCCCCAAAATCCTAAAATTTCCAAAAAGGAAATTGCGAATTTCAAAAAAAATCCCAAAAAATCCCCAAAATTTGTGATTTTTACCACTTTTTTCACCACTTCCTGGTTGCCCGCGAAGCTCCGCCCACTCTTGGCGCTTCCCGGCCTCTGATTGGCTGCTCCTTGCAGGCGGTCTTCACCTATTGGCTGACGTCGAACAGCTTCAGCCTATTGCAGACGGGGCTGCTGCGAGTCCCCGCCCTTCGCGCCAAATTGGGCGTGGCCCCGCCCCCTTTGGTTAAAGCCACGCCCACTTCCGGACAAGCCACGCCCACTCCCGATCAGGCCACGCCCACCCTGGGTCAGGCCACGCCCCCCGGCCACGCCCCCCAAGCCAAGACCGGGATCCTGCAGCAGCTGAGGAAAGGTGAGGGAGGGAAATTTGGGGATTTTTGGGGGGAAATTTGGGGATTTTGGGAAAATTTTGGGGATTTTGGGAAATTTAGGGTGGGGATTGAGGATTTTGGGAGGAGTTTGGGGGTTTTTGGGGGGAAATTTGGGGGTTTTTGGGGGAAATTTGGGGGGATATTCTGGAATTTTGAGGGGATTTTGGAGGGATTTTTGAAGGGATTTTTGAGGGGAACTTTGGGGATTTGGGGGAAAATTTAAGAATTTTCGGGGGATTTTGGGGATTTTTGGGAAAATTTGGAGATTTTGTGGTGGAATTAAGCAATTTTGGCAAAATTTTGGGGGAATTTTGGGTGATTTTGGGGGGATTTTTTTGAATTTTAAGGGGTTTAGGTGGATTTTGGGGTTTTTTTGGGGGGTGATTTTATGGAGTTTTAGGGGGATTTTTGGGGAGATTTTCTGGAATTTTGGGTAATTTGGGGTGAATTTAGGGAAAAATTTTGGGTGGTTTTTGGGAATTGAGGGTTTTGGGGGTTTTTATGGAATTTTGGGGGTTTAGGAATTTTGGGGGGATTTTGGAGAGATTTTCAGAAAAAATTGGGAATTTTGGATAATGTGAGGGGGGTTTAGAGAAATTTGAGGAAAATTCAGGGATTTTGGGGGTTTTGGGAAATTTTGGGAAAATTGAGGGATTTTGGGGGATTTGGGAAGTTTTGTGGGGGAATTGAGGGATTTTGGGGAGTTTTGGGGGATTTTATGAAATTTTGAGGGGTTTTGGGTTGTTTTGTGAGATTTAGGGAGAATTTGGAAGAAATTTGGGAAATTTGGGGGAATTTGGGAAATTTACTGGGGTAATTGTGGAATTTTGGGGGAAATTTGGGGGAATTTTAGAAATTTTTTGGAAAAATGGGGAATTTTTCGGGGATTTTATGGCATTTTGAGAGTTTTGGGGGGATTTTTGGGGAGATTTTGGAAATATTTCAGGAATTTTTGAGAATTATATGATATTTTGGGGAATTCCGGGGATTTTGGGGAGAAATTGAGACATTTTGGGGGAAATTTGGGAGAGTTTTGGGAGTTTTTGGGGGGAATTGTGAAATTTTGGGGGAATTTTATGGAATTTTATGGGTTTTTGGAGGGATTTTTTGGGAGATTTTGGGGAAATTTGGGGAATTTTGAGCAATGGTAATTTTAGAGAAATTTGGGGATTTTTTGGGTGAATTTTGGGGGCATTCTGTGGAATTTTGGAGGTTTTTGGGGAGATTTTGGGAAAATTGAGGAATTTCTGGGAATTTTAGAGGAATTTTGGGTGAAATTGGAGGAATTTTGGGGGGATTTTATGGAATTTTGGGAGTTTTTAGAGGGATTTTGGGGAGATTTTTTGGGAGATTTTGGGGAAATTTGGGGAATTTAGAGACTTGGGGGAAATTGGGGATTTTGGGGCAACTTTTGGGAGAAAATTCAGGAAATTTGGAGCATTTCGGTGAAATTTGGGAATTTGGGGGAAATTTTGGAGGTTTTGGAGGAAATCTGATAAATTTGGTGAATTTTGGGAAATTATTCATTATTTTGAAAATTTTGGGAAAAGTTTTGGGGATTTTGGGGTTTTTACGGGAAAAGTGAGGAATTTTGGAGAAAATTTGGGGGAATTTTGAGAGTTTTTGGGGGGATTTTATGGAATTTTAGGGGATTTTTAGAGAAAATTTGGGGGGATTTTTGGGGAAATCTTGGGGATTTGGGGGATTTTTGGGAAAATTAGGGAATTTTGGGAAATGATTAATGATTTTAAAAATTTTGGGAAAACTTTTGGGGATTTTTGGGGATTTTATGGGGAAATTGAGGAATTTTGAGAAAATTTGGGGGAATTTTGAGAGTTTTTGGGGGGATTTTATGGAATTTTAGGGGATTTTTAGAGAAAATTTGGGAGGATTTTTGGGGAAATCTTGGGGATTTGGGGGATTTTTGGGAAAATTTTGGGAAAATTCGGGATTTTTGGGAAATGATTAATGATTTTAAAAATTTTGGGAAAACTTTTGGGGATTTTGGGGTTTTTACGGGAAAATGGAGGAATTTTAGAGAAAAATTGGGGGAATTTTGAGATTTTTTGGGGGGATTTTTAGAGAAAATTTTGGGGGATTTTCGGGGAAATCTTGGAGATTTGGGAGATTTTTGGGGAAATTTTGGGAAAATTCAGGATTTTGGGGGAATTTGGGGGATTTTTTGGGAAAATTTTGGGGCTTTTTGGGAATTTTCCGAAATTTAAGGGAAAATTGAGGAATTTTTGGGTGGATTTGGGTATTTTTAGTTGGTTTTGGCTATTTTGGGGTGGACTTAGTCAATTTTGGGTGGATTTATGGGTATTTTGGTACCCCCAACCCAATTTTGGGACCCCCTGACCCATTTTTGGGACCCCCCAGAGTGATTTTGGGGTTCCCCTTCCCCAAAATTTCCAGAGTGGCGCGAGGCCCAGGCCACGCACGAGGCCGAGCGGCGCCAGTGGCGCCTCAGGAACCACCTCCAGCTGGCGGCCAAAGGTGACCAAAAACCCCCCAAAAAAACCCTAAAAAAACCCAAAAATCCCTCAGCGACCCCTCCCCAAATTTCAATTTTTTTTATATTTTTCCAGGTCCGCTCCGCCAAACTTTCGCCCAAAACCCCCTAAACCCCCCCAAAACGGCGCCCTCAGAACCCCCAAAAAGACCCTGGAAGGACACGCTGGGCTGAGGGGGGGTGGGGACCACCCCAAAAATAAAAAACGCGCGAAACGAGACCCCAGACTCATTATTTTGGGAGAATTTTGGGTGGGTTTGGGGTATTTTGGCCGCTGGGAGACGCCGTAGCAAAATGGCGGCGTAGAGCAAACAGTGGAGCGTTCTATAAAATGGCGGCGCGCTGGTGGTTTTGCCGTACAAAATGGCGGCGGCGCATGCGCGGTGACGCCGCTTGCTGTACAAAATGGCGGCGGCGCATGCGCGGTGGCGGCGGGCTTGACGTACAAAATGGCGGCCGCCAGGTTGCTGCGCAAAATGGCGGCACGCAGCGGTTTTGCCGTACAACATGGCGGCCGCGCATGCGTAAAGGTGACAATGCGCGGTTTGCCGTACAAAATGGCGGCCGCGCATGCGCAGTGAGCAGAACGGGGATTTGCTGTAAAAAATACACTAAAAAGGGATAAAAAACATTAAAAATTTCATTTAAAACACCCAAAATTTTAGGATTTTTTTGAAAATTGCCCAAAATTGCGGCCGTGAGGGGAAAATAATTCAGTACAAGCGGTGGAGACGCGGTTGTGGGGAGACATAAAAAGAAACCCGAAAATAAATTAAAAAAAAAAAAACAGTTCTAAAAAGGCGTAAAATTTAAAGGAAAGTCGTAAAAAGCCACAAATTAAAAAATAAAAGATGATAAATAGTGTAAAAATAAAGAAATAGCGAAAAATGTCTCAAATTCCACAAAAAGCGATTAAAAAGTCATGAAATGAAAATAAAGCCGAAAAAGGAATCAAATTCAACAAGGTGAAAAAGTCAAAAAATAAATTGAAAAATCCCTAAAAAGTCCCAGATACAAAAAAAAGAAAACCTTAAAAATAATCAAATTGCACAAAAAAGCAATAAAAAGTCTAAAAATTTTTTAAAAAATTTAAAAGTCTAATATTTTAAAAGAATCTCCTATAAAAGCCTCAAAGTGTAGAAAATAAATCCCTTAAAAACCTTCGAATTAAAAAAAAATCCAAAACCTTTAAAAATCCGAAAAAACTAAAAGAAAAAAACGTTTAAAAATCTGAAAATTAACTGGAAAAAATCTTAAAATGTCTAGGAATAAAATTAATTTTTAAAACTGAAGTAAAAAAATGGGTGAAACCCCAAAAATTTAAAATAAAAAATATTTTAAAATCCGGAAAAGCAAAAAAAACAGGTTTTAAATCGTCTCAGCTTTAAAATGGCGGCGCTTCCGCTTCCTTTCCGTACAATATGGCGGCGCCTTGCGACAGTGAGTTTGGTCACAAAATGGCGGCGCTCAGGGTTTTTCCGTACAACATGGCGGCTATTAGGAGAGTAAGCCCAGCGCGCAGCGTGCGTGCTGACGTCACTTCCTGCCGTTCCCAAAATGGCGGCGCGCAGAGTTCTCCGGCTCGGTGCGTCCCGGGGGAGCCCCCGAGAGGGTCCCTGAGGGGTGGGGGAGGGGCAAAAAGGGGTTAAAAAGGAGAAAAGGGAGGTGGGCGTGGCCTAGAGGCGGTGGGCGTGGTTTAACAGCGATTTTTGGGGCGCTAATTGGGGTTTTAATGAAAAGTGGGCGTGGTTTAAGGAGGTGGGCGTGGCTTGCTGACCGATGTTTCCGCCCCTCAGCGGAGCGCCAGGCGAGATCGCTCCGCCCCTTGCCCCGCCCACCGCAGCGGATCGGCCAATGGCGAGAGGCGTGAGTAAAAGGGGCGTGGCTTAGCCAAGGGGGCGTGGTTTGTGTGAGGGGCGTGGCTTGGCGGGGGGATTTGGCGGGAATTTGGGGGGTTTTCCCGCGTTTTTCGCGGGTTTTTCCGCGATTTTTGGGGAAATTTGGGGATTTTTGGGACATTTCCGGTAAAATTTGGGAAATTTGGGGGATTTTTTCAAAATTTGGGGATTTTTCCTAAATTTTTTGCGTTTTTTTACAAAATTTTTGTATTTTTTACCCAAATTTTCGTAATTTTTTTCCCCAAAATTTTTTGTATTTTTTACCCAAAATTTTTGGGTTTTTTTACTCAAATTTTTGTATTTTTTTGCTAAAATTTTGAGTGTTTTTTTTACCCAAATTTTTTGCATTTTTGATGCAAAATTTTGGGGATTTTTTAACCCAAAATTTGAGGGATTTTTTTACCAAATTTTTGGGGTATTTTCCCCAAAATTTTTTAGTTTTTTCCCAAATTTTTGTACATTTTTACTTAAAATTTTGTGGGTTTTTTTTCCTAAAATGTTGGGATTTTACGAAATTTCTGCTGTTTTTTACCCAATATTTTATCTTTTTTTACCCAAAATTTTGGGGGGTTTTCTCCCAAATTTTTATATTTTTTTCCCTAAAATGATGGAGTTTTTTTTCTCAAATTTTTGTATTTTTTCCCCAAATATTTGGGACTTTTTTTCAAAAATTTTGTGGTTTTTTTTCCATGAAAATTTTCAGATTTTTTTTCTCCAAATTTTTGTAATTTTTACCCAAAATTTCGGCTTTTTTCCCAAATTTTTTATTTTGTTATGGAATTTTTTATGGTTTTTTTTCCAATATTTTTAAATATTTTACTCAAAATTTTTATGGTTTTCCACCAAATTTTTGTCATTTTCCCCCAAAAAATTTTGGGGTTTTTTATCCAAAATTTTAGAATTTTTCTTCAAATTTTTGGGTTTTTTTTCCAAAATTTTTGTAATTTTTACCCAAAATTTTATTATTATTTTTCCAAATTTTTGTATTTTTTACTTTAAATTTTCTGCGAATTTTTCTCCCATTTTTTAAAATATTTTTACCCAAAAATTACAGAGTTTTTCCCAAAATTTTTGGGGTTTTTCCCAAATTTCAGATTTTTGTTGGATTTGAGGGAATTTTTGTTGGAATTCTGGGTTAAAATTCCCAAATTTGGAATTCTTTTTCCCCAAAATTTTGATTTTTTTTTCTATTTTTTTTTTGTGTTTTCCCCAAATTTTTTAATTTTTTCACCAAATTTTTGGGGTTTTTTCCCAAATTTCAGATTTTTGTTGGATTTGATGGAATTTTGGTTGGAATTTGGGGTGAAAATTCCCAAAATTTGTGATTTTTTTTCCCTCAAAATTTTGATTTTTTTGTCTGAATTTTTTTGGGTTTTCCCCGAATTTTTTAATTTTTTCCCCAAATTTTGGGATTTTTTTCCTCAAAATTTTGATTTTTTTTTGGTCTAAATTTTTTTGGGTTTTCCCCAAATTTTTTTAATTTTTCCCCAAATTTTTACGGGTTTTTTACCAAAATTTTGGATTTTTGTTGGATTTGAGGGAATTTTTGTTGGAATTTTGAGTTAAAATTCCCAAAATTTGGGATTATTTTTCCCTAAAATTCTAATTTTTTTTTGTCTGATTTTTTTTTTTATTTTTCCCGAATTTTTTCTTTTTCTCCCCAAATTTTTGGGGTTTTTTTCCCAAATTTCAGATTTTTGTTGAATTTGAGGGAATTTTAGTTGGAATTTTGGGTGAAATTTCCCAAAATTTGGAAATTTTTTCCCCAAAATTTTAATTTTTTTGTCTGATTTTTTTCTGTTTTCCCCAAATTTTTTCTTTTTTTCCCCAATTTTTGGGGTTTTTTCCCAAATTTTGGGATTTTTGTTGTATTTGAGGGAATTTTTGTTGGAATTTTGTGTCAAAATTCCCAATTTTTGGGATTTTTTTTTCCCCAAAATTTAAATTTTTTTGTCTGATTTTTTTGGGGTTTTCCCCAAATTTTTGGGTTTTTTCCCCAAATTTTGAATTTTTGTTCAAGTTTTGGGTTAAAATTCTCAAATTTTGGATTTTTTTCCCCAAAATTTTAATTTTTTGTGTGATTTTTTTTGGGTTTTCCCCGAATTTTTTCTTTTTTTCCCCAAATTTTTGGGGTTTTTTCCCCAATTTTTTTGGTTTTTTCCCAAATTTTGGGATTTTTGTTGGAATTTAGGGAATTTCTGTTGGAATTTTGGGTTAAAATTCCCAAATTTTGGCTTTTTCCAGCCAGGGCCTCTCCCCGAGTCCCTCCGGGCCTGGACCCCTCAGGGACCTCCCGGATTGGAGCTTTTCGGGTAAAAAAACGGAATTTTGGGAAAATTGGGGGAAATTTGGGAATTTTGGGGGGAAAAATGGGAATTTTGGGAGAAAAAATGGGAATTTTGGGAGAAAAAATGGGAATTTTGGGGGCGAATGGACAGTTTTTGGGGGGAAAAATGGGAATTTTTGGAGAAAAAATTGGAATTTTGGGGGGAAAATGGGAATTTTGGGAGAAAAATGGGGATTTTGGGGTAAAAATGGGAATTTTGGAATCAAAAAATGGGAATTTTGAGGTAAAAATGGGAATTTTGGGGGAAGATTTTGGGAATTTTTGGATAAAAATGGGATTTTGGGGGAAAATGGGAATTTTGGGAGAAAAACTGGAATTTTGGGGCAAAAATTGGAATTTTGGAATCAAAAAATGGGAATTTTGAGGAAAAAATGGATTTTTGGGAGAAAATTTTGGGAATTTTTGGATAAAAATGGGATTTTGGGGGGAAAATGGGAATTTTGGGAAGAAAAATGGGAATTTTAGAAAAAAAAATGGGAATTTTGGGAGAAAAATGGGAATTTTGGGGGGAAAATGGGAATTCTGGGGAAAATGGGAATTTTGAGAGAAAATTTTGGAAGTTTTGGACAAAATGGGATTTTGGGGGGAAAATGGAAATTTTGGGAAGACAAATTGGAAGTTTGGGAGAAAAAATGGGAATTTAGGGAAAATTGGGGGAAATGGGGATTTGGATGAATTTTTTTGGGAAAATGGGAATTTTTGGGAGAAAAAATGGGAAATTTGGGGTAAAAATGGGAATTTTGTGGGAAAAATGGGAATTTTGGAATCGAAAACTGGGAATTTCTGGAAAACTGGGAATTTTGAGGGAAAATTTTGGGAGGAATTTGGAAATTTTGGGGTGAAAAATTTGGGGATTTTTGGGAGGAAATTTGGGGATTTTGGGGAAAATTTTGGGGATTTTTTTTAGAAAATTGGGACATTTGGGGAGAAAATTTGGGGATTTGGGGGGAAAAATTGGGAATTTTGGGGAGAAAATTTGGGGATTTGGGAGAAAAATTGGAATTTTGGGGTAAAAATGGGAATTTTGGGAGAAAAAATGGGAATTTTGAGGGAAAATTTAGGAATTTTGGGGGGAAAATGGGAATTTTGGGTGAATTTTTTTGGAAAAATGGGAATTTCGGGAGTAAAAATGGGAATTTTGACATCAAAAAATGGGAATTTTGGGGGTAAAATTTGGGAATTTTGCGGGAAAATTGGGAATTTTGGTAGGGAAAATAATGATTTTAGGGGGAAATGGGAATTTTGGAATAAAAAATGGGAATTTTAGGGGGAAAATGGGATTTTTTAAGGGGAAAATTTGGGAATTTTGGGAGAAAAATGGAAATTTTGGAATCAAAAAATGGGAATTTTGGGGGAAAAATGGGAATTTTGAGGGAAAATTGGAGGAAATGGGGATTTTGGAGGGAAATTTGAGAATTTTGGAGGGGAAATGGGAATTTTGGATTTTTTTTTTGGGAATATGGGAATTTTTGGGAGAAATTTGGGGGTTTGGAGAGAAAAAATGGGAATTTTGGGAAGAAAACATGGGAATTTTGATAAAAAAATGGGAATTTTGGGTGATTTTTTTTGGAAAACAGCAATTTTGGCATCAAAAAAGGGAATTTGGGGGGAATGGGAATTTTTGGGGGAAAATGGGAATTTTGGAATCAAAAAATGGGAATTTTGGGGGGAAAATGGGTGTTTTTGGGGTAAAATTCGGGAATTTGGGGGGAAAATTGGGAATTTGGAGGGAAAATTTTGGGAATTTTTGGAAAAAATGGGATTTTGGGGGGAAATGGGAATTTTAGGGGAAAAAAGGGGTTTTGGGAGAAAAAATGAGAATTTTGGGAAAATTGGGGGAAATGGGGATTTTGGGGGGAAGTTTGAGAATTTTGGAAAGAAAAATTAGAATTTTGGGGAAAATTTGGGAATTTTGGGGGGAAAAAAGGGGAATCTTGGGTGATTTTTTTTTTTGGAAAATGGGAATTTTGGGAGAAAATGGGAATTTTGACATCAAAAAACGGGAATTGGGGGAGAATGGGAATTCTTGGGGTAAAATATGGGGATTTTGGGGGAAAATTGGGAATTTGGTGGGAAATATTAGGGAAAATTTTGGAATTTTGAGGGAAATTTTGGGAATTTTGATGAGAAATTTGGGCATTTTGGGGAAAATTTTGGGGATTTTATGGAGAAAATTGGGAATTTTGGGAAGAAAATTTGGGTATTTTTAAGGAGAAAAATAGGGAATTTTGAGGGGAATTTTTCTGATTTTTGGGAGGAATTTGGGAATTTGGGGTTGAAAAATTTGGGATTTCTGGGGTTAAAAATTGGGGATTTTGGGAAAAATTTTGGAGATTTTTGGGAGGAAATTGGGATTTTTGGGGGGGAATTTTGGGAGGAAATTTGGGAATTTTGGGCTGAAAAAATTGGGATTTTGGGGTAAAAATTTGGGGAATTTGTGGGATAAAATTTTGGGAATTTTTGGGGTAAAATTTGTGGAATTTTTTGGGGAAAATTTTTAATTTTTGGGGTTAAAAATTGGGGATTTTGGGAGGAAAATTTTTAATTTTTGGATGAAATTTTGGGGAATTTTTGGGGTAAAATTTTGGGGAATTTTTGGGGTAAAATTTGGGAATTTCTGGGTTAAAATTTGGGAATTTTTGGGGTAAAATTTGGGAATTTTTTTGGGGTAAAATTTGGGATTTTTGGGTCTCTCCCCTCCCCAGACGGGCGCCCCTCCCCCCCCTGGCGGGGACAGGAACGGAGAATCAGCGAGAGCCGAGAGCTGATGGTGAGAAACCAGTATAAACCAGTATAAACCAGTATAAACCAGTATAGACCAGTATGAACCAGTATAGACCAGTATAGACCAGTATAGACCAGTATAAACCAGTATAAACCAGTATGGACCAGTATAAACCAGTATGGACCAGTATAGACCAGTATGGACCAGTATAAACCAGTATAAACCAGTATGGACCAGTATGGACCAGTATGGACCAGTATAGACCAGTATAAAGCAGTATGGACCAGTATGGACCAGTATAAACCAGTATGGACCAGTATAAACCAGTATGGACCAGTACGGACCAGTATGGACCTGTATAAACCAGTATGGACCAGTATAAACCAGTATAGACCAGTATAAACCAGTATGGACCTGTATAAACCAGTATGGACCAGTATGGACCAGTATAGACCACTATGGACCAGTATGGACCAGTATAAACCAGTATAAACCAGTATGGACCAGTATAAACCAGTATGGACCAGTATAGACCAGTATGGACCAGTATAAACCAGTATAAACCAGTATGGACCAGTATGGACCAGTATAGACCAGTATAAAGCAGTATGGACCAGTATGGACCAGTATGGACCAGTATAAACCAGTATGGACCAGTATAAACCAGTATGGACCTGTATAAACCAGTATGGACCAGTATAAACCAGTATAGACCAGTATAAACCAGTATGGACCTGTATAAACCAGTATGGACCAGTATGGACCAGTATAGACCACTATGGACCAGTATGGACCAGTATGGACCAGTATAAACCAGTATAAACCAGTATGGACCAGTATGGACCAGTATAAACCAGTATGGACCAGTATGGACCAGTATGGACCAGTATGGACCAGTATAAACCACTATGGACCAGTATGGACCAGTATGGACCAGTATAGACCAGTAAAAACCAGTATAGACCAGTATAAACCAGTATGGACCAGTATGGACCAGTATGGACCAGTATGGACCAGTATGGACCAGTATAGACCAGTATCAGCCCACCCCAGTAACCCCAGAGCCCAAACCAGTAAGGAAAAACCCCAAACCAGTATAAACCAGTAAGACCAAAGCCCCTCCCAGTTCATCCCAGTTCATCCCAGTTCATCCCAGTTCCCTCCCAGTCCCATCCCAGTATAAACCAGTAACCCCAGAGCCCATCCCAGTATAAACCAATAAGGGAAAAGCCCAAACCAGTATAAACCAGTAAAGGAAAATGCATTCCCAGTACAAACCAGTGACCCCAAATCCCCTCCCAGTTCATCCCAGTATAAACCAGTACAAACCAGTAACCCCAAACCCATTCCCAGTATAAACCAGTAACCCCAAACCCATTCCCAGTATAAACCAGTAACCCCAAACCCATTCCCAGTACAAACCAGTAACCCCAAACCCATTCCCAGTACAAACCAGTAACCCCAAACCCATTCCCAGTATAAACCAGTAACCCCAAACCCATTCCCAGTACAAACCAGTAACCCCAAACCCATTCCCAGTTTGCCCCAGTCCCCTCCCAGTACAAACCAGTAACTCCCAGTATAAACCAGTGCCGGGCCGTGGCCCTGAGCCGCTCCCTGGAGGCCGCCAAACGTCGGAGGAGCTCCCAGTATAAACCAGTATGGACCGGTAAGGGACTGGGACGGACTGGGAGGGGGTTTGGGGTTACTGGTTTGTACTGGGAATGGGTTTGGGGTTACTGGTTTATACTGGGAATGGGTTTGGGGTTACTGGTTTGTACTGGGAATGGGTTTGGGGTTACTGGTTTATACTGGGAATGGGTTTGGGGTTACTGGTTTGTACTGGGAATGGGTTTGGGGTTACTGGTTTATACTGGGAATGGGTTTGGGGTTACTGGTTTATACTGGGAATGGGTTTGGGGTCACTGGTTTATACTGGGAATGGGTTTGGGGTTACTGGTTTCTACTGGTTTTAACTGGTTTTTACTGGTTTGACCTGGCTTAAACTGGTTTAAACTGGTTTATACTGGTTTATACTGGTTTAAACTGGTTTAAACTGGTTTATATTGATTTAAACTGGTTTTACTTGGTTTAAACTGGTTTATACTGGTTTAAACTGCTTTATACTGGTTTATACTGGTTTAAACTGGTTTATACCGGTTTAAACCGGTTTATACTGGTTTATACTGGTTTAAACTAGTTTATACTGGTTTATACTGGTTTTTACTGGTTTAAACTGGTTTTTATTGGTTTAAACCGGTTTATACTGGTTTATACTGGTTTGGGGTTGGTGGGCGTGGCTTAACCCCTTCCCTCCCTCCCCCCACAGGTGAAAAGGCTCCGCCCCCACCTGAGGCTCTGCCCACTTCTGGCCACGCCCACTCACCTTATAAGAAGAATGCATGATATGCAGATTTATGCAAATGAGATGGAAAATAAAAGCGGTTTTGTCGCTACGAATGCGGACCGGCGGTTACTGGTTTGTACTGGGAGTTACTGGTTTGTACTGGGAGGGACTGGGGGGCAGGTGTGGCTCCGCCCACATAGTTAATATGCAGATTTATGCAAATTAGATGCAAAATTTACAACCTACTCCCTCGCTACTAATTGGGAGTGCGGGTTACTGGTTTATACTGGTTTGTACTGGGAGGGGGACACGAGGCATCAGTTCACATCCACCTCATTAATATGCAAATTTATGCAAATGAGGCGCAAATTAAAAGTTTTTAGCCTCAATGCAAATCAATATTGGGCGTTACTGGTTTATACTGGGAGGAACTGGGAGGGGGCGTGGCCACACCCCTTTCCCATGTTCACCTCATTAAATATGCAAATTTATGCAAATGAGGCACGAATTAAAAATTGTTGCCTCAATGCAAATCAATATTGCGCGTTACTGGTTTGTACTGGGAGGAACTGGGAGGTGCGTGACCATGCCTCATTAAATATGCAAATTTATGCTAATTACATAAGAAACAAAGTGGACGCCATTCCTGCAAATTGGGAGCGCTTCTAACCCAGCCCGCCCGCCTCATTAATATGCAAATATATGCAAATCCAGCCAGTTCCGTTGTCTCGTTTATTAATTAAAGAGAATTAATTAATTATCCCCCTCCCCCGCCCCGCCCCTCCCCCCCCGGGGGCGGAGCCTTCGTTTGGCCCCTCCCCCCCCTCCCGACCCGCGGGAAAAAAAATTTGGGAACCGAAAAAGCCCCAAAAATCCCCGAAATTACCCCAAAAAAACGATCGAAAACAAAAAAACGCAAAAAAACAACAAAGCCACGCCCCCCCGCCTCATTTGCATACCCCGCTCCCCTCGGCCAATCAGCACGGGGAGGGGGCGGGGCCCGGCCCGCAGCACCAATAAGAGGGGAGGGGGCGTGGCCAATGAAGGGGGCGTGGTCATGCAAATTAGGAGCGGTCTGGGGCATGGTTATTAAAATTATGTATAGTAATGAGAGTCAGGGGGCGTGGTTATGCAAATTAGGAGTGGTCTGAAGGTTTTTGGGGACGTGGTTATGCAAATTGGGAGTGGTCTGGAGAGTCTGGGGGCGAGGCTATGCAAATTGGGAGTGGTTCAGGGGCGTGGTTATGCAAATTAGGAGTGGTAAGGCAAGTCTGGGGCGTGGTTATGCAAATTAGGAGTGGTCTGGCGAGTCTGGGGGCGTGGTTATGCAAATTAGAAGATGTCTGGTTAGTCAGGGGGTGTGGTTATGCAAATTGGGAGTGGTCAGATGAGTCCGGGGGCATGGTTATGCAAATTGGGAGTGGTCTGGAGAGTCTGGGGGCGTGGTTATGCAAATTTGGAGTGGTCTGGGGGCATGGTTATGCAAATTATGAGTGGTCTGGAGTTTCTGGGGCGTGGTTATGCAAATTGGGAGTGGTCAGTGGACTCTGGGGGCGTGGTTATGCAAATTTGGAGCGATCAGGCATGTCTGGGGACGTGGTTATGCAAATTGGGGGTGGTTTGGATGGTATGGGGGCGTGGTTATGCAAATTGGGAGTGGTCGGGGGGTATGGGGGCGTGGTTATGCAAATTAGGAGTTGTCTGGGGCGTGTCCATGCAAATTAAGCGTGTCCAGGTAAGTCAGGTGGGCGTGTCCATGCAAAGTGGGCGTGTCTAATGACAAAGGGGCGTGTCCAGGTGAGTCCAGATCTGAGTCCAGGTGAGTCAGGTGGGCGTGTCCAGACCAAGTGGGCGTGTCCACGTAACTCAGGTGGGCGTGTCCAGGTAAATCAGGTGGGCGTGTCCATGCAAATAAGGCATGTCCAATGACAAAGGGGCGGTTCCAGGTAAGTTAAATAAGCGTGTCCATGTGAGTCAGGTGGGCGTGTCCAATGACAAAGGGGCGTGTCCAGGTAAATCAGGTGGGTGTGTCAATGCAAATTAGGTGTGTCCAGGTGAGTCTAAATCTGAGTCCAGGTGAGTCAGGTGGGCGTGTCCATCCAAAGTGGGCGTGTCTAATGACAAAGGGGAGTGTCCAGGTGGGCGTGTCCATGCAAATTGGGCATGTCCACTGGACAAAGGGGCGTGTCCATGTAAATCAGGTGGGCGTATCTATGCAAAGTGGGCGTGTCCAGGTGACAAATGGGCGTGTCCAGGTAACAAAGGGGCGTGTCCCAACCCAGTGGGCGTGTCCAGGTGAGTCGGGTGGGCGTGTCTAATGACAAAGGGGCGTGTCCAGGTGGGCGTGTCCATGCAAATTAGGCGTCACCCCGCCCCCTGTGCGTGACCCCGCCCCCCGGGCATGTCCCTAGACCCTGGGCAGCAGTGACCCATGGCACCTGTGCAGGTGGGCGTGTCTATGCAAATTGGGCGTGTCTATGCAAAGTGGGCGTGTCTAATAACAAAGGGGTGTGTCCAGGTGACAAAGGGGCATGTCAGGTGGGCGTGTCTATGCAAAGTGGGCGTGTCCAGGTAAGTCAGGTGGGCGTGTCTAATGACAAAGGGGAGTGTCCAGGTGGGCGTGTCCATGCAAAATAGGCATGTCCCCGCCCCCTGGGCGTGTCTAATGACAAAGGGGCGTGTCCATGCAAATTGGGCGTGTCCTAGACCCTGGGCAGCAATGACCGCTGGCACCTGCGCAGGTGGGCGTGCGCGGCCCCGCCCCGCCGCCGCCAGAGCCAAGCCCCGCCCCCCAGCAGCCCGGCCAATCCCAGCAGGGCCAGCGGGGCCGCCAGCGCCCCCGGCCCCGCCCCCAGCGCGATGACGATGACCTCAGCGTCGTCCCGACCAATCGGAGGAGTGGGCGGGGCCGGGGAGGGGCAGTTCAGCCAATCACGGAGCGCGGATTTGGGGTGGCCCGGCAGGGGGCGCAGGGCGGAGTTGTCGAATTTCCAGTACAGGTGGGAGCGGTAGAAGTAGGTGAAGGCTGGAAGGGAGACTGGTTATACTGGTTATACTGGGAGGGACTGGGAGGGACTGGGAGGGACTGGGACGGACTGGGAGGGACTGGGACGGACTGGGAGGGGTTTCAGAAGGACTGGGAGGGACTGGGAGCAACTGGGAGGGACTGGGAGTTACTGGGAGGGACTGGGAGGGAGTGGGAGGGAGTGGGAGGGAACTGGTTTATACTGGGATGGGGTTTGGGGTTACTGGTTTGTACTGGTTTGTACTGGGAGGGGATTGGGAGGGACTGGGACCAAACTGGGATGGACTGGGAGGGGGTTTGGTTATACTGGGATGGACTGGGAGGGACTGGGAGGGAACTGGGATGGGGTTTGGGGTTACTGGTTTATACTGGGAGGGACTGGGACCAAACTGGGAGGGACTGGGAGGGGGTTTGGGGTTACTGGTTTATACTGGGAGGGGTTTGGGTTATACTGGGTTATACTGGGAGGGGTTTGGGTTATACTGGGTTATACTGGTCTGTACTGGGAGGGGTTTGGGGTGGCCCGGCAGGGGGCGCAGGGCGGAGTTGTCGAATTTCCAGTACAGGTGGGAGCGGGAGAAGTAGGTGAAGGCTGGAGGGGAGACTGGTTATACTGGTTATACTGGGAGGGACTGGGAGGGACTGGGAGGGACTGGGAGGGACTGGGAGGGGTTTAGAGGGGACTGGGAGGGACTGGGAGGGACTGGGACCAAACTGGGAGGGACTGGGAGAGGATTGGGAGGGACTGGGAGGCACTGGGAGGGGTTTAGGAGGGACTGGGACCAAACTGGTTTGTACTGGGAGGGACTGGGAGGGATTTGGGTTATACTGGGCTATACTGGTTTGGACTGGTTTGTACTGGGAGGGACTGGGAGGGGACTGGGAGGGACTGGGATGGGGTTTGGGAGAAACTGGGAGGGGATTTGGGGTTACTGGTTTATACTGGGATGGGGTTTGGGGATACTGGGACGGACTGGGAGGGAACTGGGACCAAACTGGGAGGGACTGGGAAGGGGTTGAGGTTATACTGGGGTTATACTGGGAGGGACTGGGATGAACTGGGAGGGACTGGGAGGGACTGGGAGAAGATTTGGGGGTTACTGGTTTATACTGGGAGGGACTGGGAGGGGATTGGGACAGGATATGGGGTTACTGGTTTATACTGGGATGGGATTTGGGGTTACTGGGACGGACTGGGAGGGACTGAGAGGGACTGGGAGGGGGTTGGGGGGACTGGGAGCGGATTTGGGTTATACTGGTTTGTACTGGGAGGGAACTGGGAGGGAACTGGGAGGGGTTTGGGTTATACTGGGTTATACTGGGAGGGGTTTGGGTTATACTGGTTTGTACTGGGATGGGTTTGGGGTGGCCCGGGAGGGGTTTGGGTTATACTGGTTTATACTGGGATGGGTTTGGGGTGGCCCGGGAGGAGTTTGGGTTATACTGGTTTATACTGGGAGGGGTTTGGGTTATACTGGTTTGTACTGGGATGGGGTTTGGGGTTACTGGGAGGGACTGGGAGGGAGTGGGAGGGGTTTGGGTTATACTGGGTTATACTGGGATGGGTTTGGGGTGGCCCGGGAGGAGTTTGGGTTATACTGGTTTATACTGGGATGGGTTTGGGGTGGCCCGGGAGGAGTTTGGGTTATACTGGTTTATACTGGGATGGGTTTGGGGTGGCCCGGGAGGGGTTTGGGTTATACTGGTTTATACTGGGATGGGTTTGGGGTGGCCCGGGAGGAGTTTGGGTTATACTGGTTTATACTGGGAGGGGTTTGGGTTATACTGGTTTGTACTGGGATGGGGTTTGGGGTTACTGGGAGGGACTGGGAGGGAGTGGGAGGGGTTTGGGTTATACTGGGTTATACTGGGAGGGGTTTGGGTTATACTGGTTTGTACTGGTCTGTACTGGGAGGGGTTTGGGGTGGCCCGGCAGGGGGCGCAGGGCGGAGTTGTCGAATTTCCAGTACAGGTGGGAGCGGTAGAAGTAGGTGAAGGCTGGAACGGAGACTGGTTATACTGGTTATACTGGGAGGGGGTTGGGTTATACTGAGAGGGACTGGGAGGGACTGGGACCAAAATGGGAGGGACTGGGACCAAACTGGAGGGGACTGGTTTGTACTGGGAGGGACTGGGAGGGGATTGGGAGGGGTTTGGGTTATACTGGTTCATACTGGGAGAGGTTTGGGGGGGACTGGTTTGTGCTGGTTTGGACTGGGAGGGGGTTTGGGTTATACTGGTTTGGACTGGGAAAGGATTTGGGGTTACTGGTTTGTACTGGGATGGACTGGCAGGGACTGGGAGGGGGTTGGGAGGGACTGGGAAGGGGTTTGGGGTTACTGGGAGGGACTGGGAGGGGGTTGGGGGGCACTGGTTTATACTGGGATGGGGTTTGGGGTTACTGGGAGGGACTGGGAGGGGTTTGGGTTACACTGGGAGGGGGTTTGGGGTTACTGGTTTATACTGGGAGGGACTGGGAGGGACTGGGACGGACTGGGAGGGGACTGGGGGAAACTGGGAGGGGGTTGGGGGGGACTGGGAGGGACTGGGAAGAGGTTGAGGTTATATTGGGTTATACTGGTTTATACTGGGAGGGACTGGGAGGGGGTTGGGGTTATACTGGGAGGGGATTTGGGGTTACTGGTTTGTACTGGGAGGGACTGGGAGGGACTGGGAGGGGGTTGGGAGGGAGTTTGGAGTTACTGGTTTATACTGGGAATGGGTTGGGGTTATACTGGGTTATACTGGGAGGGACTGGGAGGGGGTTTGGGGTTACTGGGAGGGACTGGGAGGGGTTTGGGGTTACTGGTTTGGAGTGGGAGGGGATTTGGGGTTACTGGTTTGTACTGGGAGGGACTGGGAGGGGGTTAGGTTATACTGGGAGGGACTGGGAGGGACTGGGAGGGAGTTTGGAGTTACTGGTTTATACTGGGAATGGGTTGGGGTTATACTGGGTTATACTGGGAGGGACTGGGAGGGAACTGGGAGAGGTTTGGGGGGGACTGGGAGGGAGTGGGAGGGAGTGGGAGGGGTTGGGTTATACTGGTTTATACTGGGAGGGGTTTGGGTTATACTGGTTTGTACTGGGATGGGTTTGGGTTATACTGGTTTGTACTGGGAGGGGTTTGGGTTATACTGGTTTGTACTGGGATGGGTTTGGGTTATACTGGGTTATACTGGGAGGGGTTTGGGTTATACTGGTATGGGCTGGGAGGGGGTTTGGGGTTACTGGTTTATACTGGGAATGGGTTTGGGGTTACTGGTTTGTACTGGGAATGGGTTTGGGGTTACTGGTTTGTACTGGGAATGGGTTTGGGGTTACTGGTTTGTACTGGGAGGGGTTTGGGGTTACTGGTTTGTACTGGGAATGGGTTTGGGGTTACTGGTTTGTACTGGGAATGGGTTTGGGGTTACTGGTTTGTACTGGGAATGGGTTTGGGGTTACTGGTTTGTACTGGGAATGGGTTTGGGGTTACTGGTTTGTACTGGGATGGGGTTTGGGGTTACTGGTTTATACTGGGAATGGGTTTGGGGTTACTGGTTTGTACTGGGAATGGGTTTGGGGTTACTGGTTTGTACTGGGAATGGGTTTGGGGTTACTGGTTTATACTGGGAGGGGGTTTGGGGTTACTGGTTTGTACTGGGAATGGGTTTGGGGTTACTGGTTTGTACTGGGAATGGGTTTGGGGTTACTGGTTTGTACTGGGAATGGGTTCGGGGTTACTGGTTTGTACTGGGAATGGGTTTGGGGTTACTGGTTTGTACTGGGAATGGGTTTGGGGTTACTGGTTTGTACTGGGAATGGGTTTGGGGTTACTGGTTTGTACTGGGAATGGGTTTGGGGGGTTACTGGTTTATACTGGTTTATACTGGGACCTGCCAGAAGGGGGCGTGGCCTCATTTTGACCCCGCCCCCTTTTTTATGACAGCGCCCTCTAGCGGCCGGGAGGACCCAAAACCTCAATTGGGGCCAATTTTGGACGGGATTTTTCGGGAATTTTCGGGATTTTTTCGGGAATTTTTTGGGAATTTCGGGAATTTTGGGAATTTTTGGGGTCTCACCCTCGTCGGGGCCCATAAAAGCTCCGCGGGGGCCCGGGGGGACCCCCCAAACTTCGATGCTCTTGGGGTAGTCGGGGTCCACAGCCCCCAGGGCCTCGTTGAAGCGGTAATACCTGAGGGGGAATTTGGGGGGTTTTGGGGAATTTGGGGAAATTTGGGGGATTTGGGGGAAATTTGGGAGAAGTTTGGAGGGTTTGGGGGGAATTTGGGGGAATTTTGGAGGAGTTTGGGGGAATTTTGGGGGGGATTTAGGAGAATTTTGGGGGAATTTTGGGGGAAATGTGGGGAATTTCGGGGGGAGTTTGGGAGATTTAGAAGGAGTTTGGGGGAAATTTGGGGAAATTTGGGGAATTTTGGGAGATTTGGGGGGAATTTGGGGGAATTTTGGGGGCGATTTGGGAGAATTTTGGGGATTTTGGGGGGAATTTTGGGAGAATTTAGGAAATTTGGTGTGAATTTGGGGAAATTTTGTGGATTTTGGGGGATCTGGGGGAAATTTGGGGGAAATTTGGGAAATTTTGGGGAGAATTTTGGGAGATTTTGGGAGAATTGGGGGGAATTTTGGGGAAATTTGGGGGGAATTTTGGGGATTTAGGAGCATTTGGGGGATTTGGCTGAATTTGGGAAATTTGGGGAGAATTTTGGGGGTTTGGGGGGAAGTTTGGGGGTGATTTTGGGAATTTTGGGAGAATTTGGGGAATTTGGGGGATTTGGGAGAATTTTGGGGGGATTTGGGTAAAATTTGGGAGATTTTGCGTAAATTTGGGGGGGATTTGGGGGAATTTTGGGGATTTTGGGAGAATTTTGGGGATTTTGGGGGGATTTTGGTAAAATTTTGGGGGAATTTGGGGGATTTAGGAGCATTTGGGGGAATTTTGTTGGGAATTTTGAAAGATTTGGGGGGAATTTGGGGATTTGGGGGAATTTTGGGGGGAATTTTGGGGGGAATTTTGGGAAATTTTAACAGAAATTGGAAAATTTGGGGGGAATTTGGGTGATTTTGAGGATTTGGGGAATTTTTGGGAATTTAGGAGAATTTGGGGGAATTTTGGGGGGAATTTGGGAAAATTTTGGGAGAATTTGGGAAATTTGGGGGGAATTTGGGGGATTTTGGGGGGAATTTGGAAAATTTGGGGAAATTTGGGGGGATTGGGGGGATTTTTTTGAGGAATTTGGGGGATTTTGGGAAAATTTTAGGGGAATTTTGGGGGCAATTTTGGGAGTATTTGGGAAATTTGGGGAAAATTTGGAGGATTTTGGGGTGTTTTGGGAGAAATTTGGGGAATTTTGGGGGTTTGGGGGGATTTTAGGGGGAATTTGATAAAATTGGTGTTTTTGGGGGGAAATTTTGGAAGAAAATTTGGGAAAAATTTGGGGGTTTGGGGGAATTTTGGGGAATTTTGGGGAGAATTTCGGGGGAATTTTGGGAAGAGTTTTGGAGGAATTTGGGAATTTGAGGGGAATTTTTGGGAAAATTTGGGGAGAATTTGGGAGATTTTGGTGGTCCAGAGAGTTCCCAAGAGAAAGGTCCTGGAAGGTGCAGAAAAGTCCCCAAAAGTGCAGAAATAGCCCCAAAAAGAGCTCAGACAGGTCCTGAAAGATGCATAAAAAAACCCCCCAAAATTCCAGAAAAAATCCCAGAAAATTCCGGAAATTGCTGAGAGGTCCTGGAAGGTTCCAGAAAGTGCAGCAAGGTCCTGAAAGTTGCAGAAATAGCCCCAAAAAGAGCCCAGAAAAGTCCTGAAAGGTGCATAAAAAGTGCCCAAAATTCCAGGAAAAATCCCAAAAAATTCCAGAAATTCCTGAGAGGTCCTGGAAGGTTCAGAAAGGTCCTGAAGGTTCAGAAAAGTCCCGAAAGATGCAGAAAGGTTGAGAAAGGTCCTGAAAACTGCAGAAATAGCCCCAAAATTAGTGCAGAAAGGTCCTGAAAGATGCATAAAAAGCCCAAAAAAATTCCAGAAAAAATCCCAGAAAATTCCGTAAATTCCCGGAAATTTCAGAGAAGGTTGAGAAAAATCCTGAAAGGTCCTGAAAGATGCAGAAACGTGCAGAAAAGGCCTGAAAAGTGCGGATATTGCCCTAAAATAGTGCAGAAAGGTCCTGAAAGATGCATAAAAAGCAAAAAAAATTCCAGAAAAAATCCCAGAAAATTCCCCAAATTCCAGAAATTCCTGGAAAGGTTCAGAGAAGGTTCCAGAAGGTCCCAGAAGGTTTAGAATGGTCCTGAAAGGTGCATAAAGGTCCTTAAAAGTGCAGAAATAGCCCCACAAAGAGCGCAGACAGGTCCTGAAAGATGCATAAAAAGCAAAAAAAAATCCAGAAAAAATCCCAGAAAATTCCAGAAATTCACAGAAAGTTCAGAGAAGGTTCCAGAAGGTCCTAGAAGGTTCATAAAGGTCCTGAAAGGTGAATAAAGGCCCCGAAAAGTGCAGAAAGAGCCCCAAAAAGAGCTCAGACAGGTCCTGAAAGATGCATAAAAATGCCTTAAAATTCCAGAAAAAATCCCAGAAAATTCCCAAATTCCAGAAATTCCCAGAAGGTTCAGAGAAGGTTCCAGAAAATGCAGCAAGGTCCTGGAAGGTGCATAAAGGTCCCAAAAAGTGAAGAAATATCCCAAAACAAAGCCCAGAAAGGTCCTGAAAGATACATAAAAAGCCCGAAAAATTCCAGAAAAATTCCCAGAAAATTCGGGAATTCGCCGGAAGGTTCCGGAAGGTTCCGGGACGCACTTGTCCCCCCGGAAGAGGTAGGTGTGGCCGCTGGGCAGCCAGAGCAGGGCGGCGTCCAGGCGGTCGCTGGGGACGCCGCGGCCGAGCTCGGACAGAGGTCGGGGGTAACCGGGGGCCAGGACGCCCTCGTCGAACACCCAGTGCCGGGAGCCTGAAATGGGGTAAAAACAGCCAAAATCAGGCAAAAAATACCAAAAAAAACGAGCCGGGACACGCCCCAATATGAGGGAGAATTCGGCCGAAATTTGGTTGGAATGGCGGAAAAATTTGAGGTGAAATTGAAGCGAAATTGGGTAAAATTTGCTCGGAATTGTTGGAAATTTCAGGTCAAAATTGAGTCAGAATCAGATGACAAATCAGCACAAAATTTGGTCGGAGGCGCCCAAAAATTCACCCTAAAATCACCCAAAATTCACCCCAAAATCACCCAAAATTCACCCAAAATTCGCCCCAAAATTGACCCACAATCACCCAAAAATTCACCCCAAAATCACCCCAAGATTGACCCAGAATCGCCCAAAAATTCACCCCAAAATCACCCAAAATTCGCCCAGAATTGCTCAAGAATTTACCCCAAAATCACCCAAAAATTCACCCCAAAATCCCCCCAAGATTGACCCAGAATTGCTCAAAAATTCACCCCAAATTTGCCCCGAAATTCACCCAAAATTCACCCAAAAATTCACCCCAAAATCACCCAAAATTCGCCCCAAAATTGACCCACAATCACCCAAAAATTCACCCCAAAATCACCCAAAATTCACCCCAAGATTGACCCAGAATCGCTCAAAAAGTCACCCCAAAATGAGAAAAAAATCAGCCAAAAATAGCTCAAGAATTTACCCCAAAATCACCCAAAAATCACCCCAAAATCGACCTAGAATACCTCAAAAATTCACCCAAAATTCATCCCAAAATTCACCCAAAAATTCACCCCAAAATCACTCAAAATTCGCTCAGAATCTCTTAAAAATTCACCCCAAAATCACTCAAGATTCGCCCCAAAATTGACCCAGAATCGCCCAAAAATTCACCCCAAAATCACCCAAAATTCGCTCAGAATTGCCCAAAAATTCACCCAAAATTCACCAAGAATCGCCAAAAAATTCACAACAAAATCACCCAAAATTCACCCCAAAATTCACCCAGATTCACCCAAAAATTCACCCCAAAATCACCCAAAAATTCACCCCAAAGTTGACCCAGAATCGCCCAAAAATTCACCCCAAAATAGCCCAAAAATTCACCCAAAATTCACCAAGAATCGCCAAAAAATTCACCCCAAAATCACCTAAAATTCGCCCCAAAATCACCCAAAATTCACCCCAAAATTCAGCCATAAATCCAATTAAATCCCGAATAAAACCCAATTAAAACCCAATAAAACCCAATAAAACCCCTATAAAATCTAATTATATCTCAATAGAATCCAATAAATACCAATAAAATCCAATTAAATCCCAAGAAAAACAATAAATTCCAAAAAAACCAATAAACCCCAATTAAATCCCAATAAAACTCAATTAAATCCAATTAAACCCCAATCAAATCCAATTAAAACCCAATAAAATCCAATAATTCCCAATAAAAACCCAATAAAATCCAATAAATCCCAATAAAATCCAATAAAATGCAATAAAATCCAATTAAATCACAAACAAACAATAAATCCCAATAAAATCCAATTAAAATGCAATAAAATCCAATTAATCCCAATAAAACCCAATTAAATCCCAGAAAACCCCAATTAAATCCAATTAAATACCAACAAAACCCAATAAAATTCAAAAAAAAACCCAATTAAACCCCAATAAAACCCAATTAAACCCCAATAAAATCCAATTAAACCCCAATAAAATCCAATTAAATTCCAATAAAACCCAATAAAATCCAATAAATCCCAATAAAATGCAATAAAATGCAATAAAATCCAATAAATCCCAATAAAACCCAATAAAATCAATAAATCCCAAAAAATCACAATAAAATCCAATTAAATCCCAATAAATCCCAATAAACCCCAATTAAATCCAATAAACCCCAATAAAATCCAATAAAACCTCAACAAAATCCAAATAAACCCCAACAAAATCCAAATAAAATCCCCACAAACCCAATAAACCCCAATAAAACCCAATTAATCCAAATAAAATCCAATAAAACCCAATTAAACCCCAATAAACCCCAATTATTCCCAATAAAACCCAATAAAATCCAATTAAATCCCAATAAAATGCAATAAAATCCAATTAAATCCCAATAATACCCAATAAAATCCAATAAAACCCAATAAAATCCAATAAAACCCAATAAAATCCAATAAAATCCAATTAAATCCCAATTAAATCCAATAAAATTAATAAATCCCAATAAAATCCAATAAATCCCAATAAAACCCAATAAGTCCCAATAAAATCCAATTAAAACCAAATAAAACCCAATAAATCCCAATAAACCCCAATAAAATCCAATAAATCCAATAAATCCCAATAAAACCAAATTAAATCCCAAAATAATATAAATCCCAATAAAATCCAATTAAAATGCAATAACATCCAATAAATCCCAAAAAAATCCAATTAAACCCCAATAAATCCCAAAAAAATCCAATTAAATCCCAATAAAATCCAATTAAAACCAAATAAAATCCCAATAAAATCCCAATAAATTGATATAAACCCCAATCAAATCCCAACAAACCCCTATAAAATCAAATTAAATTCAAAATAAAATACAAATAAAACCCAAAAAAATCCCCAAAAAACCCAAAACCCCCAAATTTCCCCCAAACCTTTAAAGAAGACGAATTTCCCGTCGCTCCTCTCGTAGGCGGCGTCGATGCTCGGGGGGAGCCCGGCCCAGAAGTGGCCGATGGGCAGCGGGTACCCCGGCATCAGCTGCCCCCCGCGCAGCCGCCAGAACCAGCGCTCCTGGGGAAAAAATAAATTAAATTTGGGGTGAAAATGGGGAAAAATGGGGAAAATGGGGAAAAAATGAAAAAAAACGGTGAAAAAACGGCGAAAAACGGTGAAAAAATGGGGAAAATATGGGGGAAAAATGAGGACAAAATGGCCGCCTGAAGCAGTGAAATATTAATTAAAATTAGGGGGAAATGGGAAAAAATTGGAAAACATGGGGGAAAATGGTGAAAAAATGGGGAAAAATGGGGAAAAATGGGGAAAAATGGGGAAAAAATGGGGAAAAACGGTGAAAAAATGGGGACAAAATGGCCGCCAGAAGCAGCGCTTTTGGGGAAAAATGGAAATGAAATTGGGGTGAAAATGGGGAAAAATGGGAAAAATGGGGAAAATGGGGAAAAAATGGGAAAAAACGGTGAAAAAATGGGGAAAAACGGTGAAAAAATGGGGAAAATATGGGGAAAAAATGAGGACAAAATGGCCGCCGGAAGGAGCGCTCCTGGGGAAAAAATAAATTAAAATTGGGGTGAAAATGGGGAAAAATGGGAAAAAAGGGGAAAAAATGGGGGAAAAACGGTGAAAAAATGGGGAAAAAATGGGGGAAAATGGGGGAAAAATGGGGAGAAAATGGAGACAAAATGGCCGCCGGAAGCAGCGCTCCTGAGAAAATGGGAAAAATGGTAGAAATGGGGAAAAAATGGGGTGAAATGGGGGAAAAAACGGGGAAAAATCATGAAAAATTGGGAAAATTGTGAAAAAATGGGGAAAAAATGGGGAAAAAATGGGGGAAAAATGGGGAAAAAATGGGGGAAAATGGGGACAAAATGGCCGCCCGGAAGCAGCGCTCCTGGGGGAAATTGAAATTAAAATTGGGGTGAAAATGGGGAAAAATGGGAAAAATGGGGAAAAAATGGGGAAAAACGGTGAAAAAACGGTGAAAAAATGGGAAAAAATGGGGGAAAAATGGGGAAAAAATGGGGAAAAACGGTGAAAAAATGGGGAAAAAATGGGGAAAAATGGGGGGAAATGGGGACAAAATGGCTGCCAAAAGCAGCGCTCCTGGGGTGAAATTGAGAATAAAATTCGGGGAAAATTAGAAAAAATGGGGAAAATTGGGGGAAAATGGGAAAATGAGAAAAAATGGGGAAAAAATGGGGAAAAATGGGAAAAGACTGTGAAAAAATGGGGGAAAACGGTGAAAAAATGGGGGGAAATGGGGACAAAATTGGGACAAAATGGCCGCCTGAGTCAGTGGTGCTGGAGAAAAAAATATAAATTAAAATTAGGGGAAAATAGGAAAAAAAGAGAAAAAATGGGGAAAATGGGGGAAAATTGTGAAAAAATGGGGAAAATGGTGAAAAAAACGGCGAAAAACGGTGAAAAAATGGGGAAAAACGGTGAAAAAACGGCGAAAAACGGTGAAAAAATGGGGAGAAAATGGCCGCCAGAAGCAGCGCTGCGGGTGAAAAAAATAAAAAATAAAATTAGGGAAAAAATGGGAAAAAAAATGGGAAAAAATGGGAAAAAATGGGGGAAATGGTGAAAAAATGGGGGAAAATGGTGAAAAAATGGGGGAAAACGGTGAAAAAATGGGGAAAAACGGTGAAAAAATGGGGACAAAATGGCCGCCGGAACCGGCGCTGCTGGGGAAATGGGAAAAATGGTAGAAATGGGGAAAAAATGGGGGAAAAAACGGGGAAAAATCATGAAAAATTGGGAAAATTGTGAAAAAATGGGGAAAAAACTACGAAAAATGGTGAAAAAATGGGGAAAAACGGTGAAAAAATGGGGACAAAATGGCCGCCGGAAGCAGCGCTCTTGGGGAAAAATGGAAATGAAATTGGGGTGAAAATGGGGGAAAATGGGAAAAATGGGGAAAAAATGGAAAAAAACGGTGAAAAAACGGCAAAAAACGGTGAAAAAATGGGGAAAATATGGGGAAAAAATGGGGACAAAATGGCCGCCAGAAGCAGCACTCCAGAGAAAATGGGAAAAATGGTAGAAATGGGGAAAAAATGGGGGAAAATGACCAAAAAATGGGGGAAAATGGGGAAAATGGTGAAAAAAGGGGAAAAACAGGGAAAAAATGGCAAAAAACGGTGAAAAAATGGGCGAAAATGGGGAAAAAATGGGGAAAAATGGGGACAAAATGGCCGCCAGAAGCAGCGCTGCTGGGGAAAAAAATTGAGATTAAAATTAGGGGAGAAATGGGGAAAAAATGGTGGAAATGGTGAAAAATGGGACAAAATGGGGAAAAAATGGGGGAAAATGGTGAAAAAATGGGGAAAAAATGGGGACAAAATGGGGACAAAATGGCCGCCTGAACCAGCGCTCCTGGGGGAAATTGAAAATAAAATTGGGGTGAAAATGGGAAAAAATGGGAAAAATGGGAAAAAATGGGAAAAAAGTCCCCAAAAATTCCCGCAACTCCCTCCCCAAAACTGCCCTTAGAATGGTCCTGGAAGGTCACAAAAAAACCTTAAAATGCCTCCAAAAAATCCCAAAAAATTCCAAAAAATTCCCAAAAATTCCCAAAACTTCCCAAAATTCCCAAAAGTTCCTGAACTTCCCCAGAAATTCCCAAAAAAATTCCCAAAAAAATCCCCTCTGCAAAACCACCCTTAGAAAGGTCCTGGAAGGTCACAAAAAAAACTAAAAATGGCTCAAAAAAATCCCAAAAAAATCCCAAAAAATTCCCAAAAATTCCCAGATATTCCCAAAAAAATTCCCAAAATTTTTCTCAAAAAATCCCCTCCACAAAACCTTCAGGGCCTTAGAAAGGTCCTGGAAGGTCACAAAAAAAAAAACCACAAAAATTGCCCAAAAAATCACAAAAAAAAAACTTTAAAAATTCCCAAAAATTCCCAAAAATTCCCAAAATCCCAAAGGTTCCTGAATTTACCCATAAATTTTAAAAAAATTTCCCAAAAGATTCCCAAAAAATCCCCTCAACAAAGCCACCCTTGGAAAGGTCCTGGAAGGTCACAAAAAAACCTAAAAATTGCTAAAAAAAAATCCCAAAAAATCCCAGAAAATCCAAAAAAATTCCCAAAATTCCCAAAAATTCCCGAATTCCCAAAATTTCCTGAATTTACCCAGAAATTCAAAAAAATTCCCAAAAGATTCCCAAAAAAATCCCCTCCACAAAACCTCCAAGGTCCTGGAAGGTCACAAAAAAACCCAAAAATTGCTCAAAAAAATCCCAAAAAATCCAAAAAAATCCCCAAAAATTCCCAAAAATTCCCAAATTTCCCAAAGGTTCCTGAATTTACCCAAAAATTCAAAAAAAAATTCCCAAAATATTCCTACCACAAAACCTCAGGGCCTTAGAAAGGTCCTGGAAGGTCACAAAAAAACCTAAAAATGGCTCAAAAAAATCCCAAAAAATTCGCAAAAAATTCCCAAATTTCCCAAAAATTCCCAAAACTTCCCAAATTCCCAAAAGTTCCTGAATTTACCCAGAAATTCCCAAAATATTCCTAAAAAAAACCTTTCCACAAAACCTTCAGGACCTTAGAAAGGTCCTGGAAGGTCACAAAAAAACCCAAAAATTGCTCAAAAAAATCCCCAAAAATCCCAAACATTCCCATGAAATTCCCAAAATTCCCAAGAAATTCCCAAAATTCCCAAAAGTTCCTGAATTTACCCAGAAATTCCAAAAAAATTCCCAAAAGATTCCCAAAAAATCCCCTCTGAAAAACCAACCTTAGAAAGGTCCTGGAAGGTCACAAAAAAAACTAAAAATGGCTAAATAAAATCCAAAAAAATCCCCAAAAATTCCCAAAAAATTCCCAAAATTCCCAAAACTTCCCAAAATTTCCAAAAGTTCCTGAACTTCCCCTGAAATTCCCAAAAAATCCCCTCTGAAAAACCAACCTTAGAAAGGTCCTGGAAGGTCACATAAAAACCTAAAAATGGCTCCAAAAAATCCAAAAAAATTCCCAAAAAATTCCCAAAACTTCCCAAAATTCCCAAAAGTTCCTGAACTTCCCCTGAAATTCCCAAAAAATCCCCTCTGAAAAACCAACCTTAGAAAGGTCCTGGAAGGTCACAAAAAAAAACCAAAAATGGCTCAAAAAAATCCCAAAAAATCCCCAAAAATTCCCAAAAATTCCCAAAACTTCCCAAAATTCCCAAAAGTTTCTGAATTTACCCAGAAATTCCCCAAAAATTCCCAAAAAATCCCATCCACAAAACCTCCAGGGCATTAGAAAGGTCCTGGAAGGTCACAAAAAAACCAAAAAATGGCTCAAAAAAAATCGCCAAAAAATCGCAAAAAAATCACCAAAAAAATCCAAAAAAATTCCCAAAAATTCCTGAACTTCCCCAGATATTCCCCAAAAAATTCCAAAATTTTTCCCAAAAAATCATCTGCACAAAACCTCCAGGACCTTAGAAAGGTCCTTAGAAAGGTCCTGGAAGGTCACAAAAAAAACGTAAAAATGGCTCAAAAAAATCCCAAAAAATCCCAAAAAATTCCCAAAAATTCCTAAATTTACCCAGAAATTCCCAAAAAATTTCCCAAAACATTCAAAAAAAATTCCCAAAATATTCCAAAAAAATCTCCTCCACAAAACCTCCAAGGTCCTGGAAGGTCACAAAAAAACCCTAAAAATGGCTCCAAAAAATCCAAAAAAATTCCAAAAAAATTCCCAAAAATTCCCAAAATTCCCAAAATTCCCCAAATTCCCGGAATTCCCACCTTGAAGACGAACATCTCTCCCCGGAGCATGGCCACGGTGTCGAAGCCGCCGTCGCAAATTCGGGGCCCGTAGGGGGGGCCCGGGGGGGGAGGGGCGGGGCCTGAGGGGGGGGGGAGGGGCGGGGGGAGGGGCCGGAGGAGGAGCCTGCGGAGAGAATTCCCGGGAAATCGGAACGGGGCGGGAATTTGGGGGGAAATTTGGGAATTTTGGGGAAATTTGGGGATTTTGGGGGGAAATTTGGGGGAAATTTGGGGATTTTTAGGGGAAGATTCAGGAATTTTGGGAATTTTGGGGAATCTGGGGAGAAATTCGGGAATTTTAGGGGGGAATTTGGGAATTTGGGGGAGAAATTAGGGATTTAAGGGGAGATTCGGGAATTTTGGGAATTTTGGGGAATCTGGGGAGAAATTTGGGGATTTGGGGGGGAATTTGGGGATTTAGGGGGGAAATTTGGGGATTTTTGGGAGAAATTTGGGGATTTTGGGGAAAATTTGGGAATTTTGGAGGAGAATTTGGGGATTTGGGGGGGAGATTTGGGAATTTACGGGAAAATTTGGGCATTTTGGGGGAAATTTGGGGATTTTTGGGGAATTTGGGAGTTTTGGGGGGAATTTTGGGATTTTGGGGGAATCTGGGGATTTTGGGGGGGAAATTTGGGGATTCAGGGGGGAATTTGGGGATTTTGGGGGGAATTTGGGGATTTGGGGGAAATTTGGGGATTTTTGGGGAAATTTGGGAATTCTGGGAGGAAATTTGGGAATTCTGGGCGGAATTTGGGGATTTTCCGCCAATTTTGCCAATTTCTCCCCAGTTTTGCCAATTTTCCCCATGATTTTGCCAATTTCTACCAGAATTTGCCGATTTCCCCAAGTTTCACCCCGATTTTGCCGTTTTTCCCCAAATTTGCCAATTTCTCCCCGAATTTCCCAATTTTCACTCCGATTTCACCGATTTCCCCCCAATTTTGCCAATTTCTACCCGATTTCGCCGATTCCCCCCAATTTCACTGATTTATCCCAGAATTTGCCGATTTCCCCCCAATTTCACCGATTTCTCCCCCGAATTTCCCAATTTCCCCCCAATTTTGCCAATTTCTCCCCGAATTTGCTGATTTCTCCCCGATTTCACCGATTTCTCCCCGAATTTACCGATTCCCCCCCGATTTTGCCGATTTCCCCTCGAATTTTCCAATTTCCCCCCAATTTTTCCGATTTCCCCCCCAATTTCGCCGATTCCCCCAGAATTTGCCAATTTCCCCCCGATTTCACCGATTTCCCCCCAATTTTGCTGATTTCTCCCCAGTTTTTCTGATTTCTCCCCAGATTTTGCCAATATTTCCCCGATTTTGCCAATTTCTCCCCGAATTTCCCGATTTTCTCCTCAATTTTGCCAATTTTCCCCCCAATTTTGCCAATTTCTCCCAGAATTTGCCAATTTCTCCCCGATTTTGCCAATTTCTCCCCGATTTTTCTGATTTCTCCCCAATTTTGCCGATTCCCCCCCGATTTCGCCGATTCCCCCCAGAATTTCCCAATTTTCTCTCCGATTTCACCGATTTCTCCCCGATTTTGCCAATTCCCCCCAGAATTTCCCAATTTCTCCCCAAATTTCCCGATTTTCTCCCTGATTTTCCCATTTCCCCCCAATTTTCCCAATTTTCTCCCCCAAATTTCACCAATTTCACTCCAATTTCACCACTCCCCCCCAATTTCACCGATTCCCCCCCGATTTCACCAATTTCCCCCTGAATTTCCCAATTTCCCCCCCGATTTCACCAATTTCTCCCCAATTTTACCAATTTCTCCCCGATTTTCCCAATTTCTCCCTGATTTTACCTATTTCTCCCCAATTTCACCAATTTCTCCCCAAATTTCCCAATTTTCTCCCCGATTTTTCGATTTCTCCCCAATTTCACCGATTTTCTCCCCATTTTCACCAATTTCCCCCCGAATTTACCAATTTCTCCCCGAATTTCCCAATTTCCCCCCGATTTTACCGATTCCCCCCCAATTTCGCCGATTCCCCCCAGAATTTGCCAATTTCCCCCCGATTTCACCGATTTCTCCCCGATTTTGCAGATTTTTCCCCAGTTTTGCCAATTTTCTCCCCAGTTTTGCCAATTTTCTCCCCAATTTTGCCAATTTCTCCCCGATTTTGCCGATTTCTCCCCGATTTTGCCGATCTCCCCCCGATTTCACTGATTTTCTTCCCGAATTTCCCAATTTTCTCCCCGATTTCGCCGATTCCCCCCGAATTTGCCGATTTCTCCCTGATTTTGCCGATTTCTCCCCAGTTTTGCCGATTTTCTCCCCAATTTCACCAATTTCTCCCCAAATTTCCCGATTCCCCCCCAATTTCACCGATTTCCCCCCAATTTTACCAATTTCCCCCTGATTTCACCGATTTTCTCTCCAATTTTTCCGATTTCTCCCCCAATTTTCCCAATTTCCCCCCAGAATTTACCAATTTCCCCCCAAATTTGCCAATTTCTCCCCGAATTTCCCGATTTTCTCCCCGATTTCGCCGATTTCCCCCCAATTTTCCCAATTTCTCCCGATTTTACCAATTTCTCCCCGATTTTGCCAATATCCCCCCAATTTTACCAATTTCACCCCAAATTTGGCAATTTCTTCCCGATTTCTCTCCAATTTCTCCCAGAATTTGCCAATTTCTCCCAGAATTTCCCAATTTCCCCCCAATTTTCCCAATATCCCCCCAATTTCACCAATTTCCCCCCCAATTTTCCCAATTTCTCCCCGATTTCACCGATTTCCCCCCAAATTTCCCGATTTCTCCCCAATTTTACCAATTTCTCCCCAATTTTGCCGATTTCTCCCCGATTTTACCAATTTCTCCCCGATTTTGCCGATTTCTCCCAGAATTCGCCGATTTTCCCCAAGTTTTGCCCCGATTTTGCCAATTTCTCCCCAATTTTGCCGATTTTCCCCCTGATTTCACTGATTTCTCCCCAAATTTCCCAATTTTCTCCCCAATTTTACCAATTTCTCCCCAAATTTCCCAATTTTCCCCCCAAATTTCCCAATTTCCCCCCGATTTCACCGATTTCTCCCCGAATTTCCCGATATCCCCCCAATTTTACCAATTTCCCCCCAAATTTCCCAATTTCTCCCCAATTTTGCCAATTTCTCCCCGATTTCACCGATCTCTCCCAGAATTCCCCGATTTTCCCCAGTTTCGTCCCGATTTTGCCAATTTCTCCCCGATTTTGCCAATTTCTACCTGTTTTTTCCAATTTCTCCCTGAATTTACCAATTTATCTCAGAATTTGCTGATTTCCCCCAGTTTTGCCTTATTTTGCCGATTTTCTCCCCGATTTTCCCAATTTTCTCCCTGATTTTTCCGATTCCCCCCCAATTTCACCGATTCCCCCCCGAATTTCCCAATTTCCCCCCGATTTCACCGATTCCCCCCAATTTCACCAATTTCCCCCCAATTTTGCCGATTTTCTCCCCGAATTTGCCAATTTCACCCCAAATTCGGTGATTTCTCCCCGATTTCTCCCCAATTTTGCCGATTGCTCCCCAATTTCGTCCAAATTTTGCCAATTTCTCCCCAGTTTTGCCCATTTTCTCCCCAATTTCGCCGATTTCTCCCCAAATTTGCTGATTCCCCCTCCTTTTGCCGATTTCTCCCAGAATTTACCAATTTCTCCCCAGTTTTACCAATTTCTCCCCAGTTTTGGTGATTTTCTCCCCGATTTTGCCAATTTCTCCCCAGTTTTTCCCATTTCTCCCTGATTTTCCCAATTTCCCCCCAATTTTGCCAATTTCTCCCCGAATTTGCTGATTTCCCTCCGATTTCACCGATCTCTCCCAGAATTTGCCAATTTTCCCCCCGAATTTTCCAATTTCCCCCCGATTTCGCCGATTCCCCTCCGAATTTACCAATTTCCCCCCGATTTTGCCGATTTCCCCCCGATTTTGCCAATTTCTCCCAGATTTCACCGATTTCCCCCCCAATTTCACCAATTTCTCCCCAAATTTCCCAATTTCTCCCCAATTTTGCCAATTTCTCCCCGATTTCACCGATCTCTCCCAGAATTCCCCGATTTCCCCCAGTTTTGCCCGATTTTGCCGATTTTCTCCCCGATTTTGCCAATTTCTCCCTGATTTCACCGATTTCTCCCCGAATTTCCCAATTTCTCCCCGATTTCGCCAATATCCCCCCAATTTTACCAATTTCTCCCCAATTTTGCCGATTTTCTCCCCAATTTTTCTGATTTCTCCCCGATTTTACCAATTTCTCCCCAATTTTGCCGATTCCCCCCCAATTTCACCAATTCCCCCCCAAATTTCCCAATTTTCTCCCCAATTTCACCAATTTCCCCCCGATTTTGCCAATTTCCCCCCGATTTCACCAATTTCTCCCCAATTTTGCCAATTTCTCCCCGAATTTCCCTATTTTCCCCCCGATTTTGCCGATTTCTTCCAGAATTCGCCGATTTCCCCCCAGTTTCACCCGATTTTTCCAATTTCTCCCCAATTTTACAAATTTCTTCCCAATTTTGCCGATTTTTTCCCCAATTTCACCAATTTCCCCCCCAAATTTCCCAATTTCTCCCCAAATTTACCGATTTCTCACCAGTTTTCCCAATTCCCCCTGAATTTACCGATTCCCCCCGATTTCACCGATTCCCCCCCGAATTTCCCAATTTCCTGCCCAATTTCACCGATCTGTCCCCGAATTTGCAAATTTCTCCCCAATTTTCCCAATATCCCCCCAATTTTACCAATTTCTCCCAGAATTTGCCAATTTTCTCCCCGATTTTTCCGATTTCTCCCCCAATTTTACCTATTTCTCCCCAGTTTTGCCCATTTTCTCCCCGATTTCACCGATCTCTCCCAGAATTCGCCGATTTTTCCCAATTTCTCCCCAGTTTTGCCAATTTCTCCCCAATTTTGCCAATATTCCCCTGATTTTTCCGATTTCTCCCCAGTTTTGCTGATTTCCCCCAGTTTTGCCCCAATTTTGCCGATTTCTCCCCAAATTTCCCAATTTCCCCCCGATTTTGTTGATTTCTTCCCGAATTTCCCAATTTCCCCCCAATTTCCCCAATTTCCCCCCAAATTTCCCAATTCCCCCCCAATTTCACCAATTTCTCCCCAATTTCGCTAATTTTCTCCCCGATTTTGTCGATTTCTCCCCAAATTTCCCAATTTTCTCCCCAATTTCACCGACCTCTCCCACAATTCACCAATTTTTCCCCAGTTTCGCCTCAATTTTACCAATTTCTCTCCAATTTTCCCAATTTTCCCCCCAATTTCACCGATTCCCCCCCAAATTTCACCAATTCCCCCCCGCTTTCACCAATTCCCCCCAATTTCACCAATTTCACCCGAATTCACCAATTCCCCCCCGAATTTCCCAATTTTCTCCCCGATTTCGCCAATATCCCCCCAATTTCACCAATTTCTCCCCGATTTTCCCGATTTTCCCCCCAATTTTTCCGATTTCTCCCCAATTTCACCGATTTCTCCCCAATTTCACCAATTTATCCCAGAATTCGCCAATTTTTCCCCAGTTTCGCCCCAATTTTGCCGATTTTCCCCCAGTTTTGCCCTTTTTTCCCCTGATTTTTCCGATTTTCTCCCCGAATTTCCCAATTTTCCCCCCGAATTTGCCGATTTCTCCCCGATTTCGCCGATTTTTCCGATTTCTCCCCCAAATTTCCCGCTCCCCCCCCGCTTTCCCCCCCCCCCCTCACCGTAGAGCTGCTGGATGCCGCGCCGGTCGTCCTCGGGCAGCTGGAAGTCCTCGGTGTCCATCCATTGGTAGAAGGGCGCCATGATGGCCGAGGGGTCGCTGGAATGTTCCAGGCCCAGGGAATGGCCCAGCTCGTGCACGGCCACCAGGAACAGGTCGTTCCCTGCCATGGAAGGTCAATGGAGACTCTTCAAGGTCAAGGTTGGGTCATGGAAGGTCAATGGAGACTCTTCATGGTCAATGTTGGGTCATGGAAGGTCAATGGAGATTCTTCATGGTCAAGGTTGGGTCATGGAAGGTCAATGGAGATTCTTCATGGTCAAGGTTGGGTCATGGAAGGTCAATGGAGACTCTTCATGGTCAAGGTTGGGTCAATGGAGACTCTTCATGGTCATGGATGGTCAATGGAGACCCTTCATGGTCAAGGTTGGGTCAATGGAGACTCTTCATGGTCAAGGAAAGTCAATGGAGACTCTTCATGGTCATGGAAGGTCATGGATAGTCAAGGTTGGGTCATGGAAGGTCAATGGGAAGTCAAGGTTGGGTCATGGAAGGTCATGGATAGTCAAGGTTGGGTCAATGGAGACCCTTCAAAGTCATGGAAAGTCAATGGAGACTCTTCATGGTCATGGAAGGTCAAGGTTGGGTCAATGGAGACCCTTCATGGTCATGGAAGGTCAATGGAGACTGTTCATGGTCATGGTTGGGTCGTGGAAGGTCATGGAAGGTCAATGGAGAATCTTCATGGTCGTGGAAGGTCATGGATAGTCAAGGTTGGATCAATGGAGACCCTTCAAGGTCATGGAAGGTCAAGGGAGACTCTTCAGGGTCAATGTTGGGTCATGGAAGGTCAAGGTTGGGTCATGGAAGGTCAATATTGGGTCAATGGAGACCCTTCCATGATCAACGTTGGGTCATGGAAGGTCATGGAAGGTCAATGGAGACTCTTCATGGTCAAGGTTGGGTCATGGAAGGTCAATGGAGACTCTTCATGGTCAATTTTGGGTCATGGAAGGTCATGGAAGGTCAATGGAGAATCTTCATGGTCAAGGTTGGGTCATGGAAGGTCAATGGGAAGTCAAGGTTGGGTCAATGGAGACCCACCAAGGTCATGGAAGGTCAATGGAGAATCTTCATGGTCAAGGTTGGGTCATGGAAGGTCATGGAAGGTCAAAGTTGGGTCAATGGAGACTCTTCAAGGTCATGGAAGGTCAATGGAGACTCTTCAGGGTCAATGTTGGGTCATGGAAGGTCATGGAAGGTCAATGGAGACTCTTCATGGTCAATGTTGGGTCATGGAAGGTCATGGAAGGTCAATGGAGACCCTTCATGGTCAAGGAAAGTCAATGGAGACTCTTCATGGTCATGGAAGGTCATGGATAGTCAAGGCTGGGTCAATGGAGAATCTTCATGGTCATGGTTGGGTCGTGGAAGGTCATGGAAGGTCAATGGAGACCCTTCAAGGTCATGGAAGGTCAATGGAGACTCTTCATGGTCAAGGTTGGTCAATGTTGGGTCATGGGAGGTCAATGTTGGGTCAATGGAGACTCTTCATGGTCATGGAAGGTCAATGGAGACTCTTCAAGGTCATGGAAGGTCATGGATAGTCAAGGTTGGGTCAATGGAGACTCTCCAGGGTCATGGAAGGTCAATGTTGGGTCATGGAAGGTCAATGGGAAGTCAAGGTTGGGTCAATGGAGACTCTTCAAGGTCATGGAAGGTCAAGGTTGGGTCAATGGAGACTCTTCTTGGTCATGGAAGGTCAATGGAGACCCACCAAGGTCATGGAAGGTCAATGGAGACCCTTCATGGTCATGGAAGGTCAAGGTTTGGTCAATGGAGACTCTTCAAGGTCATGGAAGGTCAATGGAGAATCTTCAGGGTCAAGGTTGGGTCATGGGAGGTCATGGATAGTCAAGGTTGGGTCAATGGAGACTCTTCATGGTCATGGAAGGTCAAAGTTGAGTCAATGGAGACCCACCAAGGTCATGGAAGGTCAATGGAGACCCGCCAAGGTCATGGAAGGTCAAAGTTGGGTCAATGGAGAATCTTCATGGTCATGGAAGGTCAATGGGAAGTCAAAGTTGGGTCATGGAAGGTCAATGGAGACTCTTCACGGTCATGGAAGGTCAAAGTTGGGTCAATGTTGGGTCAATGGAGAATCTTCAAGGTCAACGTTGGGTCATGGAAGGTCAATATTGGGTCAATGGAGACCCTTCCATGATCAATGTTGGGTCATAGAAGGTCATGGAAGGTCAATGGAGACTCTTCATGGTCATGGAAGGTCAATGGAGAATCTTCACGGTCAATGTTGGGTCAAGGTTGGGTCATGGAAGGTCAATGGGAAGTCAAGGTTGGGTCAATGGAGACTCTTCATGGTCATGGAAGGTCAAAGTTGGGTCAATGTTGGGTCAATGGAGACTCTTCACGGTCAATGTAGGGTCATGGAAGGTCAAGGTTGGGTCATGGAAGGCCCACGTTGGGTCAATGGAGGCTCTTCAAGGTCATGGAAGGTCAATAGAGAATCTTCATGGTCATGGAAGGTCAAGGTTGGGTCATGGAAGGCCCATGTTGGGTCAATGGAGACCCTTCATGGTCATGGAGGGTCAATGGAGAATCTTCATGGTCAAGGTTGGGTCATGGAAGGTCAATGTTGGGTCAATGGAGACTCTTCATGGTCATGGAAGGTCAAGGTTGGGTCATGGAAGGACAAAGTTGGGTCAATGGAGACTCTTCAAGGTCATGGAAGGTCAATGGGAAGTCAAGGTCAATGTTGGGTCAATGGAGTCCCTTCCATGATCAACGTTGGGTCATGGAAGGTCATGGAAGGTCATGGAAGGTCATGGAAGGTCAATGGAGATTTTTCACCATTTTCCCCATTTTTCCCCATTTTCCCCCATTTTCCCCATTTCCCCCATTTTTCCCCCATTCCCCCTCCTCTCACCACTCAGATCATCCCCTCTCCCCGTCCACGGCTCGGCGCCATCGAAATGTGACTCATGTTTTCCCCATTTACCCCATTTCCCCCATTTTCTCTCACACTTCCGCCATTTTCTCTCACACTTCTGCCATTTTGTCTTCCGCCATTTTGTCTCACATTTCCACCATTTTCTCCCATATTTTCCCCATTTTCTCCCATTTTTCCCCCATTTTTTCCCCATTTTTTCCCCATTTTTTCCCCATTTTTCCCCATTTTCCCCCCATTTTCTCCCCATTTTTCCCCCCCCATTTTTTCCCCATTTTCTCTCACATTTCCGCCATTTTCTCTCACATTTTCCCCATCTTCTCTCATATTTCCCCCATTTTCTCTCATATTTTCCCGTTATTTTCTCTTTTTTTCCCCATTTTTGTCTCACATTTTTCCCTATTTTTTTCCCCATTTTTTGTCATATTTTCCCCTTTTTCTCTCACATTTTCCCTATTTCCCCCGTTTTCTCTCACACTTCCGCCATTTTTTCCCACATCTCCACTTCTCTTCCGCCATTTTCTCTTCCGCCATTTTCTCTTATACTTCCGCCATTTGCTCTTGCACCATTTTCTCTCCCATTTCCGCCATTTTCTCTCACATTTCTGCCATTTTCTCTTCCACCATTTTCTCTCAAACTTCCGCCATTTTGTTTTACACTTCCGCCATTTTCTCTCACATTTCCGCCATTTTCTCTCACATTTTCCCCATTTTCTCCCATATTTTCCCCATTTATTCTCCCATTTTCCCCCCATTTTTACCCCATATTTTCCCCCATTTCCCCCCGTATTTTTCCCCATTTTCTCTCACATTTCCGCCATTTTCTCTCACATTTCCGTCATTTTTTCTCCCATTTTCCCCCCATTTTTCCCCCATTTCTTCTCCCATTTTCCCCCATTTCCCCCCATTTCCCCCCATTTTTCCCCCATTTCCCCCCCCCATTTTCTCTCAAATTTCTCCTATTTTTTTCCCCATTTTTCTCCCATTTTTGGCCATATTTTGCCCTTTTTCTCTCACATTTCCCCCATTTTCTCCCCGTTTTCTCTCACACTTCCTCCATTTTCTCTCAAACCTCCGCCATTTTCTCTTCCGCCATTTTCTCTCACACTTCGGCCATTTTCTCCCACATTTTCCCCATTTCCCCCCCATTTCCCCCCATTTTCTGCCGATTTTTTCCCCATTTTTCCCCCATTTTCTCTCAAATTTCCCCCATTTTATTCCCCATTTTTTCCCCATTTTCTTTCACACTTCCGCCATTTTTTCCCACACCTCCGCCATTTTCTCTTCCGCCATTTTCTCTCCCATTTCCGCCATTTTCTCTCACACTTCCGCCATTTTCTCTCACACTTCCGCCATTTTCTCTTATACTTCCGCCATTTTCTCTCATACTTCCGCCATTTTGTCTCCCATTTCCGCCACTTCCACCATTTTGTCTCACATTTCTGCCATTTTCTCTCATATTTTCCCCATTTTTACTCCATTTTTCCCCCATTTTCCCCCATTTTCTCCCATTTTTCCCATTTTCCCCCCATTTTTTCCCTATTTTCTCTCACACACTTCCGCCATTTTTTCCCACACGTCCGCCATTTTCTCTTCCGCCATTTTCTCTTCCACCATTTTCTCTCACACTTCCGCCATTTTCTCTTCTGCCATTTTCTCTCACATTTCCGCCATTTTCTCTCACATTTCCGCCATTTTCTCTCATATTTTCCCCATTTCCCCCCCATTTTTCCCCATTTTTCCTCATTTTATTCCCCATTTTTCCCCCCATTTTTTCCCCAGTTTCTCTCCCATTTTCTCTCCCATTTCCGCCATTTTTTCCCACACCTCCGCTTCTCTTCCACCATTTTCTCTCACATTTCCGCCATTTTCTCTCATATTTTCCCAATATTTTCTCCCATTTTTTCCCAAATTTTTCCCCATTTTCTCTCACACTTCCACCATTTTGTCTCACATTTCCGCCATTTTCTCTCACATTTCCGCCATTTTCTCTTCCACCATTTTCTCTCATATTTCCACCATTTTCTCCCATTTTTTCCCCCCGATATTTTCTCTTTTTTCCCCCATTTTCTCTCATATTTTTACCCATTTTTTCCCCTCATTTTTGGTCATATTTTCCCGATATTTTCTCCCATTTTTTCCCTTACTTTTCCCCATTTTCTCTCACGTTTCTGCCATTTTCTCTTCCGCCATTTTCTCTTATACTTCCGCCATTTTCTCTCACGTTTCCGCCATTTTCTCTCACACTTCCTCCATTTTCTCTCACACCTCCGCCATTTTCTCTTCCGCCATTTTCTCTCACACTTCCACCATTTTCTTTCACACTTCTGCCATTTTGTCTCACATTTCCGCCATTTTCTCCCATTTTTTCCCATACTTTTCCCCATCTTGTCTCACACTTCCGCCATTTTCTCTCATAGTTCCACCATTTTCTCTTCCACCATTTTTTCTCACATTTCTGCCCTTTTCTCCCATATTTTCTCCATTTATTCTCCCATTTTCCCCCCATTTTTTCCCCATTTTTCCCCATTTTTTCCCCATTTTCCCCATTTTTCCCCATTTTCTCTCACACTTCCGCCATTTTCTATCATACTCCCGCCATTTTCTCTTCCGCCATTTTCTCTCACATTTCCGCCATTTTCTCTCGTATTTTCCCCATATTTTCACCATTTTCTCCCCATTTTTCCCCCATTTTCTCTCACACATTTCCCCCATTTTCTCTCATATTTCCGCCATTTTCTCTCATACTTCCCCCATTTTCTCCCATATTTTCCAGATATTGTCTCTGGTTTTTCCCCCCATTTTTTCCCCATTTTCCCCCCATTTTCTCCCCATTTTCTTCCCATTCCCCCCCCTTTTTCCCCATTTTCTCTCACATTTTCCCCATTTTCTCTCATATTTTCCTGATATTTTCTCCCATTTTCCCCCATTTTTTCCCCATTTTCTCTCACACTTCCACCATTTTCTCTTCCGCCATTTTCTCTTCCACCATTTTCTCTTCTGCCATTTTGTCTCATATTTTCGCGATGTTTTTTCTCTTTTCCCCCATTTTCCCCCATTTTCTCCCATTTTCCCCCATTTCCCCCCCATTTTCCCCCATTTTCTCCCATTTTCCCCCATTTTCCCCCATTTTTCCCCATTTTCCCCCATTTTCTCCCATTTTCCCCCATTTTCCCCCATTTTTCCCCATAATTTCTCTATTTTTCCCCCATTTCCCCCATTTCCCCTCCTCTCACCACTCAGATCATCCCCTCGTCCCGTCCACGGCTCGGCGCCATCGAAGTGCGCGTCTCCACCGATGTTGGGCCCGGGGAAGTAGGCGTGCGCCAGGAACCCGCCGGGCCCGTCGAAGGGCGCCGCGTCGCCGTGGAAGCCCTCGGCGAACATCACCATGATGTCGGCGCCGGGAGCGGCGCCGGAGCGGATCCGCCCGTACGGAACCTCCCGGAAGCGCAGCGCCGGCGCCGCCGAGGCCCAGGCCTGGAAGGCGCGGCGGATGGCGGAGCGGGTGCCGGCCTCGCCCACCTTGGGCGTGTAGTTCTGGATGCTGGGGGGGAGGGTGAAGGTGACCCAAAATCCACATTTTTCAACCCAAAATGACGACTTTTTGTCAAAAATCACAATTTTTGCCCTAAAATCCCCATTTTTCACCCAAATTTCCCCGGGTTTTTTGTGTCTATCCCCTCCCACCCTCCCCCAGGTGTGCCCAGGTTTGCCCTGATGACCCAAAACCCCCAAAATCCCCATTTTTTGTCCGAAATCCCCATTTTAAACCCAAAATCGCCATTTTTTGTCATAAATCCCCATTTTTGCCCAAAAATCCCCATTTTTCACCAAAAATACCCATTTTTCCCCCAAAATCGGTATTTTTCTCCCAAAATTGCCATTTTTTGTCAAAAATCACCATTTTTGCCCAAAAATCCCCATTTTTCACCCCAAAGTCCCCATTTTTGTCAAAAATCGCCATTTTTTCCCAAAAATCCCCATTTTTCACCCAAATTTCACCGGGTTTTTTGGTTTTTCCCCTCCCAGCTGTGCCCAGACCCCCAAAATCCCCGTATTTTGTCAAAAATCCCAACTTTTTACACAAAATCCCCATTTTTCACCCCAAAATCCCCATTTTTGGTCAAAAATCACTATTTTTGCCCAAAAATCCCCACTTTTCACCCAAATTTCACCGGGTTTTCTCTAGTTTTCCCTTCCGAAAAGTGCCCAGGTGAGCCCAAACCCCAAAATCCCCATTTTTTATCTAAAATCCCCATTTTTTGCCCAAAATCCCCATTTTTCACCCCAAAATCCCCATTTTTTGTCAAAAATCGCCATTTTTGCCCTAAAATCCTCATTTTTTACCCAAATGTCACCGGGTTTTTGTTGTTTTCCCCCTCCCACCTGTGGCCACGTGTCCCAGGTGACCCAAAATTGTCATTTTCCCCCCAAAATTCCCATTTTTTGTCAAAAATCCCCATTTTTCACCCCAAAATCCCCATTTTTTGTCAAAAATCACTATTTTTGCCCTAAAATCCCCATTTTTCACCCAAATTTCACCGGGTTTTTTTTTGTTTTTCCCCTCCCATCCTCCCCCAGCTGTGCCCAAATCCCCAAAATCCCCATTTTCACATCAAAATCCCCATTTTCCCCCAAAATCGCTATTTTTCTCCCAAAATTGCCATTTTTTGTCAAAAATCACCATTTTTGCCCTAAAATCCCCATTTTTCACCCAAATCTCACCGTGTTTTTTATGTTTATCCCCTCCCAGGTGTGCCCAGGTGTGCCCAAGCCCCCAAAATCCCCATTTTCACATCAAAATCCCCATTTTTTGTCCAAAATCCCAATTTTTTGTCAAAAATAACCATTTTTCACCGAAAATCGCCATTTTTACCCAAAAATCCCCATTTTTCACCCAAATTTCCCCGGGTTTTTTGTGTTTTCCCCCTCCCACCTGTGCCCAGGTGTCCCAGGTGACCCAAAATTTTCATTTACCCCCCAAAATCCCCATTTTTTGTCCAAAACCCCATTTTTTCTCCCAAAATCCCCATTTTTTGTCAAAAATCGCTATTTTTGCCCAAAATCCCCCATTTTTCACCCAAATTTCACCGGGTTTTTTTGTGTTTTCCCCCTCCCAGCTGTGTCCAGGTGTGCCCAGGTGTGCCCAATCCCCAAAACCCCCATAATCCCCATTTTTTACCCCAAATCCCAATTTTTCACCCCAAAACTGCCATTTTTTATCAAAAATCCCCATTTTTGCCCAAAAATCCCCATTTTTCACCCAAATTTCACCGGGTTTTTTGTGTTTTTCCCCTCCCAGGTGTGCCCCAACCCCCAAAATCCCCATTTGCACATCAAAATCCCCATTTTTTGTCCAAAATCCCATTTTTTAATAAAAAATCTCCATTTTTTGTCAAAAATCACCATTTTTGCCCAAAATCCCCATTTTTCACCCAAATTTCCCCGGGTTTTTTGTGTTTTCCCCCTCCCAGCCGCCCCCCGGCGTTACCTGTAGGTGATCTCGGGCTGCTCCCAGCGCTGTCCCTGCAGGGCGAAGCGGCGCCGCCTCACCTGAGCCTTCACCTGAGGCCCGAATTTATCCGGGACGCCGCAGCGGGGGCGGAGCATGGCCCTGGAACCAGTATGGACCAGTTTGGACCAGTTTAAACCAGTATGGACCAGTATGGACCAGTATAAACCAGTATGGACCAGTATGGACCAGTTTGGACCAAAAAAACCCCGTAAAAAACGGGAAAAAACTGTAAAAAACAGTAAAAAAACAGTGAAAACCAGTAAAAAACCAGTAAAAAACAGTATGGACCAGTATGGACCAGTATGGACCAGTATGGACCAGTATGGACCAGTATGGACCAAAAAAACCCCGGTAAAAAATGGAAAAAAAATGGTAAAAAACAGTAAAAAAACAGTGAAAACCAGTATAAACCAGTATAAACCAGTATGGACCAGTATAAACCACTATGGACCAGTATGGACCAGTATAAACCAGTATGGACCAGTATGGACCAAAAAAACCCAGTAAAAAACGGAAAAAAACTGTAAAAACCAGTATAAACCAGTATGGACCAGTATGGACCAGTTCAGACCAGTATAAACCATTATGGACCAGTACGGACCAGTATGGAGCAAAAAAACCCGGTAAAAAACGGAAAAAAATCGGTAAAAATCGGTAAAAACCAGTATAAACCAGTATGGACCAGTATAAACCAGTATGGACCAGTTTAAACCAGTATAAACCAGTTCAGACCAGTATAAACCAGTTTGGACCAGTATCAACCAGTTTGGACCAAAAAAAACCCGTAAAAAATGGAAAAAAACTGTAAAAAACAGTAAAAAAACAGTGAAAACCAGTATGGACCAGTATGGACCAGTATGGACCAGTTTGGACCAGTATGGACCAGTATAAACCAGTATAAAGCAGTAAAAACCAGTATAAACCAGTATAAACCAGTACAAACCAGTATGGACCAGTATAAACCAGTATGGACCAGTATGAACCAGTATAAACCAGTATGGACCAGTATGGACCAGTATGGAGCAGTATGGAGCAAAAAAACCCAATAAAAATGGAAAAAATTTGGTCAAAACCAGTAAAAACCAGTAAAAACCAGTATAGACCAGTTTGGACCAGTATAAACCAGTATGGACCAGTATAAACCAGTATGGACCAGTATGGACCAGTATGGACCAGTATAAACCAGTTCGGACCAGTATGGACCAGTATGGACCAGTATGGACCGGTAAAAACCAGTATGGACCAGTATAAACCAGTATGGACCAGTATGGACCAGTATGGACCAGTATGGACCAGTATGGACCAGTATAGACCAGTATGGACCAGTATAAACCAGTATGGACCAGTATGGACCAGTATGGACCAGTATAAACCAGTATGGACCAGTATGGACCAGTATGGACCAGTATAAACCAGTATGGACCAGTATGGACCAGTATGGACCAGTATGGACCAGTATGGACCAGTATGGACCAGTATGGACCAGTATAAACCAGTATGGACCAGTATGGACCAGTATGGACCAGTATGGACCAGTATGGACCAGTTTGGACCAGTTTGGATCAAAAAAACCCGGTAAAAAACTGAAAAAATTGGTAAAAACCAGTATAAACCAGTAAAAACCAGTAAAACCTGTTTACAAAATCACCATTTTTGGCCCCAAAACCCAAGAATGACCCAAAAATGGCCATTTTTGGTTCCAAATGACCCAAAATTGCTGTTTCTGACCCAAAACCCAATGGTGACCCCAAAAATGGCCATTTTGGGATCCCATTGACCCAAAATTGCCGTTTTTCACCCCAAAACCCAACAACGACCCCAAAAATTGACTTTTTTTGGTTCCAAATGACCCAAAATCGCAGTTTTTCCCCCCAAAACCCAACAACAACCCCAAAAATGGCCATTTTTTATTCCAAATGACCCAAAATCCCCGTTTTTCGCCCCAAACCCAAGAATGACCGAAAATCGCCCTTTTTGGCCCCAAAATGCAACAATGACCCAAAACCCAACAACAACCCCAAAAATTAACATTTTTGGTTCCAAGTCACCCAAAATCGCCGTTTTTCGACCCAAAACCCAACGGTGACTCAAAATCGCCATTTTTTGCAGCAAACCTGTCCCTGTTGACCCAAAATTGCCATTTTTGGCCCCAAAACCTGATGGTGCCCCCAAAAATGAACATTTTTCCTTCCCAATGACCCAAAATTGCCGTTTTTTGACCCAAAACCCACTGGTGCCCCCAAAAATGAACATTTTTTAGTTCCCAATGACCCAAAATCGCCGTTTTTTGACCCAAAACCCAACAACGCCCCAAAATCACCATTTTTTTTGTTCCTGTTGACCCAAAATCGCCATTTTTCAACCCAAAACCCAACCATGATCCCAAAACCCAACAACGAGCATAAAAATCACCATTTTTGGTTCCAAATGACCCAAAATCACCATTTTTGACCCCAAACCAAACAACACCCCAAAATCCCCATTTTTCCCCCAAAACCCAAGAACAACCCCAAAAATTGACATTTCTCGTTCCCTTTGACCCAAAATCGCTGTTTTTCACCCCAAAACCTAATGATGACCCCAAAAACGGACATTTTTCCTTCCCAACGAACCAAAATCGCCATTTTTCACCCCAAACCGAACAATTACCCAAAAATGAATATTTTTTTGTTCCAAACGCCCCAAAATCCCCGTTTTTCCCCCCAAACCCAACAATGACACCAAAAATGGCCATTTCTCGTTCCCATTGACCAAAAATCACTGTTTTTCACCCCAAAATCCAACAACGCCCCAAAATCGCCATTTTTTTCCCCAAACGCCCCAAAATCGCCATTTTTCGCCCCCAACCCCATCAATGACCCAAAAATGGCCATTTTTGGTTCCAAATTACCCAAAATCGCCGTTTTTCACCCCAAAACCCAACAAGGACCCCAAAAATCACCATTTTTCACCCCAAACCCAACAACGCCCCAAAATTGCCATTTTTTTTTTCCAAACGCCCCAAAATCCCCCTTTTTCCCCCCAAACCCAGCAATGACCCCAAAACCCAACGGTGCCCCCAAAATTGGCCATTTCTGGTTCCAAATGACCCAAAATCGCCATTTTTTCCCCAAAACCCAACAATGACTCAAAATTGCCTTTTTTCGACCCAAAACCCAACAACGCCCCAAAATTGCCATTTTTGGCCCCAAAACGCAACCATGACCTCAAAAATGACCATTTTTGGTTCACAATGACCCAAAATCGGCAGTTTTCACCCCAAAACCCAACAATGACTCCAAAAACGGCCATTTTTCCTTCCCAACGACCCAAAATTGCCGTTTTTCGCCCCAAAACCCAACAATGACCCCAAAACCCAACAATGACCCCAAAAATGGCCATTTTTGGTTCCCAATGACCCAAAATCCCCATTTTTCCCCCAAAACCCAAGAACAACCCAAAACCGACCATTTTTTTCCCCAAACGCCCCAAAATCCCCGTTTTCCCCCCCAAACCCAACAATGACCCCAAAACCCAACAACGACACCAAAAATTGACATTTTTTTGGTTCCAAATGACCCAAAATTGCTGTTTTTCACCCCAAAACCCAACAATGCCCCAAAATTACCATTTTTCTCCCCAAAACCCAACAACGCCCCAAAATCACCATTTTTTTTCTCTAAATACCCCAAAATCGCCGTTTTTGACCCAAAATCACCATTTTTTTTCCCAAACGCCCCAAAATCCCCGTTTTTCCCCCCAAACCCAACAATGACCCAAAATGTCTGTTTTTCGCCCCGAAACCAAACCATGACCCCAAAAATGGCCGTTTCTGGTTCCCATTGACCCAAAATCGCCGTTTTTCAACCCAAAACCCAAAAACTACCCCAAAAATGGCTATTTCTAGTTACTGTTGACCCAAAATTGCCATTTTTCACCCCAAAACCCACTGGTGCCCCCCAAAATGAACATTTTTTAGTTCCCAATGCCCCAAAATCGCCATTTTTGGCCTCAAAACCCAAGAATAACCCCAAAACCACAATTTTTGAGTCTAAAACCCAACAACAACCCCAAAAATGGCCATTTTTTGTTCCAAATGACCCAAAATTGCTGTTTTTGGCCCCAAAACCCAACAACGCCCCAAAAATGGACATTTTTCCTTCCCAATGACCCAAAATCGCTGTTTTTCACCCTAAAACCCAAGAATGACCCAAAATCACAATTTTTCAACCCAAAACCCAACAACAACCCAAAATCACCATTTTTTTGTTCCAAATGCCCCAAAATTGCCGTTTTTTACCCCAAAACTCAACAACAACCCAAAAATGGCCATTTTTTGTTCCAAATAACCCAAAATCACCGTTTTTCGACCCAAAACCCAACAACGACCCAAAAATTGCTATTCTTGGCCCCAAAACCCAACGACGACCCTAAAAATGGCCATTTTTTGTTCAAAATGACCCAAAATGGCCGTTTTCCACCCCAAAACCTAATGATGACCCCAAAAACGGACATTTTTCCTTCCCAACGAACCAAAATCGCCATTTTTCGCCCCAAAACCCAAGAATGACCGAAAATCCCCGTTTTTGGCCCCAAAACCCAACAACGCCCCAAAATCACCATTTTTTGGTTCCAAATGACCCAAAATCGCCGGTTTTCGACCCAAAACCCAACAATGACCCAAAATCACCATTTTTCGACCCAAAACCCAACAACGCCCCAAAACCGGCCATTTTTTTTTCCCAAATGACCCAAAATGGGCGTTTTTGACCCAAAACCCAAGAATGACCCAAAATCGGCATTTTTGACCCCAAGACCCAACAGTGACCCCAAAAATGGCCATTTCTGCTTCCAAATGACCCAAAATCACCATTTTTCTCCTGAAACCCAACACTGACCCCAAAAATGGACATTTTTGGTTCCAAATGACCCAAAATCGCCCTTTTTCTCCCCAAACCCGATGTTGCCCCCCCAAATGGACATTTTTTGGTTCCTGTTGACCCAAAATCGCGATTTTTAACCCCAAAACCCAAGGGTGACCCCAAAACCCAACAGTGACCCCAAAAATGCCCATTTTTTCTTCGAAATGACCCAAAATCGCCGTTTTTCGACCCAAAACCCAACAACGACTCCAAAATCACCATTTTTGACCCCAAAACCCAACAACAACCCTACAAACGTCCATTTTTTTGTCCAAATAACCAAAAATCACCATTTCTCGCCCCAAAACCCAACAACAACCCAAAACCCCCATTTTTTCCCCAAACGCCCCAAAACCCCCGTTTTTCGCCCCAAACGCACCGCAGGGTCTCGGCGTCGGCGGTGCCGGTGACGGGGAGGCCGTAGAACCTCTGCATGGCCGCCAGAGCCGCCGAGAGCGACGCCGGCGCCGAGCGCGGCCGCGAGCGCAGGTCCCCGGGGGGCAGGTACCCGTACTGCTGCAGCCAGGCCTGGGAAAAATGGGGGAAAAATGGGGATTTTGGGAAAAATGGGGATTTTTGGGGGGGATTTGGGGTTTTTGGGGATTTTTCCTGTTTTTTTTGGGATTTTTTTGAGGGTTTTTGGTGATTTTTTGCCATTTTTTGAGGATTTTTTTCCAATTTTATATCGATTTTTTTGGTAATTTTGTCATTTTTTGTCAGGATTTTTTCTGATTTTTTTCGTGATTTTTTTTGGGGAATTTTCCCAATTTTTTCGATATTCCTCCATTTTGTATTTTTTAAATTTTTCCTGATTTTTTTCCTAAATTTTTGGGCTTTTTTCCATTTTTTGGGGGATTTTCCCCAATTTTCTCGGTATTCCCCCATTTTTTTTTTTTTCCCCGATTTTTTTCCTGATTTTTTTTTTATTTTTTCAAAATTTTTGGGGATTTTTCCCCAATATTTTGCATTTATTACCTAGAAAATTTGGGAATTTTCCCTGATTTTTTCAAGATTTTTTCCGGGATTTTTGGGGATTTTTTGGGGATTTTTTGGGGGTATTTTTGCCATTTTTTTCAGGATTTTTTCAGATTTTTTTTGTGATTTTTTGGGGGAATTTTCCCAATTTCTAGGAGACTTTCCATTTTTTTTTTTTAATTTTTCCCGATTTTTTTTTTCCCTATTTTTTTGAGATCCCTGGGGGGCAGGTACCCGTACTGCTGCAGCCAGGCCTGGGAAAAAGGGAATTTGGGGAATTTTGGGAAAAAACGGGAATTTTGGGGGGTATTCCTAATTTTGGGATTTTTTTTGGGATTTTTTGGGATTTTTTGGGAGGTTTTTGGGGATTTTTTGACATTTTTTGAGGATTTTTTTCCAATTTTATATCGACTTTTTTGGTAATTTTGTCATTTTTTGTCAGGATTTTTTCAGATTTTTTTCGTGATTTTTTTTGGGGAATTTTCCCAAATTTTTTCGATATTCCTCCATTTTGTATTTTTAAAAATTTTTCCCGATTTTTTTTCCCTGATTTTTTTTGGATTTTTTTCCGAATTTTTGGGGATTTTTTCCCAATATTTTGCAATTATTACCTGGAAAATTTGGGAATTTTTCCCGATTTTTTTTTGATTTTTTGGGGGATTTTGGTGAATTTTGGTGATTTTTTGGGGTGTTTCTGTCATTTTTTTTCAGGACTTTTTCAGATTTTTCATTATGTTTTGGAGGGATTTTCCCAATTTCTAGGAGACTTTCCATTATTTTTTTAAATTTTTCCCGATTTTTTTTTCCCCTATTTTTTTGGGATCCCCGGGGGGCAGGTACCCGTACTGCTGCAGCCAGGCCTGGGAAAAATGGGGGAAAAATGGGGATTTTGGGAAAAATGGGGATTTTGGGGATTTGGGGGGTTTTTGGGGATTTTTTGGGATTTTTTGGGGATTTTTTGGGAGGTTTTTGGGGATTTTTTGGGGTTTTTTTGAGGATTTTTTTCCGATTTTATATTGATTTTTTCGAGATTTTTTTGGGTATTTTTGCCCTTTTTGTCAGGATTTTTTCAGATTTTTTCATTATTTTTTGGGAAGATTTTCCCAATTTCTTGAAGATTTTCCCCTTTTTTTTATTATTTTTTTTTATTTTTCCTGATTTTTCACCCAAAATTTTTTGGATTTTTTTCCTATTTTTCAGCAATTTTTCCAATATTTTGGAATAATTACCTGGAAAATTTGGGAATTTTCCCTGATTTTTTTTTGATTTTTTGGGGTTTTTGGGGGGTTTTTGATGATTTTTTGGGGTTTTTTTGATGGTTTTTTGAGGATTTTTTTAGATTTTTTGGTGATTTTTTGGGGTTTTTCCCAATTTTTTCGGTATTCGTCCATTTTTTATATTTTAATTTTTCCCGATTTTTTTCCCTAATTTTTTTGGCTTTTTTCCCAATCTTTTGGGATTTTCCCCATTTTCTTTGATAATCCCCCATGGTTTTTTTCCCCTGATTTTTTTTATTTTTTGGGGATTTTTGGGAATTTTTCGCCAGTATTTTGGAATTCTTTCCTGGATATTTTAGGATTTTTCCCTGATTTTTTAGGATTTTTTTCTGGATTATTTTGGGATTTTTTTGGGATTTTTTGGGGGTATTTTTGCCATTTTTTGAGGATTTTTTTCCAATTTTATATCGATTTTCCGTGATTTTTTGGGGTATTTTTGCCGTTTTTTTGAGGATTTTTTTTAAATTTTATATCGATTTTCCATGATTTTTTGGGTATTTTTGCCGTTTTTTCAAGATATTTTCAGATTTTTTCGTGATTTTTTGAGGGGATTTTCAAAATTTCTTGGAGATTTTTTTTTCATTTTTCCTGATTTTTGTCCTAATTTTTTTGGATTTTTTTTCCCAATTTTTTGTGATTTTTTTCCCCAATTTTTTTGAATTTTCTCTAAATTTTTGGGATTTTTTTCCGAATTTTTGTAAATTTTGCCAAATATTTTGGAATTCTTTCCTGGATATTTTAGGATTTTTCCCTGATTTTTTTAGGGATTTTTGGGATTTTTTGGGGGTTTTGGGGGGGTTTTTGGGGATTTTTCGCCATTTTTTGAGGATTTTTTTCCGATTTTATCTTGATTTTTCAAGATTTTTTGGGGTATTTCTGTTGTATTTTTCAGGATTTTTTTGGGATTTTTTGCGGGGATTTTCCCAATTGTTTTGAGAGTTTCCCTTTTTTTATAGTTTTTTTATTTTTCCCGATTTTTTTCCCCTAATTTTTTTGGGATCCCCGGGGGGCAGGTACCCGTACTGCTGCAGCCAGGCCTGGGAAAAAGGGGATTTTGGGGGAAAAATGGGGATTTTGGGAATTTTGGGAAAAAACGGGAATTTTGGGGGGTATTCGCGGTTTTTGGGGATTTTTCGGGATTTTTTGGGGGGTTTTTGGGGATTTTTTGGGGGTTTTCACCGATTTTTTATGGGATTTTTTGGGATTTTTTACGGGGTTTTTTGGGGGTTTTTGATGGATTTTTGAGGACTTTTGGGGATTTTTGGGGGGTTTTTCACCCCAAAACCCACAATGACCCCAAAAATTGCTGTTTTTCGACCCAAAACGTGATGGTACCCCCAAAAATGGCCATTTTTTGGATATTCCCCCATAATTTTTTTTAAATTTTTCCCAATTTTTTCCTAAATTTTTTGGATTTTTTTCCCCAATTTCTGGGGATTTTTTCCCCAATATTTTGGAATTTTTTTCTGGATAATTTGGGGTTTTTCGATGATTTTTTAGGGATTTTTTACAGGATTTTTTGGTGGTTTTTTTGTGTATTTTTGTCTTTTTTTTCCAGGATTTTTTAAGATTTTTTTTGTGATTTTTTGGGGGGATTTTCCTAATTTTTTCAGTATTCCTTCATTTATTTTTTAAATTTTTCCAGATTTTTTTCCACTGATTTTTTGGATTTTTTTTCCCAATTTTTGGGGATATTTTCCCCAATATTGTGGAATTCTTTTCTGGACAAATTGGGAATTTTCCCTGATTTTTTGGGGGTTTTTTTGAGGGTTTTTGGGGGTTTTTTGGTGATTTTTTGGGGTTTTTTTGCCCGTTTTTTGAGGAGTTTTTCAGATTTTTCATTATTTTTTGGGAAGATTTTCCAAATTTCTTGGAGATTTTCCCTTTTTTTATAGTTTTTTTATTTTTCCCGATTTTTTTTCCCTAATTTTTTTGATGTTTTTCCCCAATTTTTTGGGGATTTTTTAACCAAAGTTTTAGATATTTTTTCTAATTTTCCCCAATTTTAGGGGATTTTTTCCCCAATATTTCGGAATTATTTCCTGGATAATTTGGGAATTTTCCTTGATTTTTTGGGGATTTTTTTTCCTGGATATTTTGGGTTTTCCATGATTTTTTTTGTATTTTTGCTGATTTTTTTGAGGATTTTTTCCAATTTTATATCAATTTTCCATGATTTTTTGGGGTATTTTTGCCGGTTTTTTTGAGGATTTTTTTCCAATTTTATATCAAGTTTTCGAGATTTTTTGGGGGTATTTTTGTCGTTTTTTTCCAGGATTATTTTGTGATTTTTTGGGGATTTTCCTAATTTTTTTGACATTCGCTCATTTTTTTTTAAATTTTTTCCTGATTTTTCCCTAAATTTTTGGGGGTTTTTTCCCAATTTTTGGGGATGTTTTCCCAATTTCTTTGCTATCCCCCCTTTTTTTTTTTTTTTATTTTTCCCAATTTTTCCCCTAATTTTTTGGGATTTTTTTCCCAATTTTTGTGAATTTTGCCAAATATTTCAGAATTATTTCCTGCATAATTTGGCAATTTTCCTTGATTTTTTAGGAATTTTTTTATGGGATTTTTTGGGGTTTCTTGGTGATTTTTTGGGGGAGTTTTGCCTTTTTTCCTGATTTTTGGGGGTTTTTGGGGGTCCTGGTGGATTTTTGGGGGTTCCTGGATGAATTTTTGGCAATTTTGGGGCAATTTTGGGGCTTTTAGATCAAATTTTGGGGTTCCCAGATGAAATTTTGGGTTTTTTTGGGGCAATTTTGCATCTTTTTGGGGCGATTTTGGGGCATTTTTGGGGCTTTTAGATCCAATTTTGGGGTTCTGGGGTGGAATTTTGGGTCTTTTGGGGCAATTTTGGGGTTCCTGGATGAAATTTTGGGGTTCCCGGGTGAATTTTGGGTCTTTTTGGGGCAATTTTGGGGTTTCTGGGTGAAAATTTGGGGTTCCCGGGTGAATTTTGGGTCTTTTTGGGGCAATTTTGGGGCTTTTCGATCAAATTTTGGGGTTCCTGGATGAATTTTTGGGACAATTTTGGAGCAATTTTGGGGTTCCCGGGTGGAATTTTGGGGCAATTTTGGGACTTTTTGTGAATTTTGGGGTTCCTGGGTGGAATTTTGGGTCTTTTTGGGGCAATTTTGGGGTTTTTAGATCCAATTTTGGGGGTCCCGTGTGAATTTTGGGTCTTTTTGGGGCAATTTCGGGGTTCCTGGGTGAAAATTTGGGGGTCCCAAATTAAATTTTGGGGGTTCCTGGTGAATTTTGGGTTTTTTGGGGCAATTTTCGGATTTTTTGTGAATTTTGGGGTTCCTGGATGAATTTTTGGGGGTTCCTGGATGAATTTTTGGCGATTTTGGGGCAATTTTGGGGTTTTTTCGGGCAATTTTGGGGTTTCTGGATGAATTTTTGGTGATTTTGGGGCAATTTTGGGTCTTTTTGTGAATTTTGGGGTTCCTGGATGAAATTTTGGGGTTCTGGGAATGAATTTTGGGTCATTTTGGGGCAATTTTGGGGCTTTTAGGTCCAATTTTGGGGGTCCCGGGTGAATTTTGGGTATTTTTGGGGCAATTTTGGGACTTTTTGTGAATTCTGGGTGTCCCGAGTGAATTTTTGGTGATTTTGGGGCGATTTTGGGGCTTTTAGGTCAAATTTTGGGGGTCTTGGATGAAAATTTTGGGTCTTTTTGGGCAATTTTGGGTCTTTTTGAGGCAATTTTGGGGGTTTTGGATCAAATTTTGGGGTTCCCGGATGGAATTTGGGGAGTCCTGGGTGAATTTTGGGGCAATTTTGGGAATTTTTGTGAATTTTGGGTCTTTTTGGGAAAATTTTGGGTCTTTTAGGTCAAATTTTGGGGGGTCCCGGGTGGAATTTTGGGGCAATTTCGGGATTTTTTGTGAATTTTGGGGCTCCTGGATGAAATTTTGGGGCAATTTTTGGGTTTCTGGATGAAATTTTGGGGGTTCCCGGGTGAATTTTGGGGCTTTTTGGGGCAATTTTGGGGTTCCCGGATGAAATTTTGGGTCTTTTTGGGGCAATTTTGGGTCTTTTTGTGAATTTTGGGGTTTCTGGATGAAATTTTGGGGGTTCCCGGATGAAATTTTGGGGTTTTTTGGGGCAATTTTGGGGCTTTTAGATCCAATTTTGGGGGTCCCGGGTGGATTTTGGGTCTTTTTGGGGCAATTTTGGGGTTCCTGGGATGAATTTTTGGCAATTTTGGGGCAATTTTGGGCTTCCCGGGTGGAAATTTTGGGTCTTTTTGGGGCAATTTTGGGGCAATTTTGGGGCTTTTTGTGAATTTTGGGCTTCCCGGGTGAATTTTGGGTCATTTTGGGGCATTTTTGGGATTCCCAAATCCAATCCCGCCCCTCCCCTTCCCCCCCCCCCCCCGCGTCATTTTCGGGAATTTTTTTGGGGATTTTTTGGGATATTTTGGGAAAATTTGGGGCGTGGCCGCCCCTCCCCCACCCCCCCCCCTTCCCAAAATATTTTTTTTGGGGAAAAAACCCCCAAAAAACCCAAAAAAACCCCCCAAAAACCCAAAAAATTAAAGGTGGGGGAGGGGCGAGAGGGAGACGTGGCGGGGGGGGGGGGGCGGGAACGGGAACAGCCAAAATTTGGGGATTTTAACCCAAAATTTGGGGGTTTTAACCCAAAATTTGGGGATTTTGACCCAAAATTTGGGGGTTTTGACACAAAATTTGGGGGTTTTGAACCAAAATTTGGGGGTTTTAACCCAAAATTTGGGGGTCCCGGAGCTGAAATTTGGGGTAAAATCGCCGAATTTTGGGGTTTTTTGGGTGTAAAAATTGTGGATTTTGGGATTTTTTGGGGTAAAACCGAAATAATTTGGGGTTTTTTGGGGTGAAATCGCCGAATTTTGGGTTAAAATCGACGGATTTTGGGTTTTTTTTTTGGTTTAAAATCACCGAATTTTGGGGGTTTTTGGGTTAAATCCGCCGGATTTTGGGTTTTTTGGGGTTAAAACCGCAGAATTTTGGGAATTTTTGGGTTAAAACTGGCAGATTTTGGGGATTTTTGGGTTAAAATTGCCGAATTTTGGGTTTTTTTGGGTTAAATCCACCGGATTTTGGGTTAAACCCGCCGGATTTTTGGGCTTTTTTGGGTTAAAAAAAACAAACTTTGGGGTATTTTGGGGTGAAATCTCTGAATTTTGGGTATTTTTGGGTTAAAAATGACGGATTTTGGATTTTTTGGGTTAAAAAAGCCGAATTTTGGGTTAGACCCGCTGGATTTTGGGTTAAAACCGGCGGATTTTGTGGTTTTTGGGGTTAAAAATCCCGGATTTTGAAATTTTAGGGTTAAAATCGCCCAATTTTGGGTTTTTTTGGGGTTAAAATTGCCGAATTTTGGGGTTTTTGGGTTAAAACCTCCGGATTTTGGGTTTAAGCCGCCGGATTTTGGGTTAAAATCAGCAAATTTTGGGTTTTTTTGGGTTATAACCGCCGAATTTTGGGATTTTTGGGTTAAAAATCCCGGATTTTGGAATTTTTGGGTTAAACCCGCCGGATTTTGGGGTTTTTTGGGTTAAAATTGCCAATATTTGGGTTAAAATCACCGGATTTTGGGTTTTTTTGGGTTAAATCCACTGGATTTTGGGTTAAAAACGCCGAATTTTGGAGTCTTTTGGGGTAAAATTGCCCAATTTTGGGGTTTTTTTTGGGTTAAACCCACCGAAATTTGGGGGTTTTTGGGTTAAAATAGCCGAATTTGGGGTCTTTGGGGGAAAAATCACCGGATTTTGGGGTTAAACCGCTGGATTTTTGGGGGTTTTGGGGTTAAAACCACCGATTTTGGGTTAAAACCGCCGAATTTTGGGGTTTTTGGGGTTAAAATCGCTGAATTTTGGGGTTAAACTGCCGGATTTTGGTTTTTTTGGGGTTAAGATTGCCGAATTTTGTGGGTTTTGGGTTAAAACAACCGGATTTTGGGTTTTTTTTGGGTTAAAACCGCCGAATTTTGGGGTTGAAACCACCGGATTTGGGAATTTTTAGGTTAAAATCGCCAAATTTTGGGTCTTTTTGGGGTTAAAACCGCCGGGTTTTGGGTTAAAATCGCCGAATTTGGGGGTTTTTGGGTTAAAATTGCCAAATTTTGGGTTAAAACCGCCGGATTTTGGGGTTTTTGGGTTAAAACCAACGAATTTTGGGGGTTTTGGGTTAAAAATCCCGGATTTTGGGTTAAAATCGCCAAATTTTGGTTAAACCACCAGATTTTGGGGTAAAACCGTGAGGTTTGGGTTTTTTTGGGTTAAAATCGCCGGATTTTGGAATTTTTGGCATAAAACCGCCGGATTTTCGCTATTTTTTGGGCTAAACCCACCGAATTTTGGGTTAAAATTCCCGGATTTTGGAATTTTAGGGTTAAAATCGCCGAATTTTGGGGTTAAACCGCCGGATTTTGGGTTGTTTTGGGTTAAAATTGCCAAAATTTGAGGTTTTTTGGGTTAAATCCACCGGATTTTGGGTTAAAACCGCCGGATTTTGGTTTTTTTTGGGTAAAAATCGCCAGATTTTGGGTTAAACCCGCTGGATTTTGGGGTTTTTGGGTTAAAATCACAGAATTTGGGGTTTTTTTGGGGCTAAACCCACCGAATTTTGGGTTAAAACTGCCGGATTTTGGAATTTTATGGGTTAAAACCGGCGAATTTTGGGGTAAAACTGCCGGATTTTGGGTTAAACCCACCAAATTTTGGGTTTTTTGGGGTAAAACCAAAATAATTTGGGATTTTTTGGGGTGAAATCTCTGGATTTTGGGTTAAAACCGCCGGATTTTGGGTTTTTTTGTGTTAAAACCGCCGGATTTTGGAATTTTTGGGGTTAAAACTGCCGGATTTTGGGGTTTTTGGGTTAAACCCGCCGGAGTTTGGGGTTTTTTGGGTTAAAATCACGAGATTTTGGAATTTTTGGGTTAAAATCGCCGAATTTTGGGGTTTTTGGTGTTAAAAATCCCGGATTTTGGGTTAAAATCGCCAAATTTTGGGTTAAACCACCGGATTTTGGAATTTTTTAGGTTAAAATCGCCCAATTTGGGGTTTTTTGGGTTAAAACCATCGGATTTTCGCTATTTTTGGGGTTCAAAACCCCGGATTTGGGTTTTTTTGGGGTTAAAACCGCTGAATTTGGGGTTTTTTGGGTTAAAACCATCGGATTTTCGCTATTTTTTGGGTTAAAACCACCGAATTTTGGGTTAAAACCGCCGGATTTTGGGTTTTTTGGGTTAAACCCGCCAAATTTTGGGTTAAACCCGCCGGATTTTGGAATTTTTGGGTTAAACCCAGCCGATTTTCGCTATTTTTTGGGTTAAAACCGCCAAATTTTGTGTTAAAACCGCCGAATTTTGGGTTAAACCCCCCAAATTTCCGCTCTTTTTTCCTCTAACCCCCCAAATTTCGCTATTTTCTATTTTTAATTGTGCCAAATTTTGGGGAGGGGGTCGCGGGGGGGTCTCACCTCGGGCGAGAAGCGCGGCTGGGGGGCGGCGGGGGGGGGAAGGACCCCCCAAAAAATCAACAGCCCCAAAATCATCTCCGGGAGCGACGCCGCGATTGGGGAGGGGGAGGGGGGAAAAATCCCAAAAAAAACGGTGGGGGAGGGGCTGGGAGGGGGTGGGGGGAGGGGTTTGGGGTGGGGGAGGGGCCAACAGCGAAAAAAACCCCAAAATTTTGCGGTTTTTTGGCTTTTTTTGGGTTTTTTTGGGGTTTTTTTGGGTTTTTTTTTAACAAAAAGGGCCGCCCCCAAAATTTTTTGGGGTTTTATTTTTTGGGGTTTTTTTTTAGGGGTGGGGGAGGGGCAGGATGTGGTCAGCCCCTCCCCCACCCCCCCGGTCAGCTGACTGGGCGGTGACGTCATCTCGAGGGGGGTTTTGGAGGAGTTTTTTTGGGAATTTTGGGCGGATTTTTGGGAGTTTTTTTGGTGAAGTTTTGGGGGATTTTTGGGGTTTTTTTGGGGACTTTTTACGGATTTTTTGGCGGATTTTTGGGGTTTTTTTTGGGACTTTTTACGGATTTTTTTTTGGGAATTTTTCAGCCGATCCCAAACCGATTTTTGGATAAATTTTTTTGGAATTTGATACAAATTTTTATTTTTTTGGGGCTGTCCAAAGTGGAATTTTGGGACTATTTTTTTCGGGAAGAAAAAAAATTTTGGGATCCCCGGGAAGGAATTTCCAGGCCCCTCCCGAAGTTTTTTTTGAGGTTCCTTTGTGCCGCTAATTAAGAGTTGGGGGCGTGGCCTCGCTAATTAAAACCAGGAGTGGGCGGGGGGTCTCGTTGCCCTTTTAAGGCGGCGTTGCCCTTTTAAGGCGCCATTGCCCCTTTAAGGCGGCGTGGCCATTTTAAGATGGCATTGCCCTTTTAAGAGGGCGTGGCCTATAAAAGGGGGCGTGGCCTTTAAGACGTCATTGCTTCTTTAAGAAGCCATTGCCTTTTTAAGTGGGCGTGGCCTATTTAAGGGGGCGTGGCCTTGTAAGACGCCGTTGCCCTTTTAAGGCGCCATTGCCCTTTTAAGACGTTATTGCCCTTTAAGACGCCATTGCCCTTTTAAGGCGCCATTGCCCTTTTAAGATGCCATTGCCATTGCCCCTTTAAGACGCCATTGCCCCTTTAAGGTACCATTGCCCTTTTAAGGCGCCATTGATCTTTTAAGGCGCCGTTGCCGCTTATGGGCCGCGCCTTGTGGGCCCCACCTTAAAGGCTCCGCCCCTTCCCAGTTCAGCCCAGTTCATCCCAGTCCCCTCCCAGTTCATCCCAGTCCTCCCCTCTCTGTACTGGTTTGTACTGGGAGGGCACTGGGCCATACTGGGATGAACTGGGATAGACTGGGAGACACTGGGCCGGCTTTGTCCCGCCTCTCGCTTCCCATTGGTCAACATCTCTCATTTCCGCGCGCCTATTGGTCAATTCTGCTGTCACTCATCCATCAACCCCCCCCTTACCCGCTTTTTCCCGCCCCGCGCTCCCATTGGCTCGCTGTTTTCCCGCCCCGCGCTCCTATTGGCTCGTTATTTCCCGCCCCTCTCTCCTATTGGCTGGCGCGGCTGAGGGGGCGTGTCCAGGCGCGGCTCGGCGGGAAGCCCGTGAGGGGAAAAGCGGCGGCGGAGGCGAAATTTTGGGGTAAAATTGGGGAAAAACGGGACCGGGAAAGTTGGGAAAGAACCGGGAAAGGCTCCCGAGAGTTCCCGGGAGGATTTTTGGGTGGTTTAGGGTCAATCTTTGCGGTTCCGGGGCTGTTCTGAGGGAGGGAAAGGAGGTGAGGGGGGGGAATATGCGGTCCGTGAGGGGATTTGGGGCTCCTGAGGGGATTTGGGGGATCCTGAGGGGATTTGGGGGATCCATGAGGGGTTTTAGGGTTCTGAAGGGGTTTTGGGGTTTCCCTGAGGGGTTTTTAGGGTTCTAAAGGGGTTTTGGGGTTTCTCTGAGGGGTTTTGGGGGGATCCTTGAGGGGTTTGGGGGATCACTGAGGGGGATTTTGGGGGATCCCTGAGGGGGTTTGGGGGATCCCTGAGGGGATTTGGGGGGTCCCTGAGGGGTTTTTAGGGTTCTAAAGGGGTTTTGGGGGATCCCTGAGGGGATTTGGGGGGTCCTGAGGGGTTTTTAGGGTTCTGAGGGGATTTGGGGGATCCCTGAAGGGTTTTGGGGGATCCCTGAGGGGATTTGGGGCTCCTGAGGGGTTTTGGGGGTCCTGAGGGGGTTTTGGGGGTCCTGAGGGGATTTGGGGGATCCTGAGGGGATTTGGGGGTTCTGAGGGGGTTTTGGGGGGTCCTGAGGGGGTTTTTAGGGTTCTAAGGTGGTTTTGGGGTTTCTCTGAGGGGGTTTTGGGGGTCCCTGAGGGGTTTGGGGGATCCCTGAGGGGATTTGGGGGATCCTTGAGGGGATTTGGGGGATCCCTGAGGGGATTTTGGGGATCCCTGAGGGGGTTTTGGGGATCCCTGAGGGGATTTTGGGGGTCCTGAGGGGTTTTTAGGGTTCTGAAGGGGATTTGGGGATCCCTGAGGGGTTTTGGGGGATCCCTGAGGGGATTTGGGGGATCCCTGAGGGGGATTTGGGGATCCCTGAGGGGCTTTTAGGGTTCTGAGGAGATTTGGGGGGTCCTGAGGGGATTTGGGGGATCCCTGAGGGGATTTGGGGTTTCTCTGAGGGGATTTGGGGGATCCCTGAGGGGTTTTTAGGGTTCTGAGGGGGATTTTGGGGGTCCTGAGGGGCTTTTAGGGTTCTGAGGGGGATTTGGGGGATCCCTGAGGGGTTTTGGGGGATCCCTGAGGGGTTTTGGAGGGTCCTGAGGGGATTTGGGGGCTCCTGAGGGGGATTTGGGGGATCCCTGAGGGGTTTTGGGGGATCCCTGAGGGGATTTGGGGATCCCTGAGGGGATATGGGGGGTCCTGAGGGGATTTGGGGATCCCTGAGGGGTTTTGGGGCTCCTGAGGGGATTTGGGGCTCCTGAGGGGGTTTTGGGGGATCCCTGAGGGGTTTTGGGGATCCCTGAGGGGATTTGGGGGTCCTGAGGGGTTTTGGGGTTTCTCTGAGGGGGATTTGGGGATCCCTGAGGGGTTTTGGGGTTTCTCTGAAGGGGATTTGGGGGTCCTGAGGGGTTTTGGGGGATCCCTGAGGGGTTTTTAGGGTTCTAAAGGGGTTTTGGGGGGATCCTTGAGGGGTTTGGGGGATCCCTGAGGGGATTTGGGGGTCCTGAGGGGATTTGGGGGGTCCTGAGGGGATTTGGGGGATCCCTGAGGGGGATTTGGGGGATCCCTGAGGGGATTTGGGGGATCCCTGAGGGGTTTTTAGGGTCCTGAGGGGGTTTTGGGGGGTCCTGAGGGGGATTTGAGGGATCCCTGAAGGGTTTTGGGGGATCCCTGAGGGGATTTGGGGGTTCCCTGAGGGGTTTTGTGGGGTCTTGAGGGGTTTTTAAGGTTCTGAGGGGGTTTTGGGGGTCCCTGAGGAGGTTTTGGGGATCCCTGAGGGGATTTTGGGGGATCCCTGAGGGGATTTGGGGATCCCTGAGGGGTTTTGGGGGCTCCCTGAGGGGATTTGGGGGTCCCTGAGGGGTTTTTATGGTTCTAAAGGGGTTTTGGGGTGTCCTGAGGGGATTAGGGGATCCCTGAGGGGGTTTTGGGGATCTCTGAGGGGTTTTTAGGGTTCTAAAGGGGTTTTGGGGGATTCCTGAAGGGTTTTGGGGTGTCCTGAGGGGATTTGGGGATCCCTGAGGGGATTTGGGGGTTCCCTGAGGGGATTTTGGAGGTCCTGAGGGGATTTGGGGGTCCCTGAGGGGTTTTTAGGGCTCTAAAGGGTTTTTTGGGGGTCCCTGAGGGGATTTGGGGGATCCCTGAGGGGATTTGGGGGATCCTTGAGGGGTTTTGGGGGTTCCCTGAGGGGATTTAGGGGATCCCTGAGGGGGTTTTGGGGGATCCTTGAGGGGTTTTTAGGGTTCTGAGGGGGATTTGGGGGATCCCTGAGGGGATTTGGGGGTTCCCTGAGGGATTTTGGGGGTCCCTGAGGGGATTTGGGGGATCCCTGAGGGGATTTGGGGGATCCCTGAGGGGATTTGGGGGGTGCTCAGTGGATTTGGGGGATCCCTGAGGAGGATTTTGGGGGGTCCTAAGGGGTTTTTAGGGTTCTAAAGGGGTTTTGGGGGAATCCCTGAGGGGGTTTGGGAGATCCCTGAGGGGATTTGGGGTGTCCTGAGGGGGATTTTGGGGGTCCTGAGAGTTTTTTAGGGTTCTAAAGGGGTTTTGGGGGAATCCCTGAGGGGGTTTGGGAGATCCCTGAGGGGATTTGGGGTGTCCTGAGGGGGATTTTGGGGGTCCTGAGAGTTTTTTAGGGTTCTAAAGGGGTTTTGGGGGAATCCCTGAGGGGATTTGGGGGATCCTTGAGGGGTTTTAGGGTTCTAAAGGGGTTTTTGGGGGTCCCTGAGGGGTTTTTAGGGTTCTGAAGGGGTTTTGGGGGGATCCTTGAGGGGATTTGGGGGCTCCTGAGGGGATTTTGGGGGTCCTGAGGGGTTTTTAGGGTTCTAAAGGGGTTTTGGGGTTCCCTGAGGGGATTTGGGGGATCCCTGAGGGGTTTTAGGGTTTTGAAGGGGTTTTGGGGGATCCCTGAGGGGTTTTTAGGGTTCTAAAGGGGATTTGGGGACTCCTGAGGGGATTTGGGGGTTCCCTGAGGGGATTTGGGGGATCCCTGAGGGATTTGGGGGTCCTGAGGGGATTTTGGGGGTCCTGAGGGGTTTTGGGGGATCCCTGAGGGGATTTGGGAGGTCCTGAGGCGGTTTGGGGTGTCCCTAATTAAATTTTGGGTGTCCCTAATTAAATTTTGGGTGTCCCTAATTAAATTTTGGGGTTCCCTGATTGAATTTTGGGTGTCCTTAATTAAATTTTGGGTGTCTCTAATTAAATTTTGGGCTCCCTAATTAAATCTTGGGTGTCCCTAATTAAACTTTGGGGTTCCCTAATTAAATTTTGGGTGTCCCTAATTAAATTTTGGGTGTCCTTAATTAAATTTTTGGGGTCCTTGATTGAATTTTGGGGGTCCCTGAGTGAATTTTGGGTGTCCCTAATTAAATTTTGGGGTTCCCTAATTAAATTTTAGGTGTCCCTGAGTGAATTTTGGGGTTCCCTGATAAAACTTTGGGTGTCCCTAATTAAACTTTGGGTGTCCCTAATTAAATTTTGGGTGTCCCTGATTAAATATTGGGGCTCCCTAATTAAATTTTGGGGTTCCCTAATTAAATTTTAGATGTCCCTAATTAAATTTTGGGTGTCCCTAATTAAATTTTAGGTGTCCCTAATTGAATTTTGGGGTTCCCTAATTAAATTTTGGGGTTCCCTGGGTGAATTTTGGGGTTCCCTGATTGAATTTTGGGGTTCCCTAATTAAATTTTGGGGTCCCTGATTAAAGTTTGGGGATCCCTGATTAAACTTTGGGTGTCCCTAATTAAATTTTGGGTGTCCCTAATTAAGCTTTGGGTGTCCCTAATTAAATTTTGGGTGTCCCTAATTAAATTTTGGGTGTCCCTAATTAAACTTTGGGGGTCTCTGAGTGAATTTTGGGTGTCCCTAATTAAATTTTGGGTGTCCCTAATTAAACTTTGGGTGTCCCTAATTAAATTTTAGGTATTCCTAATTAAACTTTGGGTTGCCTAATTAAATTTTAGGTGTCTTTAATTAAATTTTGGGTTCCTTGATTGAATTTTAGGCATTTATAATTAAACTTTGGGCTCTCTAATTAAACTTTGGGTGTCCCTAATTAAACTTTTGGTGTCCCTAATTAAATTTTGGGGGTCCCTAATTAACCTTTGAGTGTCCCTAATTAAACTTTGGGCGTCCCTAATTACATTTTGGGCTCCCTAATTACATTTGGGTGAATTTTGGGGTTCCCTGATAAAACTTTTGGTGTCCCTAATTAAACTTTAGGTGTCCCTAATTAAACTTTGGGCCTCCTAATTAAACTTTGGGTGTCCCTAATTAAACTTTGGGTGTCCCTAATTAAATATTGGGCTCTCTAATTAAATCTTGTGTATTCCTAATTAAATCTTGTGTTCCTTAATTACATTTTGGGTGAATTTTGGGGTTTCCCTGATTGAACTTTGGCCTCCCTAATTAAACTTTGGGTGTCCCTAATTAAACTTTGGGTGTCCCTAATTAAATTTTGGGTATCCCTAATTAAACTTTGGGTGTCCCTAATTACATTTTGAGTGAATTTTGCGGTTCCCTGATAAAACTTTGTCCTCCCTAATTAAACTTTGGGTGTCCCTAATTAAACTTTGGGTGTCCCTAATTAAATTTTGGGCCTCCTAATTAAATTTTGGGTGTCCCTAATTAAACTTTGGGTGTCCCTAATTAACCTTTGGGTGTCCCTAATTAAACATTGGGTGTCCCTAATTAACCTTTAGGCGTCCCTAATTAAATATTAGGCTCTCTAATTAAATCTTGTGTATTCCTAATTAATTTTTTTGGTTCTCTAATTACATTTTGAGTGAATTTTGGGGTTCCCTGATTAACTTTTGGGCTCCCTAATTAAACTTTGAGTGTCCCTAATTAAACTTTGGGTGTCCCTAATTAAATATTTGTCTCTCTAATTAAATCTTATGTATTCCTAATTAATTTTTTTGCTCTCTAATTCCATTTTTAGCCTTTTTTGGGGGTTTCCCCCCAAAATCCCAATGGCCTTGGGGGGACTCCGGGACCTTCTGCTGCCTCCAGGTAAGAAAACCCCCCCCAAAAAACCCCAAAAACCCCAAAAAAAACCCCCAAAAAACCCCCAAAAAAACCCAAAAAACCCAAATTTTAACCTTTTTTTGCCTTTTTCACCCCAAACAGGCGAGGACCCCCCAAATTCCGCCGCCCCCCAAGAACTGAGGGACCACCCGGGTCTGGCCCGACTGCTCCGAAATTTGGGGGGACTCCTGGGGGGGGATGGGCTCAGCCCCCCCCTGCGGCTGCAGCTGCGGCAGGTGACCCCAAAATCTGGGGCAAAAAACACAAAGTTTGGGTCTGGGAGGGACAGGGCAAAAATTCCATTTATTTTAGTGGGTTTTCCACAGTTTTTCCTGGGTTTTGGGATTAAATTTCATTTTTTTACCACCAAATTTACCCTAAATATTCCAAATTTCCTGAATTTTAGCCCCAAATTCCCCTAAATATTCCAAATTTTCTGAATTTTAGCCCCAGATTTTCCAATTTTCCTGAATTTTAGCCCAAATTTCCCGAATTTTAGCCCCAAATTCTCTTAAATATTCTCAATTTCCTGAATTTTAACCCCACTAAAAATTTAAATTTTCCTGAATTTTACCCCCATATTCTCTTAAATGTTCCAAATTTCCTTAATTTTAGCCCCAAATTTCCCCAAATATTCCCAATTTCCTGAATTTTAACCACAAAAATCTGTCCGAATTCTCTTAAATATTCCCAATTCCCTGAATTTTAGCCCCAAATTTTTCAATTTTCCTGAATTTTTGCCCTGATTTCCCCTAAATATTCCAAATTTCCCAAGTTTTAGCCCCAATTTCTCTTAAAAATTCCCAAATTCCCCTAAATATTCCCAATTTCCTGAATTTTAGCTCCAAATCTTACAATTTTCTTGATTTTTAGCCCAAATTTTCCCTAAATATTCCCAATTTCCTGAATTTTAACCCCACTAAATATTTCAATTTTCTTAATTTTAGCCCCAAATTCTCTTAAATGTTCCAAATTTACTAAATTTTAGCCCCAAATTTCCCTAAATATTCCAAATTTCCTGAATTTTAGCCCCAAATTTTCCAATTTTCCTGAATTTTAGCCCCAAATTCTCTTAAATGTTCCAAATTTTCCTGAATTTTAGCCCCAAATTCCCCCTAAATTTTCCAAATTTCCTGAATTTTAGCCCCAAATTTTCCCAGTTTCCTGAATTTTGGCCCCAAATTTCCCCTAAATATTCCAAATTTCCTAAATTTTAGCCCCAAAATCTCCCAAAATTCTCTTAAATGTTCCCAATTTCCTAAATTTTAGCCCCAAATTCTCCCAAAATTCTCTTAAATATTCCCAATTTCCTGAATTTTACTCCCAAATTCTCTTAAATATTCCAAATTTTCTGAATTTTAGCCCCAAATTTTCCAAATTTCCTGAATTGTGGCCCCAAATTCCCCTAAATATTCCAAATTTCCTGAATTTTAGCCCCAAATTCTCTTAAATATTCCAAATTTTCTGAATTTTAGCCCCAAATTTTCCCAGTTTCCTGAATTTTAGCCCAAATTCCCCTAAATATTCCAAATTTTCTGAATTTTAGCCCCAGATTTTCCAAATTTCCTGAATTTTAGCCCCAAATTCTCCCAGTTTCCTGAATTTTAGCCCAAATTCCCCTAAATATTCCAAATTTCCTGAATTTTAGCCCCAAATTCTCCCAAAATTCCCCTAAAATCTCACAATTTCAGGAATTTTAGCCCCAAATTTTCCCAGTTTCCTGAATTTTGGCCCCAAATTCTCTTAAATATTCCAAATTTCCTTAATTTTAACCCAAAATTTCCCTAAATATTCCAAATTTCCCGGATTTTACCACCAAATTCCCCTAAATATTCCAAATTTCCCGATTTTTACCCCCAAATTTCCCTAAATATTCCAAATTTCCTGAATTTTAACCCCATAATCTCCCAACATTCTCTTAAATGTTTCCAATTTCCTAAATTTTGGCCCCAAATTTCCCTAAAAATTCCAAATTTCCTGATTTTTAGCCCGAAATTTTCCAATTTTCCTGATTTTTAGCCCCAAATTCCCCTAAATATTCCCAATTTCCTGAATTTTAGCCCCAAATTCTCTTAAATGTTCTTAATTTCCTGATTTTTAACCCCAAAATCTCCAAAAATTCTCTTAAATGTTTCCAATTTCCTAAATTTTGGCCCCAAATTTCCCTAAATATTTCAAATTTTTGTGTGTTTTTGGGGTTTTCGGGGTCCCTGATGCGATTTTTGGGGTGTTTTTGGGGTCCCTGATGTGATTTTTGGGGTTTTTGGGGTTCCTGATGCGATTTTTGGGGGTTTTGAGGTCCCTGATGTGATTTTTGGGGTTTTTGGGGTTCCTGATGCGATTTTTGGAGTTTTTGGGGTCCCTGATGCGATTTTTGGGGTGTTTTTGATGTTTTTGGGTCCCTGATGCCATTTTCGGGGTCCCTGATGCCATTTTTGGGGTGTTTTTTTGGTTTTTAGGGTGTTTTTTGGGGTTTTCAGGGTCCGTGATGTGATTTTTGGGGTGTTTTTGATGTTTTTGGGGTCCCTGATGCCATTTTCGGGGTCCCTGATGCCATTTTTGGGGTGTTTTTGGGGTCCCTGATGCCATTTTTGGGAGTTTTTTTTGTTTTTGGGGTCCCTGATGCCATTTTTGGGTGTTTTTCGGGGTCCCTGATGTGTTTTTTGAGGTTTTTTGGGTCCCTGATGTGATTTTTGGGGTCCCTGATGCCATTTTTGGGGTCCCTGATCTGATTTTTGGGGTGTTTTTTGGCATTTTGGGGTCCCTGATCTGATTTTTGGGGTGTTTTTTGGGGTTTTTGGGGTCCCTGATGTGATTTTTTTTGGGGTTTTGGGGTCCCTGATGCCATTTTTGGGGTCCCTGATGCCATTTTTGGGGTGTTTTTTGGCATTTTCGGGGTCCCTGATGCCATTTTTGGGGTCCCTGATGCCATTTTTGGGGTTCCCTGATGCCATTTTTGGGGTGATTTTTGGGGTTTTTGGGGTCCCTGATGCGATTTTTGGGGGTTTTTTGGGGGTTTTTGGGGTCCCTGATGTGATTTTTTGGGGTTTTTGGGGTCCCTGATGCCATTTTTGGGGTGTTTTTTGGGGTTTTCGGGGTCCCTGATGTGATTTTTGGGGTCCCTGATGCGATTTTTAGGGGTTTTGGGGTCCCTGATGCGATTTTTGGGGTGTTTTTTGGGGTTTTTGGGGTTCCTGATGCGATTTTTGGAGTTTTTGGGGTCCCTGATGCGATTTTTGGGGTGTTTTTGATGTTTTTTGGGTCCCTGATGCCATTTTCGGGGTCCCTGATGCCATTTTTGGGGTGTTTTTTTGGTTTTTAGGGTGTTTTTTGGGGTTTTCAGGGTCCGTGATGTGATTTTTGGGGTGTTTTTGATGTTTTTGGGGTCCCTGATGCCATTTTCGGGGTCCCTGATGCCATTTTTGGGGTGTTTTTGGGGTCCCTGATGCCATTTTTGGGAGTTTTTTTTGTTTTTGGGGTCCCTGATGCCATTTTTGGGTGTTTTTCGGGGTCCCTGATGTGTTTTTTGAGGTTTTTTGGGTCCCTGATGTGATTTTTGGGGTCCCTGATGCCATTTTTGGGGTCCCTGATCTGATTTTTGGGGTGTTTTTTGGCATTTTGGGGTCCCTGATCTGATTTTTGGGGTGTTTTTTGGGGTTTTTGGGGTCCCTGATGTGATTTTTTTTGGGGTTTTGGGGTCCCTGATGCCATTTTTGGGGTCCCTGATGCCATTTTTGGGGTGTTTTTTGGCATTTTCGGGGTCCCTGATGCCATTTTTGGGGTCCCTGATGCCATTTTTGGGGTTCCCTGATGCCATTTTTGGGGTGATTTTTGGGGTTTTTGGGGTCCCTGATGCGATTTTTGGGGGTTTTTTGGGGGTTTTTGGGGTCCCTGATGTGATTTTTTGGGGTTTTTGGGGTCCCTGATGCCATTTTTGGGGTGTTTTTTGGGGTTTTCGGGGTCCCTGATGCGATTTTTGGGGTCCCTGATGCGATTTTTGGGGTCCCTGATGCGATTTTTGGGGTGTTTTTTGGGGTTTTTGGGTTCCCTGATGTGATTTTTGGGGTCCCTGATGTGATTTTTGGGGTCCCTGATGCCATTTTTGGGGTCCCTGATGCGATTTTTTGGGGTTTTTTGGCATTTTAGGGTCCCGATGCGATTTTTGGGGGTTTCGGGGTCCCTGATGCCATTTTTGGGGTGTTTTTTGGCATTTTCGGGGTCCCTGATGCCATTTTTTGGGTGTTTTTGGGGTCCCTGATGCCATTTTCGGGGTCCCTGATGCCACTTTTGGGGTGTTTTTGGGGTTTTCGGGTTCCCTGATGCCATTTTTGGGGTCCCTGATGCCATTTTTGGGGTGTTTTTTGGGGTTTTTGGGGTCCCTGATTCCATTTTCGGGGTCCCTGATGCCATTTTGGGGGTCCCTGATGCGATTTTTGGGGTGTTTTTTGTGGTTTTCGGGGTCCCTGATGCCATTTTTGGGGTGTTTTTTTGGTTTTCGGGGTCCCTGATGCCATTTTTGGGGTCCCTGATGCCATTTTTGGGGTGTTTTTGGGGTTTTTGGTGTCCCTGATTCCATTTTTGGGGTGTTTTTGGGGTTCCAGGCCGAGGCGTCGCTGTGCCGGGCTCGGGGGCTGTGGCTGCGTCTGGAGCTGCTCTGGCGCCTCCTGGAGGAGCTGATCCGGGACCCCCGGGAGCTGGAGCCGGCTGTGAGTGCCAAAACACCCCCAAAACACCCCAAAAATACCCCTGAGATCCCCCCAAAATTTCCCTTAAACACCCCCTTAACATCCCTAAAATATCCCCTAAATAACCCCAAAATCCCACACAAAACATCCCCTGAACACCCCCAAAATAGCCCCAAAATAGCCCCAAAAATACCACAGAAATCCCCTCAAAATTTTCCCCAAAACACCCCCAAAACACCCCAAAAACACCCCTGAAACACCCCAAAAACACCCCTGAAACACCCCCAAAATATCCCCTAAATATCCCCTAAATATCCCCAAAACAGCCCCGAAATACCCCCAAAAATACCACTTAAATCCCCCCAAAATATCCCCTAAATAACCCCAAAATATCCCAAAAACACCTCTGAAATCCCCCCAAAATATCCCCTAAATATCCCCTAAAAAAGCCCAAAATATCCCCAAAATAACCCCAAAATATCCCCAAAATCCCACACAAAACATCCCCTGAACACCCCCAAAATAGCCCCAAAATGCCCCCAAAAATACCACAGAAATCGCCCCAAAATATCCCTTAAACACCCCCTTAACATCCCTAAAATATCACCTAAATACCCCCAAAGTACCCCCAAAAATACCACAGAAATCTACCAAAAAATCCCCAAAATACCCCTGAAATCCCCCCAAAATTTCCCCTAAACACCCTTTAAATCCCCCCAAAATTACCCCTAAATATCCCCTAAATAACCCCAAAATATCCCCAAAACAGCCCCGAAATATCCTCAAAATCCCACACAAAACATCCCCTGAACACCCCCAAAATAGCCCCAAAATACCTCCAAAATACCCCTGAATTCCCCCCAAAATACCCCTGAAATCCCCCCAAAATATCCCAAAAATCCAACTGAAAACACCCCTAAATATCCCCAAAATCCCCCCAAAATATCCCCTAAATAACCCCAAAATATCCCAAAAAAACCTGTGAAATCCCCCCAAAATATCTACCTAAATTTCCCCTTAAATAACCCAAAAATATCCTCAAATAACCCCCAAACGCCCCCAAAATCCCCCCAAAAATAGCCCTGAAATTCCCCCAAAATATTCCCCAAAATAACCCCAAAATGTCCCTAAAATATCCCAAAAATCCAACTGAAAACATCCCCTAAATATCCCCAAAATCCCCCCAAAATCCCCCCAAAAATACCCCCAAAAATACCCCCAAAAAATATCCCTGAAATTCCCCCAAAATACCCTAAATATCCCCAAAATATCCCCTAAACACTCCCAAAATCACACCCAAAACTCCCAAATTTCCCCAAAAAAACCCCAAATTCCACCCCCAAGTCCTCCAAAATTCCCTTAAAAATCCCCTCAAAAATCCCCTCAAAAATCCCCCAAAACTCCCTCAAAAATCCCCCAAATTTCCCCAAAAATCCCACAAAATCCCCAAATTTCCCCAAAAATCACCCAAAATCCCCAAATTCCCCCCAAAAAAATCCCCAAATTCCCCCCAAAAATCCCCAAATTCCCTCCCCAAGTCCCCCAAAATTCCCTTAAAAAAATCCCCTAAAAGCCCTTCGAAAATTCCCTCAAATTTACCCCAAATTCCCCTCAAAACCCCCCAGAATTCCCTCAAAAATCCCCAAAATTCCCAAATTTCCCCCAAAATCCCCAAATTTCCCCCCAAACCCCCCTAAAATTCTCCCAAAAATCCCCACATTCCCCTCAAAAATCCCCCAAATCTCTGTCAAAAACCCCCGAATTCCCCCTGAAAAATCCCCAAATTTTCCCCTAAATCCCCTAAATCCCAAATTTCCCCAAATTTGCCCAAATTTGCTGAATTTTCCCCAAATTTTGGCAGGTTCTGCGGGCCCTGGAGCAGGAGCTGACCGTGGCTCAGCTGCGCCGGGGACCCCCCGAAATCGCCCGACTGCTGCCCCCGGAGCAGGTGGGACCCCAAAATCCCCCAAATTCACCCCAAAATACACCCCAAAATTCTCCCCAAAATCGTGAAAAGGCACACCAAAATTGTCCCCAAAATTAATCCGAAAATCCCAAATATTCACCCCAAATTCGCCCCAAAATTCACCCCAAATCCACCCCAAAATTCACCCCAATTTGGCCCAAAATTAATCAAAAAATTCACCCCAAATTTCATCTCAAATTCACCCCAAAATTCACCCCAAAATTCACCCCAAAATTCACCCCAAATTCGCCCCAAAATTCATCCAAAATCACCCTAAAATTCACCTCAAATTCACCCCAAAATTCATCCAAAATCACCCTAAAATTCACCTAAAATTCACCCCAAAATTCACCCCAAATTTGCCCCAAATTCACCCCAAATTCCCAAAAATTCACCTCAAAATGCAGCCCAAAATCACCCTAAAATTCACCTCAAAATTCACCCCAAAATTCACCCCAAATTCACCCCAAAATTCAGCCCAAATTCCCAAAATTCACCTCAAACTCACCCCAAAATTCATCCAAAAATTCAGCCCAAAATTCATCCAAAAATCCGAAACATTCACCTCAAAATTCACCCCAAAATCCCAAAAATTTGCCCCAAATCTCCTCCAAATCCCCCCAATTTTCCAAAAATCAGCCCAAATTTCCCCAGAATCCCCCAATTTTCCCCAAAATCCTCCTAATTTTCCCAAAATCCCCCAAATTTCCCCCAAAATCCCTCAAATAATCCCCAAATCTTCTCAAATTTTCCCAAAACCCCCCAAATTTTCCCCAAATCCCTCAAATCATCCGAAATTTCCCCCAAATCAGCTCAGATTTCCCCAAATTCACCCCAATTTTCCCCAAATCCCCCAAATTTCCCCAAAATCTTTCCCAAATCCCCCCAATTTTCCCCCAAAATCCCCCAAATTTCCCCAAATCCCCCAAATTTCCCCCAAAATCCACCTAAATTTTCCCAAAATCCCTCAAATCATCCCAAAATTCCACCGAATTTCCCAAATTCACCCTAAATTTCCTCAAAATCTTCCCCAAATTTCTCCAAAATCTTTCCCAAATCCCCCAAATTCTCCCCAAAATCCCCCAAATTTTCCAAAAATCTCCCAAATTCACCCCAAATTTTCCCAAATCCCCCTAATTTTCCCCAAATCCCTCAAATCATCTCAAAATTCCACCAAATTTCCCCAAAATCCACTCAAATTTCCCCCCAAATCCCCCAAATTTCCCTCAAAATCCCCCAAAATTCCCCAAAATCCCCCAAATTTTCCTCAAATCCCCCAAATTTTCCCAAAATCCCCCAAATTTTCCCAAAATTCCCGTTTTTTGCCCCATTTTCCAGGTCTCCCCGATCCTGCCCCGGCTGCTCCCGGAGCTGCAGCGGCGCCTGAGGGAGAAACGGGAACAGATTTGGGATTTCCTCCTGGGACCCCCCAAAAATCCCCCAAATCCTTCCAAAATCCCCCAAATTCCACCCAAAAATCTCCAAATCCCCCAAAACGCCCCAAAAAACCCCGAAAATTCCACAGAAATTCCCCAAATCCTCTCCAAAAACCCTGAAAATTCCCTCAAAATTCCCCTCCAAATTCCTCCTGAATTGCCCCAAAATCCCGAAAATCTCCCCAAAATCTCCCAAAACTTCCCCAAAAACCCCGAAAATCTCCCCAAAAACCCCAAAAACTTCCCCAAAAATCCCGAAATTGACCCCAAAAACCCCAAAAATTTCCCCCAAATCTTCCCTAAAAACCCCGAAAATCTCCCCAAAAACCCCCAAAACTTCCCAAAAAACCCTGAAAATCTCCCCAAAATCTCCCAAAACTTCACTAAAAACCCCGAAATTACCCCCAAAAACCCCGAAAATCTCCCCAAAATCTCCCAAAACTTCCCCAAAACCCCCAAAATCGACCCCAAAAACCCCAAAAATTTCTCCCAAAACTTCGAAATCGACCCCAAAACTTTCCCCGAAATCTTCCCTAAAAAACCCGAAAATCTCCCCAAAAACCCCCAAAATTTCCCCCAAAACCCCGAAAATCTCCCCCAAAACCCCAAAATCCCTGAAAATCTCCCCAAAAACCCCCAAAACTTCCCCAAAATCCCCGAAAATCTCCCCAAAAACCCCAAAATCCCCCAAATTCACCCCGAAAACCTCCCCCAAAAACCCGAAAATCTCCCCCAAAACCTCCCCAAAAACCCCGAATTTTGCCCCAAAACCGACCCCAAAACCCCCAAAAATCTTTCCCAAACCCCCGAAAATCCCAAAAACCCCAAATTTTTCCCCAAAATGCCCCAAATTCGCCCAAATTTGGGGGAACTTTTGGGGGCGGAGCGGCTTCGGCAGCGGCGGCTGCGGCAGCGCCTGGAGAGCCTCGGCTGGGAGTACCCCCAGGTGGGACTGGTTTAGTACTGGTTTATACTGGTTTGTACTGGTTTGTACTGGGAGGGGGAAAAGGGCGAAAAAATGGGGCAAAAACGGCGAAAATTGGGCAAAAAACGGCGAAAATCGGGCAAAAAACGGGCAAAAAATGGTGGAGAAAGGGTTAAAAATGGGGGAAAAGGCGGTTTGGGGTTACTGGTTTGTACTGGTATGTACTGGTTTGTACTGGTTTATACTGGGAGGGGGGAAAGGGCGAAAAAATGGGGTGAAAACGGCGAAAATTGGGCAAAAAACGGCAAAAATTGGGCAAAAAAAAGACGAAAAAATGGGCGAAAAACGGGGGAGAAATGGGGGAGAAAGGGTTAAAAATGGGGGTTTGGGGTTACTGGTTTGTACTGGTTTATACTGGGAGGGGGGAAAGGGCGAAAAAATGGGGCAAAAACGGCGAAAATTGGGCAAAAAACGGGCGAAAAATGGGCGAAAAATGGGCAAAAAACGGGTGAAAAATGGGGGAGAAAGGGTTAAAAATGGGGGTTTGGGGTTACTGGTTTATACTGGTTTATACTGGTTTGTACTGGTTTATACTGGGAGGGGGGAAAGGGTGAAAAAATGGGGCAAAAACGGCGAAAATTGGGCAAAAAATGTCGAAAAATGGGCGAAAAACGGGTGAAAAATGGGCGGAAAACAGGCAAAAAACGGGTAAAAAATGGGGGAGAAAGGGTTAAAAATGGGGTTACTGGTTTGTACTGGTTTATACTGGTTTGTACTGGGAGGGGGGAAAGGGCGAAAAAATGGGGCAAAAACGGCGAAAATTGGGCAAAAAACAGCGAAAAACGGGCAAAAAATGGGCGAAAAATGGGCGAAAAAAGGGAAATAAAGGGTTAAAAATGGGGGAAAAGGGGGTTTGGGGTTACTGGTTTGTACTGGTTTGTACTGGTTTGTACTGGTTTTATACTGGTTTATACTGGGAGGGGGGAAAGGGTGAAAAAATGGGGCAAAAACGGCGAAAATTGGGCAAAAAAAGGGCGAAAATTGGGCAAAAAACGGGCAAAAATGGGAAATAAAGGGTTAAAAATGGGGTAAAAGGGGGTTTGGGGTTACTGGTTTATACTGGTTTGTACTGGTTTGTACTGGTTTGTACTGGTTTGTACTGGTTTGTACTGGGAGGGGGGAAGGGCGAAAAAATGGGGCAAAAACGGTGAAAATTGGGCAAAAAACGGCAAAAAACGGGCAAAAAATGGGCGAAAAATGGGAAATAAAGGGTTAAAAATGGGGTAAAAGGGGGTTTAGGGTTACTGGTTTGTACTGGTTTATACTGGTTTGTACTGGTTTGTACTGGTTTGGACTGGTTTGGACTGGGAGGGGGAAAAGGGCGAAAAAATGGGGCAAAAACGGCGAAAATTGGGCAAAAAACGGGAAAAAAATGGGCGAAAAATGGGGGAAAATATGGGAAATAAAGGGTTAAAAATGGGGGTTTGGGGTTACTGGTTTGTACTGGTTTGTACTGGTTTGTACTGGTTTGTACTGGTTTGAACTGGGAGGGGGGAAAGGGTGAAAAAATGGGGCAAAAAAGGTGAAAATTGGGCAAAAAACGGTGAAAATTGGGCAAAAAAACGGGCAAAAAATGGGGGAGAAAGGGTTAAAAATGGGGTTTGGGGTTACTGGTTTGTACTGGTCTGTACTGGTTTATACTGGTTTATACTGGTCCATACTGGTTTATACTGGTCCATACTGGTTTATACTGGTCCATACTGGCCCATACTGGTCCTTACTGGTTTATACTGGTCTATACTGGTCCATACTGGTCCATACTGGTCCATACTGGTTTATACTGGTTTATACTGGTTTTTACTCATTTTTTTTCCGATTTTTCCCGGGTTTTTTTTGTCCGTACCGTTCCATACTGGTCCATACTGGTCCATACTGGTCCATACTGGTTTATACTGGTTTATACTGGTGCAGGCCCTGCTCCGCTGCCTGTCCCTGCTGTCCCACCTCCGCCTGCTGGGGGCGCTGCAGACCCACCTGGACGAGGGGCGGGGCCGGTACCTGCTGGCCAAGGGCGGGGCCGTGCTGCTCAAGAGCAGGTGAGGACACGCCCCCTCCCCTCATTTGCATCTCATTAGTATGCGCGTTGATGATGAGATGGCGCCGCTCGTCGCGGTTCCCACCAGTTTGTCCCAGTTTGTCCCAGTTCGTCCCAGTGACCCCAAATCTCCTCCCAGTTCAATCCCAGTCCATCCCAGTTCAATCCCAGTTCATCCCAGTTCAATCCCAGTCCATCCCAGTAGCCCCAAATCCCCTCCCAGTCCCTCCCAGTCCATCCCAGTCCATCCCAGTTCATCCCAGTTCATCCCAGTTCATCCCAGTTCAGTCCCAGTGCATCCCAGTTCATCCCAATTCAATCCCAGTTCATCCCAGTTCATCCCAGTTCATCCCAGTAGCCCCAAATCCCCTCCCAGTTTGTCCCAGTTTGTCCCAGTTCGTCCCAGTGAGCCCAAATCTTCTTCCAGTTCATCCCAGTTCATCCCAGTCTATCCCAGTCCATCCCAGTTCAGTCCCAGTCCATCCCAGTCCATCCCAGTTCATCCCAGCCCATCCCAGTCCATCCCAGTTCATCCCAGTAACCCCAAACCCCCTCCCAGTCCATCCCAGTCCATCCCAGTTCATCCCAGTCCATCCCAGTCCATCCCAGTTCATCCCAGTAACCCCAAACCCCCTCCCAGTCCATCCCAGTTCATCCCAGTTCATCCCAGTAACCCCAAACCCATTCCCAGTCCATCCCAGTCCATCCCAGTAACCCCAAATCCCCTCCCAGTTCATCCCAGTTCATCCCAGTTCATCCCAGTTCATCCCAGTTCATCCCAGTAACCTCAAACCCGTTCCCAGTTTGTCCCAGTTGCTCCCAGTTCATCCCAGTAACCCCAAATCCCCTCCCAGTTCAATCCCAATCCATCCCAGTCCATCCCAGTCCATCCCAGTCCATCCCAGTTCATCCCAGTGACCCCAAACCCATTCCCAGTTCATCCCAGTCAATCCCAGTCCATCCCAGTTCATCCCAGTGACCCCAAACCCATTCCCAGTTCATCCCAGTTCATCCCAGTAGCCCCAAATCCCCTCCCAGTCCATCCCAGTCCATCCCAGTTCATCCCAGGTTAATCCCAGTCCATCCCAGTCCATCCCAGTTCATCCCAGTTCAGTCCCAGTTCATCCCAGTTCCATCCCAGTTCATCCCAGTTCAATCCCAGTTCATCCCAGTTCAATCCCAGTTCATCCCAGTCCATCCCAGTTCAATCCCAGTTCATCCCAGTTCATCCCAGTTCAGTCCCAGTCCATCCCAGTCCATCCCAGTTCAATCCCAGTTCATCCCAGTTCATCCTAGTTCAGTCCCAGTCCATCCCAGTCCATCCCAGTTCAGTCCCAGTTCATCCCAGTTCATCCTAGTTCAGTCCCAGTCCATCCCAGTCCATCCCAGTTCAATCCCAGTTCATCCCAGTTCATCCCAGTTCAGTCCCAGTCCATCCCAGTCCATCCCAGTCCATCCCAGTTCACTCCCAGTCCATCCCAGTTCAGTCCCAGTTCATTCCAGTTCATCCCAGTTACCCTTAAACCCATTCCCAGTTCATCCCAGTGACTCCAGACCCCATTCCCAGTTCATCCCAGTTCATCCCAGTCCATCCCAGTTCATCCCAGTTCATCCCAGTCCATCCCAGTCCATCCCAGTCCATCCCAGTCCATCCCAGTTCAGTCCCAGTTCATCCCAGTCCATCCCAGTTCATCCCAGTTCATCCCAGTCCATCCAAGTTCATCCCAGTTCAATCTCAGTCCATCCCAGTTCATCCCAGTAACCCCAAATCCCATTCCCAGTGGCCCCAAACCCATTCCCAGTTCATCCCAGTCCATCCCAGTGACCCCAAATCCCCTCCCAGTTCATCCCAGTTCATCCCAGTAACCTCAAACCCGTTCCCAGTTTTTCCCAGTTGCTCCCAGTGACCCCAAATCCCCTCCCAGTTTGTCCCAGTCCATCCCAGTTTGTCCCAGTTCATCCCAGTGACCCCAAATCTTGTCCCAGTCCCCCCCAGTAACCCCAAATCTCCTCCCAGTTCGTCCCAGTGACCCCAAACCCATTCCCAGTTCATCCCAGTCCATTCCAGTAACCCCAAATCCCCTCCCAGTTTGTCCCAGTTCATCCCAGTTCATCCCAGTAACCCCAAATCCCCTCCCAGCTTGTCCCAGTTCATCCCAGTTTGTCCCAGACCCCATCCCAATCTCTCCCAGTAACCCCAGACCCCATTCCCAGTTCATCCCAGTATGGCCCAGTAACCCCAGACCCCATCCCAGTCCCTCCCAGTAACCCCAAATCCCCTCCCAGTTCATCCCAGTCCATCCCAGTCCATCCCAGTCCATCCCAGTCCATCCCAGTAACCCTTAAACCCATTCCCAGTTCATCCCAGTAACCCCAAACCCCCTCCCAGTTCATCCCAGTTCATCCCAGTAACCCCAAATCTCCTCCCAGTGGCCCCAAACCCATTCCCAGTTCATCCCAGTAACCCTTAAACACATTCCCAGTTCATCCCAGTATGGCCCAGTAACCCCAGACGCCATTCCCAGTTCATCCCAGTAACCACAAATCCCCTCCCAGTCCATCCCAGTCCATCCCAGTCCATCCCAGTAACCCTTAAACCCATTCCCAGTTCATACCAGTCCATCCCAGTAACCCCAAGTCTTCTCCTGGTTCATCCCAGTTTGTCTCAGTTCATCCCAGTAACCCCAAATCCCCTCCCAGTCCATCCCAGTCCATCCCAGTTACCCCAAATCCCCTCCCAGTTCATCCCAGTCCATCCCAGTAACTCCCAAACCCCATTCCCAGTTCTTCCCAGTAACCCCAAATCCCCTCCCAGTCCATCCCAGTCCATCCCAGTTCATCCCAGTAACCCCAAACCCATTCCCAGTTCATCCCAGTAACCCTTAAACCCCTCCCAGTTCATGCCAGTAACCCCAAATCTCCTCCCAGTTCATCCCAGTTTGTCCCAGACCCCATCCCAATCTCTCCCAGTAACCCCAGACCCATTCCCAGTTCATCCCAGTTCATCCCAGTCTCTCCCAGTCCATCCCAGTAACCCCAGACCCCAATCCCAGTGACCACAAACCCCCTCCCAGTCCATCCCAGTGACCCCAAACCCATTCCCAGTTCATCCCAGTAACCCCAAATCCCCTCCCAGTCCATCCCAGTCCATCCCAGTAACCCCAAACCCATTCCCAGTTGCTCCCAGTAACCCCAAACCCCCTCCCAGTACATCCCAGTTCATCCCAGTAACCCCAAACCCCCTCCCAGTTCATCCCAGTCCATCCCAGTGACCCCAAATCCATTCCCAGTCCATCCCAGTAACCCCAAACCCCAGCCCCGCCCCCTCATTATTCTCATGAATATTCATCAGGCTGGAGGAGCTGCACATCCTATTGGACACTTACCCCGCCCCCACCATCGAGGCCCACCGGCGAATCAGGTACGAGACCACGCCCCCTCATTAGCATAATGCAAACTCCACCCACATTGTCACGGCCACACCCCTAATTAGCATAGAATCGGCTCATTAGCATAACCACACCCCTCATTAGCATAACACAATTGTTAGTGTAGCCACACCTCCTCATTATCATAACCCACTCATTAGCATATCAAAGCCACCACTCCTCATTAGCATAAAAGCCAGCACACTTCATTAGCATAACTGCCCTGCTGCATGTCCCGTCCTCTAATTAACATAATGTTCATTAGCCCCACCCCTCATTAGCATAAAACCGCCTAAGCCCCACCCTTAATTACCGCTGTGGTGGCTCATTAGCATAACTCTGCCCTCATTATGATGCCTCATTTGCATAACCCACCCTCATCACCATGGCATTGTCTCATTAGCATACCTCGTTGTCTCATTAGCATGACACTGCCTCATTAGCATAACCCCAGCCACATTTCCATAACCCCAAGCCTCATTAGCATAACGCCGACCTCTTTATTGTAATTCTGCTCTCATTACGTACCCACACCAAATTAGCATAACTGCACTCCTCATTACCATAATTCCACCCTCGTTTGCATAACCCAACCCTCATTACATACCTACACCAAATTAACATAACTTCTCTCCTCATTAACGTAAACCCACCCTCATTACACACCCACACCAAATTAACATTTCACTCCTCATTACCATAACTCCATCCTCATTACCATAACCCTGCCCTCATTACATCCGCACACCAAATTAGCATAACTCTATTCCTCATTATCCTAATTCCACCATCATTAGCATAACCCCAACCTCATTACCTACATACACCAAATTAGGGCAGCTTTACTCCTCATTACCATAATTCCACCCTCATTACCATAACCCCACTCTCATTACATACCCACACTAAATTTGCATAACTTCACTCCTCATTAACATAACCCCACTCCCATGACATACCTACACCAAATTACCATAACTTCACTCCTCATTAACATAACCCCACCCTCATTAACATAACCCCACCCTCATTACACACCCACACCAAATTACCATAATGTCCCTCCTCATTACCATAACCCCACCCTCATTACCATAACCCCTCCCTATTATATACCCATGCCAAATTAACATAATTTCACTCCTCATTACCATAACCTCACCCTCATTACCATAACCCCACCCCCATTCCACCCCACCCCAGGTTACTATGACCCCACCCCTCATTATCCTGCTCATTAGCATAACCCCGCCCCTTTTCCCTTTCAGGGCGGGGCTCTGTGGGGCCCGTGGCGCTCATTAGCATAACCTGCCCCTCATTATCCTTCCCACTCTGCTCATTAGCATAACCCCGCCCCTCATTACTGAACCCACACTGCTCATTAGCATAACCCCGCCCCTTTTCCCTTTCAAGTTGGTGCTCATTAGCATAACCCCGCCCCTTTCCCCTTTCAGGGCGGGGCTCTGTGGGGCCCGTGGCGCTCATTAGCATAACCCCGCCCCTTTTCCCTTTCAGGATGGTGCTCATTAGCATAACCCCGCCCCTTTTCCCTTCCAGGGCGGGGCTCTGTGGGGCCCGCGGCGCTCATTAGCATAACCCCGCCCCTCATTACACCACCTGCACTGCTCATTAGCATAACTCCGCCCCTTTTCACTTTTAGGGCGGTGCTCATTAGCATAACCCCGCCCCTTTTCCCTTTCAGGACGGGGCTCTGTGGGGCCCGCGGTGCTCATTAGCATAACCCCGCCCCTTTTCTCTTTCAGGGTGATGCTCATTAGCATAACCCCGCCCCTTTTCCTTTCAGGGCGGGGCTCTGTGGGGCCTGCAGCACTCATTAGCATAACCCCGCCCCTCATTATCATCCCTGCCCTGCTCATTAGCATAACCCCGCCCCTTTTCCTTCCAGGGCGGGGCTCTGTGGGGCCCGCGACGCCGCCCAGGCCGAGGCGGCCATCTTGGGGGCGGAGCTAGAGGCCCTGAGGGGGTGTGGCCCCGAATTTCGGGATCTGGCGCTGGAATTTGGGCGGATCCGGCAGGAATCGGAACAAAAGGGGTGGGCCCTGCGGCAGCTCCGCCCACCGACCCAGTGATGTCACAGACAGCTCATTTGCATACCGCCGGCACCGCCCACTGATGGCGTATGTGGGTGTGGGGGGTGATTGACAGGTGGGGGGCGGGGCTTGGCACTGATGGGAATAAATGGCATAAAAATCACAAATTCTGACCAAAATTCGCAGTAATTTCAATAATTCTCCCGAAAAATCCCAAATTCTCCCCAAAATCTGACAGGAAATTCACAGAATTTCCAAATAATCCCAAATTCTCCCCAAAATTTGGCTGGATATTCAATAACTCTAAAAAAAATCCCCACAAATTCCAAATTCTCCCCAAAATCTGACAGGAAATATACAGAATTTCCAAAATATCCCAAATTTGCTCCAAAATATGACAGGAATTTCAATAAATCTCAAAAAAAAAGCCCCAAAAATCCCAAAAATCCCCAAAATCCACCTGGAATTTCAATAAATCTCAAAAAAAATCCCCAAATCTCCCAAATTTGCCCCAAAATCTGCCTGAAATTGAACAGAATTTCCAATAAATTACAAATTATCCCCAAAATCCGCCTGGAATTTCAATAAATCTCGCAAAAAATCCCCAAAAATCCCAATTTTGCCCCAAAATCCGCCTGGTACTGAACAGAATCCCCAAAAAACCCAAATTCTACCCAATATCTGACAGAAAATTCACAGAATTTCCAAACAATTCCAAATTCTGCCCAAAATCCGCCTGGAATTTCAATAAATCTCAAAAAAAATCCCCGAAAATCCCAAATTCGCCCAAAATCTGCCTGGAATCTAACAGAATTCCCAAAAAATCCCAAATTCTGCCCAAAATCCGCCTGAATTTTAATAAATCTCCCAAAAAAGCCCCAAAAATCCCAAATTCGCCTCAATATCTGACAGGAAATTCACAGAAATCCCAAAAAAATCCAAAATTCGCCCCAAAATCTGCTTGAAATTGAACAGAATTCCCAAAATATCCCAAATTCGCCTCAAAATCCGCCTGGAATTGAACAGAATTCCCAAAAAATCCCAAATTCTCCCCAAAATCTGACAGGAAATTTACAGAATTCCCAAAAAATCCCAAATTCTGCCCAAAATTTGCCTGGAAATTCACAGAATTCCCAAAACAATCCCAAATTCTCCCCAAAATCCGCCTGGAATTTCAATAAATCACCCAAAAAATCCCAAAAATCCCAAAATCACCCCAAAATCCACCTAGAATTGAACAGAATTCCTTAAAAATCCCAAATTCTGCCCAAAATCAGCCGGGAATTTCAATAAATCTCAAAAAAAATCCCAAAAAATCCCAAATTCTCCCCAAAATCTGACAGGAAATTCACAGAATTCCCAAAAAATCCCAAATTCTGCCCAAAATCTACCTGGAATTGAACAGAATTCCCAAAATATCCCAAAATTCCCCAAAATCCGCCGGGAATTTCAATAAATCTCCCAAAAAAGCCCCAAAAATCCCAAATTTGCCCCAAAATCCACCTGGAATTTAACAGAATTCCTTAAAAATCCCAAATTCTGCCCAAAATCAGCCGGGAATTTCAATAAATCTCAAAAAAAATCCCAAAAAATCCCAAATTCGCCCCAAAATCTGACAGGAAATTCACAGAATTCCCAAAAAATCCCAAATTCGCCCCAAAATCTGCCTGGAGTTGAACAGAATTCCAAAAAAACCCCAAATTCCCCCCAAAACCTGTCAGGAAATTCACAAAATTCCCAAAAAAATCCCAAATTATCCCCACAATCTGCCTGACTTTCAATAAATTCCAAAAAAAGCCCCAAAAATCCCAAATTCGCCTCAAAATCTGCCGGGAATTTCAATAAATCACCCAAAAAATCCCAAAAAATCCCAAATTCCCCCCAAAATCTTACAGGAAATTCACAGAATTCCCAAAAAATCCCAAATTCTGCCCAAAATCTGACAGAAAATTCACAGAATTCCCAAAATATCCCAAATTCTCCCCAAAATCCATTGGGAATATCAATAAATCTCCCAAAAAATCCCAAATTCTGCCCAAAATCTGACAGGAAATTCGCAGAATTTCGAAAAAAATCCCAAATTCTCCCCAAAATCTGCCTGGAATTTCAATTAATCTCCCAAAAAAGCCCCAAAAATCCCAAATTCGCCTCAAAATCAGACAGGAAATTTACAGAATTCCCAAAAAATCCCAAATTCTCCCCAAAATCTGACAGGAAATTTACAGAATTTCCAAAAAATCCCAAATTCTGCCCAAAATTTGCCTGGAATTTCAATAAATCTCACAAAAAATCCCCAAAAACCCCAAATTAGCCACAAAAACTGACAGGAAATTCGCAGAATTCCCAAAAAATCCCAAATTCTGACCAAAATCCACCGGGAATTTCAATAAATGTCCCAAAAAATCCCAAATTCTCCCCAAAATCCGCCTGGAATTGAAGAGAATTCCCAAAAAATCCCAAATTCGACCCAAATTCCTTCTGGGATTTGGAGCAGCGGGGCGGGGCCCAGAGGATGATTGACAGCTCGTTCCGCTCGCTGATTGGTCAGTTTCTCTTGTGGGCGTACCCCTCAGCCGCTGCGTTGATTGACAACCAAACTCGCGTTCCTATTGGCTGACAGCCCCCGAGGGCGGGGTTAACCCTCCCGCCACTGCTTTGATTGACAGCCATCTCCGTGCTCCCATTGGCTCTGCTTTTCCCGCCTCCGCTGTGATTGACATCTCTCCGCGCTCTCCCATTGGCTCTCAGCAGCCTCGTGGGCGGGCACAACGCTGTCACAGCGCTTCTCGTCTTCCTATTGGCTGCGCGGAAGGCGGGCTCGGCGCTGATTGGTCGCCGCCTCACGGAGGGGGTGGAAGAAGCGCAGCCATGGCGGCGGGACCGGGAGCGGCGGGCACCGCTCGCGTCTCCTCAGGGCGGGATCTGAACTGCGTACCGGAGGTGGCGGGAGCGTTGGGAGCCGTGGCCAGGCAGGGGTGAGAGCCGGAACCCCAAAACCCCAAAAAAATCCCAAAAATCGTCCCGGGGAACCCCCAAAAACCGAGCCCGGAATGGGCCTCGTGTGCCCAAAGGGACCGAACGGGCGGGGAGGGCGCCGGGTCCCCTCAGGGAGCCGCGAATTCCCCAAAAATTCCCTCAGGGATTCCCGAATTCCCCAAAAATCCCCTCAGGGAGCCGCGAATTCCCCAAAAAATCCCTCAGGGAGCCGGGAATTCGCCAAAAATTCCCTCAGGGACATCAAAATCCCCTCAGGGATCCGCAAATCCCCTCAGGAATTCCCAAATTCCCCTCAGGAATCCGCAAATCCTTTCAGGAATCCCCAAGTTCCCCTCAGGGTCCCCAAAATTCACTAAATTTGTCCCAAATTCCCCTCAGGGACCCCAGATCCCCTCAGAGATCCCAAAATTGCTGAAATTTGCCCCAAATCCCCTCAGGGATCCCCAAAATTTCCCAAATTTGCCCCCAAATTCCCTAAATTTGCCCCAAATTCCCCTCAGGGACCCCAAATCCCCTCAGAGATCACAAAATTGCTGAAATTTGCCCCAAATTCTCATCAGGGACCCCAAATCCTCTCAGGAATCCCCAATTTCCCCTCAGGAATCCCCAAAAATCCCCAAATTTGCCCAAAAAATCCCAAAATTCTCTAAATTTGCCCCAAATTCCCCTCAGGGACCCCAGATCCCCTCAGAGATCCCAAAATTGTTGAAATTTGCCCCAAATCTCCTCAGGGATCCCCGAATCCCCTCAGGAATCCTCAAAATTCCCCAAATTTGCCCCAGATTTCCTCAGGAATCTCCAAAATTCCCAAATTCCCCTCAGGGACCCCAAATCTCCTCAAAAATCCCCAAAATTCCCTAAATTTGCCCCGAATTCTCATCAGGGATCCCCAAATTCCCTCAGAGATCCCAAAATGGCTGAAATTTTCCCCAAATCCCCTCAGGAATCCCCAAAATTGCTGAAATTTGCCCCAAATTCTCCTCAGGGACCCCAAATCCCCTCAGAGATCCCAAAATTGCTGAAATTTGCCCCAAATTCCCTCAGGGATCCCCAAAATTCCCCAAATTTGCCCCAACAATCCCCAAAATTCCCTGAATTTGCCCCAAATTCCCCTCAGGGACCCCAAATCCCCTCAGAGATCCCAAAATGGCTGAAATTTGCCCCAAATTTCCCTCGGGGATGCCCAAAAATCCCCGAATTTGCCCCAAATTCTCATCAGGGATCCCCAAATCCCCTCAGGAATCCTCAAAATTCCCCAAATTTCCCCCAAATTTCCTCAGGAATCCCCAAAATTCCCCAAATTTGCCCAAATTTCCCTCAGGGACCCCAAATCCCCTCAGAGATCCCAAAAGGGCTGAAATTTTTCCCAGATTCCCTCAGGGATCCCCAAATCCCCTCAGGAATCCTCAAAATTCCCAAAAATTGCCTCAAAAATCCCAAAAAATCTCTAAATTTGCCCCAAATTCCCCTCAGGGACCCCAAATACCCTCAGAAATCCCCAATTTCCTCCAGGAATCCCCAAAATTGATCACATTTGACCCAAATTCCCCTCAGGGACCCAAATTCCCCTCAGAGATCCCAAAATTGCTGAAATTTGCCCCAGATTCCCTCAGGGATCCCCAAAATTCCCCAAATTTGCCCCAAATTCCCTCAGGGATCCCCAAATCCCCTCAGGAATACTCAAAATTCCCCAGATTTGCCCCAGATTTCCTCAGGAATCTCCAAAATTCCCTAAATTTGCCCCAAATTCCCCTCAGGGACCCCAAATCCCTTCAGAGATCCCAAAATTGCTGAAATATTCCCCCAAAATGCCCAAAATTCCCTAAATTTGCCCAAAATTCCCCTCAGGGACCCCAAATCCCCTCAGAGATCACAAAATGGCTGAAATTTGCCCCAAATTCCCCTCAGGGACCCCAAATCCCCTCAGAGATCACAAAATGGCTGAAATTTGCCCCACATTCCCCTCAGGGATCCCCAAATCTCCTCAGGGACCCCAAATCCCCTCAGGGATCCCCAAAATTCCCCAAATTTCAATCCCAGTCCCTCCCAGTTCATCCCAGTTCAATCCCAGTTAAATCCCAGTCCCTCCCAGTCCCTCCCAGTTCATCCCAGTCCCTCCCAGTAACTCCCAGTTTGCCCAGTTTGCTCCCAGTTCATCCCAGTAACTCCCAGTTCCCTCTCAGTCCATCCCAGTTTGATCCCAGTCCCTCCCAGTAACTCCCAGTTTGCCCAGTTTGGGTTTCCAGTCCTTCCCAGTTCCCTCCCAGTCCATCCCAGTCCATCCCAGTTTGGGTTCCCAGTCCCTCCCAGTTCCCTCCCAGTCCCTCCCCGTCCCTCCCAGTTTGATCCCAGTCCATCCCAGTCCCTCCCAGTAACTCCCAGTTTGATCCCAGTCCCTCCCAGTCCCTCCCAGTTTGCCCAGTTTGGATTCCCAGTCCATCCCAGTCCCTCCCAGTCCCTCCCAGTTCAATCCCAGTCCCTCCCAGTTCAATCCCAGTACCTCCCAGTTCAATCCCAGTTCATCCCAGTCTATCCCAGTTCAATCCCAGTCCCTCCCAGTCCATCCCAGTTCAATCCCAGTCCATCCCAGTTCAATCCCAGTCCCTCCCAGTAACTCCCAGTCCCTCCCAGTATAACCCAGTATAACCCAAACCCCCTCCCAGTCAATCCCAGTCCATCCCAGTTTGATCCCAGTCCCTCCCAGTCCCTCCCAGTTTGATCCCAGTCCCTCCCAGTCCCTCCCAGTCCCTCCCAGTACAAACCAGTTCATCCCAGTCCCTCCCAGTTTGCCCAGTTTGGGTTCCCAGTCCCTCCCAGTGACTCCCAGTCCCTCCCAGTCCATCCCAGTTTGATCCCAGTCCCTCCCAGTAACTCCCAGTCCATCCCAGTAACTCCCACTCCATCCCAGTTTACCCCGTTTGGTTCCCAGTCCCTCCCAGTAACTCCCAGTTTGCCCAGTTTGGGTTCCCAGTCCCTCCCAGTTTGATCCCAGTCCCTCCCAGTAACTCCCAGTTTGCCCAGTTTGGATTCCCAGTCCCTCCCAGTAACTCCCAGTTTGCCCAGTTTGGGTTCCCAGTCCCTCCCAGTCCCTCCCAGTTTGCCCAGTTTGGTTCCCAGTCCCTCCCAGTTTGCCCAGTTGGGTTCCCAGTTGGGGTTCCCAGTCCCTCCCAGTAACTCCCAGTTTGCCCAGTTTGGATTCCCAGTCCCTCCCAGTTTGATCCCAGTCCATCCCAGTCCATCCCAGTCCATCCCAGTTCCCTCCCAGTCCCTCCCAGTATAACCCAGTATAACCCAAACCCCCTCCCAGTCCCTCCCAGTTTGATCCCAGTCCATCCCAGTCCATCCCAGTCCCTCCCAGTCCCTCCCAGTCCCTCCCAGTTTGCCCAGTTTGGGTTCCCAGTCCCTCCCAGTCCATCCCAGTCCATCCCAGTTTGCCCAGTTTGGGTTCCCAGTCCCTCCCAGTAACTCCCAGTTTGCTCCCAGTCCCTCCCAGTCCCTCCCAGTTTGCCCAGTTTGGGTTCCCAGTCCCTCCCAGTCCCTCCCAGTTTGCCCAGTTTGGTTCCCAGTCCCTCCCAGTCCCTCCCAGTTTGCCCAGTTTGGATTCCCAGTTTAATCTCAGTCCCTCCCAGTTCATCCCAGTTTGATCCCAGTCCGTCCCAGTTCATCCCAGTCCATCCCAGTTCATCCCAGTCCCTCCCAGTAACTCCCAGTTTGCCCCCAGTTCATCCCAGTAACTCCCAGTCCCTCCCAGTAACTCCCAGTTTGCCCAGTTTGGGTTCCCAGTCCCTCCCAGTCCATCCCAGTTTGCCCAGTTTGGGTTCCCAGTCCCTCCCAGTTCCCTCCCAGTCCCTCCCAGTTTGATCCCAGTCCATCCCAGTTCATCCCAGTCCCTCCCAGTAACTCCCAGTTTGATCCCAGTTCCCTCCCAGTCCCTCCCAGTCCCTCCCAGTTTGCCCAGTTTGGGTTCCCAGTCCCTCCCAGTCCATCCCAGTAACTCCCAGTCCCTCCCAGTTTGCCCAGTTCAATCCCAGTCCCTCCCAGTCCCTCCCAGTTTGCCCAGTTTGGTTCCCAGTCCCTCCCAGTAACTCCCAGTTCAATCCCAGTTTCGATTTCCTGTGCCTGCCGCTGTTCCACCCTCGGCACCGTCGGGAATTCTCGGCGCCGCCGGCGCGGGACCGACCGGGACCCCAAACCCGCTCCGACCTGGTGCTGGCCGGCCGTGGTTTGTACTGGTTTATACTGGTTTATACTGGTTTGTACTGGGAGGGGAAAAATGGCGGAAAAACGGGGAAAATCGGGCAAAAAATGGCCAAAAAACGGGGAAAAATCGGATTTTAAACGGTTAAAAATGGTTGAAATGGGGGTTTGGAGTTACTGGTTTATACTGGTTTGTACTGGTTTGGACTGGTTTATACTGGTTTATACTGGGAGGGGAAAAATGGGGGAAAAACGGGGAAAATCGGGCAAAAAATGGGGAAAAATTGAATTTTAAAGGGTTAAAAATGGGTGAAATGGGGGTTAGAGTGACTGGTTTGTACTGGTTTATACTGGTTTGTACTGGTTTATACTGGTTTGTACTGGTTTATACTGGGAGGGGAAAAATGGGGGAAAAACGGGGAAAATCGGGCAAAAAATGGCCAAAAAATGGCCAAAAAATGGCCAAAAATGGGGAAAAATCGGATTTTAAAGGGTTAAAAATAGGTGAAATGGGGGTTTGGGGTTACTGGTTTGTACTGGTTTGTACTGGTTTGTACTGGTTTATACTGGTTTATACTGGGAGGGAACTGGGAGGGGAAAAATGGGGGAAAAACGGGGAAAATCGGGCAAAAAATGGCCAAAAAACGGGGAAAAATCGAATTTTAAAGGGTTAAAAATGGATGAAATGAGGTTTGGAGTTACTGGTTTGTACTGGTTTGTACTGGTTTATACTGGTTTATACTGGTTTGTACTGGGAGGGGAAAAATGGGGGAAAAACGGGGAAAATCGGGCAAAAAATGGCCAAAAAATGGGGGAAAATCGAGTTTTAAAGGGTTAAAAATGGGTGAAATGGGGTTAGGAGTTACTGGTTTATACTGGTTTGTACTGGTTTATACTGGTTTGTACTGGTTTATACTGGGAGGGGGAAAATGGGGGAAAAACAGGGAAAATCGGGCAAAAAATGGCCAAAAAACGGGGAAAAATCAGATTTTAAAGGGTTAAAAATGGGTGAAATGGGGGTTTGGGGTTAATGGTTTATACTGGTTTATACTGGTTTATACTGGTTTATACTGGTTTATACTGGTTTATACTGGGAGGGCATTTTGGGGCCATTTTGGAGGGATTTGGGGCACCAAAAGGGTCAAAAATGGGGGAAAATCGGCTTTAGAGTCGGGTTTTGGTACTGGTTTATACTGGTTTGTACTGGTTTGTACTGGTTTATACTGGTTTATACTGGTTTGTACTGGTTTGTACTGGGAGGGGAAAAATGGGGGAAAAACGGGGAAAATCGGGCAAAAAATGGCCAAAAAATGGGGAAAAATCGGATTTTAAAGGGTTAAAAATGGGTGAAATGAGGTTTGGGGTTACTGGTTTGTACTGGTTTGTACTGGTTTATACTGGTTTGTACTGGTTTATACTGGTTTATACTGGTTTGTACTGGGAGGGGAAAAATGGGGGAAAAACGGGGAAAATTGGGCAAAAAATGGCCAAAAAATGGGGAAAAATCGGATTTTAAAGGGTTAAAAATGGGTGAAATGGGGTTTGGGGTTACTGGTTTATACTGGTTTATACTGGTTTGTACTGGTTTATACTGGTTTATACTGGTTTGTACTGGGAGGGGAAAAATGGGGGAAAAACGGGGAAAATCGGGCAAAAAATGGCCAAAAAATGGGGAAAAATCGAATTTTAAAGGGTTAAAAATGGGTGAAATGAGGTTTGGGGTTAATGGTTTGTACTGGTTTGTACTGGTTTGGTACTGGTTTATACTGGTTTATACTGGTTTTTACTGGGAGGGGAAAAATGGGGCAATAACGGGGAAAATCGGGCAAAAAATGGCCAAAAAATGGGGAAAAATCGAATTTTAAAGGGTTAAAAATGGGTGAAATGAGGTTTGGGGTTACTGGTTTGTACTGGTTTGTACTGGTTTATACTGGTTTGTACTGGTTTGTACTGGTTTATACTGGTTTGTACTGGGAGGGGAAAAATGGGGGAAAAACGGGGAAAATCGGGCAAAAAATGGCCAAAAAATGGGGAAAAATCGGATTTTAAAGGGTTAAAAATGGGTGAAATGAGGTTTGGGGTTACTGGTTTATACTGGTTTGTACTGGTTCTTACTGGTTTATACTGGTTTATACTGGTTTATACTGGTTTGTACTGGGAGGGGAAAAACGGGGGAAAAACAGGGAAAATCGGGCAAAAAATGGCCAAAAAATGGCCAAAAATGGGGAAAAATCGGATTTTAAAGGGTTAAAAATGGGTGAAATGGGGGTTTGGGGTTACTGGTTTGTACTGGTTTGTACTGGTTTGTACTGGTTTGTACTGGGAAGGGAAAAATGGGGGAAAAACGGAGAAAATCGGGAAAAAAATGGCCAAAAAACAGGGAAAAATCGGATTTTAAAGGGTTAAAAATGGGTGAAATGAGGTTTGGGGTTACTGGTTTATACTGGTTTATACTGGTTTATACTGGTTTATACTGGTTTATACTGGTTTATACTGGTTTATACTGGTTTGTACTGGGAGGGCGTTTTGGGGCCATTTTAGGGATTTTTGGGGCAATTTTTGGGGGATTTGGGGCACAAAAAGGGTCAAAAATGGGGAAAAAATCGGATTTAGAGTCGGGTTTTGGTACTGGTTTATACTGGTTTGTACTGGTTTATACTGGTTTGTACTGGGAGGGGATTTTTGGGGATTTTGGGGGGAATTTTGGGGGGAATTTTGGGGTGAATTCGGGATTTTTGGGTTATTTTTGTGGAAAATTGGGGGATTTTAGGATATATTTTGGGATAAATTTGGGGAATGTTTTTGGGGTTATTTTTGAAGTGGATTTTGGGATAAATTTGGGAATAAATGTTCAAATTTTGGGGTGAATTTTGGGATTAATTTGGGATAAATTTTGGGATTTTGGGGTGAATTTTGCGATAAATTTTTGATAAATTTTGGGATTTTGCGGTGAATTTTGGAGTTAATTTTGGGGATTTTAGTGTATACTTTTGGGATAAATTTTGGGATAAATTTTAGGATTTTGGGGTGAATTTTTGATTTAATTTTGGGGATTTTAGTCTGTACTTTTGGGGTAAATTTGGGGAATTTTGGGATAAATTTGGGATAAATTTGGGATAAATTTTGGGGTGAATTTTGGAGTGAATTTTGGAGTGAATTTTGGGATAAATTTGGAGATTTTTTGGGATAAATTTGGGATAAATTTTTTAATTTTGGGGTGAATTTTTGAGCGAATTTTGGGGATTTTGGTGTGTACTTTTGGGATAAATTTTGGGATAAATTTGGGATAATTTTTTTGATTTTGGGGTGAATTTTGGAGTGAATTTTGGGGATTTTTGAGATAAATTTGGGAGAAATTTTGGGGATTTTTTTGTGTATTTTTGGGATAAATTTTGGGAGAAATTTGGGAATTTTGGTCTGTACTTTCGGGGTAAATTTTGGAATTTTTGGGATAAATTTTTGGATAAATTTTGGGAATTTTGCAGACTGGAACACGCTGATCGTGGGGAAGTTGTTGGGGAATATTTTGGGATAATTTTGAGGAATTTTGGGATTATTTTGAGACAAATTTTGGGAATTTTGCAGACTGGAACACGCTGATCCTGGTGAAGCTCTCGGGGGATTTTTTGGGGATAAATTTGGGAATTTTGGGATAATTTTGGGATAAATTTTGGGAATTTTGCAGACTGGAACACGCTGATCGTGGGGAAGTTGTTGAGGGATTTTTTGGGGATAAATTTGGGAATTTTGGGATAAATTTGGGATAAATTTTGGGAATTTTGCAGACTGGAACACGCTGATCGTGGGGAAGTTCTCGGGGGATTTTTTGGGGATAAATTTGGGAATTTTGGGATAAATTTTGGGATAAATTTGGGATAAATTTTGGGAATTTTCCAGACTGGAACACGCTGATCGTGGGGAAGTTCTCGGGGGATTTTTTGGGGATAAATTTGGGAATTTTGGGATAATTTTGGGATAAATTTTGGGAATTTTGCAGACTGGAACACGCTGATCGTGGGGAAGTTGTCGGGGGATTTTTTGGGGATAAATTTGGGAATTTTTGGGATAAATTTGGAATAAATTTTGGGATTTTGGGGTGAATTTTGGAGTGAATTTTGGGGATTTTGGTGTCTACTTTTGGGATAAATTTGGGGATTTTTGGAATAAATTTTGGGGATTTTGGTGTGTACTTTTGGGATAAATTTGGGGATTTTTGGGATAAATTTGGGATAAATTTTGGGGATTTTGGTGTGTACTTTTGGGATAAATTTTGGGATAAATTTGGGAGAAATTGGGGATAAATTTTGGGATTTTTGGGGTGAATTTTGGAGTGAATTTTGGGGATTTTGGTGTGTCCTTTTAGGATAAATTTGGGACAAATTTGGAATAAATTTGGGGAATTTTTGGGATAAATTTTGGGATAAATTTGGGGATTTTGGGGTGAATTTTTGAGTGAATTTTGGGGATTTTGGTGTTTACGTTTGGGATAAAATTGGGGGATTTTTTAGGATAAATTTGGGACAAATTTGGGATAAATTTTGAGGATTTTGGTGTGTAATTTTGGGATAAATTTGGGGTAAATTTTGGGATTTTGGAATGAATTTTGGAGCGAATTTTGGTGTGTACTTTTTGGATAAATTTTGGGATAAATTTGGGAATTTTGGGATAAATTTGGGATAAATTTTGGGAATTTTCCAGACTGGAACACGCTGATCGTGGGGAAGTTGTTGAGGGATTTTTTGGGGATAAATTTGGGAATTTTGGGATAATTTTGGGATAAATTTTGGGAATTTTCCAGACTGGAACACTCTGATCGTGGGGAAGTTGTCGCCGTGGATCCGCCCGGATTCGCCCCTGGAACACGTCCGGAAAAACTCCCAAAAGGTGAAATTTGGGCAATTTTGGGCAATTTTGGGGTGAATTTGAAATTTGTGGTGAATTTCGGGGTGAATTTTGGGGTTTTTTGGGGTGAATTTCGGGGTGAATTCTGGGGTTTTTGGGGCGGATTTCAGGGTGAATTTCGGGGCAGATTTTGGGTTTTTTTGGGGTGAATTTGGGTTTTTTTGGGGCAGATTTTGGGGTGAATTCCGGTGTTTTTTGGGGTGATTTTGGGGTGAATTTATGGTTTTTTGGGGCGGATTTTGAGGTGAATTTTGGGGTGATTTTTGGGGTGAATTTTGGCATTTTTGGGGTGAATTTTGGGGTTTTTGGGGTGAATTTTGGGGTTTTTTGGGGCGGATTTTGGGGTTTTTTGGGGTGAATTTCCGGGTGATTTTGAGGTGAATTTTGGGGTGAATTTTGGGGAGATTTTTTATTTTGAGGTGAATTTTGGGGTGAATTTCGGGGTGATTTCGGGGTGGATTTTGGGGTGAATTTTGGGTTTTTTGGGGCGGATTTTGGGGTGAATTCTGGGGTTTTTGGGGCGGATTTTAGGGTGAGTTTCGGGGCAGATTTTGGGTTTTTTTGGGGTGATTTTGGGGTGAATTTTGGGGTGGATTTTGAGGTGGATTTTAGAATTTTTTGGGGTGAATTTTGGGTTTTTTGGGGTGAATTTTGGGGTGAATTTTGGGGTGGATTTTGAGGTGGATTTTAGAATTTTTTGGGGTGAATTTTGGGTTTTTTGGGGTGAATTTGGGTTTTTTGGGTTGAGTTTTGGGGTGAATATTGGGTTTTTGGGGTGGATTTTGAGGTGAATTTTGGGTGGATGTTGAGGTTTTTTAGGGTGAATTTTGGGGTTTTTTGGGGTTTTTGGGGTGAATTCCGGTGTTTTTTTGGGGGTGAATTTTGGGGTGAATTCCAGTGTTTTTTGGGGCAGATTTTGGGGTGAATTTGGGGTTTTTTGGGGTGAATTTTGGGCTGAATTTCTGGGTGAATTCTTGGGTTTTTTGGGGTTATTTTGGGGTAAATTTTGGGGTGAATTTCAGCACGGATTTTGGGTTTTTTTGGGTTGAATTTCGGGGTTTTTTGGGGTGATTTTGGGCTGAATTTTGAGGTGAATTTTGGGTCAATTTTGAGGTGGATTTTGAGGTGAATTTGGAGTGAATTTTGGGGTTTTTTGGGGTGATTTTGGGCTGAATTTCAGGGTGTTTGTTGGGGGTGAATTTTGGTGTTTTTTGGGGCTGATTTGGGGCTGAATTTTGGGTTTTTTGGGGTTAATTTTGAGTGAATTTCGGGGTTTTTTGGGGTGGATTTTGAGCTGAATTTTGGGGGTTTTTGGGGTCGAATTTGGGTTTGTTTGGGGCGGATTTCGGGTGAATTTTGAGGTGAATTTCAGGGCAGATTTTGGTCTTTTTTGTGGTGAATTTTGGGGTGAATGTGGGTTTTTTGGGGCAGATTTTGGGCTGAATTTTGGCTTTTTTGGGTGGATTTCGGGTTGAATTTTGAGGTGAATTTGAGGTGAATTTTGGGCTGAATTTTGGATTTTTTGGGGTGGAATTTTGGTTTTTTTGGGCTGAATTTTAGGTGGAGTTTGAGGTGAATTTCGGGGTGATTTTGGGCTGAATTTCGGGGTGGACTTTGAGGTGAATTTGGGGTGAATTTTGGGCTGAATTTTGTTGTTTTTTGGGGTGAATTTGGATTTTTTTGGGGTGGATTTTGGGGTGAATTTCAGTGTTTTTTGGGCTGAATTTTGGGGTGTACTTTGTGGTGAATTTGGGTTTTTTTTGGGGTGATTTGGGGGTTTTTGGAGGTGATTTTGGGGTGAATTTTGGGGTGTTTGGGGTGATTCTTGGGTGGACTTTAGGGTGAATTTTGGGGTGGATTTTGGGGTGAATTTTGGGGTGCATTTTGGGGTGAATTTTGGGGTGAATTTTGGTGGTTTTGGGGGCGTATTTTGGGCTGAATTTTTGCTTTTTTGGGCAAATTTTGAGGTGAATTTCGGGCTGAATTTTATGGTGAATTTGGTGTGAATTTGGGCTGAATTTTGGGGTAAATTTCTGTGTTTTTTGCCCGCAGGCGCTGCGCCAGGAACTGGATTTCGGCGCCTACCTCGGCCTCGCCGCTCACCTGGTGCCCCTCAGGGGACCCCACAACCCCAACCTGGCCCGGGGGCTCAGCGCCCACCTGCACAGCGGCCACCACGCCACACAGGTACTGGGTGAACTGGTTTGGACTGGGAGGGACTGGGAGGGGAAAAAACGGGGAAAAAACGCGAAAAAATGGGGGAAAAATGCGAAAAAACGGGGAAAAAATGTGAGAAAAATGTGAAAAAACAGGGAAAAAATGGGGATGAAAGGGTTAAAAATGGAGGTTTATACTGGTTTGTACTGGTTTGGACTGGTTTGTACTGGGAGGGACTGGGAGGAGAAAAAACGGGGAAGAAACGTGAAAAAATGGGGGAAAAATGCGAAAAAATGGAGAAAAAATACGAAAAAATGGGAGAAAAATGTGAAAAAATGGGGAAAAAATGGGGATGAAAGGGTTAAAAATAGTGGGATTTGGTACTAGTTTGTACTGGTTTATACTGGTTTGGACTGGTTTGGACTGGGAGGAAAAATGGGGAAAAATGATAAAAAAATAGGGAAAAATGAGAAAAAAAATGGGGGAAAATGGGCAAGAAGGGGTGAAAAATGGAAAAGAAAGGGTTAAAAATGTGGAGTTGGTACTGGTTTGTACTGGTTTATACTGGGAGGGACTGGGAGGGAAAAATGGGGGAAAAACGTGAAAAAACAGGGGAAAAATGCGAAAAAATGGGGAAGAAATGTGAAAAAACGGGAAAAAACGCTAAAAAATTGGGAAGAAAGGGTTAAAATGGTGGGACTTGGTACTGGTTTGTACTGGTTTATACTGGGAGGGACTGGGAGGGGAAAAAACGGGAAAAAAACGCGAAAAAACGGGGAAAAAATGCGAAAAAACGAAAAAATGTGAAAAAAGGGGGAAGAAAGGGTTAAAAATGGAGGTTTATACTGGTTTGGACTGGTTTATACTGGTTTGGACTGGTTTGTACTGGGAGGGGAAAAACGGGGGGAAAAATGCGAAAAAACGGGGAAAAAACGCGAAAAAACGGGGAAAAATGTGAAAAAACGGGGAAAAATGAAAAAAAATGGGGAAGAAAGGGTTAAAAATGGCGGGATTTGGTACTGGTTTATACTGGTTTGGACTGGTTTGGTACTGGTTTGGACTGGTTTATACTGGGAGGGACTGGGAGGGGAAAAATGGGGAAAAAATGGGGAAAAATGAGAAAAAAATGGAGAAAAATGGGGAAGAAAGGGTAAAAATGGGTTGAAAATGGGGAGAAAAGGGTTAAAAATGGGGGGTTTGTACTGGTTTATACTGGTTTATACTGGGAGGGACTGGGAGGTACTGGGAGGGGAAAAATGTGAAAAAATGGGAAAAAAAGGCAAAAAAACGGGGAAAAAATGGAAAAAATGGGAAAAATGCGAAAAAAATGGGGAAGAAAGGGTTAAAAATTGGGAGAAAAGGGTTAAATGGGGGGTTTGGTACTGGTTTGTACTGGGAGGGAACTGGGAGGGAACTGGGAGGGACTGGGAGGGGAAAAAATGGGAAAAATGAGAAAAAACGGGGAAAAAATGCGAAAAAATGGGGAAAAAATGCGAAAAAAATGTGAAAAATGGGGAAAAAATGGGGATGAAAGGGTTAAAAATAGTGGGATTTGGTACTGGTTTATACTGGTTTATACTGGGAGGGACTGGGAGGGGAAAAAATGGGGAAAAAACGCGAAAAAACGGGGAAAAAATGTGAAAAAACAGGGAAAAAATGGGGAAAAAATGGGAAAAATGGGGATGAAAGGGTTAAAAATAGTGGGATTTGGTACTGGTTTGTACTGGGAGGGACTGGGAGGGACTGGGAGGGGGAAAATGGGGAAAAATGGGGAAAACGCGAAAAAACGGGGAAAAAACGGGGAAAAAATGTGAAAAACGGGGAAGAAAGGGTTAAAATGGAAAAGAAAGGGTTAAAATTGTGGTTATTTGGTACTGGTTTGGACTGGTTTATAGTGGTTTGGACTGGTTTTACTGGGAGGGACTGGGAGGGGAAAAACGGGGAAAAAATGTGAAAAAACGGGGAAAAAACGGGAAAAAATGGGGAAAAAATGCGAAAAAATGGGGGGAAAAGGGTTAAAATGGCGGGATTTGGTACTGGTTTGTACTGGTCCATACTGGTTTATACTGGTTGTTACCAATTTTTTCAATTTTTTACCGGGTTTTTTTGGTCCATACTGGTCCATACTGGTCCATACTGGTTTATACTGGTTTATACTGGTCCATACTGGTCCATACTGGTCCATACTGGTTTATACTGGTCCATACTGGTCCATACTGGTCCATCCTGGTTTATACTGGTCCATACTGGTTTATACTGGTCCATCCTGGTTTATACTGGTCCATACTGGTTTTTACTGGTCCATACTGGTCCATACTGGTCTATACTGGTTCATACTGGTTTATACTGGTCCATACTGGTTTATACTGGTCCATACTGGTTTATACTGGTCTATACTGGTCCATACTGGTTTATACTGGTCCATACTGGTTTAAACTGGTCTATACTGGTCCATACTGGTTTATACTGGTCCATACTGGTCCATACTGGTCCATACTGGTTTATACTGGTTTATACTGGTTTATACTGGTCCATACTGGTCCCTACTGGTTTATACTGGTCCATGCTGGTCCATACTGGTCCATACTGGTCCATACTGGTCCATACTGGTCCATACTGGTTTATACTGGTCCATACTGGTCCATACTGGTCCATACTGGTCTATACTGGTCCTTACTGGTCCATACTGGTCTATACTGGTCCATACTGGTCCATACTGGTTTATACTGGTCCATACTGGTTTATACTGGTCCATACTGGTTTATACTGGTTTATACTGGTTTATACTGGTCCATACTGGTTTATACTGGTCCATACTGGTTTATACTGGTTTATACTGGTTTATACTGGTCCATACTGGTTTATACTGGTCCATACTGGTTTATACTGGTTTATACTGGTTTATACTGGTCCATACTGGTTTATACTGGTCCATACTGGTCCATACTGGTTTAAACTGGTCCATACTGGTCCATACTGGTCCATACTGGTTTATACTGGTCCATACTGGTCCATACTGGTCCATACTGGTCCATACTGGTCCATACTGGTTTAAACTGGTCCATACTGGTCCATACTGGTCCATACTGGTTTATACTGGTCCATACTGGTCCATACTGGTTTATACTGGTCCATACTGGTCCATACTGGTCCATACTGGTCCATACTGGTTTATACTGGTCCATACTGGTCCATACTGGTCCATACTGGTTTATACTGGTCCATACTGGTTTATACTGGTCCATACTGGTTTAAACTGGTCCATACTGGTCCATACTGGTTTATACTGGTCCATACTGGTCCATACTGGTCCATACTGGTTTATACTGGTCCATACTGGTCCATACTGGTCCATACTGGTCCATACTGGTTTATACTGGTCCATACTGGTCCATACTGGTCCATACTGGTTTATACTGGTCCATACTGGTCCATACTGGTTTATACTGGTCCGTACTGGTTTCCCAGTTCTGGGTCCAGGTGCCGCTGGTGCCCCCTGAGGAGAGCCGCGATGACGTCATCGGGAACGAGGCCCCGCCCCCCAGCGGAGACGAGGAGAACACCTGGGAGTGGTGAGGGAATGGGGGAAAAAAGCGGGATTTTGGGAAAAATGGGGGAAAAATGGGGAAAAAACGGGGAAAAAACGGGGAAAAATGGGGGAAAAAATGGGGGAAAATGGGGAAAAATGGGGGAAAATGGGGGGAAAAATGGGGGAAAAATGGGGGAAAAAAGGGAAAAAATGGGGGAAAATGGGGAAAAAATGGGGGAAAATGGGGGAAATGGGGGAAAAATGGGAGGAAAATGGGGAAAAATGGGAAAATGGGGGGGAAATGGGGGAAAAAATGGGGAAAAAAGGGCAATAAAGAGGGAAAAATGGGGAAAAAAACAGGGATTTTGGGAAAAAGGGGGAAAAATGGGGAAAATGGGGAAAAAATGGGGGAAAAAATGGGGGAAAAATGGGGATAAAATGGGGAAAAAAAAAGGGAAAAAAAGGAAAAAAATGGGGGGGAAATGGGGGAAATTGGGGGGGAAATGGGGGGAAATGAGGGAAAATAGGGGGAAAAAATAGGGATTTTGGGAAAAATGGGGAAAATGGGGGATAAATGGGGAGAAAATGGGGATTTTGGGAAAAATGGGGAGAAATGGGGATAAATGGGGGGGAAATGGGGAAAAATGGGGGAAAACCAGGGATTTTGGGAAAAACGGGGAAAAAAATGGGATTTTGGGAAAAAAGGGGGAAAAACAGCAAAAAATGGGGATTTTGGGGAAAACGGGGAAAAACGGGGGAAATGGGGGAAAAAACGGGGATTTTGGAAGAAATGGGGATAAAATGGGGAAAAAAAGGGAAAAAATGGGGGGGAAATGGGGGAAAATGGGGATTAAATGGGGAAAAAGAGAAAAATGGGGGGAAAAACAGGGATTATGGGAAAAATGGGGGAAAACGGGATTTTGGGAAAAATGGGGGAAAATGGGGAAAAACGGGAGAAAATGGGGATAAATGGGGGAAAAACGGGGATTTTGGGAAAAATGGGGGAAAATGGGGGAAAAATGGGGGAGAAAATGGGGGAAAAAGGGCAAAGAACGGGGAAAAAAGGGGAAAAAATGGGGAAAAAATGTGGGAAAATGGGGATTTTGGGAAAAAATTGGGAAAAATGGGGATTTTGGGAAAAACGGGGACACAAATGGCAAAAAACGGGGATTTTGGGGAAAAATGGGGGAAAAACAGCAAAAAAAACGGGGAAAAATGGGGGGAAAAACGGGGATTTTGTGAAAAATGGGGGGGAAATGGGAAAAATTGGGAAAACAGCAAAAAACTGGGAAAAAATGTGATTTTCGGAAAAAATGGGGGAAAAAAGCGGGATTTTGGGAAAAAATGGGGGAAAATGGGGGAAAAAGCGGGATTTTGGGAAAAATGGGAATGGGGAAACAACTGGGGAAAAAATGGGGGAAAATGGGGAATAAATGGGGGGAAAATGGGGGAAAAAAGTGGGATTTTGGGAAAAATGGGAAAAATGGGATTTTTGGAAAAAATGGAAATGGGGGAAAAAAGCGGGATTTCAGAAAAAATGGGGGGGCAAAGCGGGATTTGGGGGAAAAATGGGGATTTTGGGGAAAAATTGGGACAAAACAGCAAAAAAAGGGGAAAAATGGGGGGAAAAATCACAGATTTTGGGAAAAATGGGGAAAAAATGAGGAAAAAAGCGGGATTTGGGGAAAAATGGGGACAAAACAGCAAAAAACGGGGAAAAATGGGAGAAAAACAGGGATTTTGAGAAAAATGGGGAAAAATGAATTTTGGGAAAAAATGGGGAGAAAGTGGGGGGAAAAAAGCGGGATTTTAGGAAAAAATGGGAAAAAAACGAGATTTTTAGAAAAACTGGGGAAAAAATGGGGGGAAAAGGAAAAAACGGAAAAAACAGCAAAAAACAGGGAAAAAATGGGGGAAAAGGTGGGATTTTGGGAAAAACGGGAAAAATGGGGATTTTTGGAAAAATGGGGGGAAAACATGGATTTTGGCAAAAAATGCGTGGAAATTTGGAAAAAAATGGGGATTTTGGGAAAAACAGAAAAAATGGGGGGGAAATGGATTTTGGGAAAAACGGGGAAAAAAACAGCAAAAAATGGGGAAAAAAACGGGGATTTTGGGAAAAAATGGGGGGAAATGGGGAAAAACGGGGATTTTGGGAGAAAAACTTTGGGGCGCATTTTGGGGTGTATTTGGGTGATTTTGGGGTCCATTTTGGGTAATTTTGGGGTGATTTTGGGTAATTTTGAGGGTGCATTTTGGGCTGTATTTAGAAGATTTTGGGGTGATTTTGGGGTGGATTTTGGTGTGTATTTGGGTGATTTTTAGGGTGCATTTTGGGGTGAATTTTGGGGTGATTTTGGGTAATTTTGGAGTCCATTTTGGGGTGATTTTGGGCTGTATTTGGGGTGCATTTTGGGGTTAATTTGGGTAATTTTGGGGTGCATTTTGGGGTACATTATGGGCTGTATTTGGGTGATTTTGGGGTGATTTTGGGCTGTATTTGTGTGATTTTGGGGTGCATTTTGGGCTGTATTTTGGTGATTTTGGGGTACATTTTGGGCTTTATTTGGGTGATTTTGAGGTGCATTTTGGGCTGTATTTGGGGTGATTTTGGGGTAATTTTGGGGTCCATTTTGGGGTAATTTTGGGAAATTTTGGGGTGCATTTTGGGGTATATTTGGGTGATTTTGGGCTGTATTTGGGGTGAATTTGGGTAATTTTGGGGTGAATTTTTGGCTGTATTTGGGTGATTTTGGGGTGAATTTTGGTGTGTATTTTCGGTTGTATTTAGAAGTTTTTGGGGTCATTTTGGGGTGTATTTAGGTGATTTTTGGGGTGATTTTGGGGTGTGTTTGGGTGATTTTGGGGTGCATTATGGGCTGTATCTGGGCTGTTTTCGGGGCGATTTTGGGTGATTTTGGGGTGATTTTGGGTAATTTTGGGGCGCGTTTTGGGGTGATTTTCGGTGATTTTGGGGTGCATTTTGGGCTCATTTTGGACTGTATTTTGGGTGATTTTTGGGGTGCATTTTGGGCTGAGTTTTGGGGTGTATTTAGGGGATTTTGGGGTGCATTTTTGGGTACATTATGGGGTGTATTTGGGGGGCATTTTGGGCTGTATTTGGGGTGATTTTGGGTAATTTTAGGGTGCATTTTGGGGTGATTTTGGGTAATTTTGGGGTGTATTTGGGTGATTTTTGGAGTGAATTTTGGGCTGTATTTTTGGTCATTTTGGGTAATTTTGGGGTGCATTTTGGGCTGTATTTGGGGTATTTTGGGGTGATTTTGTGTAATTTTGGGGCGCATTTTGGGCTGTATTTTGGGTGATTTTGGGGCACATTTTGGGCTGTATTTGGGTAATTTTGGGGTGTATTTTGGGGTGATTTTGGGCTGTATTTGGGTGATTTTGGGGTGAATTTTTGGGTGATTTTGGGTAATTTTGGGGCGCATTTTTGGGTGATTTTGGCTAATTTTGTGGTGCATTTTGGGCTGCATTTTGGATGTATTTTGGGCTGTATTTGGGGTGATTTTGGTTAATTTGGGGTTTTTTCTCCCTCCCCTCAGGTGGCACAACTTCCGCACCCTCCTGGACTACAACAAACGAGTGGCGCTCGGTGAGGGCGGGGCCTGAACCGCGGGGCGGGGCTTATGCAAATCAGGGGGCGGGGTTTATGTGGAGGGGCGGAGCTAACTTGGGAGGGGGCGGGGCTAACATGGAAGGGGCGTGGCTTCAACTGAGGGAGTGTGGTTTATCTGGGAGGGGGCGTGGTTTCAGCTAAAGGGGGCGTGGCTTCCTTTGAGTGACAGTGGTTTATCTGGGAGGGGGCGGGGCTTCAGCTAAAGGGGGTAGGGCTTAACCTGAGGGGTTTATACTGGTTTATACTGGTTTATACTGGTTTGTATTGGTCCATACTGGTTTATACTGGTCTATACTGGTTTGTACTGGTTTATACTGGTCCAAACTGGTTTATACTGGTTTATACTGGTTTATGCTGGTTTATACTGGTCCAAACTGGTTTATACTGGTTTATACTGGTTTATACTGGTCTAAACTGGTTTATACTGGTCCAAACTGGTTTATACTGGTTTATACTGGTTTATGCTGGTTTATTCTGGTCTGTATTGGTTTATACTGGTTTATACTGGTTTATACTGGTCTATACTGGTTTATACTGGTCTATACTGGTTGATATTGGTTTCTATTGGTCCATACTGGTCCGTACTGGTTTATACTGGTCTATACTGGTTTATACTGGTTTATACTGGTTTATACTGGTCCAAACTGGTTTATACTGGTTTATACTGGTTTATGCTGGTTTATACTGGTCCAAACTGGTTTATACTGGTTTATACTGGTTTATACTGGTCTAAACTGGTTTATACTGGTCCAAACTGGTTTATACTGGTTTATACTGGTTTATGCTGGTTTATTCTGGTCTGTATTGGTTTATACTGGTTTATACTGGTTTATACTGGTCTATACTGGTTTATACTGGTCTATACTGGTTGATATTGGTTTCTATTGGTCCATACTGGTCCGTACTGGTTTATACTGGTCTATACTGGTTTATACTGGTTTATACTGGTTTATACTGGTTTATATTGATTTTTATGGGGTTTTGTTGGGTTTTAACTGGGTTTTACTGGTTTTTACTGGTTTATATTGGTTTATACTGGTTTATACTGGTTTATACTGGTTTATACTGGTTTATACTGGTTTTTATGGGTTTTTATGAGTTTTTATTGGGTTTTTACTGGTTTATACTGGTCCATACTGGTTTATACTGGTTTTTATGGGTTTTTATGGGTTTTTATGGGTTTTTATGGGTTTTTCTGGTTTATACTGGTCCATACTGGTTTATACTGGTCCATACTGGTTTATACTGGTTTATACTGGTTTTCAGCCTTGGAACTGGGCCTGGACCTGCCCTCCCCCGCGGCCCTGACTGGGTTATACTGGGTTATACTGGTTTATACTGGTTTTTACTGGTTTCTTTGGGTTTTTATGGGTTTTTTGGGGTTTTTTGGGGTTTTACTGGTTTATACTGGTTTATACTGGTTTATACTGGTTTTTATCAGTTTTTATGGTTTTTTATGGGGTTTTTTTGGGTTATACTGGTCCATACTGGTTTATACTGGTTTATACTGGTTTTCAGCCCTGGAACTGGGCCAGGACCTGCCCTCCCCCGCAGCCCTGACTGGTTTATACTGGTTTATACTGGTTTCTATAGGTTTTTATGGGTTTTTATGGGGTTTTTTTGGGTTGTACTGGTCCATACTGGTTCATACTGGTTTATACTGGTTTATACTGGTTTGTACTGGTTTTCAGCCCTGGAACTGGGCTTGGACCTTCCCTCCCCCGTGGCCCTGACTGGGTTATACTGGTTTATACTGGTTTATACTGGTTTCTATAGGTTTTAATGGGTTTTTATGGGGTTTTTTTGGGTTTTACTGGTCCATACTGGTCCATACTGGTTTATACTGGTTTTTACTGGTTTATACTGGTTTTCAGCCCTGGAACTGGGCCCGGACCTGCCCTCCCCCGCGGCCCTGACTGGTTTATACTGGTTTATACTGGTTTTTATGATTTTTTAATGGGTTTTTATGGGGTTTTTTTGGTTTATACTGGTCCATACTGGTCCATACTGGTCCATACTGGTTCATACTGGTTTATACTGGTTTTTACTGGTTTTCAGCCCTGGAACTGGGCCCGGACCTGCCCTCCCCCGCAGCCCTGGCCCGTTGGTTGGGTGAACCCGTACGTGCCGCCTTCCTCCCCACCCGCCTCTTCCTCACCAACAAAAAAGGGTTCCCCGTGCTGGGCCGAGGCCACCAGCGCCTGCTGGGACAGCTCCTCAAGGTACTGGTTTATACTGGTTTGTACTGGTTTATACTGGGAGGGACTGGGAGGGAAAAACGGGGAAAAAATGGGGGAAAAACGGCAAAAAACGGGCAAAAAATGGGTGAGAAATGGGGAAAAAAGGGTTAAAAAGGGGATTTGGGTTACTGGTTTATACTGGTTTATACTGGTTTATACTGGTTTATACTGGGGGTTACTGGTTTGTACTGGGAGGGACTGGGAAGGGGAAAATGGGGAAAAAATGGGGCAAAAACGGGGCAAAAAGGGCGAAAAACGGGCAAAAAATGGGCGAGAAATGGGAAAAATGGGTTAAAAAAGGGTTAAAAAGGGGATTTGGGGTACTGGTTTATACTGGTTTATACTGGTTTGAGACTGGGGGTTACTGGTTTATACTGGGAGGGACTGGGAGGGGAAAAACAGGAAAAAAAGGGCGAAAAACGGGCAAAAAATGGGTGAGAAATGGCGAAAAAAATGGTTAAAAAGGGTATTTGGGGGAACTGGTTTATACTGGTTTGTACTGGTTTATACTGGTTTGGGACTGGGGGTTACTGGTTTGGACTGGGAGGGACTGGGAGGGGGAAAATGGGGGGAAAATGGGGCAAAAAGGGCGAAAAACGGGCAAAAAATGGGTGAGAAATGGCGAAAAAATGGTTAAAAAGGGTATTTGGGGGAACTGGTTTATACTGGTTTATACTGGTTTGGGACTGGTTTGTACTGGTTTGTACTGGGAGGGACTGGGAGGGGAAAAATGGGGAAAAAACGGGGAAAAAACGGCAAAAAACGGGTAAAAAATGGGTGAGAAATGGGGAAAAAAGGGTTAAAAATGGTTAAAAAGGGGATTTGGGGTACTGGTTTATACTGGTTTGTACTGGTTTATACTGGGAGGGACTGGGAACGGAAAAATGGGGAAAAAACGGGGCAAAAATGGCGAAAAACGGGCAAAAAATGGGTGAGAAATGGGAAAAAAGGGTTAAAAAGGGGATTTGGGTTACTGGTTTATACTGGTTTGTACTGGTTTGTACTGGTTTATACTGGGGGTTACTGGTTTGGACTGGGAGGGACTGGGAGGGGAAAAACGGGGAAAAAACGGCAAAAAACGGGCAAAAAATGGGTGAGAAATGGGGAAAAAAGGGTTAAAAATGGGTTAATAAAGGGTTAAAAAGGGGATTTGGGGTACTGGTTTATACTGGTTTGTACTGGTTTATACTGGTTTATACTGGGGGTTACTGGTTTGGACTGGGAGGGGCAGAATGGGGAAAAACGGGGCAAAAATGGTGAAAAACGGGTAAAAAATGGGTGAGAAATGGGGAAAAAAGGGTTAAAAAAGGGTTAAAATGGGGATTTGGGTTACTGGTTTATACTGGTTTATACTGGTTTATACTGGTTTGGGACTGGGGGTTACTGGTTTGGACTGGGAGGGGTCAAAGCAGGAAAAAATGGGGGAAAAAGGACAAAAAATGGGCAAAAAATGGGGAAAAAGGGTTAAAAATGGGTTAAAAAGGGGATTTGGGTTACTGGTTTGTACTGGTTTGTACTGGTTTATACTGGTTTGGGACTGGGGGTTACTGGTTTGGACTGGGAGGGACTGGGAGGGGGAAAATGGGGAAAAAATGGGGCAAAAAGGGGAAAAAATGGCAAAAAACGGTTTATACTGGTTTATACTGGTCTATACTGGTTTTTACTGGTTTTTACTGGTTTTTTCCCAGCTGGACGTGCAGATCATCGTGCAGGGCACTGGTTTATACTGGTTTATACTGGTTTATACCACCATGTATTATTACTATATATGGCCGTATATTGCTGTATACTGGTTTATACTGGTTTATACTGGTTCATACTGGTTCATACTGGTTTATACTGGTTTTTACTGGTTTCTCCCCAGCTGGACGTGCAGATCATCATGGAGGGTGCGCCCTGGCACTGGTTTATACTGGTTTATACTGGTTTATACTGGTGCATACCACCATGTATCATTGCCATATATTACTGTATATTACTCTATACTGGTTTATACTGGTCCATACTGGTCCATACTGGTTTATACTGGTTTATACTGGTGTATACCACCATATATCATTGTCATACATGGCTGTATATTACTGTATATTGCTCTATACTGGTTTATACTGGTTCATACTGGTTTATACTGGTTTATACTGGTTTTTTCCCAGCTGGACGTGCAGATCATCGTGCAGGGCGCCCCCCGGCACTGGTTTATACTGGTTTATACTGGTATATACCACCATGTATTATTACCATATAAGACCATATATTACTGTATATTACTGTATACTGGTTTATACTGGTTCATACTGGTTTTTACTGGTTTATACTGGTTCATACTGGTTTTTACTGGTTTTTTCCCAGCTGGACGTGCAGATCATCGTGCAGGGCACTGGTTTATACTGGTTTATACTGGTTTATACTGGTGCATACCACCATGTATTATTACCGTATACCACTGTATATTGCTGTATATTGGTTTATACTGGTCTATACTGGTTTATACTGGTCCGTACTGGTTTATACTGGTTTTTACTGGTTTTTACTGGTTTTTACTGTTTTTTTCCGCAGCTGGACGTGCAGATCATCATGCAGGGCACTGGTCTATACTGGTTTATACTGGTTTATACTGGTGCATACCACAATGTATTATTACCGTATATTACTGTATATTGCTCTATACTGGTCTATACTGGTTTATACTGGTTTATACTGGTTTTTACTGGTTTTTTCCCAGCTGGACGTGCAAATCATCGTGCAGGGCGCTGGTTTATACTGGTTTATACTGGTTTATACTGGTGCATACCACCATGTATCATTGTCATATATTACTGTATATTGCTCTATACTGGTTTATACTGGTCTATACTGGTCCATACTGGTTTATACTGGTTTATACTGGTTTTTACTGGTTTTTCCTCAGCTGGACGTGCAGATCATCGTGCAGGGCACTGGTTTATACTGGTTTATATTGGTTTATATCACAATGTATTATTGCCATACACAGCCATATATTACTGTATATTGCTCTATACTGGTTTATACTGGTTTATACTGGTTTATACTGGTTTATACTGGTTTATACTGGTTTTTACTGGTTTTCTCCCCAGCTGGACGTGCAGATCATCGTGCAGGGCACTGGTTTATACTGGTTTATACTGGTCTATACCACCATATATCATTGCCATACACGGCCGTATATTACTGTATATTACTCTATACTGGTCCATACTGGTTCATACTGGTTTATACTGGTTTTTACTGGTTTTTTCGCAGCTGGACGTGCAGATCATCGTGCAGGGCGCACCCTGGCACTGGTTTATACTGGTTTATACTGGTTTATACCACCATGTATCATTGCTATACACGGCCATATATTACTGTATATTGCTGTATACTGGTCCATACTGGTTTATACTGGTTCATACTGGTTTTTACTGGTTTCTCCCCAGCTGGACGTGCAGATCATCGTGCAGGGCACTGGTTTATACTGGTTTATACTGGTTTATACTGGTGCATACCACCATGTAACATTCCCATACATGGCCGTATATTACTGTATATTGCTGTATACTGGTTTATACTGGTTTATACTGGTTTATACTGGTTTTTACTGGTTTTTCCCCAGCTGGACGTGCAGATCATCGTGCAGGGCACTGGTTTATACTGGTGCATACTGGTGCATACCACCATGTATTATTACCGTATACCACTGTATATTGCTGCATACTGGTTTATACTGGTTCATACTGGTTTTTACTGGTTTATACTGGTTTTTCCCCAGCTGGACGTGCAGATCATCGTGCAGGGCGCCCCCCGGCACTGGTTTATACTGGTTTATACTGGTATATACCCCCATGTATCATTGCCATATATGACCATATATTACTGTATATTGCTGTATACTGGTCTATACTGGTTCATACTGGTTTATACTGGTTTATACTGGTTTTTACTGGTTTCTCCCCAGCTGGACGTGCAGATCATCGTGCAGGGCGCCCCCCGGCACGGCGGCCGCCCCCTGGCCGCGTACCTGCAGTACCTGGAGCACCTGGGCCAGCACCGGCCCCCCCCCTCGGCCTACGAGCTCTACGCCCGCGGCTACGAGGATTACCTGCAGAGCCCGCTCCAGGTGAGCTCCCAGTTCATCCCAGTATAAACCAGTAACCCCCCAGTGACCCCCCTGTGACCTCCCAGTACAGCCCAGTAACTCCCAGTAACCAGAAACCCCAAACCAGTAACTTCCAGTAAGGGAAATCCCCAAACCAGTAACTCCCAGTAAGGGAAAACCCCAAACCAGTAACTCCCAGTGACCCCAAACCCCCTCCCAGTTCATCCCAGTTCATCCCAGTATAAACCAGTAACCCCAGAGTCCATCCCAGTACAAACCAGTAACAAAAAACCCCAAACCAGTACAAACCAGTAAGGGAAAACCCTGAACCAGTAACTCCCAGTAAGGGAAAACCCATTCCCAGTTCATCCCAGTGACCCCAAAATCCCCTCCCAGTTCATCCCAGTATAAACCAGTAACCAAAAACCCCAAACCAGTAACCAAAAACCCCAAACCAGTAACCAAAAACCCCAAACCAGTAACTCCCAGTAACCCCAAATCCCCTCCCAGTTCATCCCAGTCCATCCCAGTATAAACCAGTAACCCCAGAGCCCATCCCAGTACAAACCAGTAACCCCAGAGCCCATCCCAGTACAGCCCAGTAACCAAAAACCCCAAACCAGAAACCAGAAACCCCAAACCAGTAACTCCCAGTAACGAGGATTACCTGCAGAGCCCCCTCCAGGTGAGACCAGTTCATCCCAGTATAAACCAGTAACCCACTGGGAACCTCCCAGTAACCTCCCAGTATAGCCCAGTAACTCCCAGTAACCAAAAACCCCAAACCAGTAAGTCCCAGTAAGCAAAAACCCCAAACCAGTAACTCCCAGTAACCCCAAATCCCCTCCCAGTCCATCCCAGTACAAACCAGTAACCCCTGAGCCCATCCCAGTATAAACCAGTAACCAAAAACCCCAAACCAGTAACCAAAACCCCAAACCAGTAACTCCCAGTAACCAAAAACCCCAAACCAGTAACCACAAACCCCAAACCAGTAACTCCCAGTAACCCCAAAATCCCCTCCCAGTTCATCCCAGTCCATCCCAGTTTGGTCCCAGTTCATCCTAGTCCATCCCAGTACAAACCAGTAACCTCAGAACCCATCCCAGTATAAACCAGTAACCAAAAACCCCAAACCAGTAACCAAAACCCCAAACCAGTAACTCCCAGTAACCCCAAAATCCCCTCCCAGTTCATCCCAGTCCGTCCCAGTATAAACCAGTAAAAGAAAACCCCAAACCAGTACAAACCAGTAACTAAAACCCCAAACCAGTTACCAAAACCCCCAAACCAGTAACCAAAACCCCAAACCAGTAACTCCCAGTAACGAGGATTACCTGCAGAGCCCGCTCCAGGTGAGCTCCCAGTTCATCCCAGTATAAACCAGTAACCCACTGGGAACCCCCCAGTAACATCCCAGTACAGCCCAGTAACTCCCAGTAACAAAAAACCCCAAACCAGTAACTTCCAGTAAGGGAAATCCCCAAACCAGTACAAACCAGTAAGGGAAAACTCATTCCCAGTTCATCCCAGTGACCCCAAAATCCCCTCCCAGTTCATCCCAGTCCATCCCAGTATAAACCAGTAACCCCAGAGCCCATCCCAGTATAAACCAGTAACCAAAAACCCCAAACCAGTAACTCCCAGTAACGAGGATTACCTGCAGAGCCCGCTCCAGGTGAGACCAGTTCATCCCAGTATAAACCAGTAACCCACTGGGAACCTCCCAGTACAGCCCAGTAACTCCCAGTAACCAAAAACCCCAAACCAGTAACTCCCAGTAAGGGAAATCCCCAAACCAGTAACTCCCAGTAACGAGGATTACCTGCAGAGCCCGCTCCAGGTGAGCTCCCAGTTCATCCCAGTATAAACCAGTAACCCCCCAGTGACCTCCCAGTAACCTCCCAGTACAGCCCAGTAACCGAAAACCCCAAACCAGTAACAAAAATCCCCAAACCAGTAACTCCCAGTAACCAAAAACCCCAAACCAGTAACTCCCAGTAACCCCAAAATCCCCTCCCAGTTCATCCCAGTTCATCCCAGTATAAACCAGTAACCCCAGAGCCCATCCCAGTATAAACCAGTAACCAAAAACCCCAAACCAGTAACTCCCAGTAACCAAAAACCCCAAACCAGTAACCAAAAACCCCAAACCAGTAACAAAAACCCCAAACCAGTAACTCCCAGTAACGAGGATTACCTGCAGAGCCCGCTCCAGGTGAGCTCCCAGTTCATCCCAGTATAAACCAGTAACCCCCCAGTGACCTCCCAGTAACGTCCCAGTAACCTCCAGTACAGCCCAGTAACCAAAAACCCCAAACCAGTAACCAAAAACCCCAAACCAGTAACCCCAAAATCCCCTCCCAGTTCATCCCAGTCCATCCCAGTTTGGTCCCAGTCCATCCCAGTACAAACCAGTAACCCCAGAGCCCATCCCAGTACAAACCAGTAACCAAAAACCCCAAACCAGTAACTCCCAGTAACCAAAAACCCCAAACCAGTAACAAAAAATCCCAAACCAGTAACTCCCAGTAAGGGAAAACTCATTCCCAGTTCATCCCAGTATAAACCAGTAACCCCAGAGCCCATCCCAGTATAAACCAGTAACCAAAAACCCCAAACCAGTACAAACCAGTAAGGGAAAACCCCAAACCAGTAACTCCCAGTAACCAAAAACCCCAAACCAGTAACCAAAAACCCCAAACCAGTAACTCCCAGTAACCCCAAAATCCCCTCCCAGTTCATCCCAGTTCATCCCAGTACAAACCAGTAACCCCAAACCCCCTCCCAGTACAAACCAGTTTGGTCCCAGTTCATCCCAGGTGGATTTTGGGTCAATTTTTGGATGAATTTTTGATGAATTTTGAGTCAATTTTTTCTGAATTTTTGGTGAATTTTTGTCAATTTTTGGGTGAATTTTTGTGAATTTTGGGTCAATTTTTGGGTGAATTTTGGGTCAATTTTGGGTCAATTTTTTTGTGACTTTTCAGTGAATTTTGGGTCAATTTTTTGTGATTTTTTTGTCGATTTTGGATCAATTTTTTGTGAATTTTGGGTCAATTTTTTGTGGTTTTTAATGTAAATTTTCTGTGAATTTTGGGTCAATTTTTTTGTGATTTTTTTGTAAATTTTGGGTGAATTTTGAGTCAATTTTTTGGTGAATTTTGTGTGAATTTTGGGTCAATTTTTTGGTGAATTTTTGATTAATTTTGGGTCAATTTTTTGTGGTTTTTTTTTGTAAACTTTGGGTCAATTTTGTGTGAATTTTGGGTCAATTTTTTGTGATTTTTTTGTAAATTTTGGGTCAATTTTTTGTAAATTTTGGGTCAATTTTCGGTGAATTTTGTGTTGAATTTTGAATTCATTTTTCTGTAAATTTTGGGTTGAATTTTGGGTTAAATTTGTGGGATTTTGGGCCAATTTCAGCCGCTGATGGACAATTTGGAGTCGCAGACGTACGAGGTCTTCGAGAAGGATCCAATCAAATACTGCCAATACCAGCAGGTACCGCCTCATTTGCATCTCATTTGCATAAACAAAACCCTCCTTTTCCCATGATCCCATCAAATACTGCCAGAACCAACAGGTGCCTCATTTGCATCTCATTTGCATAACCAAACCCTCCTATCCCCATGTTCCCATCAAATACTGCCAGTACCAGCAGGTATCGCCTCATTTGCATCTCATTTGCATACCCAAACCCTCCTTCCCCCATGTACTGCCAGTGCCAGCAGGTACCGCCTCATTTGCATCTCATTTGCATACCCAAACCCTCCTTCCCCCATGTACTGCCAGTACCAGCACGTACCGCCTCATTTGCATCTCATTTGCATACCCAAACTCTCCCTTCCCCATGATCCCATCAAATACTGCCAGTACCAGCAGGTACTGCCTCATTTGCATCTCATTTGCATAACTACCCCCTCCTTTCCCCATGTACTGCCAGTACCAGCAGGTGTGGCCTCATTTGCATCTCATTTGCATAACCACCCCCTCCTTTCCCCATGTATTGCCAGTGCCAGCAGGTACTGCCTCATTTGCATCTCATTTGCATAACCATCAGCTCCTTCCCCCATGTATTGCCAGTGCAAGCAGGTACCGCCTCATTTGCATCTCATTTGCATAGCTACCCCCTCCTTTCCTCATGAGCCCATCAAGTACTGCCAGAACCAACAGGTGCCTCATTTGCATCTCATTTGCATAAACAAACCCTCCTTCTCCCTTGTACTACCAGTACCAGCAGGTACCGCCTCATTTGCATCTCATTTGCATAACCAACCCCTCCTTTCCCCATGATCCCATCAAGTACTGTCAGTGCCAGCAGGTGCGGCCTCATTTGCATCTCATTTGCATAACCAATCCCTCCTTTTCCCATGAGCCTATCAAGTACTGCCAGTACCAGCTGGCACCTCATTTGCATCTAATTTGCATAAACAAGCCCTCCTTCCCCCATGATCCCATCAAGTACTGCAAATACCAGCAGGAACCACCTCATTTGCATCTCATTTGCATAGCCAACCCCCTCCTTTGCCCTCATTTCTCCATCTCTTTTAACCCTTATTTGCATATTCAGAGCCAATTTGCATGGCCACGCCTTTCCGCCGCCTTCCATGTTGTTTGAACCAACTCTCCCTTAATTGCATTAATTAATCACTGAATTATGCAAATTAACCAGTGACATTTATAGCTAACGGAGTGGTTGGCATACATTAATCCTTCATTTGCATAACTTATTTAGGAATTTGCATCAATTAATCCGTGACTTACATGGATTAATCAGTGATTAGCATAAATTAATCAACGATTCACATAAATTAGCGATTTGCATGGCTTAATTAGCTATTTGCATAATTTAATTGGCTTGCATGTATTACTTGGTATTTTGCATAAATCAATTGTTGATTTGCCTGGCTTTATTTATAATGCACATTAATTAGCACTAATTTGCATAAAGAGCCCTAATTGCAATCTGGTGACATTTTCCATCTGCATATTAATTAGTTTACCTGCTTTATAATTACCTCATTTGCATTGAAGTGTTTTATTTATTCTGGTGTGGTCTTAATTTGCATAAAAGCACATAATTTGCATAAAACTGACATAAATACCATCTACAATTCCTAATTTGCATAATACCACCTTTCTTTTGGGGCTATTTAAGCTACTTATAGATCTAATTTGCATAAAAGCACTTCTAATTTGCATGTAGGTGTCCCTCATTTGCATACACAGGTTTTTCATTTGCATAATATGGCCGGGATAGGTTTTGTTGCTTTCCTAATTTGCATAACCACACCCCAATTAACACTTCCAGGTGGGGGTGGGGGTGTTGGTGTGTTGCCACGCCCCTCATTTGCATAAATTTGCATAATCTCCCCAGGCCATCTTCAAGTGCCTCACGGACCGAGTGCCCGAGGAGGAGCGAGAGACCAACGTGCAGTGAGTGCCCCAAAAACACCGAATTTCACCCCAAAATTTACCCACAAAAATCCCAAAATTCACCCCAAAATTTATCCCAAAATTCACCCTAAAAACCAGCCAAAAATCCCAAAATTCACCCCAAATTTATCCCAAAATTCAGCCCAAAAATCAGCCAAAATTCACCCAAAATTCACCCCAAAATTTACCCAAATTCACCCCAAAAAATCACAAAATTCACCCCAAAATTTACCCCAAAATTCAGCCCAAAAAACCCCAAATTCACCCCAAAATTCAGCCCAAAATTCACCCCAAATTTATCCGAAAATCACCCCAAATTCAGCCCAAAATTCAGCCCAAAATTTACCCCAAAATTCACCCCAAAATTTATCCCAAAATTCACCCAAAATTCAGTCAAAATTTATCCCAAATTCACCCCAAATTCACCCCAAAATTTATCCCAAAATTCACCTCAAATTCATCCCAAAATTCAGCCTAAATTCACCCCAAATTTACCCCAAATTCACCCCAAAATTCAGCCCAAAACTTACCCAAAATTTATCACAAATTAACCCCAAATTCAGCCCAAAATACCCCAAAATTCATCCCAAAATCACCCAAAAATTCACCCCAAAAAAACCCAAAATTCAGCCCAAAAATCCCAAAATTCACCCCAAAATTCACCCCAAAATTCACCCAAACTCTCCCAAATTTATCCCAAAATTCAGCCCAAAATTCAGCCCAAAATTCACCCCACAATTTACCCAAAAAACCCCAAAATTCAGCCCAAATTCAGCCAAAATTCACCCCAAAAATCAGCCAAAAATGCCAAAATTCACCCCAAAAATCAGTGATTTTTCCCAATTTTGGGGTGAATTTTCCCGATTTTGGTGTTTTTTCCCCCAATTTAGGGTGGTGATGGTTTTGGGGTCTGGGCGGTCTCAAGGAGATTTTGGGTTAAATTTTTGGGATTTTGGGTATTTTTTGAGTATTTTTTTGGGTATTTTTTTTGGGTTTTTTTGTGGGATTTTGGGGTTTTGGGGTGAATTTTCCCAATTTTGGGGTTTTTTTGCCACAATTTTAGGGTGGTGATGGTATTGGGCGCCACACTCGGGGTGATTTTGGGCTGAATTTTGGTGTATTTTGGGGTATTTTTTTGGGTTTTTTTGTGGGATTTTGGGGATTTTGGGGTTTTTTGGGTGAATTTTCCCAATTTTGGGGTGAATTTTCCCAATTTTGGGGTTTTTTCACCCAATTTGGGGTAATGATGGTTTTGGGGGCCGCCGTGCTCGGGGCGATTTTGGGTTAAATTTGGGGGATTTTGGGTTAAATTTTTGGGTTTTTTGGGGTTATTTTTGGTGATTTTTGAGTGCTGAAGCTGATTTTGGGGTGAATTTTCCCAATTTTGGGTTTTTTTTCCCCATTTTAGGGTGGTGATGGTTTTGGGGGCTGGGCGGTCTCGGGTTGATTTTGGGGTGAATTTGGGGAATTTTGGGGTAAATTTGGGGATTTTGGGTTAAATTTTTGGGTTTTTTGGGGTAAATTTTGGGGTTTTTGGGGTGAATTTGGGGTTTTTGGGGTGAATTTTCCCAATTTTGGGTTTTTTTGCCCCAATTTAGGGTGGTGATGGTTTTGGGGTCTGGGCGGTCTCAGGGAGATTTTGGGTTAAATTTTGGGGATTTTGGGGTGAATTTGGGGGGAGTTTTTGGTTTTTTTCGGGTTCTTTTGGGGGATTTTGGGGTTTTTTGGGGTGAATTTTCCCGATTTTGGGGTGAATTTTCCCGATTTTGGGGTGAATTTTCCCGATTTTGGGGTTTTTAGGGTAATGATGATTTCGGGGTCCGGGCGGGCTCGGAGGGATTTTGGGGTGAATTTGGGGGATTTTGGGGTTAATCTTGGGGTTTTTTTTGGGTTTTTTTGGGTTATATTTGGTGATTTTTGGGTGCCGAATCCGATTTTGGGGTGAATTTTCCCGATTTTGGGTTTTTTTGCCCCAATTCAGGGTGGTGATGGTTTTGGGGGCCGGGCGGGGCCCCATGTTGGGCGCCACACTTGGGCCGATTTTTGGGTGAATTTTGGTGCATTTTTGGGTATTTTTTTGGGTTTTTTTCGGGTTCTTTTGGGGGATTTTGGGGTTTTTGGGGTGAATTTTCCCAATTTTGGGGTGAATTTTCCCAATTTTGGGTTTTTTTCCCCCAATTTAGGGTGGTGATGATTTTGGGGGCGCCGTGCTCGGGGAGATTTTGGGTTGAATTTTGGGGGTTTTTTGGGTGAATTTGGGTGAATTTCGGGGTTTTTGAGGGCACTGAAGCTGATTTTGGGGTGAATTTTCCCGATTTTGGGGTTTTTAGGGTGATGATGGTTTTGGGGTCCGGGTGGGCTCGGGGGGATTTTGGGTTAAATTTGGGGGATTTTGGGGTGAATTTGGGGTGATTTTTGGGTATTTTTTTGGGTTTTTTGTGGGATTTTTGTGGTTTTGGGGTGAATTTTCCTGATTTTGGGTTTTTTTGCCCCAATTTTAGGGTGGTGATGGTTTTGGGGGCCGGACGGGGCCCCCTGGTGGCCGCCGCGCTCGGGGCAATTTTTGGGTGTATTTGGGGGAATTTTTTGGGTATTTTTTTGGTTTTTTTCGGGTTTTTTTTGCGTTTTTTTTGGGATTTTCGTTTTTTTTGGGTGAATTTTCCCAATTTTGGGTTTTTTTGCCCCAATTTAGGGTGGTGATGGTTTTGGGGGCCGGGCGGGGCCCCGTGTTGGGCGCCACACTCGGGGCAATTTTTGGGGTGAATTTTGGTGTATTTTTGGCTATTTTTTTGGGTTTTTTTGTGGGATTTTGGGTTTTTTTGGGTGAATTTTCCCAATTTTGGGTTTTTTTGCCCCAATTTAGGGTGGTGATGGTTTTGGGGGCCGGACGGGGCCCCGTGTTGGGCGCCACACTCGGGGCGATTTTTGGGGTGAATTTTGGGGGATTTTTGGGTATTTTTTTGGGGTTTTTGGGGGATTTTAGGATGAATTTTCCCAATTTTGCTGGTTTTTCCCCCAATTTAGGGTGGTGATGGTCCTGGGGGCCGGACGGGGCCCCGTGTTGGGCGCCACACTCGGGGCGATTTTGGGGTGAATTTTGGGGTATTTTTGGGTATTTTTTGGGGTTTTTTTGTGGGATTTTGGGGGTTTTGGGGTGAATTTTCCCAATTTTGGGGTGAATTTTCCTGATTTTGGGTTTTTTTCACCCAATTTAGGGTGGTGATGGTTTTGGGGTCCGGGCAGTCTCAGGGAGATTTTGGGGTGAATTTGGGTTTTTTGGGGGATTTTTGGGGTAAATTTTGGGTTATTTTTGGTGATTTTTGGGTGCCAAAGCTGATTTTGAGGTGAATTTTCCCAATTTTGCTGGTTTTTGCCCCAATTTTAGGGTGGTGATGGTTTTGGGGGCCGGGCGGGGCCCCGTGTTGGGCGCCACACTCGGGGCGATTTTGGGGTGAAATTGGGGGTATTTTTTTGGTTTTTTTCAGGTTTTTTTTGGGGATTTTGGGTTTTTGGGGTCAATTTTCCCGATTTTGGGTTTTTTTGCCCCAATTTAGGGTGGTGATGGTTCTGGGGGCCGGGCGGGGTCCCCTGGTGGCCGCCGCGCTCCGCGCCGCTCGCCAGGCCGGCGCCCGCCTGCGCCTCTACGCCGTGGAGAAGAACCCCAACGCCGTGGTCACGTGAGTGCGATCAATAACCCATCGGTGACCCATCGATAACCCATCGATGACCGATTGATGCTGAGTGACGGCTCCTGAAAACCCCATAACCGATAACCGATCAATAGCTGATCAATAACCCATCGATACTGAGCGATATGTCATAAAAACCCCATAACTGATAACCGATCAATAACCCATCGATAACCGATCGATGCTGAGCGATGGCTCATAAAAACCCCATAACTAATAACTGATCAATAATTAATCAATAACCGATTGATATCTCATAAAAACTCCATAACTGATAACTGATCAATAACCCATCGATAACCGATCGATAACCAATTGATACTGATATCTCATAAAGACCCCCTAACCGATAACCAATCAATAACCGATCAATAACTGATCAATACTGAGCGATACGTCATAAAAACACCATAACCGATAACCAATCAATAACCGATCGGTACTGAGCGATATGTCATAAAACCCCCATAATCGATAACCCATCGATAACCGATCGATAACCGATCGATAACCGATCGATACTGAGCAATAGCTTGTAAAAACCCCATAACCGATAACCGATCAATAACCAATTGGTAACCCATTGATAGTGAGCAACGGCTCGTGAAAACCCCATAACCGATAACCGATCGATTACCGATCAATATCTCATAAAAATCTCATAACCAATAACTGATCAATAACCGATTGATAACCGATCAATACTGGTCGATACTGAGCAGTATCTCATAAAAACTCCATAGCTGATAACCAATCAATAACCAATCGATAATTGATCAATACTGATCGATATCGCATAAAAACCCCATAACCGATAACCCATCGATAACCAATCCATAACCAATCAATAACTGAGTGATACCTCAGTAAAACCCCATAACTGATAACCGATCAATAACTGAGCGATAGCTCATAAAAACCCGATAACTGATCAATAACTGATCCATCACTGATCGGTATCTCATAAAAACCCCATAACCGATCACCGATCCAGAACCGATCAATAACTGATCAATACTGATATAAATGTCATAAAAACCCCATAACCGATAACCGATCAATAACTGATAGATAACGGATCGATACTGAGCGACAGCTTGTAAAAACCCCATAACTGATAACCGATCAATAACCAATTGATCAGGGGGTTATTAATGGCTGTTAATGTACTAATTAATGCTAATTAAGGACTGTTAGTGAATTTATTAAGACTAATTAAGAGTAATTAAGAGTGGAAAAGCAGCGGAGGGGGTGTTGGAGCTGATTATTGATCACCAATGCTTCATTGATCCCTTATCAGAATTAACTCTCAATTGATTGGGGGGTTATTAATGGTGATTAATGAACTAATGAATGCTAATTAAGGCTCTTAATGAGTTAAATAGTGCTAATTAAGGATAATTAAGAGTAAAAAAAGCGGCATAGGGGGAAGGGAGGCGGTTATTGATCACTGATGCTTTATTGATCCCTGTTTAGCATTAACTCTTAATTGATCAGGGGGTTATTAATGGCTGTTAATGAACACATTAAGGCTAATTAGGCTATTAACGAACAGATTAATGATAATTAGAGCTGTTAATTAACTAATTAATGCAAATTAGTGGTAATTAAGAGTGAGAAATACAGCAGGGAGGGATTGGAGCGGGTTATTGATCACCAATACTTTATTCATCCCTTATCGGAATGAATTCCTGATTGATTACAGCCGCTATTAATGGCTATTAATGTACTAAATAATGCTAATTAAGGCTGTTAACGAGCTAATTAATGCAAATTAAGGCTGTTAATTAGCTAATTTAAGGTAACTGAGAGTAGAAAAAGTGGCAGGAGGGTGTGGAGTGGGTTATTGATCACCAATACTTTACTACGAATTACCAAAACGCCATTTCCAAGGAGCGCAGGGGGGTTAATTACCATTAATGACAGCACTAATCAAGGCTAATTACTGTAATTAGGCTGGAGAACTGCCAGTGGGAGGAGTGGGGCTCGCAGGTGGCGGTGGTGGCGCGGGACATGCGGGGCTGGGCCGCCCCCGAGGCGGCGGATTTGGTGGTGTCGGAGCTGCTGGGCTCGTTCGGGGACAACGAGCTGAGCCCCGAGTGCCTGGACGGGGCACGGGGCTGTCTGAAAGGTGAAAATGGGGGGAAATTTGGGGTGAAAAGTGGGGAAATTGGGCAAAAAATATCGGGAAAAACAAGGAAAAAATGAGGGGGAAAATGGGGGAAAACGGAGAAAAAATGGTGTGAAAAATGGGGAAATTTAAGTGAAAAATGGGGAAAAATGGGATGAAAAATGCGGAAATTGGAGTGAAAAATGGGGTGAAAAATGGGGAAAAATGGGGTGAAAAATGGGGTGAAAATGGGGGGAAATAATGGGGGAAATGGGGAATAAATAATGGGGAAATAATGGGGGAAAATAAAGGAAAATGGGGGGAAAATAATGGGGAAAATATGGGGGAAATTGGGGTGAAAAATAGGGGAAAATGAGGGGGAAAATGGGGAGAATAGGAGGAAAAATGGGGAAAAATAATGGGGGAAAATGGGGGGAAATAATGGAAAAAATTGGAGGGAAAAATGGGGGAAAATGGGGTAAAACGGGGAAAAAATGGGGTGAAAAACGGGAAAAATTAGGGGGAGAAATGGGGGAAAAATGGGGAGATAATGGGGTGAAAACTGGGAGAAAATGAAAGAAAATGGGGGAAAATAATGGGGGGAAATTGGGGAAAATGGGGTGAAAAATGGGGAAATTGGGGAAAAATAATGGGGAAAATAATGGGGGAAAATGGGGAAAATAATGGGAAAATAATGGGGGAATTGGGGAAAAATAATGGGGAAAAACGGGGGAAAAATGGGGGAAATGGGGTGAAAATGGGGGGAAAATAATGGGGAAAATGGGGGGAAATAATGGGGGAATTATGGGGGAAATGGGGGGGAAAATAGGGGAAAAAATGGGGTGAAAAATGGGGTGAAAAATAAGGAAAAAATAGGGTAAAAATGGGGTGAAAATGGGGAAATTGGGGTGGAAAATGGGGAAAAGTAATGGGGAAAAAATGGGGAAATAATGGGGAAATAATGGGGGAAAAATAATGGGGAAAATGGATAAAAAATAATGGGGGAATTGGGCAAAAAATATGGGGGAAATATGGGGGAATTTGGGGGAAAAATGGGGAAAATGGGGAAAAAATAATGGGGGAAAAATGGGGGAAATAATGGGGAAATAATGGGGGAAAATGGGGGAAATAATGGGGAGAAATGAGCGAAAAATGGGAAAAATAATGGGGAAAATGGGGGAAAATAATGGGGGAATTGGGGGAAATAATGGGGAAATTATTGGGGTAAATAATGGGGGGAAAAATAGGGAAATCGGGCAAAAAAAAGGGGAAAATTGGGGGAAAAATGGGATTTTTTGTGGGGGTAAAATGGGATTTTTTGGGGGGATAAAAATGGGAATTTTGGGGGGTAAAAATGGGGTTTTTTGGGAATAAAAATAGGATTTTTGGGGGTGAAAAATGGGATTTTTTGGGGATAAAACCAGGATTTTTAGGGGAGAAAAATGGGATTTTTTGGAGATAAAAATGGGATTTTTGGTGGGAAAAATGGGATTTTTTGGGGTAAAAATCGGGTTTTTTGTGGATAGAAATGGGATTTTTTGGGGGTGAAAATGGGTTTTTTTGGGGTAAAAATGGGGTTTTTTTGGGGATAAAATTGGAATTTTTTGGGGATAAAACCAGGATTTTTGGAGAATAAAATATGATTCTTTGGGAATAAAAATATGATTTTTGTGGGGTGAAAAATGGGATTTTTTGGTGGGAAAAATGGGATTTTTTGGGGGGTGAAAAATGGGATTTTTGGGAATAAAAATATGATTATTTTGGGGATAAAAATGCAATTTTTTTGGGGATAAAAAGTGATTTTTTGGGAATAAAAGTGGGATTTTTTTGGGGATAAAAATGGGATTTTTTTTGGGGTGAAAAAAGGGATTTTTTTGGGGGATAAAAATGGGATTTTTGGGGTAAAAATGGGATTTTTAGGGGATAAAAATTGGATTTTTGGGGATAAAAATGGGATTTTTGGGGGACAAAATAGGATTTTTAGGGGATAAAAATAGGATTTTTGGAGATAAAAATTGGATTTTTTGGGGTGAAAAATGGGATTTTTTTGGGGATAAATTTGGATTATTTTGGGGAAAAAATTGGATTTTTTGAGGATAAATTGGAAATTTTTTGGGGGATAAAATTTGGATTTTTTGGGGATAAATTGGAATTTTTTGGTGGGAAAAATATGATTTTTTGGGGTAAAAAATGGGATTTTTTGGAGTTGGGTTTAGGGAAATTTGGGATGTCCGAAAACACCAAAATTTGTATTTTTTGGGTTTTTTTTGTGTTTCAGAGGACGGAGTTTCCATCCCCCAATCGTACACCTCATTCCTGGCGCCCGTCTCCTCCTCCAAACTCTACAACGAGGTCAGAGGGTGTCGGGAGCATGATCGACACCCAGAGGTGAGAATTGGGGTAAAAAATGGGGATTTTGGGAAAAAATGGGGAAAAATGTGAAAAAAACGGGAAAAAAATGTCAAAAATTGGGAAAAATTAAAGAAAAAATGGGGAAAAATGGATAAAAATGAGAATAAAAAATGGGGAAAAGAGGTCAGGGGGTGTTGTGAGCATGAGCGGCACCCTGAGGTGAGAAATGGGGTAAAAAATGGGGATTTTGGGAAAAAACGGGGAAAAATGTGAAAAAATGCGGAAAAATGTGAAAAAATGCGGAAAATGGGGGAAAAACAGGAAAAATTGGGGAAAAATGGGGGAAAATGGGGGAAAAATGAGGAAAAAATGAAAAAAAAATGGGGAAAAAATTGAGACATTTTGGGAAACTTTTTGGACAATTTTTAAGAGATTTTGGGATTTTGGGGGGATTTTTGGCGAATTTTTGGGGGATTTTTTTGGAATTTTGGGGGGATTTTCAGGACTATTTTGGAGAATTTTTGCAGGATTTTTTGAGGGGCTTTTTTTTGGGATTTTGGGTGAATTTTTGAGGGAGTTTTTGGGGGATTTCGGGGGAATTTTTGGGGATTTTTTGGGAATATTTGGGGGGATTTTCGGGAATATTTTGTGGCATTTTTGCGGGTTTTTTATGGGGATGTTCTGGGGGATTTTTGGGAATTTTTTGGGGGAGATTTTTGGGATTTTTTGGGGGAGATTTTTGGGAATTTTTCGGAGTTTTTGGGGGGATTTTTGGGACTTTTTGGGGGGATTTTGGGGGATTTTTTGGGAATTTTCAGGAATTTTGAGGATTTTGAGGTGATTTTTAGGGAACTTTGGGGGGATTTTAGGGAAATTTTTTGAGAATTTTTTTGGGAATTTTGGGGGGATTTTTTAGGAATATTCGGGGCGATTTTTCGGGAATATTTTGGAGATTTTTTGCAGGACTTCTTAGGGAATTTTTTGGGATTCTTTGGGAATATTTTGGGAATTTTTGGGAATATTCGGGAGGGATTTTCGGGAATATTTTGGAGAATTTTTGCGGGATTTTTTGCGGGATTTTGGGCGAATTTTGGGGCATTTTTTGGGAACTTTGGGGGGATTTTCGGGAATATTTTGGGAATTTTTGGGAATTTCACAGGCGCAGTTTGAGACCCCGTACGTGGTGAGGCTGCACAACTTCCACCAGGTGGCGCCGCCCCAGCCCTGCTTCACCTTCCAGCACCCCAATCCCGGTGAGAAATTCCCAAAAAAAACCCCAAAATCCCGGAAAAAACACCCAAAATTCCGGCAAAATATCGGGGAAAGTTTCAGGGAAAATATCCTGAAAATTTCAGGAAAAACGGACCAAAAATTCCAGGGAAAATCAGCCAAAAATTCAGGAGAAATGGGAAAAAAGTGAGGAAAAAAATGAAAAAATTAAGATAAAAATGAAGAAAAAATTCCGGGAAAAATCCGTGAGAATTCTGGGAAAAACAGCAAAATAGAATAAAAAAATTAGTTTATTTTAGAAAAAAAGCGTTAAAAATACAGGGCAAAAATCAGGAAAAAAATCCAAAAAAGTCAGGGAAAAAAATAATCAGGAAAAAGAATCTCAAAAAATCAGGGAAAAATTAAAAAAAAATCAGAAATAATTAGGAAAAAATTCTGAAAGATCAGGAAATAATCCTAAAAAAATACAGAAAAAAACCTCCCAGAAAATCAAAGAAAAATCTGAAAAAATCAGGGGAAAAATCCCCAAAAATGAGGAAAAACATCCCAAAAAATTAAGAAAAAAAAAAAACAAGGGAAAATCTCAGAAAACTAGGAAATAATGCTGAAAAATCCCCAAAAAAGCAGGAAAAAATGCTCAAAAAAACAGGAAAAATCAGAAAAACAATCTGGGAAAAATGTTCAAAAAGTCAGCAAAAAATCAGAAAAAATCTAGGGAAAATCCCCAAAAATTCAGAAAAAAATCAGGGAAAAACCCAAAAAAATCAGGAAATAGTCCTCCAAAAATCAGAAAAAAAACTCAAAACAATTAGGAAAAAAATGTTCAAAAAATCAAGAAAAAATTTTTTAAAAATTAGAAAAATATCGGAAAAAAAATCAGAAAAAATCCCCAAAATCCCAAAATCTTTTAAAAATTAGACAAAAAATCCATTAAAAAATCAGGAGAAAATTCTCCAAAAGTAAAAACAAAATTCCAAAAAATCAAAGGAAAATCCCAAAAAATCAGGAAAAATCAGGAAAAAAATCCCAAAAAAATCAGGAAAAAAATAAAAAAAAATCACAAAAAATTAGGGAATAATGCTGAACAATCCCCCAAAAAATCAAGAAAAAATGCTAAAAAAATCAAGAAAAAATCAGAAAAAAATACTAAAAAATCCAAACAAAACCTTAAAAAAATCAGAAAAAAACCCGAAAAATGCCCAAAATCAAAAATTAATTTTTGGTAATTTTTTTTCCTGGGATAAATGTTGGAATTTTGGGAATTTTGCAGACCCGTGCCCGGACAACAGCCGCTACACGGAGCTCTCGTGGCGGGTGGAGGTCGGCACCGTCCTGCACGGCTTCGCCGGATACTTCGAGACGCGGCTCTACGGCGACGTCACCCTCAGTGAGCCAATGGGGAAATAAAAGAAATTTGGGGAAAAAAATGAAAAAATTTGGGGAAAAAATAAAAAAATTCGGGGAAAAAACGAAAAAAATGGGGCAAAAAAGGAGAAAAAATTGAAGAAAATAGAAGATATAAAAGAGAAAGGGGCGTGGCTTGTGGTTTGGGGGCGTGGCTTAAGTGGGTGTGGCTTTCCAGTGTAGCCAATTGGGAAATAGGAGAAATTTGGGGGAGAAACAAAAAAATTTGGGGAAAAAATGAAAAAATTTGGGCAAAAAATGAAAATATTGGGCAAAAAACGAGAAAAATAAGTAAAAAAATAGAGGAGAAAGGGGCGTGGCTTATGGTTGGGGGCGTGGCTTAAGTGGGTGTGGCTTTGGGGCGTGGCCAATGGGGAAATAAAAGAAATTTGGGGAAAAAATTTAAAAATTTGGGGAAAAAATGTAAAAAATTCGGCAAAAAACAAGAAAAAATGAGGGAAAATGGAGGATATAGAGGAGAAAGGGGCGTGGCTTATGGTTGGGGGCGTGGCTTAAGTGGGTGTGGCTTGGGGGCGTGGCATGGAGAGAAACAGACAAAATTTGGGGGCAAAACGAAAAAAATTTGGGAAAAACCAAAAAAATTGGGCAAAAAAATGGCAAAAAATGAGTAGAAATCACAAAAATGGAGGAGAAGGGGGCGTGGCTTAGGGTTGTGGGCGTGGCTTAAGTGGGTGTGGCTTTGGAGACGCGGCCAATTGGGAAATAGAAGAAATTTGGGGGGGGAAAATGGAAAAATTTGGGCAAAAATTTGGGGGAAAATGGAGAAATTTGGGGGAAAATGGGAATATTTGGAGATCTTTAGAAAATTTGGGGTTTTATGGGGAAAAAGAGAAAAAAATTGGGAATTTTTGGGAAATTTAGGAGGAAAATATGGAAAAATTTTGAAATTTTGGGGAAAATAAGGTAAAATCGGGAATTTAGGGGAAATTTAGGGGGGAAAAAGAAATTTGGGAATTTTGAGGAAATTTAAGGGGAAAACTGAAAAATTTGGGAATTTTGGAGAAATTTAGGGGTAAAAGGGAAGAATTGGGAATTTGGGGTAAATTTAGGGGAAAAACTGAAAAAATTGGGAATTTTAATCAAAGTTTTGGGGAAAACTGAAAAATTTGGGAATTTTGAGGAAATTTAGGGGGGAAAAAGGGAAGAATTGGGAATTTGGGGCAAAAGTTTTGGGGAAAATAAAGAAAAATTCGGGAATTTTGGGGAAATTTAAGGGGAAAACTGAAAAAAATGGGAATTTTGGGAAAAATTATGGGGGAAAAGGGAAAAATTGGGAATTTTTTGGAAAAATTTTGGGGGAAAAGGAAGAATTGGAAATTTTGGGCAAAATTTTTGGGAAAAAGGGAAAAATTTGGGCATTTTGAAGAAATTTAGGGGAAAATAAGGAAAAATTTGGGAATTTTGGGGTTATTTTGGGGGAAAAGGGAAAAATTGGGAATTTTTGGGAAAAATTTTGGGGGAAAAGGGAAAAATTGGGAATTTTGGGGAAAATTTTAGGGAGAAAGTGAAAAATTTGGGAATTTTGGTCCAAATTTTGGGGGGAAGGTGAAAAATTGGGGAATTTTGGGGTATTGGGGGAGGAATTTTGGGAATTTTTGGAGAATTTTGGGAATTGGGAAAAAATTAAAATTTTTGGGGATAAAAAGGGGGGAAATATGGAATTTTTGGGGGGAAAATGGGAATTTTAAGGTGAATTTTGGGGGAAAATTGGGAATTTTGGAGGGAAAAATGGGAATTGTGGAATTTTGGGGGATTGGGGGACGAATTTTGGGAATTTTTGGGAAAAAAAGAAAAAAATTGGGGATTCCAGGGAAATTTGAGTGGAAAAAAGGGAATAAATTGGGAATTTCAAGGAAATTTTTGGGAGGAAATTGGAAATTTGGGAATTTTTGGAAAATTTTGGGAAAAAATTGAGATTTTTGGGAAAAAAAGGGGGGGAAATTGGGAATTTTTTGGGGGGAAAATGGGAATTTTGAGGTGAATTTTTGGGGGAAAAAATGGGAATTTTGGGGTGAATTTTTGGGGGAAAATTGGGAATTTTTTTGTGGAAAAGGGGAAAATTGGGAATTTTTGGGGAAAAAATGGGAATTTTGAGGTGAATTTTGGGGGAAAAAATGGGAATTTTGAGGTGAATTTTTGGGGGAAAATTGGGAATTTTTGGGGGAAAAAATAGGAATTTTGAGGTGAATTTTGGGGGGAAATTTGGATTTTTGGGAGGAAAAAATGGGAATTTTGAGGTGAATTTTTGGGGAAAATTGGGAATTTTGGGACTCAGGATTGAGGAAAATTGGGAATTTTTGGGAATTTTCTAAATTTTTGGGAATTTTTGGGAATTTTTGGGAATTTTGGGAATTTTGGGAATTTCAGGTATCCGGCCCGAGACGCACTCGCCGGGACTCTTCTCGTGGTTCCCGATCTTCTTCCCCATCAAGGTGAGCCCAAAATGGGGTAAAAAAGGCCAAATTTGGGCAAAATTCCATGAAAATTTGGGAATTTCAAAAAAAAATTGGGAATTTAGGGAAAATTAGAGGAAAAAAATCAAAAAATTGGGGGAAATTCGGATCAAAATTGAGAATTTTGGGGGAAATTGGTTTTTAAAAAAATTAAAATTTTGGGTAAAATTCTGACAAAAATTGGGATTTTTAGGGGAAAATAAATGGAAAAATTAAAAATTTTAAAGGGAAAATTTTGGCAAAATTGGGAATTTTAAGGGAAATTATAAAAAATATAAAATGGGGGATTTGGAGTAAAAAATTGGAATTTTGGGAAAATTAAAAAAAAATTGGAGTTTCTAATGGAAATCGGGAATTTGGGGCAAAATTACAGAAAAATATGGAATTTAGGATAAAAATTGGGAATTTTGGGGGAAATTCCAACAAAAATTGGGAATTTGGGGGAAGATTTGGAATATTGGGGAAAATTTAAGGGAAATATTAAAAATTTTGGGGAAAATTCTGATCAAAATGGGGAATTTGGGGTAAAATTTTTTTTAATTGGGATTTTGGGGAAATGTCCAATAAAAATTGGGAATTTTTGGGGAAAAATTGGGAATTTTTGGGGAAAAATTGGGAATTTTGGGGAAAATTAAAGGGAAATATTCAAAATTTTGGGGAAATTCCAACAAAAATTAAGAATTTTTTGTAAAACGCAAAAAAAAAATTGGATTTTGGAAAAAAAATTCGGGAATTTGGAGAAAAATTGGGAATTTTGGGGAAAATTTATAAAACTCAGGAATTTTGGGGAAAACGCCAACAAAACCTTTGAATTCTGGGGGAAATTTTTTTAATTGGGAATTTTGGGAGAAAATATTTTAAAAATGAAATTTTTGGGTAAAATTTTAGAAAAAATTGGGTGGAAAAATTAATAAAAACGCGGAATTTTGGGAGAAAATTTTAATTAAAATTTTAAATTTTGGGTGAAATTCCAAAAAAAATTGGCCATTTTACAGAATATTAAAAAATTTAGGGGAAATTTTTTTAAATTTGGGGATTTTAAGGCAAATTTCACACAAAATTTTGAAATTTTGTGGAAAAGTTGAAAAATCCTGAAGAGTTCACGGCGGCCATTTTGTTTAATGGCGGCGGCCATTTTGTGGGTGTGGCCTTTCCTTGTGGGTGTGGCCATCCTGGTGGGCGTGGCCAATGTAAATGACCTTAGCTGCCATCTGGGTGGGCGTGGCTACGCAAATTAAAGCTGGCGGCCATCTTGGTGGGCGTGGCCAATGTAAATTGCCCCAGCTGCCATCTTGGTGGGCGTGACATATGTAAATTACCCAGGTGATCATCTTGGTGGGCGTGGCTACACAAATTAAATCAGGCGGCCATCTTGGTGGGCGTGGCCAAAATAAAAGAACGGCCATCTTGGATTTGATTGGCCATTTTTGTGGGCGTGGCCAACAGTAAAGAACGGCCATCTTGGATTTGATTGGCCATCTAGGTGGGCGTGGCCAACAGTAAGGAGCAGCCATCTTGGATTTAGGTGGACATATTAGTGGGCGTGGCTAAAAGGAACGGCCATCTTGGATTATGGTGGCCATCTTGGTGGGTGTGGTCAAAAAAACGGCCATCTTGGATTTGGGCGGCCATCTTGAAGAGTTGGCCAACAGCAAGTAGGCGGCCATTTTGGAAACTGGCAGCCATCTTGGTGGGTGTGGCCACACTAAATAAATCAGGCGGCCATATTGGTGGGTGTGGCCACTCCAAATCAACCTGGTGGCCATTTTGGTGAGGATGGCCAATCCAAATCAACCTGGTGGCCATCTTGGTGGGCGTGGCCACTCCAAATTGGCCAGGCAGCCATCTTGGTGGCATGACCACTCCAAATCAACCTGTCGGCCATCTTGGTGGGCGTGTCCACATTGAATAAATCAGGTGGCCATATTGGAACCTGGCGGCCATCTTGGTGGGTGTGGCCACTCCAAATCAGCCTGTCGGCCATATTGGTGGGCGTGGCCACTGTAAATTACCCTGGCAGCCATCTTGATGGGTGTGGCCAACAGTAGGTAGCGGCCATCTTGGAACCAGGCGGCCATCTTGGTGGGCGTGGCCACTCTAAATCGACCTGGCAGCCATCTTGGTGGGCGTGACCATTCAAATCGACCTGGCGGCCATCTTGGTGGGCGTAGCCAATCCAAATCAACCTGGCGGCCATTTTGTTGGGCGTGGCCACACTAAATAAATCAGGCAGCCATCTTGGAACAATAGTAAGTAGCGGCCATCTTGAAAGCTGGCGGCCATCTTGATGGGCGTGGGCACACTAAATTACCTTAGCAGCCATATTGGTGGGTGTGGCCAACAATAAATAGCGGCCATCTTGAAACCTGGTGGCCATCTTGGTGGGTGTGGCCAACAGCGAGTAGCGGCCATCTTGGAACCAGGCGGCCATCTTGGTAGCATGGTCGCTCCAAATCAACCTGGCGGCCATTTTGGTGGGGGTGGCCACTCCAAATCGACCTGGTGGCCATATTGGTGGGCGTGGCTACACTAATTAATTTAGGTGGACATATTGGTGGGCGTGGCCACTCCATATCAACCTGGTGGCCATATTTGTGGGCGTGGCCACTCCAAATCAACCTGGCGGCCATATTTGTGGGCGTGACCACTCCAAATCAACCTGGCGGCCATCTTGGTGGGCGTGGCCCCTCGATATCAACCTGTCGGCCATCTTGGTGAGTGTGGCCACCCTAAATTACCTTAGCAGCCATCTTGGTGGGCGTGACCACTCCAAATCGACCTGGCGGCCATCTTGGTGGGCGTGGCCAAAGGAAAAGCCATCTTGGATTTGGGTGGCCATTTTGTGGGTGTGGCCAACAGCAAGTAGGCGGCCATTTTGGAAACTGGCAGCCATCTTGGTGGGCGTGGCCACTTCAAATCGACCTGGTGGCCATCTTGGTGGGCGTGGCCACACTAAATTACCTTAGCAGCCATCTTGGAACAACAGGAAGTAGCGGCCATCTTGGAACCAGGCAGCCATCTTGGTGGGCGTGGCCAATCCAAATCAACCAGGCGGCCATCTTGGTGGGCGTGTCCACATTGAATAAATCAGGCAGCCATCTTGGTGGACGTGACCACTCCAAATCAACCTGGTGGCCATATTGGTGGGTGTGGCCAACTGTAAATTACCTTAGCAGCCATCTTGGTACAACAGCAACTAGCAGCCATCTTGGAACCAGGCAGCCATCTTGGTGGGTATGGCCACACTATTTAAATCAGGCGGCCATATTGGTGGGCGTGGCCACTCCAAATCAACCTGGCGGCCATCTTGGTGGGCGTGTCCACATTGAATAAATCAGGTGGCCATATTGGAACCTGGCGGCCATATTGGTGGGCATGGCCACTCGATATCAACCCGGCGGCCATCTTGGTGGGCGTGGCCAATCCAAATCAACCTGGTGGCCATATTGGTGGGTGTGGCCAATAGTAAGTTGCAGCCGTCTTGGAACCAGGCAGCCATCTTGGTGGGCGTGGCCACACTAAATAAATCAGGCGGCCATCTTGGAACAAGAGCAAGTAGCGGCCATCTTGGAACCTGGCGGCCATCTTGGTAGGCGTGGCCACTCCAAATCGACCTGGCGGCCATCTTGGTGGGCGTGGCCAATCCAAATCAACCTGGTGGCCATGTTGGTGGGCGTGGCCACTCCAAATCGACCTGGCGGCCATCTTGGTGGGCGTGGCCAAAAGAAAGGAACGGCCATCTCTGATTTGGGCGGCCATCTTGGTGGGTGTGGCTAACAGCAAGTAGTGGCCATCTTGGAACCCGGCGGCCATCTTGGTGGCATGGCCACAGTAATTAAATCTGGCGGCCATCTTGGTGGGCGTGTCCAGTCTGACCCCGCCCCTTTTCCCCCCCCCGCAGCAGCCGGTGCCGGTGCGGGCGGGGCAGGAAGTGTCGGTGGCGTTCTGGCGCGTGGCCACGCCCACAAAGGTCTGGTACGAGTGGGCGGTGACGGCGCCGGCGTGTTCGGCGCTGCACAACCCCACGGGGAGATCCTACACCATCGGGCTCTGAGGGACACACGGACGGATGGACACACGGATGGACGGAGAAATAAATGCTGGAAATGGAGATTGGATGGATCGTTCTTGGGGGGAAAATGGGGATTTTGGGAAAAAAAATGGGGGTTTTGGGAAAAGAAAAATGGGGGTTTTGGGGAAAATGGGGGTTTTGAATGGTTTTAGAGGGAAAAAATGGGAATTTGGAAAAAAAAATGGGGATTTTGGGAAAAAAAATGGGGGTCTTGGGGAAAAAAATGGAATTTTAGGAAAGGGAAATGGGGATTTTAGGGGAAAAATGGGCATTTATGGAAAATAAGGATTTTTAATGATTTTGGAGGAAAAAAATGGAGTTTTGAATGAGAAAATGGGAATTTTAGGGGGAAAATCAGGATTTTGGGGGGAAATAGGGAATTTTGGGGGGGAAAAAATGGGGATTTTTGGGGGGAAAAATGGGGATTGAAAATTATTTCAGAGGGGAAAAAAGAGAGTTTTGGAGGAGAAAATGGGAATTTTAGGAAAATGGGGATAAAAATGGAAATTTTTGGGGGGAAAATGGGGACTCTGAGGGAAAAATGGCGATTTTAGGGGGAAAATGGGGATTTGGGGAAAAAATGGGGATTTTGGGGGAAAAATGGGGATTTTGGGGGGAAGTGGGGGTTTAGGGGAGAAAAAATGGGGATTTTTGGGGGGGAAATGGGAATTTGTGGGAAAAGAAGATTTTCGGGAAAAAAAATGGGATTTTTGGGGGGAAAATGGGGATTTTGGGGGGAAATGGGGATTTCAGGAGGGAAATGTGGATTTTCGGGGGGAAAAGGGGATTTTTAATGGTTTTAGAGAGAAAAAATGGGAATTTGGAAAAAAAATGGGGATTTTGGGAAAAAAAATGGGGGTCTTGGGGAAAAAAAATGGAATTTTAGGAAAGGGAAAATGGGGATTTTGGGAAAAAAATGGGGATTTTTAATGGTTTTGGAGATAAAAAGGAATTTTGGATTAGAAAATGGGGATTTTAGGGGGGAAATGGGGATTTTGGGGAAAAAATGGGTTTTTGGAAAAAACAGGGATTTTAGGGGGGAAAAATGGGGGTTTTTGGGGAAAAAAATGGCAATTTTAGGGGGGAAAATGGGGATTTTGGGGGGAAATGGGATTTTAGGAAGGGGAAATGGGGGTTTGGGGAAAAATGGGGGTTTTGGGTGAAGAAATGGGGATTTTGAATGGTTTTAGAGGAAAAAAAGGGCGTTTTGGAGGAGAAAATGGGGATTTTAGAGGGAAAAAATGGGGATTTTTAAAGGTTTTAGAGGAAAAAAATGCACAACCCCACGGGGAGATCCTACACCATCGGGCTGTGACCCACGGACGGACCCACGGACGGACCCACGGACGGACCCACGGACGGACCCACGGATGGACCCACGGACGGACCCACGGACGGACCCACGGATGGACCCACGGATGGACCCACGGATGGACCCACGGATGGACCCACGGACGGACCCACGGATGGACCCACGGACGGACCCACGGATGGACCCACGGATGGACCCACGGACGGACCCACGGACGGACCCACGGATGGACCCACGGACGGACCCACGGATGGACCCACGGACGGACCCACGGACGGACCCACGGATGGACCCACGGACGGACCCACGGATGGACCCATGGATGGACCCACGGATGGACCCACGGATGGACCCACGGATGGACCCACGGATGGACCCACGGATGGACCCACGGACGGACCCACGGATGGACCCACGGATGGACCCACGGACGGAGAAATAAATGCTGGAAATGGAGATTGGATGGATCGTTCTTGGGGGGAAAATGGGGATTTGGGGAAAAATGGGGGTTTTGGGGGGAAAATGGGGGTTTTGGGGGGGAAAATTGGAATTTTGGGGGGGAAAAATTTGGATTTTTAATGGTTTTAGAGGAAAAAAAATGGAGTTTTGAATGAGAAAATGGGAATTTTAGAGGTGAAAATGGGGATTTTGGGAGAAAATAAGGGGGATTTTAGGAGAAAAATGGGAATTTTTAGGGAAAATGGGGATTTTAGGGGGAAAATGAAGATTTTTTGGGGGAAAAATTGGGAATTTTAGGGTGGGAAATGGGTGTTAGGGGGAAAAAATGGAAATGTTGGGGAAAAGGGATTTTGGGGAAAAAAATGGGGATTTGGGGGAAAAATGGGAATTTTGGGGGGAAAATGGGGATTTTAGGGAAAAAATGGGAATTTTGGGGGAAAAATGGGGATTTTAGAGGGGATAATGGGGATTTTGGAGGAGAAAATGGGGATTTTAGGGGGAAAATGGGGATTTTGGGGGGAAAATGGGGATTTGGGGGAAAAAATGGAAATTTTAGAGGCAAATTGGGGATTTAGGAGAGGAAATGGGAATTCTGGGGAAAAAATGGGGATTTTGGGGCAAAAAATGGGGATTTGGGGGAAAAAATGGAAATTTTAGAGGCAAATTGGGGATTTTGGGGGAAAAATGGAGATTTTAGGGGGAAAATGGGCATTTTGGGAGAAAAAATGGGAATTTAGGGGAGAAAATAGGGATTTTAGAGGGAAAAATGGGGGATTTTGGGGGGAAAAACAGAGATTTTGGGTGGAAAATGGGGGTTTTGGGGGGAAAAATGGGGATTTTGGGGGGAAAAATGGGGTTTTGGGGGGGAAATGGGGGTTTTGGGAAAAATGGGGGTTTTGGGTGAAGAAATGGGGATTTTGAATGGTTTTAGAGGAAAAAAAGGGAATTTTTGATGAGAAAATAGGAATTTTAGGGGGGAAAATTGAGATTTTTGGGAAAAAAATGAGGATGTGGGGGAAAAATGGGAGTTTTGGGGGGAAAATGGGAGTTTTGGGGGGAAAATGGGGATTTTAGGGGGAAAATGGGGATTTGAGGAAAAAAATGTGGAGTTTGAGAAAATGGAGATTTGGGGGGAAAATGGGGATTTTGGGGGGAAAATGGGAATTTTAAGGGGGATGTGGGAATTTGGGGGGAAAATGGGGATTTTAGAGGGAAAAATGGGGATTTTTTAAAAAATGGGGATTTTGGGGGGAAAAAATGGGGGTTTGAGGGGAAATGGGGATTTTGGAGGGAAAAAAGGGAATTTTGGAGGAGAAAATGGGGATTTTACAGGGGAAAATGAGGATTTTGGGGAAAAAATGGGAATTTTATGGAGACAATGGAAATTTTGGGGGAAAAATGGGGATTTGGGGGGAAAAATTAAGGATTTGAGGGAGGAAATGGGGATTTGGGGAAAAAAATGAGAATTTTAGGGGGAAGAATGGGAATTTTGAGGGGAAATGGGGATTTTGGGGCAAAAAATGGGGGTTTTGGGGGAAAATGGGGGTTTGGGGAAAATGGGATTTTGAGAGAAAAAATGGAGATTTTTAATGGTTTTAGAGGGAAAAAAAGGGAGTTTTGGAGGAGAAAATGGGGATTTTAGAGGGAAAAAATGGGGATTTTTAAAGGTTTTAGAGGAAAAAAATGGACAACCCCACGGGGAGATCCTACACCATCGGGCTGTGACCCACGGACGGACCCACGGATGGACCCACGGACGGACCCACGGACGGACCCACGGATGGACCCACGGACGGACCCACGGACGGACCCACGGATGGACCCACGGATGGACCCACGGATGGACCCACGGATGGACCCACGGATGGACCCACGGACGGACCCACGGATGGACCCACGGATGGACCCACGGACGGACCCACGGATGGACCCACGGACGGACCCACGGATGGACCCACGGATGGACCCACGGACGGACCCACGGATGGACCCACGGACGGACCCACGGATGGACCCACGGATGGACCCACGGACGGACCCACGGACGGACCCACGGATGGAGAAATAAATGCTGGAAATGGAGATTGGATGGATCGTTCTTGGGGGGAAATGGGGATTTTGGGAAAAATTCGGAATTTATGGGAGGAAATGGGGATTTTAGGGAGGAAAAGGGGGTTTTGGGGGGAAAAATGGGGATTTTGGGGGAAAAATGGGGATTTGGGGAAAAAATGGGGATTTTGAATAGTTTTGGAGGAGAAAATGGGGATCTTAGAGGTGAAAATGGGGATTTTGGGGGGGAAAATGGGGATTTTGGGAAAAAAATGGGGGTTTTGGGGAAAAAATGAAGATTTTTGGGGGGATAAATGGAAATTTTAGAGGGAAAATGGGGATTTTGGGGGGAAAAATGGGGATTTTGGGGGAAAAATGGGGATTTTTAATGATTTTGGAGGGAAAAAATGGGAATTTTGGATGAGAAAATGGGGATTTTAGGGGGATAATGGGGATTTTAGGGGAAAATTGGGATTTTAGGGGAAAAATGGGGATTTAGGGGGGAAAATGAAGATTTGGGGAGAAAAATGGGGATTTTAGGGGGGAAAATGGGGGTTTGGGGGGAAATGGGGATTTTGTGGGGAAAAATGGGGATTTTGGGGGAAAAAAATGGGGATTTTGGGGAAAAAATGGGAATTTTTGAGGAAAAATTAGGGATTTAGGGGAGGAGAAAATGGGGATTTTAGAGGGGAAAATGGGGATTTTTAAAGGTTTTAGAGGAAAAAAATGGACAACCCCACGGGGAGATCCTACAGCATCGGGCTGTGACCCACGGACGGACCCACGGACGGACCCACGGATGGACCCACGGACGGACCCACGGATGGACCCACGGACGGACCCACGGATGGACCCACGGACGGACCCACGGACGGACCCACGGACGGACCCACGGATGGACCCACGGATGGACCCACGGACGGACCCACGGACGGACCCACGGATGGACCCACGGATGGACCCACGGATGGACCCACGGATGGACCCACGGACGGACCCACGGATGGACCCACGGATGGACCCACGGATGGACCCACGGACGGACCCACGGATGGACCCACGGATGGACCCACGGATGGACCCACGGATGGACCCACGGACGGAGAAATAAATGCTGGAAATGGAGATTGGATGGATCGTTCTTGGGGGGAAAAATGGGGTTTTGGGAAAAATGGGGATTTGGGGAAAAAAATTGAGATTTTGGGGGGGAAAAATTTGGTTTTTTAGTGGTTTTAGAAGGGAAAAAAGAGAGTTTTGGAGGAGAAAATGGGAATTTTGGAGTAGAAAATGGTAATTTTAGGGGGGAAAATGGGGATAAAAATGGAAATTTTTTGGGGGAAAATGGGGATTTTGGGGGGGAAAAATGGAAATTTTAGAAGGAAAATGGGGATTTTGGGGAAAATTGGCATTTTGGGAGAAAAAATGGCAATTTTAAGGGGGATGTGGGAATTTGGAGGGAAAAAACGGAGTTTTGGAGTTGAAAATGGGGATTTTAAAGGGGAAATGGGGATTTTGGGGGAAAAATGGGGATTTTGGGGAAAAAATGGGGATTTTAGGGGGAAAAATGGGGATTTTGGGGGGAAAATGGGGATTTTGGGGAAAAAATGGAAATTTTTGAGGAAAAATTAGGGATTTAGGGGAGGAAATGGGAATTTTGGAGGAGAAAATGGGGATTTAGGGGAAAAAATGGGGTTTTAGGAAGGGGAAATGGGGATTTTGGGGGGAAAAATTGGGTTTTTGGGAAAAAAAATGGGGATTTTAGGAGAAAAATGGGAATTTTTAGGGAAAATGGGGATTTTAGGGAGAAAATGAAGATTTTTTGGGGAAAAATCGGGAATTTTAGGGTGGGAAATGGGTGTTAGGGGGAAAAAATGGGAATGTTGGGGAAAAGGGATTTTAGGGGGAAAAATGGGGATTTGGGGGGAAAATGGGGATTTTAGGGGGGAAAATGGGGATTTTGGGAAAAAAATGGGGGTTTTGGGGAAAAAATGAAGATTTTTGGGGGGATAAATGGAAATTTTAGAGGGAACATGGGGATTTTGGGGGAGGAAAATGGGGTTCTGAGGGAAAAATGGGGATTTTGGGGGAAAAATGGGGATTTTAGGGGAAAAAAATGGGGGTTTTGGGGGGAAATGGGGGTTTGGGGGGAAAAATGGGAATTTTGGAGGAGAAAATGGGGATTTTACAGGTGAAAATGGGGATTTGGGAAAAAAAACCGGGGGTTTTGGGGGAAAATTGGGGTTCTGAGGGAAAAATGGGGATTTTGGGGGCAAAAATGGGGATTTTTAATGATTTTGGAGAAAAAAAAGGAATTTTAGATGAGAAAATGGGGATTTTGGAGGAGAAAATGGGGATTTTGGGGGGGAAAATGAGATTTTGGGGGGCAAATGGGGGTTTTCGGGGGAAAATGGGGATTTTGAATGGTTTTAGAGGAAAAAAAGGGAGTTTTGGAGGAGAAAATGGGGATTTTAGAGGGAAAAAATGGGGATTTTTAAAGGTTTTAGAGGAAAAAAATGGACAACCCCACGGGGAGATCCTACACCATCGGGCTGTGACCCACGGACGGACCCACGGACGGACCCACGGATGGACCCACGGACGGACCCACGGATGGACCCACGGACGGACCCACGGACGGACCCACGGATGGACCCACGGACGGACCCACGGATGGACCCACGGACGGACCCACGGACGGACCCACGGACGGACCCACGGATGGACCCACGGACGGACCCACGGATGGACCCACGGACGGACCCACGGATGGACCCACGGACGGACCCACGGATGGACCCACGGACGGACCCACGGACGGACCCACGGATGGACCCACGGATGGACCCACGGACGGAGAAATAAATGCTGGAAATGGAGATTGGATGGATCGTTCTTGGGGGGAAAAATGGGGGTTTTGGGGAAAATGGGGGTTTTGGGGGGGAAAAGGGGGTTTTGGGGGGAAAAAAGGGAATTTTGGAGGAGAAAATGGCAATTTTAGGGGGGAAAATGGGGATAAAAATGGAAATTCTAGAGGGAAAATGGGGATTTTGGGAAAAAATGGGGATTTTGGGGGAAAAATGGGGTTTTGGGGGGAAAAATGGGGGTTTTGGGAAAAAAAATGGGGATTTTAGAGGGGAAAAATGGGGATTTTTAGTGGTTTTGGAGGGAAAAAAAGGGAGTTTTGGAGTTGAAAATGGGGATTTTGGGGGGAAAAATTGGGATTTTTGGGGGGAAAATGGGAATTTTGAGGAAAAATTAGGGATTTAGGGGAGGAAATGGGAATGTTGGGGAAAAATGGGGATTTTGGGAAAAAAAATGGGGGTTTTGGGGGGAAAAATGGGGATTTTAGAGGGAAAAATGGGGATTTTTAAAGGTTTTAGAGGAAAAAAATGGACAACCCCACGGGGAGATCCTACAGCATCGGGCTGTGACCCACGGACGGACCCACGGACGGACCCACGGACGGACCCACGGATGGACCCACGGATGGACCCACGGATGGACCCACGGACGGACCCACGGACGGACCCACGGATGGACCCACGGATGGACCCACGGATGGACCCACGGATGGACCCACGGATGGACCCACGGATGGACCCACGGATGGACCCACGGACGGACCCACGGACGGACCCACGGACGGACCCACGGATGGACCCACGGATGGACCCACGGACGGACCCACGGATGGACCCACGGACGGACCCACGGATGGACCCACGGACGGACCCACGGACGGACCCACGGACGGACCCACGGATGGACCCACGGATGGACCCACGGACGGACCCACGGACGGACCCACGGATGGACCCACGGACGGACCCACGGACGGACCCACGGACGGACCCACGGATGGACCCACGGACGGAGAAATAAATGCTGGAAATGGAGATTGGATGGATCGTTCTTGGGGGGAAAAATAGGGGTTTTGGGGAAAAAATGGGGGTTTTGGAGGGAAAAAAGGGATTTTGGGGGGAAAAATGGGGATTTTGGGGGGAAAAAAGGGAATTTTGGAGGAGAAAATGGTAATTTTAGGGGGGAAAATGGAGATAAAAATGGAAATTTTAGAGGGAAAATGGGGATTTTGGGGAAAAATTAGGGGTTTAGGAAAGGAAATGGGGATTTTGGGAAAAAATGGGGGTTTTGGGGAAAAAATGAGGATTTTAGGGGGAAAATGAAGATTTTTTGGGGGAAAAATTGGGAATTTTAGGGTGGGAAATGGGTGTTAGGGGGAAAAAATGGGAATGTTGGGGAAAAGGGATTTTGGGGAAAAAAATGGGAATTTGGGGGGAAAATGGGGATTTTAGGGAGAAAATAGTAATTTTAGGGGGGGAAATGGGGGTTCTGGGAAAAAAAATGGGGGTTTTGAGGGGAAAATGGGAATTTTTAGGGAAAAATGGGTTTTTTGGGGGGAAAATGGGGGTTTTGGGGAGAAAATGGGGATTTTGGGGGGAAAAATGGGGATTTTTAATGGTTTTAGAGGGAAAAAAAGGAATTTGGGAGAAAAAAATGGGGATTTTAGGGGGGGAAATGGGGATTTTGGGGAAAATAGGAATTTTAGGGGGAAAATGGGGATTTGGGAAAATTGGGATTTTTAATGATTTTGGAGGGAAAAAAAAGGGAATTTTGGATTATAAAATGGGGATTTTAGGGGGAAAAATGGGGATTTTGGGGGGAAAAATGGCGATTTTAGAGGGGAAAATGGAAATTTTTGAGGAAAAATTAGGGATTTAGGGGAGGAAATGGGAATTTTGGGGGGAAATGGGGGTTTGGGGAAAAATGGGGATTTTGGGTGAAGAAATGGGGATTTTGAATGGTTTTAGAGGAAAAAAAGGGAGTTTTGGAGGAGAAAATGGGGATTTTAGAGGGAAAAAAATGGGGATTTTTAAAGGTTTTAGAGGAAAAAAATGGACAACCCCACGGGGAGATCCTACACCATCGGGCTGTGACCCACGGATGGACCCACGGACGGACCCACGGACGGACCCACGGACGGACCCACGGACGGACCCACGGATGGACCCACGGACGGACCCACGGACGGACCCACGGATGGACCCACGGACGGACCCACGGACGGACCCACGGACGGACCCACGGATGGACCCACGGATGGACCCACGGACGGACCCACGGATGGACCCACGGATGGACCCACGGACGGACCCACGGACGGACCCACGGACGGACCCACGGACGGACCCACGGATGGACCCACGGATGGACCCACGGATGGACCCATGGATGGACCCACGGATGGACCCACGGATGGATGGAGAAATAAATGCTGGAAATGGAGATTGGATGGATCGTTCTTGGGGGGAAAATGGGGGTTTTGGGGAAAAATGGGGATTTGGGGAAGAAATGGGGATTTTGGGGAAAAAAATGGGGGTTTTGGGGAAAAAAATGGGGATTTTTAATGGTTTTAGAGAGAAAAAATGGGAATTTGGAAAAAAAAATGGGGATTTTGGGAAAAAAATTGGAATTTTGGGGGGGAAAATTCGGATTTTTAATGGTTTTAGAGGGGAAAAAATAGAGTTTTGGAGGAGAAAATGGGGATTTTGGGGGGGAAATGGGGATTTTGGGGTAAAAATTGGGATTTTTGGGAGGAAAATGGGGATTTTGGGGAAATGGGGGTTTTGGGGGGGAAATGGGGAAATTAGGGGGAAAATGGGGATTTTGGGGAAAAATGGGGGTTCTTGGAAAAAACAGGGATTTTAGGGGGGAAAAATGGAAATTTTAGAGGGAAAATGGGGATTTTGGGGAAAATTGGCATTTTGGGAGAAAAAATGGCAATTTTAAGGGGGATGTGGGAATTTGGAGGGAAAAAACGGAATTTTGGAGTTGAAAATGGGGATTTTAAAAGGGAAATGGTGATTTTGGGGGGAAAATGGGGATTTTGGGGGGGAAATGGGGATTTGGAGGAGAAAATGGGGATTTTAGGGAATAAAATGGGTATTTGGGGAAAAAACAGGATTTTAGGGGGAAAAATGGGGATTTTGGGAAAAAAAATTGGAATTTTGGGGGGGAAAAATTTGGATTTTTATTGGTTTTAGAGGGAAAAAATGGGAATTTTTGATGAGAAAATAGGAATTTTAGGGGGGAAAATTGAGATTTTTGGGAAAAAAATGAGGATGTGGGGGAAAAATGGGGATTTTCGGGGGAAAAATGGGGATTTTGGCAAAAAATGGGAATTTTGGGGGAAAATGGCAATTTTAAGGAAAAATTAGGGATTTTGGAGAAAAAATGGGGATTTTAGGGGGAAAATGGGGATTTTGGGGGGGAAATGGGGATTTTAGGGATAAAATGGGAATTTTGAGGGGAAATGGGGATTTTGGGGGGAAAAATGGGGATTTGGGGGGAAAAATGGGAGTTTTGGGGGGAAATGGGGGTTTTGGGGGGAAAAATGGGGATTTGGGGAAAAATAGGGGGTTTGGGGGTGAAAATATGGAATTTGGTGGGGAAAATGGGGATTTTGGGGGGAAAATGGGGATTTTGGGGAAAAAATGGGAATTTTGGGGGGAAATGGGGGTTTTGGGTGAAGAAATGGGGATTTTGAATGGTTTCAGAGGGAAAAAAACGGGAGTTTTGGAGGAGAAAATGGGGATTTTAGAGGGAAAAAATGGGGATTTTTAAAGGTTTTAGAGGAAAAAAATGGACAACCCCACGGGGAGATCCTACAGCATCGGGCTGTGACCCACGGATGGACCCACGGACGGACCCACGGATGGACCCACGGACGGACCCACGGACGGACCCACGGACGGACCCACGGACGGACCCACGGATGGACCCACGGATGGACCCACGGACGGACCCACGGATGGACCCACGGACGGACCCACGGACGGACCCACGGATGGACCCACGGACGGACCCACGGATGGACCCACGGACGGACCCACGGACGGACCCACGGATGGACCCACGGATGGACCCACGGATGGACCCACGGATGGACCCACGGACGGACCCACGGACGGACCCACGGATGGACCCACGGATGGAGAAATAAATGCTGGAAATGGAGATTGGATGGATCGTTCTTGGGGGGAAAAATGGGGATTTTGGGAAAAATGGGGATTTTAGGAGAGAAAATGGGGATTTTCAGGGCAAAAAAATTGAGATTTTGGGGGGAAAAAATGGGGATTTTTAATGGTTTTAGAGGGAAAAAATGGGATTTTAGGGGGAAAAATGGGGATTTTGGGGAAAAAATGGGATTTTAGGAAGGGGAAATGGGGATTTAGGGGAGAAAATGGGGATTTTGGGGAAGATGGAGGTTTTGGGGGAAAAAAAAGGAAATTTTAGAGGGAAAATGGGGATTTTGGGGGAAAATGGGGATTTTTAATGATTTTGGAGGGAAAAAAAACGGAAATTTGGATGAGAAAATGGGAATTTTAGAGGGGAAAATTGGGGTTTTGGGAAAAAAAATGGCGGTTTTGGGGAAAAATGGGATTTTAGGAAGGGGAAATGGAGATTTTGGAAAAAAAAATGGGGATTTTGGGAAAAAAAATGGGGATTTTGTGGGGAAAAATGGGGATTTTGGGGGGAAAAATGGGAATTTTAGGGTGAGAAATGGGGATTTGGGGGAAAATGGGGAATTTTGGAGAAAAAATGGGGATTTTGGAGAAAAAATGGGGATTTTAGGGGGAAAACAGGGATTTTAGGGGGGAAAATGGGGATTTTGGGGGAAAAATGGGGATTTGGGGGAAAAATGGGGGTTTTGGGGGAAAAATGGGGATTTTGAATGGTTTTAGAGGAAAAAAAGGGAGTTTTGGAGGAGAAAATGGGAATTTTAGGGGAAAATGGGGATTTTGGGTGAAAAAATGGGAATTTTTTGGAGAAAATGGAAATTTTGGGTGGGAAATGGGGGTTTGAGGGGAAATTGGGACTTTGAATGGTTTTAGAGGGAAAAAAACGGGAATTTTGGAGGAGAAAATGGTAATTTTAGGGGGGAAAATGGGGATAAAAATGGAAATTTTAGAGGGAAAATGGGGATTTTGGGAGAAAAAATGGGGATCTTGGGGAAAAAAATGGGATTTTAGGAAGGGGAAATGGGGATTTTGGGGGGGAAAATTGGGATTCTGAGGGAAAATGGGGATTTTTGGGAGGAAAATGGGTATTTTGGGGGAAAATGGGGATTTTGGGAGAAAAAATGGGGGTTTTGGGGAAAAAAATGGGATTTTAGGAAGGGGAAATGGGGATTTTGGGGGAAAATGGGGGTTTTGGGGGAAAAATGGGGATTTTGGGGGGAAAATGGGGATTTTGTGGGAAAAAATGGGGATTTTGGGGGGAAATGGGGATTTGGGGAAAAAATTGGGATTTTGGAAAAAAATGGGACTTTATGGGAGAAAATGGGGATTTTGAGAGGGAAATGGGAATTTTAGGGGGAAAATGGGGATTTTGGGGGTAAAAATGGGGATTTTGGGGAAAAAATGGGGATTTTGGAAAAAAAATTGTGGTTTTGGGGGGGAAATGGGAATCTTGGGGGGAAAAAATGGAAATTTTTGAGGAAAAATTAGGGATTTAGGGGAGGAAATGGGAATTTTGAGGGGAAAAATGGGGATTTTGGGGGAAAAATGGGGATTTAGGGGGAAAATGGGGGTTTTGGGAAAAAAAATGGGGGTTTTGGGGGGAGAAATGGGGATTTTTGATGAGAAAATAGGAATTTTAGGGGGGAAAATTGGGGTTCTGAGGGAAAAATTGGGATTTTGGAGGAGAAAATGGGGATTTTAGAGGGGAAAATGGGGATTTTTAAAGGTTTTGGAGGGCAAAAATGAGAATTTTGGGGGGGAAAGGGAATTTTAGAGGGGAAAATGGGGGTTTTGGGAAAAAAAATGGCGGTTTTGGGGGGGAAATGGGGGTTTTGGGGGGAAATTAGGGATTTAGGGGAGAAAAAAATGGGGATTTTGGGGGAAAATGGGGGTTTTGGGTGAAGAAATGGGGATTTTGAATGGTTTTGGAGGAGAAAATGGGGATTTTGGGGAAAAAAGGGGATTTTGGGGGGAAAAATGGGATTTTAGGGGAAAAATGGGATTTTGAATGGTTTTGGAGGAGAAAATGGGGATTTTGGGGAAAAAAGGGGATTTTGGGGGGAAAAATGGGATTTTAGGAAGGGGAAATGGGGATTTTGGGGGGAAAATGGGGATTTTGGGAAAAAAAATGGGGGTTTTGGGGGGAAAAATGGGGATTTTCAAGACAAAATTTGGGATTTTTGGGGGAAAAATGGGGATTTTTGATAAGAAAATAGGAATTTTAGGGGGGAAAATTGGGGTTCTGAGGGAAAAATTGGGATTTTAGGGGGGAAAATGGGGATTTTGGGGAAAAAATGGAAATTTTTGAGGAAAAATTAGGGATTTAGGGGAGGAAATGGGGATTTTGGGGGAAAAATTAAGGATTTGAGGGAGGAAATGGGGATTTGGGGAAAAAAAATGGGAATTTTAGGGGGAAGAATGGGAATTTTGAGGGGAAATGGGGATTTTGGGGAAAAAAATGGGATTTTAGGAAGGGGAAATGGGGGTTTTGGGGGGAGAAATGGGGATTTTGGGAAAATGGGGATTTTAGGGGGAGAATGGGGATTTTGGGGGGGAAAATGGGGATTTTTAATGGTTTTAGAGGAAAAAATGGGAATTTGGAAAAAAAATGGGGATTTTGGGGGAAAAAATGAGGATTTTTGGGAAAAAAATGGGATTTTAGGAAGGGGAAATGGGGATTTTAGGGGAAAAATGGGCATTTATGGAAAATAAGGATTTTTAATGATTTTGGAGGAAAAAAATTGGAGTTTTGAATGAGAAAATGGGAATTTTAGGGGGAAAATCAGGATTTTGGGGGAAAAATGGGGATTTTGGGAAAAATTGGGTTTTTTGGGAAAAATCGGAATTTTGGAGGAGAAAATGGGGTCTTTTAGTGATTTTAGAGGAAAAAAGGGAATTTTTGATGAGAAAATAGGAATTTTAGGGGGTAAAATGTAGATTTTTGGGAAAAAAAATGAGGATGTGGGGGGAAAATGGGAGTTTTGGGGGGAAAATGGGAGTTTTGGGGGGAAAATGGGGAATTTAGGGGGAAAAAATGGGGATTTAGGTTGGAAAATAGGGATTTTGGGGAGGAATGGGGATTTTTAATGATTTTGGAGGGGAAAAAAGGGAATTTTGGATGAGAAAATGGGAATTTTTGGAGGGAAAATGGGAATTTTAGGGGGGAAATGGGGATTTTGGGTGAAAAAATGGGAATTTTTTGGAGAAAATGGAAATTTTGGGTGGGAAATGGGGGTTTGGGTGAAGAAATGGGGATTTTGAATGGTTTTAGAGGAAAAAAAGGGAGTTTTGGAGGAGAAAATGGGGATTTTAGAGGGAAAAAATGGGGATTTTTAAAGGTTTTAGAGGAAAAAAATGGACAAACCCCACGGGGAGATCCTACACCATCGGGCTGTGACCCACGGATGGACCCACGGATGGACCCACGGACGGACCCACGGACGGACCCACGGATGGACCCACGGACGGACCCACGGACGGACCCACGGATGGACCCACGGACGGACCCACGGACGGACCCACGGACGGACCCACGGATGGACCCACGGATGGACCCACGGATGGACCCACGGATGGACCCACGGACGGACCCACGGACGGACCCACGGATGGACCCACGGACGGACCCACGGATGGAGAAATAAATGCTGGAAATGGAGATTGGATGGATCGTTCTTGGGGGGAAATGGGGATTTTGGGGAAAAATGGGGGTTTTGGGGGAAAATGGGGATTTTGGGGGAAAAATTGGGGTTTTGGGGGGAAAAATGGGGATTTTGGGGGGAAAAAATGAGGATTTTTAATGGTTTTAGAGAGAAAAAATGGGAATTTGGGAGGAGAAAATGGGGATTTTAGGGAGGGAAATCCTGGAATTGTTGGAGTTTTGGAGGGACTAAAATTGGGATTTTAGGGGGAAAATGGGGATTTTTAATGGTTTTGGAGGGGAAAAAGGGGAATTTTGGATGACAAAATGGGAATTAAAGGGAGGAAATTGGGATTTTGGGTGAAAAAATGGGAATTTTATGGAGAAAATGGAAATTTTGGGGGGGAAATGGGGGTTTGAGGGGAAATGGGGATTTTTAATGGTTTTAGAGGGAAAAAAAGGAAGTTTTGGAGGAAAAAATGGGGATTTTAGGGGTGAAAATGGGGATGGGGGGGAAATGGGGATTTAGGGGGGAAAATGGGGATTTTGGAGGAGAAAATGGGGATTTTACAGGGGAAAATGGGGATTTGGGAAAAAAAAACGGGGGTTTTGGGGGAAAATTGGGGTTCTGAGGGAAAAATGGGGATTTTGGGGGGAAAAATGGGGATTTTTAATGATTTTGGAGAAAAAAAAGGGGAATTTTAGATGAGAAAATGGGGATTTTAGAGGGGGAAATGGAGATTTAGGGGGAAAATGGGGATTTTTGGTGGGAAATTGTGGTTTTGGAAAAAAAATTGGAATTTTGGGGAGAAAATGGGGATTTTAGGGGGAAAATGGGGATTTTTAGTGGTTTTAGAGGGGAAAAAGGGAATTTTGGAGGTGAAAATGGGAATTTTAGGGGGGAAAATTGGGGTTCTGAGGGAAAATGGGGAATTTGGGGGGAAAATGGGGATTTTGGGAAAAAATGGGAATTTTAGGAAGGGGAAATGGGAATTTTGGGGGAAAAATGGGGATTTTAGAGGGGATAATGGGGGTTTTGGGGTGAGAAAAATGGGGGTTTTGGGGGAAAAATTGGGATTTTTAATGAATTTGGAGGGGAAAAAATGGAGTTTTGGAGGAGAAAATGGTAATTTTAGGGAGGAAAAATGGGGATTTTGGGGGAAAATTGGGATTATTAATGATTTTGGAGGGGAAAAAAGGGAATTTTTGAGGAGAAAATGGGAATTTTAGGAGGAAAATGGGGATTTGGGGGGGAAAATGGGGATTTTAGGGGGAAAATTGGGATTTTGGGGGAAAATGGGGATTTAGGGGAAAATGGGCATTTGGGGAGAAAAAATTGGAATTTTAAGGGGGATGTGGGAATTTGGAGGGAAAAAAGGGAGTTTTGGAGTTGGAAATGGTGGTTTTTGAGAAAATGGGGATTTGGGGGGGAAAATGGGGATTTTAGGGGGAAAAATGGGAGTTTTGGGGGGAAAAATGGAGATTTTAGGGGGAAAATGGGCATTTTGGGAGAAAAAATGGGAATTTTAAGGGGGATGTGGGAATTTGGGGGGAAAATGGGGATTAGGGGAGAAAATGGGGATTTTGGGGGGGAAAATTGGGATTCTGAAGGAAAATGGGAATTTTAGGGGGAAAATGGGGATTTTGGGAAAAAATTGGGGTTTTTGGGGAAAATGGAGGTTTTGGGGAAAAAAAAAGGAAATTTTAGAGGGAAAATGGTGATTTTGGGGGAAAATGGGGATTTTTAATGGTTTTAGAGGAAAAAATGGGAATTTGGAAAAAAATTGGGGATTTTGGGAAAAAAATGGGGGTCTTGGGGAAAAAAATGGAATTTTAGGAAGGGGAAATGGGGATTTTGGGAAAAAAATGGCGGTTTTGGGGAAAAAATGGGATTTTAGGAAGGGGAAATGGGGATTTTGGGAAAAAAAATGGGAATTTTTTGGAGAAAATGGAAATTTTGGGTGGGAAATGGGGGTTTGAGGGGAAATGGGGATTTTTAATAATTTTAGAGGGGAAAAAAGGGAATTTTGGGGGAGGAAATGGGGGTTTTGGGAAAAAAATTGGATTTTAGGAAGGGGAAATGGGGATTTTGGTGGGGAAAAATGGGGATTTTGGGAAAAAATGGGGATTTTGGGAGGCAAATGGGGATTTTGGGAAAAAGTGGGGATTTCGGGACGGAAATGGGGATTTTTGGGGGGGAAATGGGGGTTTTGGGGAAAATTAGGGATTTTGGGGGAAAAATGGGGATTTTGGGGGGGAAAAATTTGGATTTTTATTGGTTTTAGAGGGAAAAAATGGGAATTTTTGATGAGAAAATAGGAATTTTAGGGGGGAAAATGGAGATTTTTGGGAAAAAAATGAGGATGTGGGGGAAAAATGGGAATTTTGGGGGAAAAATGGGGATTTTGGGGGGATGTGGGGATTTTGGGGAAAAAAATGGGGGTTTTGGGGGGAAAAATGGGAATTTGGGGGGAAAATGGGGATTTTGGGAAAAAAATGGGGATTTTTGGGGGAAAATGGGGATTTTAGGGGAAAAATGAGAGTTTTGGGGGGAAAAATGGGGATTTTTATTGGTTTTAGAGGGGAAAAAAGGGAATTTTGGAGGAGAAAATGGGGATTTTAGAGGGGAAAATGGGGATTCTGAGGGAAAATGGGGATTTTGGGGGAAAAATGGGGATTTTGGGGGAAAAAATGGGGGTTTTGGGAAAAAATGGGGGGTTTTGGGGGGAAAATGGGGATTTTAGGGGAAAAATGGGGATTTTAGGAGGGAAATGGAAATTTTAGAGGGAAAATGCGGATTTTGGATGAAAAATGGGGATTTAGGGGAGAAAATTAAGATTTTGGGGGGGGAAATGGAATTTTGGGGGGAAAATGGGGATTTGGGGAAAAAATGGGGATTTTGGGGGGAAAAAATGGGGATTTTGGTCGGGGAAAATGGGGATTTTTAAATTATTCTGGAGGGAAAAGGAATTTTGGATGAGAAAATGGGAATTTTAGCAGGGGAAATTGGGATTCTGAGGGAAAAATGGGTATTTTGGGTGGAAAAATGGGGATTTTGGGGGGAAAATGGGGATTTTGGGTGGGAAATGCGGGTTTTTGGGGAAAATACGGACATTTAATGATTTTGGAGGGAAAAAAAGGGAATTTTGGATGAGAAAATTGGGAATTTTGAAGGGGAATGGGGATTTTGGGCGAGAAATGGAGATTTTTTGTGTTTTGGAGGGAAAAATGGGGATTTTGGGGGAGAAAATCAAAAATTTGGGGTGGAAAATGGGGATTTTGGCGGAGAGGGGGGTTTGGGGGGAGAAAATGGGAATTTGGGGAAAGAAAATCAAAATTTTGGGGGAAAAATGTTAATTTTGGGGGTTTTGGAGGAAAAAATTGGATTTTGGGGTGAAACACTCAAAATTTTGGGGGGGAAATGGGATTTTTTGGGGCTTTTGGAGTGAAAATATGGAAATTTTGGGGGGAAATGGGGATTTTGGGGGAAAAAATTGGGATTTTGGGGAAAAATTGGGATTTTGGCAGAAAAAATGGGGATTTGGAGCGGGGAAAATGTAATTTTGGGGAGGAAAAGGGGGAATTTTGGAGGGAAAAAATTCTGGAATTTTGGGGGGGAATTTGGGGAGCAGAAATGGGAAATTTATGAGGGAATTTTGAGGAAATATCCAGGAATTTTTGGGAGAAAATGAGAATTTTTGGAGAAAATGAATTTTGGGGGATTTCCGAGGGGGAAATTGGGAATTTTGAGTGAAAAATGGGAATTTTGGGGGGGAATTTTTGATATTTTGGGGGGGGAAATTTGGGAATTTTGGGGATTTGGGAGGAAAAAAATGGGAATTTTGGGGATTTGGGAGGAAAAAAATGGGAATTTTGGGGGGGAATTTTGAGGAGAAATATGGAAATTTGGGATTTTGGGGGGAGAGGTGGAAATTTAGGGAGGAATGGGGAATTTTTTGGGGGGAAAATGAGGAATTAAAGGGAAAGGGAGAAATTTTAGGGAATTTATGGGGCAAAGTGGAATTTTGGGATGAAAACCATGAAATTTTGGGGGAATAATTGGAGTTTTGGGTAAAAAAGGTAAATTTTGGGTGGAAAAAGTGGAATTGTGAAGGGAAAAGGGGGAATTTTAGGGAAAAATAAAAGTTTTGGGGTGGAAGTTGGGGCTTGGGGGGGAAAAAAGTGGAATTTTGGGGGAGTTATTGGGCAGAAAAAATGGAATTTTGGGAAAAATCACTGAAAAAATGAGGAGAAAAATTGAAATTTTGGAGGAAAAGTGGAAATTTTGGGGGAAATGTTGGGATTTTGGGTGAAATTTGGGTGAAAAATGAAAAATTTGGGCAAAACCTCGGGAACATGAGGCCAAATGGGGAAAAAAGGGAAGAAAATGCAGAGAATTTGTAAAAATTGGGTGGAAATTGAGGAAATTTGGGGGGAATTTTTGAGGTGAAATTTGGGTGAAAAATGAAAAATTTGGGCAAAATCTCAGGAACTTGAGGCCAAATGGGGAAAAAAGGGAAGAAAAAGCAGAGAATTTGTAAAAATTGGGTGGAATTGAGGAAAATTGGAGAAATTTGGGTGAAAATTGTGGGAAATTGGAGAAATTTGGGTGGAATTGAGGAAAATTGATGAAATTTGGGTGGAATTGAGGAGATTTGTGTCCAATTTCCACCAATTTGAAGCAATTTGGGTCAAAATTGAGTATTTTGCACCAAAAACCTCCAAAATCACCCCAAAAATCGGCAGCTTTGGATCAAAAGCAGAAAAACGGGGATAAAAGAGGGAGAATTGGGAAAATTTGGGTTAAAAAGCAGAATTTGGGGTAATTTTAAGGGTTTTTTGGATCATTTGCCCCCCCAAAAAAGCTGATTCGTTTTAGCCGTCTCAAAAAACTCCCCCGCGCTCCGTGACGCTGCCCACGCTCCCCTCAGGGCGTTTTAATCCCATTTCCTGACGATTTTCCCCAAAATTTCCATTTTTCGGCTTTTTTTGGCTTTTTTCCTCCTCGCTACTCGAGCGGAGGCTCCGCAGGCGGCGCTAGGCCGCGTTGCCATGGCAACTACGCAGCGGGAAGGGGCGGGGCCCGTATCTCCTCCTCTCATCCAATCACCGCGCGCGTCTCATCCACCAATCCGCCGCGCCGGCACTTTGCGGCCTAAATAACCAATCATCGCCGCCGCACTTTGACGGGCAGCACCGCCAGCCAATAGGAAGACAGCAAGGCTGGGTTTAAACCAATAGGAGCGCGAGGAGGGCGGGGCGAGCGGCGCGGGCAGGGCGAAGGAGGAGGAGGGGGGGAAGGTTCTGGAGGCCGCCGCCATCTTTGCCGCCGCGTCCGGGGCCGCCGCCGCCGCCGCCGCCGCCGTTTCGGGGCTCAGGGGGGGCCGGTAAGGGCGACAGCGCTGTCGCGACATGACGTCATGTCCCCCCCAGAGCCGTGACGTCACGGTGGGGGCGGCGGGGGGCGCGGGGAGGGGGAGGGGAGGCGGCGGAGGGGGGGGAAGGGGGTGGGGGGGGGAGGGCGGGAAGCGGAGCGCGATGGCGGCGCTGAGGGAGGGGGCGGGGCTTGTGAAGGGGGCGGGGCTTAAATGGGTTATTTAAATAAAAGGGGGCGTGGTTTTGGCGGGGGGCGTGGCTTGGGCGACGTTGTGGTCAATGGGAGGGGGCGGGGCTTGAGCGGGTTATTTTAATAAAACGGGGCGTGGCTTTGTGGAGGGGGCGTGGCTTGTGCGCCGTTGTTGTCAATGGGAGGGGGCGTGGCTTGGGAGCCGTCGCTTTCCTATAGGCGGGCCGTGACGTCATCGCCGCCGATGACGTAATCTCTTTCTTTTCTGATGACGTCACCGCAGAAAAACCCAAATTCCGGGGGTTTTCCCCCCAAAAAACCCCCCGGGATGGACTCAGGGGGATCCAAAGCGCTGCCGGACCCGGTGAGTTCCAAAATCCCCGAAATTTTGGGAATTTTTTGGGGGATTTTTGGGAATTCCGGGCGCTGAAATTCCCAAAATTCCGCAGGCGGACGCGATGACGTCAGACGACTTCGACATCGTCATCGAGGCCATGCTGGAGGCGCCCTACAAGAAGGAGGAGGTGACGGAATTCCCAAAAAATTTGGGAATTTTTTTCCCTTTTATTTCCATTTCCCCTCCCAAATTTCCCTAATTTTCCCCAAATTTTCCCCAAATTTTTCCCAAATTTTCCCCAAATTTCCAGATTTTAATTTACTTTTCCCACAATTCCCAATTTCAGAACCAAATTTCCTCAAATTTCCCAAATTTTTTCGCATTTCTCAATTTTTTCCCAAGTTTTCCCCAAATTTCCCCATTTTTTGCAGTTTTCCCCTGATTTTTCTCCAATTTGTCCCAATTTTTCCCCAAATTTCTCCCAGATTCCAAATTTCCCCCAATTTTCCTCAATTTCCCCCAATTTTTCACCATTTTCCCCATTTTTCCTCCATTTTTCTCCATTTCTCCCAAATTTCTCCCAAATTCTAATTTTTCCTGAATTTTTCCTAAATTTCCCTAATTTTTGCTGATTTTTTCCATTTTTACTCTAATTTTTCTAATTTTTATCTGAAATTCATCCCAAATTACCAATTTTTCACCATTTTTTTCCAATTTTCTCCGATTTTCTTCCATTTTCCCCATTTTTCCTTCAATTCCCCAATTTTTCCCCAATTTTCTCCTTTTTCCTCATTTTCCCCAATTTTCTCCATTTTTTCCCCATTTTTTCCCAATTTTTTTTCCCAATTCTTTTCCATTTTTATCCGAAATTCATCCCAAATTCCCAATTTTCTCCCAAATTTTCCCCAAATTCTCAATTTTTCTCCAATTTTCCCCAAATTTTCCCCAAATTCTCCCCAAATTTTCCCCAAATTTCCAGATTTTAATTCACTTTTCCCCAAATTCCCAATTTCAGAACTAAATTTCCTCAAATTTCCCCATTTTTCCCGAATTTTCTCGTATTTTTCAATTTTTCCCAAGTTTTCCCCAAATTTCCCCATTTTTCCCAATTTTCCCCTGATTTTTCTCCAATTTTTCCCAATTTTTCCCCCAAATTTCCCCCAGATTCCAAATTTCCCCCAATTTTTCCCAAATTTCTCCCCAAATTTCTCCCAGATTCCAAATTCCCCCAATTTTCCTCAATTTCCCCCAATTTTTCACCATTTCCCCCATTTTTTCTCCATTCTCCCCAGTTTTTCCCCAACTTTCTCCCAAATTCCAATTTTTCCTGAATTTTTCCTGAATTTCCCTAATTTTTGCTGATTTTTTCCATTTTTACTCCAATTTTTCCCATTTTTATCTGAAATTCATCCCCAAATCCCATTTTTTCTACAATTTTTCCCAATTTTCTCCCATTTTCTTCCTTTTTTTCTTCAATCCCCCAAATTTTTCCCCAATTTTCCCCTTTTTTCCTCATTTTCCCCAATTTTCTCCATTTTTTCCACAATTTTTCCCAACTTTTTTCCAATCCCTTTTCATTTTTATCCGAAATTCATCCCAAATTCCCAATTTTCCCCCAAATTTTCCCCAAATTCTCAATTTTTCTCCAATTTTCCCCAAATTTTCTCCAAATTCTCCCCAAATTTTCCCCAAATTTCCTGATTTTAATTCAGTTTTCCCCAAATTCCCAATTTCAGAACCAAATTTCCCCATTTTGCCCAAATTTTTCCATATTTCTCAATTTTTTCCCTAGTTTTCGCCAAATTTCCCCATTTTTCACAATTTTCCCCTGATTTTTCCCTAAGTTTTCCCAATTTTGCCCCAATTTTTCCCAATTTTTCCCCCAAACTTCTCCCAGATTCCAAATTTCCCCCAATTTTCCTCAATTTCCCCCAATTTTTCACCATTTTCCCCATTTTTCCTCCATTTTTCTCCATTTCCCCCAACTTTCTCCCAAATTCCAATTTTTTTCTGAATTTTTCCTGAATTTCCCCAATTTTTGCTGATTTTTTTCCATTTTTATTCAAATTTTTCCCAATTTTATCTGATATTCATCCCAAAATCCCAATTTTTCCCAATTTTGTCCCATTTTCTTCCTTTTTTTTCCATTTTTTCTCCAATTTCCCCAATTTTTCTCCAATTTTCCCCTTTTTCCTCATTTTCCCCAATTTTCTCCATTTTTTCCTGAATTTTTCCCAATTTTTTTCCAATTCCTTTCCATTTTATCCCGAATTCATCCCAAATTCCCAATTTTCTCCCATTTTTTCCCAAATTCTCAATTTTTCTCCAATTTTCCCCAATTTTTCCCCATATTTTCCCAAATTCCCCCCATTTTCCCCATTTTCCCCCAAATTCCCTATTTTTCCTGAATTTTCTCCCAATTTTCCCCATCCTTCCCATTTTCTCTCCATTTTCCACAATTTTTTCCAAATTTCCTAAAAATTCCCTTTTTTCCCCAATTCTCCCCAATTTATCCTTATTTTTCCCATTTTCCCCCATTTTTCCCCAATTTTTCTTAAAATTCCTAATTTTTTCCCAATTTTCCCCCAATTTTCCCCAATTTTCCCCCAAATTCCCACTTTTTTCCCATTTTCCCCCATTTTTCCCCAATTTTCCAATTTTTCCCCTATTTTCCCCATTTTTTCCCTACTTTTCCCATTTTCCCAATTTTCCCCTATTTTTCCCCAAATTTCTGTCAAATTCTCACTTTTTTTCCCAATTTTCCCTAAATTTTCCCTAATTTTCTCATTTTTTCCCAGTTTCCCCCAATTGTTCCCCTAATTCCCACTTTTTTCTCATTTTCCCCCAATTTTCCCCAAATTTTCCTCAATTTTCCCCAATTTTTCCCTAATTTTTCCATTTTCCCCCAATTTTCCTCAATTTTTCCCCAATTTTTCCCCAATTTTCCCCAATTTCTCCCCAAATTTCTCCCAAATTCCCAATTTTTTTCCCAATTTCCCCCAATTTCCACCCAAACTTCCTCCCAAATTCCCAATTTTCCCCCATTTTTCCCGTTTTTCCCATTTTTGACGTTTTTTTCCCAATTTTCCAGGCCCAGCCCGGCCCCTCCAAGGCCCAACCGGAGCCGCCCCCGGCCCAGGTGGGAAATTCCCAAATTTTGGGGAATTTTAGGGAATTTTGGGGAATTTTGGGAGGTTTGGGTGATTTGGGGGGATTTTTTTGGAATTTTTGGGGGAATTTTGGGAATTTTTGGGATGTTTTGAGTTACAGAGGGAATATTGGGAGAGAATTTTGGAAGATTTTTGGAATTATTTTGGGAATTTTGGGAAGTTTTTGGGTTTTATTTGGAATTTTTGGTGAAATTTTGGGGATTTAGGGGAATTTTTTGGGTTTTATTGGGAATTTTTTGAGGGAATTTGGGGAAGTTTTGGGATTTTTTTTTTTCTGTTTTGGGAATTTTTAGGGAAATTTTGGAGATTTTGGGAAGTTTTTGGGATTTTTTTGGGTTTTGTTGGGATTTTTTGGGAGATTTTGGGAATTATTCTGGGAATTTTTGGGAACTTTCTGGGATTTGGGGAATTTTTGGGAACTTTGGGGAATTTTTGTGAAGTTTTTGGTTTTGTTGGGAATTTTGGGGGGAATCTTGGGAATTATTTTGGGAATTTTTTTCTGTTTTATTGGGAATTTTTTTGGGAAATTTGAGTTTTATTGGGGAATTTTGGGGATTTATGGGATTTTTTTGGGTTTTATTGGGAATTTTTGGGGAAATTTTGGAGATTTTGGAAGTTTTTGGGATTTTTTTGGGTTTTGTTGGGACTTCTTGGGCTGTTTTTGATTTTTGGGAGGTTTTGGAAATTATTTTGGGAATTTGGGGGAATTTTCTGGGTTTTCGGGAATTTTTGGTGGAATTTTTGGGATTTTTTGGAAATTTTTTGGGTTTTATTGGGAATTTTTGGGGGAATTTTGGAGATTTTGGGAAGTTTTTGGGATTTTTTGGGATTTGTTTGGAATTTTTGGGCTGTTTTTGATTTTTGGGAGGTTTTGGGAATTATTTTGGGAATTTTGGGGAATTTTTTGGGTTTTGGGGAATTTTTGGTGGAATTTTGGGGATTTTTGAGAATTTTTTGGGTTTTATCTGGAAGTTTTGGGGGAAATTGGAGTTTTATGGGGAATTTCGGGGATTTTTGGGAATTTTTTGGATTTTAGGGTTTTTTGTAATTCTTTGGATTTTATTTGGAATTTTTGGGGTGAATTTTGGGAATTTTTATGAAATTTTTGGGTTTTATTGGGAATTTTGGGGGATTTTTGGAGATTTTTGGGGATTTTTTTGGGTTTTGTTGGGAATTTTTGGGGTATTTTTGATTTTTGGGAGGTTTTGGAAATTATTTGGGGGATTTTGGGGAACTTTCTGGGTTTTGGGCAATTTTGGGGGGAATTTGGGGGATTTTGGAAATTTTTTTCTGTTTTATTGGGAATTTTTTGGTGGAATTTGAGTTTTATGGGAAATTTTGGGTATTTTCAAGAAATTTTTGGATTTTAGGGATTTTTCGTAATTCTTTGGGCTTTATTTGGAATCTTTGGGGTGAATTTTGGGGATTTTTGTGATGTTTTTGGGTTTTATTGGGAAATTTGGGGGGAATTTTTGAGATTTTGGGACTTTTTGTGGAAATTTTTGGGTTTTGTCGGGAATTTTTGGGCTTTTTTTGATTTTTGGGACATTTTGGGAATTTTTGGGGGAGAATTTTGCCAATTTTAGGGATTTTTGGGGGGAATTTTGGGATTTTTAGGGAAATTTTGGGAATTCTGGAATTTTTGGGGGTGGAATTTTGGGATTTATTGTGAATTTTTGCATTCGGGCGGAATTTTGGGAATTCTGTGGGGAATTTTGGAGAAATTTTGAGCTTTATTGGGAATTTTGGGGTTTTTTGGGATTTTTGGGAGGTTTGCGAAATTTTGGCGGAAAATTTTAGGATTTATTGGGAATTTTGGGGGAATTTTGGGTTTTATTGGGAATTTTTGGGTTTTTTTGGTGTTTTTGGGAGGTTTGGGGAATTTTGGGGGGAAATTTTAGGATTTATTGGGGATTTTGGGGGGAAATTTTAGGATTTATTGGGAATTTTGGGGGAATTTTGGGTTTTATTGGGAATTTTGGGAGATTTTTTGGGATTTCTGGGAGGTTTGGGGAATTTTGGGGGAAAATTTAGGATTTATTGGGAATTTTGTGGGAAATTTTAGGATTTATTGGGAATTTTGGGGGAATTTTTAAGTGTTTTTGTTAAATTTTTGTTGGGGATTTTGGGGATTTTTTGGGGGAATTTTGGGATTTGGGAATTCCGGGATTTTTTGGGAATTTTGGGGTGGAAATTTTGGGAATTTCTCCCCCACAGCCGCCCCAGGAGGAGCCGAAAGAGGCCAAAAAGGAGAGCGGGAGCAGGTAGGGAAAATACGGAATTTTGGGGGGAAATTCGGGGATTTTGGGAAAAAAATTGGGAATTTTGGGGAAAATTTGGGAATTTGGGGAAAAAAATTGGGAATTTTGGGCAAAAAAATGGAAATTTTGGGAGGAAAATTGGGAATTCTGGAGGAAAATTTGGGAACTTGCGGAGAAACAATTGGAAATTTTGTGGAAAATTTGGGAATTTTGGAGAAAAAATTGGACATTTTGAGGGAAATTTGGGAATTTTGGGTGGAAATTTTGGAATTTTTGAGTGAAATTGGGAATTTTGGGGGAAAAATTGGAAATTTTTTGGAGGAAATTTGGGGATTCTGGGGGAAATTGGGAATTTTACAAGAAAAATTTGGAATTCTTGAGTAAAATTGGGAATTTTGGGAGAAAATCTGAGAATTCTGGGGAAAAAAGTGGAAATTTTGGGGAAAAAGTGGAAATTTAGTGGAAAATTTGGGAATTCTGGAGAAAAAATTGGAAATTTTAGGAAGAATTTGGGAATTCTGGGAGGAAATTTGGGAATTTTTGAGTAAAATTGGGAATTGTGGGAGGAAATTTGGTAATTTTTGAGGGAAATTGGGAATTTTTGGAGAAAATTTGGGAATTGTTGGGAAAAATTGGAAATTTCGGGGGGAAATTTGGGGTAAAAAATTGGGAATCTTTGGGAAAATTTGGGTATTTTTGGGAAAAAAGTGGAAATTTTGAAGAAAAATTGGAAATTTTGCAGAAAATTTGAGAAGTCTGGGTGGAAATTTTGGAATTTTTGAGTAAAATTGCAAATTTTGTGAGGAAAAATTGGGGATTTTGGGGGAAATTTTGGAATTACTGAGTCAAATTGCGAATTTTGGAAGAAAAATTGAGAATTTTGGGGAAAAATTTTGAATTTTAGGGGGAAATTTGGGAATTTGGGGGAAAAAATTAGAAATATTGGTGGAAATTTGGTAATTTTTGAGTGAAATCGGGAATTTTGGGAGGAAATTTGGGAATTCTGGGAGGAAATTTGGGGATTTTTTGGGGAAATTTGGGAATTTTTCCTGCATTTTTCCCAGTTTTCCTGAATTTTCCAAATTTTTCATTTTATTTTTTCATTGGGATTTTTTGGAATTTTTCTGGATTTTCCTCAATTTTCCTTGGATTTTTCCAGGGTTTTTTTTTTCCTTAATTTTTCAGATTTTTAAACATTTTTTTTTCCAATATTTCCTGGATTTTTTTGGAATTCTTTTTGATTTTTCCCTGATTTTTTCCCAGATTTTTTTAAATTTTCCTGAATTTTCCAAATTTTTCTTTTTGTTTTTTTTTCCCATTAAATTTTTTTGGAATTTTTCTGGATTTTCACCAATTTTTCCTGGATTTTTGTATTTTAATTTTCCTAAATTTTTTCCAATTTTTCCTATTTTTTCTTTCCAAATTTTCCCCAATTTTTATTGAATTTCCCCTTTTTTCCACAGATTTTTTTTTTTCTGGATTTTCCCAATTTTTTGTGTATTTTTCCCAAAATTTTCCCAATTTTTCCAAATTTTCCCAATTTTTCCTTTGGGATTTTTGGGAATTTCCCTTCGGATTTTCCCTGATTTTTTTGTGGATTTTTAAAATTTTTCTGGATTTTTCCCAAATTTTCTCGGATTTTTCCCAAATTTTCCGGATTTTTCCCAAATTTTTCGAATTTCCCCCGAGTTTTTCTGGGATTTTTGGGAATTTTCTGGGATTTTTCCCAAATTTTCCCGTTTTTTCCCCAATTTCAGCAGCCGGAAGAAGCGGAGCCGGAGCCGCGAGCACAGACACAGGTGGGAAAAATGGGAATTTTGGGAAAAAAATGGGAATTCTGGGTGAAAAAAATGGGGATTTTGGGGTGAAAAATGGGGATTTTGGGGGAAAAATGGGAAATTTGGGAAAAAATGGGAATTCTGGGTGAAAAAAATGGGGATTTTGGGGGAAAAATGGGAATTTTGGGTGGAAAAATTGGGATTTTGGGGGGTAAAATTGGGATTTGGGGGAAAAAGGGATTTTTTTTTTAGGAGGGAAAAATGGGGATTTTGGGAATAAATGGGAATTTTGAGGGAAAAATTGAGAATTTTGGGAAAAAAATGGTGGTTCTGGAGGGAAAATTGGGAATTTTGAGGGTGAAAATATGGAATTTTGAGGGAATGGGGATTTTGGGGCAAAAAAATTGGAATTTTGGGGAAAAATGGGAATTCTGGGGGACAAATGGGGATTTTGGGGCAAAAAATGGGGATTTTGGGATAAAAATTGGAATTTTAGGGGAAAAATGGGTGTTTTGGAGGAAAAATGGGAATTTTGGGGAAAAAATGGGGATTTTGGATAAAAATGGGAATTTTGGGGGAAAAATGGGGATTTTGGGGAAAAAAAAGGAAATTTTAGGAGAAAAAAAGGGGATTTGTGGAAAAAATGGGGATTTTGGGGGAAAAATGGGGGTTTTGGGAGGAAAAAAGGAATTCTGGGGAAAAAAATGGGAATTTTGGATAAAAATGGGAATTTTGGGGATTTTAGGTGTGGAACTTTGGGGATTTTTGGGTATTTTGGTGTGGATTTTTGGGATTTTGGGGATTTGGGTATTTGTTGAATTTTGGGCATTTTTGGGGATTTTTGGTGTGGATTTTGGGGATTTTTTGGGGGATTTTTTGGGGGATTTTTTTGGGGATTTTTTTGGGGATTTCGGGTATTTCGGTACAGAATTTTTGGGATTATTGGGATTTGGTGGATTTATTGAATTTTGGGGATTTGGGGGGATTTTTGCCCCGAATTTGGGGATTTTTTGGGTATTTTTACCGGGAATTTTAGGGATTTTTGGTACAGAATTTTGGGGTTTTTTTTGGGAATTTTTGGGGGGATTTTTGGGGGGATTTTTGGGTATTTCGGTACGGAATTTTGGGGATTTTTGGGATTTGGGGGATTTGTTGAATTTTGGGCATTTTTGGGGATTTTGGCTCAGAATTTGGGGATGTTTTGGGCTTGAATCTGGGAATTTTTTGGTGTGAAATTTTGGGGATTTTTGGGGTATTTTGTTTCAGAATTTGGGGATTTTTTGGGTTGGAATTTGGGGATTTTTTGGGGGATTTTTTTGGGGATTTTTTTGGGGATTTTTTTTGGGATTTTTGGGGATTTTGGTGTGGAATTTTGGGGATTTTGTTGTGGAATTTTGGGGATTTTTGGGGTATTTTTGCCCCAAATTTGGGGATTTTTTGGGTATTTTTACTGGGAATTTTTGGGAATTTTGGGTATTTCAGTGCGGAATTTTGGGATTTTTTTGGGCGGAAATCCAGGTATTTTTGGGTATTTTGATGCGGGATTTTTGGGATTTTTGGTGTGGAATTTTGAGGATTTTGGTGTGGAATTTGGGGGAATTTTTGGGTATTTTAGCTCGGAATTTGAAGATATTTTTTTTTTTTTGGGGGCTGGAATCCAGGAATTTTGGGTATTTTGGTGTGGAATTTTGGGATTTGCCGGATTTGGGGGATTTTTTTGGGGGATTTTTGGGTATTTTGGCTCAGAATTTGAGGATTTTTTTGTGGATTTTTTTGTGGATTTTTGGGTATTTTGATGTGGATTTTTGGGATTTGGGTATTTGTTGAATTTTGGGGATTTTTGGGGTATTTTGGCCTGGAATTTGAGGATTTTTTGGGGATTTTTTTGGGGATTTTTGGGTATTTTGATGCGGATTTTTGGGATTTGTGGGATTTACTGAATTTTGGCGAATTTTTTGGGGTATTTTGGCCTGGAATTTGAGGATTTTTTGGGGGATTTTTTTGGGGGATTTTTGGGTATTTTGATGCAGGATTTTTGGGATTTTTTGGCTGGAATCCAGGGATTTTGGGTATTTTGTTGTGGAATTTTGGGTATTTTTGGTGTTGAATTTTGGGGATTTTTGGGGTATTTTTGCCCCGAATTTGAGGATTTTTTGGGGGATTTTTTTGGGGGATTTTTTTGGGGAATTTGGGGTATTTCAGTACGGAATTTTTGGGATTTTTGGTATTTGTGGGATTTGTTGAATTTGGGGATTTTTTTGGTATTTTTACTGGGAATTTGGGGATTTTTTGGGTATTTTTTTTTCTGGAATCTGGGGATTTTTGGGTATTTTGGGGTGGAATTTTGGGAATTTGTTGAATTTTGGGGATTTTTGGGGTATTTTTACTGGGAATTTGGGGATTTTTTTGGGGATTTTTTTGGGGATTTTTGTGTGGAATTTTGGGGATTTTTTGGGTTGGAATTTGGGGATTTTTTTGGGGATTTTTGGGTATTTTGGCTCGGAATTTGGGGATTTTTTTTGGATTTTTTTTTGGCTGGAATTTGGGGATTTTGGTTGCGGAATTTTGGGGATTTTTTTGTGTTGAATTTTGAGGATTTTTGGGGAATTTTTGGGCTGGAATTTTGGGGATTTTTTTGATACTTCTGGTGCGGAATTTTGGGAATTTTGGTGCAGAATTTTTGGGATTTTTGGGATTTGGGGATTTTTTGGGGGATTTTTGGGTATTTTGGTGCAGAATTTGAGGATTTTTTGGGGGATTTTTTGGGGTATTTTGATGTGGAATTTTTGGGATTTTTGGGATTTGGGGGATTTATTGAATTGTGGGGATTTTTGGTGTGGAATTTTGAGGATTTTTTTGGTATTTTGGCTTAGAATTTGGGGATTTTTTTGGGTTGGAACCTGGGAATTTTGGGTATTTCAGTACGGGATGTTTGGGATTTTTGGGATTTTGGAATTTATTGAATTTTGGTGATTTTTGGGTACTTTTACCAGGAATTGGGGGATTTTTAGGGATTTTTTGGGCTGGAATCCGGGGATTTTTGGTGTGGAATTTTGGGGATTTTTGGGGTATTTTTGCCCCGAATTTGAGGATTTTTTGGGGGATTTTTTTGGGGATTTTTTTGGGGATTTTTTTGGGGATTTTTTTGGGGAATTTGGGGTATTTCAGTACGGAATTTTTGGGATTTTTGGTATTTGTGGGATTTGTTGAATTTGGGGATTTTTTTGGTATTTTTACTGGGAATTTGGGGATTTTTTGGGTTTTTTTTTTTCTGGAATCTGGGGATTTTTGGGTATTTTGGGGTGGAATTTTGGGAATTTGTTGAATTTTGGGGATTTTTGGGGTATTTTTGCCCCGAATTTGGGGATTTTTTGGGTATTTTTACCGGGAATTTTGGGATTTTTGGTACAGAATTTTGGGGATTTTTTTGGGAATTTTTTTGGGGATTTTTTTGGGGACTTTTTTCGGGATTTTTGGGGATTTTGTTGCAGGATTTTGGGGATTTTTTGGGGGATTTTTGTGGGGATTTTTGGGGGATTTTTTTTGGGATTTTTGGGAATTTTGGTGCGGAATTTTGGGGATTTTGTTGTGGAATTTTGGGGATTTTGTTGCGGAATTTTGGGCAATTTTTGGGAATTTTGGTGCAGAATTTTGGGGATTTTGGTGTTGAATTTTGGGGATTTTTTGGGTATTTTGGTGCAGAATTTTGGGGATTTTTTTTGGGATTTTTTTGGCTGGAATCTGGGAATTTTTGTTATTGCAGTACGGAATTTTGGGGATTTTTGGGATTTGTGGGATTTGTGGGATTTATAGAATTGTGGGGATTTTTGGGTATTTTTACCGGGAATTTTGGGTATTTCAGTACGGAATTTTGGGGATTTTTTGGGTATTTTGGTGCAGAATTTGGGGATTTTTTGGGGGGATTTTTGGGTATTTCGGTACGGAATTTTTGGGATTTTTGGGGTATTTTTGCCCCGAATTTGTGGATTTTTTGGGTATTTTTACTGGGAATTTGGGGATTTTTTTGGCTGGAATCCGGGATTTTTGGGTATTTCGGTACGGAATTTTTGGGATTTGTCAGATTTTGTGGGATTTATTGAATTTTGGGAATTCTGGGCAGCCGCAGCCGGGACCGGGAGCGGGAGCGGCGCCGCCGCAGCCGCAGCCGCGATCGCCGCAGTCGCCACCGGAGCCGCAGCCGAGAGCGACGACGGAGCCGCAGCCGCGAACGGCGCAGCCGCGACGAGAGGGCCAGGTGGGGATGGAAATACAGGAAAAATCACGGAATATCCATGGAAAATCATGGGAAAATCCCAAAAAAAAGTCCCCAAAAATCCTGGGAAAATCCTGGGAAAATCCTGAGAAAATAGCGGGAAAATCACGGGAAAATGGCAGGAAAATTTTGGGAAAATCATAGAAAAATCACGGGAAAATGGCGGAAAAATGCCCCCAAAAATTCTGGAAAAATCACGGGAAAATCACAGGAAAATGCCTCCAAAACTCCCCAGAAAATCACGGGAAAATCAGGGGAAAATAGTAGGAAAATCACGGGGAAATCACAAAAATCCCAAAAATCCTGGAAAAATCACGGGAATATTCTGGGAAAATAGCAGGAAAATTCCGCGAAAATTCCGCAAAAATCCTGGAAAAATCACGGGAAAATTCCGGGAAAATCAGAGGAAAATCATGGGAAAATCACGAGAAAATAAAAGGAAAAGTTTCCCCAGAAATCCTGGGAAAATCCCGGGAAGATCCCCGGAAAATCCTGGGAAAATAGTGGGAAAATTCCTCTAAAAATCCTGGGAAAATTAGTCCATAAATCCCGGGAAAATCACAGAAAAATCACAGGAAAATCACGGGAAAATCACAGGAAAATCATTGAAAAGTTCCCCCAAAAATCCTGGGAGAATGACGGGAAAATCCCTGGAAAATCCTGGGAAAATCACAGGAAAATGCCCCCAAAAATCCAGGGAAAATCCCAGGAAAAGCCGTGGAAAATCCCAGAAAAATCCCGGAAAAATCCTCAAAAATAGCGGGAAAATTCCTCTAAAACTCCTGGGAAAATCACAAAAAAATCCCAGGAAAATCCTGGGAAAACAGCGGGAAAATCATGGTGGAAACATGGAAAAATCACGGGAAAAATTCCCCCAAAAATCTTGGAAAAATCCCAGAAAAATCCCTGAAAATAGCGGGAAAATCCAGGAATAATCCAAGAACAATCTTGAAGAAAATCCCAGGAAAATCCAAAAAAAATCTTGAAAAAATCCCAGAAAAATCCTGAAAAAAATCCCAGAAAAAACCTAGAAAAATAATGGGAAAGTCCAGGAAAATTAATGGGAAAATCCTGGAAAAATCCAAGAAAATCTTGAAAAAATCCCAGAAAAATCCTGCAAAAATCTAGGAAAAATCCAATAAAAATTCAGGAAAAAAACCAAGAAAAATCTTGGAAGAGTCCAAGAAAAATCCTAAAAAAATTCTTTAAAAATTCCAGAAAAATCCTGGAAAAATCCAAGAAAAATCCAGGAAAAATCTTGGAAAAATTTTGAAAGAATGCCAGGAAAATTTCTGAAAAATCCTGAAAAAAACCCGGAAAAATCTTGGAAAAAATCCAAGGGAAATCCCAAAAAAATCCTTAAAAATCCAGGAAAAATCCAAGAAAAATCTTGAAAAAGTCGAGGAAAAATAACAGGAAAATCCTGGAAAAATCCTGGGAAAATCAAAAAAAAATAAGGAAGAAATCCCCAAAAAATCTGTAAAAAATAAAAAAAAAATCCTGAAAAAATCCCCAAAAATTCCTGAAAAAATCCCAAAAAAATCCCAAAAAACCCCAAAATCCCGAATTTTTCCCGGAATTGGGAATTTTTTGGGAATTTGATCCCGTTTTTTCCAGGCGCCGCTTCGGGCACAGCAAAAGCCCCTTGTACCGGGAGAAGAGCCCGGGGAGGTGAGAAATGGGGTGAAAAACGGGAATTTTGGGAAAAAACGGAATTTTCAGATAAAAAATGGGAAATTTGAGGGGAAAAATGGGAAATTTGGGAAAAAAAATGGGGATTTTTGGGGAAAAATTGGGGATTTTAGGAGGAAAAATGGAGAATGTAGAGGAAAAAAATGGGAATTTACGGGTGAAAAAAATGGGGATTTTGGGAAAAAAATGGGAATTTTGGGATAAAATGGGAATATTTGGAGGGGAAAATGGGAATTTTTTGGGGGAAATATGGGAAATTTGGGAAAAATGGGGATTTTGGGGGAAAAATGGGGATTTTGGGGGAAAAATGGGATTTTTGGGGAAAAAATGGGGAATTTGGGGGAATTTTGGGGAAAAAATGCGGATTTGGGGAAAAAAATGGGAAATTTGGGGAAAAAAATGGGGAAATTTGGGGAAAAAAATGGGGATTTTAGGGGGAAAAATGGGAATTTTGGGATAAAAAAATGGAGATTTTGGGGAAAAAAATGGGGATTTTTGGGGAAAAATGGGGATTTTGGGAAAAAAATGGGAATTTTTTGGGGAAAATGGGAATTTTGGGTTGAAAAATGGAGATTTTGGGTAAAAATGGGAAGTTTGGGATAAAAAATGGGGATTTTTAGGAAAAAGATGGTGATTTTGGGAAAAATGGGGATTTTGGGAAAAACGGGAATTTTGAGGGGAAAAACGGGAATTTTGGGGGAAAAATGGGAAATTGGGGAAAAAAATGGGGATTTTGGGGGAAAATTGGAATTTGGGGGGAAAATGGGGATTTTGGGGGGAAAAATGGGGATTTTGGGGGGAAATTGGGACTTTTGGCGGAAAATTCGTTGAGTTTTTGTCAATTTTGGGTCAGTTTTTCTCGATTTTGGCTCATTTTTGGCCGATTTCGACGGGGATTTTTTGGGAATCCTTTGGGAATTTTGGGAATTTCTGGAATTTTTGGGAATTTTTGGGAATTCCAGCCTCACTTTGGGGCTGGTTCAGCTCCATTTTGGGTTGATTTCAGTCAATTTTGGGTCGATTTTGGTGGGGATTTTTTTTGAAATTTTGGGAATCTTTGGGAATTTTGGGAATTTTTGGGAATTTCAGGAATTTCAGCCTCACTTTGGGGCTATTTCAGCTCAAATTTGGGTCGATTTTGGGTGGATTTTGCTGCATTTTGGCTCATTTTTGGCCGATTTTGACGGGGACTTTTTTTGGGAATTCTTTGGGAATTTTGGGAATTCTTTGGGAATTTTTGGGAATTTTGGTGAATTCCAGCCTCACTTTGGGGCTATTTCAGCTCAATTTTTGGTCAATTTTGGGTCGATTTTGGGTCTTTTTTTGGTGTGTTCTGGGCCAGTTTTTGTCGATTTCTACAGGGATTTTTTGGGAATTCTTTGGGATTTTTGGGAATTCTGTTGGAATTTGGGGAATTCCAGCCTCACTTTGGGGCTGTTTCAGCTCAATTTTGGGATGATTTTGGGTCATTTTTGGGTCAATTTTGGTGCTTTTTGGCTCATTTTTGGTCGATTTTGACGGGGATTTTTTTGGGAAATTTTGGGAATTTCGGGAATTTTTGGGAATTCTGTTGGGAATTTCTGGAATTTTTTGGAATTTGGGGAATTCCAGCCTCACTTTGGAGACGTTTCAGCTCAATTTTGGGTCGTTTTTGGGTCAATTTTGGTGCTTTTTGGCTCATTTTGGGTCGATTTTGACGGGGATTTTTTTGGGAATTTTGGGAATTTCGGGAATTTTTGGGAATTTTGGGAATTCTGGCTCCCAGCTGTGTCTCACTCGTGCTGGGAATTTTGGGGCTGTTTCGGATCAATTTTGGGTCGATTTTGGGTCAATTTTGGTTGATTCTTTGGGAATTCTTTCGGGAATTTTTGGGAATTTTTGGGAATTTTTTTGGGAACTTTGGGAATTTTTGGGAATTTGGGCAATTCCATCTTTACTTTGTGGAAGTTTCGGATCAATTTTGAGTCGATTTTGGGTCGATTTTTGTCAATTTTGGGTCAATATTGGTGCGTTTTGGCTCATTTTTGGCCGATTTTGACGGGGATTTTTTGGGAATCCTTTGGGAATTTTTGGGAATTTCGAGAATTTCGGGAATTCCAGCCTCACTGTGGGGATGTTTTGGATCAATTTTGGGATGATTTTGGGTCATTTTTGGGTCGATTTTTGTCTATTTTGGCTCATTTTTGGCCGATTTTGATGGGGATTTTTTTGGGAATTGTCTCGGAATTTCGGGAATTTTGGGAATTCTGGGAATTTTTGGGAATTTGGGGAATTTGGGGAATATCGGGAATTTTGGGAATTCCAGCCTCCCTTTGGGGATTTTTGTGACCGATTTGGGGTCAATTTTGGGTCAATTTTGGTGCATTTTGGCTCATTTTTGTCCGATTTTGACGGGGATTTTTTGGGAATTTTGGGGAATTCCAGCCTCACTTTGGGGACGTTTGAGCTCAATTTTAGGTCGATTTTGGGTCAATTTTGGGTTGTTTTTGGTGCATTTTGGGTCAATTTTGGGTTAATTTCGGCGGGGATTTTTTGGGAATCCTTTGGGAATTTTTGGGAATTCTGTTGGGAATTTTGGGAATATTTGGGAATTCCAGCCTCACTTTGGGGACGTTTGAGCTCAATTTTCGGTCAATTTTGACGGGAATTTTTTCGGAATCCTTTGGGAACTTTTGGGAATTTTGGGAATTCTGTTGGAATTTTGGGGAATTCCAGCCTCACTTTGGGGATGTTTCAGCTCAATTTTGGGTCGATTTCAGTCGATTTTGGGTCGATTTTGGTGGGGATTTTTTTGGAAATTTTGGGAATCTTTGCGAATTTTTGGGAATTTTGGGGAATTCTTTGGGAATTTTGGGAATTTGAGGAATTCCAGCCTCACTTTGGGGCTATTTCAGCTCAATTTTGGGTCGATTTTGGGTCAATTTTGGGTCGTTTTTGGTTTGTTTTTGGTGCGTTTTGGCTCATTTTTGGCCGATTTTGGCGGGGATTTTTTTGGGAATTGTCTCAGAATTTTGGGAATTTCGGGAATTCTGGGAATTTTTGGGAATTTGGGGAATTTGGGGAATATCGGGAATTTTGGGAATTCCAGTCTCACTTTGGGGATTTTTCAGCTCCATTTTGGGTCAATTTTGGGTCAATTTTGGGTCGATTTCGGTCGATTTTGGCCAATTTCGACGGGGATTTTTTTGGAAATTTCTTCGGAAATTTCGGGAATTTTTGGGAATTTTGAAAATTTTGGGAATTCCAGCCCCACTTTGGGGATGGTTCAGCTCAATTTTGTGTCGATTTTGGGTCAATTTTGGTCGATTTTTGTCCATTTTGGCTCATTTTTGGCCGATTTTTGCGGGGATTTTTTTGGGAATTTTGGGGAATTTTGGGAATTTCGGGAATTTTGGGAATTCCTCCCCCAGGGAGCCGCTGGGCTCGCTGAGCCCCGAGGAGCGGGACGCGCGCACCGTGTTCTGCATGCAGCTCGCCGCCCGCATCCGCCCCCGAGACCTCGAGGATTTCTTCTCCGCCGTCGGAAAGGTGACGGAAAATGCCGGAAAAATCCGGAAAAATCACGGGAAAATCACGGGAAAATCCGGGAAAAATTTTGGATTAGAGGGGGAAATAGGGGGGAATAAAGGGGGAAAAAATGGGGGGGAAAATAGGGGAAAAAAGGGAAATATTCCGAAAAAATAGGGAAATATTCCTCAAAAAATAGGGAAATATTCCTGAAAAAATAAGGAAATATTCCTGGAAAATATTCCCAAAAAAAATAGGGAAATATTCCTGAAAAAATAGAAAAATATTCCCAAAAAAATAGGGAAATATTCTTTAAAAATAGGGAAATATTCCAGAAAAATCTGGGAAAATATTCCCCAAAAATAAGGAAATATTCCTAAAAAATAGGGAAATATTCCTGAAAAATATTCCCAAAGAAAAGGAGAAATATTCCTGAAAAAATAGGAAAATATTCCCAAAAATATTCCCAAAATTATTGCCAAAAAATAGCAAAAACATCACCAAAAATTATGCCAAAAAATAGCAAAGTATTCCCAAAAAAATAGGGAAATATTTCCGAAAAATAGGGAAATATTCCTGGAAAATAGGGGAATATTTCTGGGAAAATATTCCCAAAAAAATAGGGAAATATTCCCTAAAAAATAGGGAAATATTTCTAAAAAATAGGGGAATATTCCTAAAAAATCCCAAAAATTCACAAGAAAAATCCATAAAAAATCCGAAAAAATCACTTAAAAATTCCATTAAAAGTCCTTTAAAAATGCATTAAAAATCAGTAAAAACTCATTAAAAATCCGGAAAAAAATCCCAAAAAATCACACGTAAAATCCACTAAAAATCGCTAAAAAATCAGCAAAAACTCATTTAAATCTGAGAAAAATCCCAAAAATTCACAAAAAAATCCATAAAAAATAAAAAAATTAAAAAAAAATTTCGTAAAAATCCTAAAAAATCAGTAAAATTCCATTAAAAATCTGAAAAAAAATCCCAAAAATTCACAAAAATAATCCTTAAAAAATCAGTAAAAAATCTGAAAATTTCACAAAAAAATCACCAAAAAATCAGGAAAAAATCCGTAAAAAATCCAAAAAAGTCACCAAAAAATCAGAAAAAAATCCGTAAAAAATCCATAAAAAATTGAAAAAAATCCACCAAAAATCCGTAAAAAATCCAAATAAAATTCCGTAAAAAATCCCAATTTTTTTTCCTTTTCCCAACTATTTTCCCGAGGATTTCCCAGCTCTTTTCCAGCTGTTTTCCAGCTGTTTTCCATCTTTTCCCCCTCAGGTTTGGGACGTTCGCATCATCTCAGAGCGGAACCAAAAATCCCCAAAACCTCCTGAACATTCCCAAAAAAATCAGGAAAAAATCCCCCCAAAAAATCAGGAAAAACTCCATTAAAAATCTGAAGAAAATCCCAAAAAATCACACAAAAAAATCTGTAAAAAATCAGTAAAAAATCCGAAAAATTCACTATAAAATCACAAAAAAAAATCAGTAAAAAATCCAAAAAATTCACCAAAAAATCCACAACAAATCACTAAAAATCGCTAAAATATCCATTAAAAATCCATAAAAAAAGCATTTAAAAATCAGTAAAAACTCCATTAAAACTCCGAAAAAAATTCCTAAAATTCACAAAAAAAATACGTAAAAAATCCAAAAAAATCAGGAAAAATGTCATTAAAAATCCATTAAAAATTTATTAAAAACCAGTAAAAGCTCATTAAAAACTCCAAAAAAAATCCCAAAAAATCACCAAAAAATCCATAAAAAATCACTAAAAATGCCATTAAAAATCCATTAAAAAATGCATTTAAAATCAGTAAAAACTCATTAAAAATCCGGAAAAAAATCCCAAAAAATCACCAAAAAATCCATAAAAAATCACTAAAAAATCCCCAAAAAATCATCAAAAAATCACCAAAAAATCATCAAAAAATCACCAAAAAATCAAGAAACTCATTAAAAATCTTTAAAAAAATCCCAAAAATCACACAAAAAATTAATAAGAAATTGTGAAAATTCACCAAAAAAACACCAAAAAATCGCTTAAAAATCCGTTAAAATCCATTAAAAAATGCATTAAAAATCAGCAAAAACTCCATTAAAAATCAGAAAAAAATCCCAAAAATTCACAAAAAAAATCCTTAAAAAATCAGTAAAAAATCCGAAAAATTCACCAAAAAATCTCCCAAAAATCCACAAAAAATCACCAAAAATTTGCTAAAAAATCCACAAAAAATCCATAAAAATCCACAAAAAATCCCAAATATTCACCAAAAAAATCCTTAAAAAATCAGTAAAAAATCCGAATAATTCACCAAAAAATCACCAAAAAATCCTCAAAAAATCCACAAAAAATCGCTAAAAAATCACCAAAAAATCACAAAAAAATCCATAAAAAATCCATAAAAAATCCAAATAAAATTCCGTAAAAAATCCCAAATTTTTTTTTGCCTCTGCCCCTTTTCCCAAATTTTTTCCAGCCATTTTCCAGCCGTTTTCCATCTTTTTTTCCCCTCAGGTTCGGGACGTCCGCATCATCTCGGACCGGAACCAAAAATCCCCAAAACCTCCTGAATGTTCCCAAAAATATCAGGAAAAAATCCCAAAAAAAACCAGGAAAAACTCCATTAAAAATCCCAAAAATTCACAAAAATTCACGTAAAAAATCCGTAGAAAATACGAAAAGAATCCGAAAAATTCACCAAAAAATAACTAAAAAAATCCCAAACAAAGACTTAAAAATCCCTTAAAAATCCTTAAAAAGTGTATTAAAAATCGGCAAAAACTCGTTAAAAATCAAAAAAATTCAGAAAAAAAATCCGTGAAAAAATCAGTAAAAAATCCGAAAAATTCACTAAAAAATCACTAAAAAATTCACAAAAAATCCATTAAAAATCCCTTAAAATCACTAAAAAATCACCAAAAAATCAACAAAAACTCATTAAAAATCCGAAAAAAATCCCAAAAAATAACACAAAAACTACCCTAAAAAATCCGTAAAAAATCCGAAAAATTCACCAAAAAATCACTAAAAAAATCCCAAAAAATCTGTAAAAAATCCATAAAAAGCTATTAAAAATCAGTAAAAACTCATTAAAAATCCAAAAAAAATCCCAAAGATCACACAAAAAATCTGTAAAAAATCACTAAAAAATCCCTTAAAAATCACCAAAAAATCAACAAAAACTCCATTAAAAATCAGAAAAAAATCCCAGAAATTCACCAAAAAATCACCAAAAAATCCGTAAAAAACCTGAAAAATTCACCAAAAAATCAGAAAAAAATTCGTAAAAAATCCCTAAAAAATTGAAAAAAATCGACAAAAAATCCGTAAAAAATCCAAATAAAATTCTGTAAAAAATCCCAAATTTTTTTTTGCCTCTGCCCCTTTTCCCAAATATTTTCCTGAGGATTTTCCATGTTTTTCCCCCCCAGGTCCGGGACGTTCGCATCATCTCGGACCGGAACTCGCGGCGCTCGAAGGGCATCGCCTACGTGGAGTTCTGCGAGATCCAATCGGTGCCTTTGGCCATCGGCCTCACCGGCCAGCGCCTCCTCGGCGTCCCCATCATCGTCCAGGCCTCACAGGTGCGTCCCCAAAATTCGGGAATTTTCCGGGAATTTTTTGGGAATTTTTCGGGGATTTTTTAGGAAATTTTTGTGATTTTTTGGGGGTTTTTTATGTATCTTCCAGGACCTTTTCAAGTGATTTCTGGTTGGTTTTTAAAGAGTTTTAAGAGTTTTTTTTTTAATTTTGGGGATTTTAGGAATTTTTTGGGAATTTTTGGGAATTTTTTGGAATGTTTGAGATTTTTTTGGGATTTTTTGGGTTTTTTTGGTGATTTTTTGGGGTTTTTTTATGTATCTTCCAGGACCTTTTCAAGTAATTTACGTTGATTTTTGAGGCCTTTTAAGGGTTTTTTTAATTTGGGGAAGTTTTGGGAATTTTTTGGGAATTTTTTGGAATTTTTTGGGAGTTTTTTGGGAATTTTTTTGGGATTTTTTAGGAAATTTTTGTGATTTTTTGGGGGTTTTTTATGTATCTTCCAGGACCTTGGTAAGTAACTTCCGGTTGTTTTAGAGAATTTTTAAGGGTTTTTTTGGAATTTTTGGGAATTTTTTAGGAATATTTTGGAATTTTTTTAGGAATTTTTGGGAATTTTTTGAGGATTTTTTATGATTTTTTTGTGAGTTTTTGTGGGTTTTTTTATGTATCTTCCCGGACCTTTACAAGTGATTTCCAGTTGTTTTTAGGACTTTTACGGGTTTTTTTGGAGTTTGGGAGATTTTAGGAATTTTTGACTATTTTTTGGGAATTTTTTGGGATGTTTGGGAATTTTTTGGGAATTTTTTGAGGATTTTTTGCGATTTTTTGGGGGTTTTTTTAGGTGGTTTTTTTAATGTATCTTCCAGGACCTTTACAAGTGACTTCCGGGTTTTTTTTAGGACTTTTACAGGTCTTTTTTTAAATTTGGGGGATTTTGGGAATTTTTTGGGAATTTTTGGAATTTTTGGGGATTTTTCCGGAATTTTTTGGGAATTTTCAGGATTTTTCAGGTATTTTTTGCGATTTTTTTGGTGGGTTTTTTTAATTATCTTTTAGGACCTTTTCAAATGACTTCTGGTTGGGTTTGAGGATTTTTAGGTTTTTTTGCGATTTGGGGAATTTTGAGAAATTTTCAAAATTTTGGGGATTTTTTGGGGATTTTTGGGGATGTTTAAGGTTTTTTTTGTGATTTTTTGGGGCTTTTTGGAGGTTTTCTATATACCTTTTAGGACCTTTTCAAGTGACTTCCGGTTGTTTTTGAGGCCTTTTGGGTTTTTTTTGGAATTTGAATTTTTTCAGAATTTTGGGGGAATTTTTTGGAATTTCCTCCATTTTGGCCAATTTTGGGTGGATTTTGACCATTTTTGTGTCAATTTTCTCAATTTTAGCCAATTTTTGGGTGGATTTTGATAATTTTTGGGTCAATTTTTTGTCACTTTTAGGTGGATTTTTGCCAGTTTTGGGTGGGTCAATTTTGGCCAATTTTTGGGTCAATTTTCTCCATTTTGGCCAATTTTGGGTCGATTTTGGCCAATTTTGGGTCAATTTTGGCCAATTTTGGGTCAATTTTGGCCAATTTGGGGTGGATTTTTTGTCATTTTAGGGTGGATTTTTGCCAGTTTTGGGTGCGTCAATTTTGACCATTTTTGGGTCAATTTTCTCTATTTTGGCCAATTTTGGGTGGATTTTTTGTCATTTTTGGGTGGATTTTTGCCAATTTCGGTTGGGTCAATTTTAGCCAATTGTGGGTGGATTTTTGGTCATTTTTGGGTCAATTTTCTCCATTTTGCCCAATTTTGGGTGGATTTTGACCATTTTTGGATGGATATTGACCATTTTTGGGTCAATTTTCTCCATTTTGGCCAATTTGGGGTGGATTTTTGTCACTTTTGGGTGAGTCAATTTTGGGTCCATTTTGGCCATTTCTGGGTGGATTTTGGCCATTTTTGCATCAATTTTGGGTCAATTTTGGCCGTGTTTGGGTGGAATTTTTCTCACTTTTGGGTGGATTTTTGCCAGTTTTGGGTGGGTCAATTTTGGCCAATTTTGGGTCAATTTTGGGTCAATTTTCACCATTTTTGGGTCATTTCTCTCCGTTTTGACCGATTTCGATCGGGTTTTTTGCGTTCTGGGTCGGATTTTCTCCATTTTTTTTTCATTTTCGGGCCGATTCGAGTGGGGTTTTCTCCCACCCGTGCCCACCTGAATTTTGTGTGGATTTTGGCCAATTTTGGGGTCAATTTTCTCCATTTTGGGCCATATATTTGGGTGGATTTTGACCATTTTTGGGTGGATTTCCGCCATTTTTGGGTCAATTTTTTCCATTTTCGCCAATTGTGGGTGGATTTCAACCATTTCTGGGTAAATTTTCTCCATTTTGGCCAATTTCGGGGCGATTTTAGCCAGTTTTGGGTCAATTTTGGCCAGTTTTAGGTCAATTTTGGCCAATGTTTAAAGGATTTTTTTGTCATTTTTGGGTCGATTTTTGCCTATTTTGGGTGGGTCAATTTTAGCCAATTGTGGGTGGATTTTTGGCCGATTTTGGGTGGATTTTTTTCCATTTTGGGTCAATTTTGGGTGGATTTTTGCCATTTTTGGGTCATTTCTCTCCTTTTTGGTTGGATTTTCTCCATTTTGGCCAATTTTGGGTCAATTTTGGCCCATTTTGCGTGGATTTTGGCCATTTTTGGGTCAAGTTCCTCCAGTTTGGCCATTTTTGAGTCAATTTTGGGTGGATTTTGGCCGTTTCTGGGTCAGATTTTCCCCATTTTGGGGCCGATTCGGGTGGGGTTTTCACCCACCTGTGCCCACCTGTGCCACCTGTGCCCACCTGAACTTTGGGTGGATTTTGGCCAATTTCGGGTCAATTTTCTCCATTTTGGGTCACTTTTGGCCAATTTGGGGTGCATTTTTTGTTACTTTTGGGTGGATTTTTGCAAGTTTTGGGTGGGTCACTTTTGGCCAATTTTGGGTCTATTTTCTCGATTTTTGGGTGGATTTTGACCATTTTGGGGTCAATTTTCTCAGTTTTGGCCATCTTGGGTCAATTTTGGCCATGTTTGGGTAGATTTCTACCAGTTTTGGGTCATTTCTCTCCTTTTTGGTTGGATTTTCTCCATTTTGGCCAATTTTGGGTCAATTTGGGCCAATTTTGGGTGGATTTTGGCCAATTTTGGGTCATTTTTCTTCATTTTGGGCCAATTTTGGGTCAGTTGTCTTCATTTTGGGTCAATTTTGGCCGATTTCCACCATTTTTGGTTAAATTTCTCCATTTTGGCCATTCTGGGGCCGATTTCGTTCGGGTTTTTTGCGTTCTGGGTCGTATTTTCTCCATTTTTTTTGCATTTTCGGGCCGATTTGGGTGCGGTTTTCACCCACCCGTGCCCACCCGTGCCCACCTGTGCCCACCTGTCCCACCTGAATTTTGGGTGGATTTTGGCCAATTTCAGGTCAATTTTTGCCATGTTTGGGTAGATTTTGGCCAATTTGGGGTCCATTTTGGCCAATGTTTGGGTGGATTTTTTGTCCTTTTTGGGTGGATTTTTTCCAATTTTGGTTCCTTCAATTTTGGCCTATTTTGGGTCAATTTTCTCCATTTTGGCCAATTTTGGGTCAATTTTTGTCATTTTGAGTCAACTTCTGCCATTTTGGGTCAACTTCCGCCATTTTGGGTCAACTTCGGCCCTTTTGGGTCTATTTTCCATTTTTGGGTCGATTTTGGCCATTTTTGGTCGGATTTTCTCCATTTTTGGGCCGATTCGAGCGGGATTTTCTCACCTGTGCCATCCTGGGCTGAATTTTGGGTGGATTTTGGGTGGATTTTCGCCATTTTTAGTCAATTCTCTCCATTATGGCCATTCCTGGACCAATTTCAATCGGGTTTTTTGTGTTCTGGGTCGTATTTTCTCCATTTTCGGGCCGATTCGTGCGGGATTTTCTCACCTGTGCCACCTGTGCCCACCTGAATTTTGGGTGGATTTTTGCCGGTTTTGGGTCAGTTTTCTCCATTTTGGCCGATCTTGGGTGGATTTCGGCCATTTCTGGGTCAATTTTCTCCATTTTGGACAATTTTGGGTCAATGTTGGCTGATTTTGGGTGGATTTTTGCCAGTTTTGGGTGGGTCAGTGTTGGCCATTTTTGGGTCAATTTTGGCCAATTTTGGGTGGATTTTGACCATTTCTGGGTCAATTTTCTCCATTTCTGGGCAAATTTTGGGTGGATTTTTGCCACTTTTGCGTGGGTCAATTTTGGCCAATTTTGGGTCAATTTTGGGTCAATTTTGGCCAATTTTGAGTCAATTTTGGCCATTTTTGGGTGGATTTTTTTCATTTTTGGGTCAATTTTGGCCAATTTTGGGTGGATTTTTGCCAGTTTTGGTTGCGTCAATTTTGACCAATTTTGGGTCAATTTTGGCCATTTTTGGGTCAATTTTCTCCATTTTGGCCAATTTTGGGTGGATTTTTTCCGTTTTTGGGTCATTTCTCTCCATTTTGTCCGATTTCGTTCGGGTTTTTTGCGTTCGTGGTGGGATTTTTTGCATTTTTTTTTGCATTTTCGGGCCGATTGGGACGGGGTTTTCACCCACCTGTGCCACCTGTGCCCACCTGTGCCCACCTGTCCCCCCCAGGCCGAGAAGAACCGCCTGGCGGCCATGGCGGCGCCCCTGCAGAAGGGCTCGGGAGGCCCCTTGCGGCTCTACGTCGGCTCCCTGCACTGCAACATCACCAAGGACATGCTCAGGGGCATCTTCGAGCCCTTCGGGAAGGTGAGGGGCACACCTGGGCACACCTGGGCACACCTGGGCACACCTGGGGGAGGGTGGGACCAGTTAAACAAAAAAAACCCGGTGAAATTTGGGTGAAAAATGGGGATTTTAGGGCAAAAATAGCGATTTTTGACCAAAATTTGAGATTTTTGGACAAAAAATGGGAATTTTGGGGTGAAAAATGGGGATTTTGGGTCACTGGGCACACCTGGAGGAGGGTGGGAGGGGATAAAGAAAAAAAACCCGGTGAAATTTGGGTGAAAAATGGGGATTTTAGAGCAAAAATGGGGATTTTGCGGTAAAAATAGTGATTTTTGATAAAAAATGGGGATTTTGGGGTGAAAAATGGGGATTTTGGGAAAAAAATGGGGGTTTGGGTCACCTGGGAACACCTGGGCACACCTGGGCACAGCTGGGAGGGGATAAACAAAAAAAACCTGGTGAAATTTGGGTGAAAAATGGGGATTTTAGGGCAAAAATGGTGATTTTTGACCAAAAATGAGGATTTTGGGGTGAAAAATGGGGATTTTGGGGGTTTTATCACACCTGGGCTCACCTGGGCACACCTGGGCACACCTGGGACGAGTTAAACAAAAAAAACCCGGTGAAATTTGGGTGAAAAATGGGGATTTTAGAGCAAAAATGGGGATTTTGCGGTAAAAATGGGGATTTTTGACAAAAAATGGGGATTTTGGGGTGAAAAATGGGGATTTTGGGAAAAAATTGGGGATTTTGGGGTTTGGGCACACCTGGGCACACCTGGGCACACCTGGGCACAGCTGGGGGCACCTGGGAGGGGATGGACAAAAAAAACCCGGTGAAATTTGGGTGAAAAATGGGGATTTTAGGGCAAAAATGGTGATTTTTGATCAAAAATGGGGATTTTGGGGTGAAAAATGGGGATTTTTGGAAAAAATGGGGATTTTCGGGGTTTTGGGTCATCAGGGCACACCTGGGCAAACCTGGGCACACCTGGGGGCACCTGGGACGGGATAAACAAAAAAAACCCGGTGAAATTTGGGTGAAAAATGGGGATTTTAGGGCAAAAATGGCGATTTTTGGCAAAAAATGGGGATTTTGGGGTGAAAAATGGGGATTTTGGGAAAAAAATGGGAATTTTGGGGGTTGTGGAAAACATGGGCACATCTGTGAGGGGATAAACAAAAAAAAACTGGTGAAATTTGGGTGAAAAATGGGGATTTTAGGGCAAAAATGAGGATTTTGCGGTAAAAATAGTTATTTTTGACAAAAAATGGGGATTTTGGGGTGAAAAATGGGGATTTTGGGAAAAAAATTGGGATTTTGGGAGTTTTGGAAAACATGGGCACACCTGGGCACACCTGGGGGAGGGTGGGACCAGTTAAACAAAAAAAACCCGGTGAAATTTGGATGAAAAATGGGGATTTTAGGGCAAAAATAGTGATTTTTGACAAAAAATGGGGATTTTGGGGTGAAAAATGGGGATTTTGGGGAAAAAATGGGGATTTTGGGGGTTTGGGCACAGCTGGGCACAGCTGGGAGGGGATAAACAAAAAAAACCCGGTGAAATTTGGGTGAAAAAAGGGGATTTTAGGGCAAAAATGGTGATTTTGGACAAAAAATGGGGATTTTGGGGTGAAAATGGTGATTTTTGACAAAAAATGGGGATTTTGGGGTGAAAAATGGGGGTTTTGGGGGTTTGGGTCACCTGGGCACAGCTGGGCACACCTGGGGGAGGGTGGGAGGGGATAGGCAAAAAAAACCCGGTGAAATTTGGGTGAAAAATGGGGATTTTAGGGCAAAAATAGTGATTTTTGTGTGAAAATGGTGATTTTTAGCAAAAAATGAGGATTTTGGGGTGAAAAATGGGGATTTTGGGAAAAAATGGGGATTTTGGGGGTTTTGGAAAACATGGGCATACCTGGGCACACCTGGGGGAGGGTGGGAGGGGATGGACAAAAAAAACCCGGTGAAATTTGGGTGAAAAATGGGGATTTTAGGGCAAAAATGGTGATTTTTGACGAAAAAATGGGGATTTTGGGGTGAAAAATGAGGATTTTGGGAAAAAAATGGGAATTTAGGTCACCTGGGCACACCTGGGCACAGCTGGGGGAGGGTGGGACGAGTTAAACAAAAAAAACCCGGTGAAATTTGGGTGAAAAATGGGGATTTTAGGGCAAAAATAGTGATTTTTGACAAAAAATGGGGATTTTGGGGTGAAAAATGGGGATTTTGGGTCACCTGGGCACACCTGGGCACGGCTGGGAACACCTGGGTAAAGGTGGGAGGGGAAAAACAAAAAAAACCCGGTGAAATTTGGGTGAAAAATGGGGATTTTAGGGCAAAAATGGCGATTTTTGACGAAAAATCGCCATTTTGGGGTGAAAAATGGGGATTTTGGGGTGAAAAATGGGGATTTTGGGGGTTTTGGAAAACATGGGCATACCTGGGCACACCTGGGCACAGCTGGGAGGGGATGGACAAAAAAAACCCGGTGAAATTTGGGTGAAAAATGGGGATTTTAGGGCAAAAATGGTGATTTTTGACAAAAAATGGGGATTTTGGGGTGAAAAATGGGGATTTTGGGGGTTGGGCACACCTGGGCACACCTGGGTACAGCTGGGGGCACCTGGGAGGGGATAAACAAAAAAAACCCGGTGAAATTTGGGTGAAAAATGGGGATTTTAGGGCAAAAATGGTGATTTTTGGTGAAAAATGGCGATTTCTGGGGTAAAAATAGTGATTTTTGACAAAAAATGGGGATTTTCGGGTGAAAAATGGGGATTTTGGGGGTTGGACACACCTGGGCACAGCTGGGGGAGGGTGGGAGGGGATAAGCAAAAAAAACCCGGTGAAATTTGGGTGAAAAATGGGGATTTTAGGGCAAAAATAGTGATTTTTGACAAAAAACGGGGATTTTGGGGTGAAAAATGGGGTTTTTGGGAAAAATGGGGATTTTGGGGGGAAAATGCGGATTTTGGTTAAAAAATGGGGATTTTTGTGGGGAAAATTGGGATTTAGGGGGAAAAATGGGGGTTTTTAGGGGGAAAATGGGGCAAATTTGGATAAAAAACGGGGATTTTGGGGGAAAATTGGCAATTTTCGGATAATAATGGGGATATGGGGTGAGAAATCGGGATTTTGGGGGTGAAAATGTGAAGTTTGGGGTGGAAAATGGGGATTTTAGGGGAAAATGGAGATTTTGATAGAAAAATGGTAAAATTTGGGTTAAAAATGGGGATTTTTTGAGCCAAAAATGGGGATTTTTGGGGGGGAAATGGGGATTTTTAGGGGAGAATGGGAATTTTTATTGAAAAATTGTAAAATTAGGGTGAAAAATTGATATTTTGGGGTGAAATGGGGATTTTGGGTGGGGGAAGTGAAAGTTTTGGGGGGAAAATGGGGCAAATTTGGGTCAAAAATGGGGATTTTTGGATTAAGAATGGGGATTTTGGGGTGGAAATTGGGATTTTGTGTAAAAAATGTGGATTTTAGGGGAAAATTGGGGATTTTGGGCTGAAAATGGGGATTTTGGGGAAAAATGGGGATTTTGGAGTGAAAAATGGGGATTTTGGGGTGGAAATCGGTATTTTGGGGGAGAATGTGGATTTTGATTAAAAAATGGTAAAATTTGGGTGAAAAATTGGCATTTTAGGGGAAAAATGGGGGAAATTTGGATTAAAAATGGGGATTTTTGGGGTAAAAATTGGGATTTTTGGATTAAAAATGGGGATTTTGGGGTGAAAAATGGGAATTTTGGGATGAAAAATGGGATTTTGGTGAATTTTGGGGATTTTGGGCTCACCTGGGAGGGAATTTTGGGGCTATTTTGGGGGAATTTGGGGTAAATTTTGGGTGGGCGTGGCCCAGGTGAGGCCCCGCCCCCTTTTCTCACCTGAGCCCCTCCCCCACAGATCGAGAGCATCGTCCTGATGAGGGACCCGGAGACGGGACAGTCCAAAGGCTACGGCTTCATCACGGTGAGGGGCACGCCTGCCAAATTTGGGGGAAAAATGGGGGTTTTAGGGCAAAAATTGGGATTTTTAACGAAAAATGAGGATTTTTGGACAAAAAATGGGGATTTTGGGGTGAAAAATGGGGATTTTGGGTCACCTGGGCACAGCTGCACACCGGGACACGGCTGAGAGGGGAAAACCAAAAAAAACCCGGTGAAATTTGGGTGAAAAATGGGCATTTTAGGGCAAAAATGGTGATTTTTGACAAAAATAGTGATTTTTGGCAAAAAATTGTGATTTTTGGCAGAAAAATGGGGATTTTGGGGGGAAAATGGGGAATCCCCACCTGGACACAGCTGGGAGGGGAAAAACAAAAAAAACCCGGTGAAATTTGGGTGAAAAATGGGGATTTTTGGGCAAAAATGGCAATTTTTGACAAAAAATGGTGATTTTTGGCAAAAAATGGGGATTTTGGGGTGAAAAATCGGGATTTTGGGGGTTTTGGAAAACATGGCCACACCTGGGCACACCTGGGCACAGCTGGGAGGGGAAAAATAAAAAAAACCCGGTGAAATTTGGGTGAAAAATGGGGATTTTAGGGCAAAAATGGTAATTTTTGACAAAAAATGGCGATTTTTGGTCAAAAAATGGGGGTTTTGGGGGTTTTGCACACCTGAGCACAGCTGGGGGAGGGTGGGAGGGGAAAACCAAAAAAAACCCGGTGAAATTTGGGTGAAAAATGGGGATTTTAGGGCAAAAATGGCGATTTTTGACAAAAAATGGGGATTTTTGACGAAAAATGGGGATTTTGGGGGAAAACATGGGGATTTTGGGTCACCTGAGCCCTGGGCAGACCTGGGCACAGCTGGGCACAGCTGGGAGGGGAAAAACAAAAAAAAAAAGGTGAAATTTGGGTGAAAAATGGGGATTTTTGGGCAAAAATGGTGATTTTTGGACAAAAAATGGGGAATTTTGGGGTGAAAAATGGGGATTTTGGGGGGAAAATGGGGAAGCCCCACCTGGGCACAGCTGGGAGGGGAAAAATGCAAAAAAACCCGGCGAAATTTGGGTGAAAAATGGGCATTTTAGGGCAAAAATGGTGATTTTTGACGAAAAATGGGGATTTTTGGCAAAAAATGGGGATTTTGGGAAAAAAATCGGGATTTTGGGGGTTTTGGAAAACATGGCCACACCTGGGCACAGCTGGGGGAGGGTGAGAGGGGAAAAACAAAAAAAACCCGACGAAATTTGGGTGAAAAATGGGGATTTTAGAGCAAAAATGGCGATTTTTGACGAAAAATGGGGATTTTTGACAAAAAATGGGCATTTTGTCAAGGATTTACAAGGATTTGCGCCCAAATCCTTGTAAAAATCCCATACTTTCGCCGAAAAACCCCCAAAAAAATCCCATTTTTTCCCCAAAAAATCCAAAAAAACCCCCATTTTTTCACCGAAAATCCCCATTTTTTCCCCCAAAAAATCCCATTTTTCCCCAAAAAATCTTCAGAAAATCCCCATTTTTTTCCCCAAAAAACCCCATTTTTTCCCAAAAAAATCCCCCAAAAAATCCCGTTTTTTACCCGAAAAAAGCCATTTTTTCCTCAAAAAAAGCCATTTTTTTCTCCGAAAAAAGCCATTTTTTCACCAAAAAATCCCCATTTTTTTCACTGAATAAAGCCATTTTTTCCTCAAAAAAAGCCATTTTTTCACTGAAAAAAGCCGTATTTTCACCGAAAAAAAGGCCATTTTTTCACTGAAAAGAATCCCATTTTTCTCAAAAAAATCCCAAAAAAATCCCATTTTTCCCCCAAAAAGTCCCAAAAAAAAGCCATTTCTTCACTAAAAAAACCCATTTTTTCACCCAAACTCCCCATTTTTTCCCCAAAAACCGCATTTTTCACCAAAATTGTCCGTTTTCTCCCCAAATGCGGCAGTTCTCGGAGGCGGAGTGCGCGCGGCGGGCGCTGGAGCAGCTGAACGGCTTCGAGCTGGCCGGGCGGCCGATGCGCGTGGGGAAACCCCATTTTTTACCAAAATCCCCATTTTTTTCCCCAAACACAGTTCTCGGAGGCGGACAGCTGAACGGCTTCTCAAAAGTGCCATTTTTCCCCCAAAAAAACCCCATTTTTTCCCCAAATATCCTCCAAAAATCCCATTTTTTCCCCAAAAAATCCCATTTTTTCACTGAAAATCCCCATTTTTTGCCCAAGAAATCCCATTTTTTTCCCAAAAAATCCCCCAAAGAAACCCATCTTTTTCCCAAAAAAATCTCAACAAAATCCCATTTTCTTCTCCAAAAAGAGCCATTTTTTCCCCCAAAAAAAATCCCCAAAAAATAGCCATTTTTCACTGAAAAATCCCCATTTTTTCACCGAAAAATCCCAATTTTGTTCTCAAAAAAAGACATTTTTTCACCGAAAAAAATCGCATTATTTTCCCAAAAAAAACCCCAAAAAATGCCATTTTTTCACCAAAAAATCCCCTAAAAATCCGATTTTTTCCCCAAAAAATCCCCTAAAAAAAGCCATTTTTCACTGAAAAATCCCCATTTTTTTCCCTAAAAAAAGCCATTTTTTTCCTCAAAAAAAGCCATTTTTTCTCTGAAAAAAGCCATTTTTTCTCCGAAAAATTCCTCAAAAATCCCATTTTTTCCCCAAAAAAATCCCGAAAAAACCGCATTTTTTCATCGAAAAACCCTATTTTTTCACCGAAAAATCCCCATTTTTTTCCCAAAAAAGCACCATTTTTTCTCTGAAAAAATCACAAAAAATCCCAATTTTTACCAAAATCCCCATTTTTTTCCCCAAAACCCGCAGTTCTCGGAGGCGGAGTGCGCGCGGCGGGCGCTGGAGCAGCTGAACGGCTTCACAAAAGCCCATTTCTTCACCTAAAAAAGCCATTTTTTCACTGAAAAAAGCCATTTTTTCACTGAAAAAAGCCATTTTTTCTCCCATTTTTACCAAAATCTCCCAATTTCCCCCCAAACGCAGTTCTCGGAGGCGGAGTGCGCGCGGCGGGCGCTGGAGCAGCTGAACGGCTTCGAGCTGGCCGGGCGGCCGATGCGCGTGGGGAAACCCCATTTTTTACCAAAAATCCCATTTTTTACCAAAAATCCCATTTTTTCCCCCAAAAAAGCCATTTTTTTCACTGAAAAAAGCCATTTTTTCACTGAAAGACCCCCCATTTTTTCACTGAAAAAAATCCCATTTTTTCCCTAAAAAATCCCAAAAAAAAGCCATTTCTTCACAAAAAAAAGCCATTTTTTTACCTAAAAACCGCCATTTTTTCACCAAAAGATCCACATTTTTTCCCTGAAAAAAGCCTTTTTTTTCAGTGAAAAATCCCCATTTCTTCACTGAAAAAGCCCTTTTTTTCCCTTGAAAAAAGCCATTTTTTCCCCGAAGAAAGCAATTTTTTCACCAAAAAACCCCATTGTTTTCCCTTAAATAAAGCCATTTTTTCACTAAAAAAAGCCATTTTTTCCTTGAAAAATCACATTTTTTCACCGAAAAACCCCCATTCTTTTCACAAAGAAAATCCATATTTTTCCCGAAAAAAAGCTATTTTTTCCCCCGAAATTTCCCATTTTTTCACCAAAAAATTGCAAAATTCTCATTTTTTACCAAAATCCCTATTTTTTCCCCCAAACGCAGTTCTCGGAGGCGGAGTGCACGAAATCCCTGTAAAAATGCCATTTTTTCCCATAAAAAAGCCATTTTTTTTCCTAAAAAAGCCATTTTTTCTCCCATTTTTACCAAAAACCCCATTTTTTCCCCCAAAAACGCAGTTCTCGGAGGCGGAGTGCGCGCGGCGGGCGCTGGAGCAGCTGAACGGCTTCGAGCTGGCCGGGCGGCCGATGCGCGTGGGGAAACCCCATTTTTTACCAAAAACCCCATTTTTTCGCCAAAAAAATCCAAAGAAATCCCATTTTTTCCCAAAAAATCCCCATTTTTTTCACCAAAGAAACCCCATTTTTTCCTCGAAAAAATCCCTTTTTTTCCCCAAAAAATTCCCAAAAAATCCCATTTTTTTTCCAAAAAATTCCAAAAAATCCCCTTTTTTCCACAAAAGATCGCCAAAAAACCGCAATTTTCACCGAAAACCCCGATTTTTTTCCCAAAAATCCCCATTTTTTCCCCAAAAATTCCCAAAGAAATCCCCCAAAAAATCCCATTTTTTCCCCAAAAAAATCCCCAAAAAAATCCCATTTTTTCCACCCAAAATCCCCAAAAAATCCCATTTTTTCCCCAAAAAATCCTGAAAAAACCCCATTTTTTCTCCAAAAAATCCCAAAAAAAATCTCATTTTTTCACCGAAAAATCCCATTTTTTCCCAAAAAAATCCCCAAAAAAAAGCCATTTTTTTCCGAAAAACTTCCATTTTTTCCCCCAAAAAATCCCATTTTTTCACCAAAAAACCCAATTTTTTTCCCCAAAATATCCCCAAAAAATCCCATTTTTTCTCCAAAAAACAGCCAAAAAAAAGCCATTTTTTCCATGAAAAATCCCATTTTTTTCACCAAAAAACAGCCAAAAAACCCCCACTTTTTCCCCGAAAAAAGCCATTTTTCCCCAAAAATCCCCCCAAAAAAGTGATTTTTACCAAAATCCCCCTTTTTCTCCCCAAACCGGCAGTTCTCGGAGGCGGAGTGCGCGCGGCGGGCGCTGGAGCAGCTGAACGGCTTCGAGCTGGCCGGGCGGCCGATGCGCGTGGGGAAACCCCATTTTTTACCAAAAATCCCATTTTTTCGCCAAAAAAATCCAAAGAAATCCTATTTTTTCCAAAAAAATCCCCATTTTTTTCACCAAAGAAACCCCTTTTTTTCCCCCCAAAAATCCCATTTTTTCCCCAAAAAAAGCCATTTTTTCCCAAAGAAAGCCCCATTTTTTCACCCAAAATTCCCATTTTTCCCCAAAAAATCCCCATTTTTTCCCCAAAACCCCCCATTTTTTTCCCCAAAAAATCCCCATTTTTTTCCTGAAAAAAGCAATTTTTTCACCAGAAAACCCCATTTTTTTCCCCCAAAAATCCCATTTTTTTCCCCAAAAAAAGCCATTTTTTCACCAAAAAAAAGCCATTTTTTCACCCAAAATTCCCATTTTTTTTCCCAAAAAATCCCATTTTTTTCCCAAAAAAAGCCATTTTTTCACCAAAAAAAAGCCATTTTTTCACCCAAAATTCCCATTTTTTCCCCAAAAAAATCCCCATTTTTTCCCCAAAAACCCCCATTTTTTTCCCCAAAAAATCCCCATTTTTTTCCTGAAAAAAGCAATTTTTTCACCAGAAAACCCCATTTTTTCCCCCAAAAATCCATTTTTTCACCGAAAAACCCCATTTTTTCCCAAAATCCCCCGTTTTTCCCCCAACCACAGTTCTTGGAGGTGGAGTGCGTGCAAATCCCTGTAAAAATCCCATTTTTTCCCCAAGAAATCCCAAAAAAAAGCCATTTTTAAACCTAAAAAAGCCATTTTTTCACTAAAAAATAACATTTTTTCTCCCATTTTTACCAAAATCCCTGTTTTTTTCCCCAAACGCAGTTCTCGGAGGCGGAGTGCGCGCGGCGGGCGCTGGAGCAGCTGAACGGCTTCGAGCTGGCCGGGCGGCCGATGCGCGTGGGGCAGGTGAGCGAGCGGCCCGACGGCTCCAGCGACGTCACCTTCCCCGAGGGCACACCTGGAGCCACACCTGGAGCCACACCTGGGGTGACGTCATCGGCAATGACGTCATCGGGAATGACGTCATCGGGAATCACCGCCCCCCTCACCTGCGGCGACGAGCCCGAGCTCGGCACGGCCGCGGGGAGGCTGCAGCTCATGGCCAAGCTGGCCGAAGGTGAGGAAAAATTTGGGTATTTTGGGGTGAAAAACTGGGATTTTGGGAAAAAATTGAGAAATTTGGGTGAAAAAATGGTGAAAAACGGTGAAAAAATGGAGATTTTAGGAAGAAAAATGGGGAAATTATTGAGGAAAATGGTGGAAAAAATGAGGAAAAATGGGGGAGAAAATGAGGAAATTTTGGGTGAAAAATGGCGGAAAAAATAGGGAAATTTGGATAAAAAATGGTGAAAAAATGGGGGAAAAATGGGGAAAAACGGTGAAAAAATGGAGATTTTAGGATGAAAAATGGGGATTTTTTGAGGAAAATTGGAGATTTTAGAGCGAAAAATGGGGAAATTTGGAAGGAAAATGGCGGAAGAAATGGTGGAATTTGGGTGAAAAATGGCGGCAAAAATGAGGAAATTTGGGTGAAAAATGGGGAAATTTGGGTGAAAAATGGGAAAATTGGGGTGAGAAATGGTGAAAAAATGGAGATTTTAGAGCAAAAAATGGGGATTTTAGGGGGAAAAATGTGGATTTTGTGGGGGGAAAATGGCGGAAAAAATGGCGGAATTTGGGTGAAAAATGGGGAAAAAATGGGAGAAAAACGGGGATTTTAGGATGAAAAATGGGGATTTTAGAGCGAAAAATGGCGATTTTATGGTGAAAAATGGCGACCAAAATGGGAAAACTCAGGAGGAAAATGGCGGAAGAAACGAGGGAATTTTGGGTAAAAAATGGCAGAAAATGGGGGGAAAATGGTGAAAGAATGGGGGATTTTAGAGCAAAAAATGGAGATTTTAGGATGAAAAATGGGGAAATTTGTGTGAAAAATGGAGAAAAAATGGAGATTTTAGGATGAAAAATGGGGAAATTCTGGAGGAAAATGGCGGAAAAAACGAGGGAATTTTGGGTAAAAAATGGCAGAAAAAATGGGGAAATTTGGGACAAAAATGGTGAAAAAATGGGGATTTTATGATGAAAAATGGAGATTTTCAGTGAAAAAATGGAAAAAAAGGTGAAAAAATGGAGATTTTAGAGCGAAAAATGGGGGAATTAGGGAGGAAAATGGCGGAAAATTGGGAGGAAAATGCCGGAAGAAACGAGGGAAATTTGGGTCAAAAAGGGCGGAAAAAATAGGGAAATTTGGCTGAAAAATAGGGTAAAAAATGAGGAAATTTGGGTGAAAAATGGGTATTTAGGTGCAAAGTGGTTATTTTGGGGTGCAAAAGGCGGATTTGGGGTGAAAAAGGGGGATTTGGGGTGCAAAAGGGGGATTTGGGGTGCAAAAGGGGGATTTGGGGTGCAAAAGGGGGATTTGGGGTGAAAAAGGCGGATTTGGGGTGCAAAAGGGGGATTTGGGGGCACAGCGGACGGGAATCACCGCCCCCCTCACCTGCGGGGACGAGCCCGAGCTCGGCACGGCCGCGGGGAGGCTGCAGCTCATGGCCAAGCTGGCCGAAGGTGAGGGGAATTTGAAGTTTTGGGGTGAAAAAAATGACTTTTTGGTTAAAAATTGTGAAATTTGGGTGAAATTTGGTGAAAAAACGGTGAAAATATGAGGAAAAATGGTGAAAAAATGGGGATTTTAGGATGTAAAATGGCGGAATTCTGGAAGAAAATGGTGGAAGAAATGGCGGAAATTTGGGTCAAAAATTGAGGGAAATATTTGGGTAAAAGGGGAAAAAATGGGGAAATTTGGGTGAAAAATGGTGAAAAAATGGAGATTTTAGAGCGAAAAAATGGGGAAATTACGGAGGAAAATGGCGGAAGAAATGGGGGAAAATGGCGGAAAAAATGGGGAAATTTGAGTGAAAAAATGGGGTTTTTCAGTGAAAAAATGGCAAAATTTGGGTGAAAAATGGTGAAAAAACGGAGATTTTAGGAAGAAAAATGGGGATTTTTTGAGGAAAAATGGAGATTTTAGAGCAAAAAATGGGGGAAATTCTGGAGGAAAATGGTGGAAAGAATGGAGGAAAATGGCGGAAGAAATGGGGAAATTTGGGGGAAAAATGGGAAAAAATGGGGAAAAATGGGGAAAAAATGGAGATTTTAGGACAATAAATGGGGATTTTATGGGGAAAAATGGGGAAATTCTGGAGGAAAATGGCGGGAAAAATGGCGGAATTTGGGTGAAAAATGGTGGAAAATTGGGGTAATTTGGGTGAAAAATGGGTATTTTGGTTAAAAGTGGGTATTTAGGTGCAAAGTGGTTATTTTGGGGTGCAAAAGGGGGATTTGGGGTGCAAAAGGCGGATTTGGGGGCACGGCCGGACGGGAATCACCGCCCCCCTCACCTGCGGCGACGAGCCCGAGCTCGGCACGGCCGCGGGGAGGCTGCAGCTCATGGCCAAGCTGGCTGAGGGTGGGTCAGAAAATGCGGATTTTGGGTAAAAATGGGGAGAAATAGTGAAAAAATGGGGAAAAACGGTGAAAAAATGGGGATTTTAGAGCAAAAAATGGGGATTTTAGAGCAAAAAATGGGTGAAGTAGGGAGGAAAATGGCGGAAAAAATGGCAGGAAAATGGCGGAAAACTGGGAGGAAAATGGTGGAAAAAATAGGGAAATTTCAGGGTAAAATGGTGAAAAAATTGAGATTTTAGGAAGATAAATGGCGATTTTATGAGGAAAAATGGGGATTTTATGAGGAAAAATGGGGATTTTAGAGCGAAAAATGGGGGAATTATGGAGGAAAATGGCGGAAAGAATGGGGGAAATTCTGGGTTAAAAATGGCGGAAAATTAGGGAAATTTGCCTGAAAAATGGGGAAATTTGGGGTAAAAATGGGGAAAAATGGGGGAAAATGGTGAAAAAATGGAGAAAAACGGTGAAAAAATGGGGATTTTAGAGCGAAAAATGGGGAAATTGTGGAGGAAAATCGCGGAAGAAATGGGGTGAAACTAGGAGGGAAAATGGAGAAATTTGGGTGAAAAATGGTGAAATTTGGGTGAAAAATGGTGAAAAAATGGAGATTTTATGGGGAAAAGTGGGGATTTTGTAGGGGGAAAATGGTGGCAAAAAATGGGGAAATTTGGGTGAAAAATGGGGGAAAAATGGTGAAAGAATGGGTGAAAAAATGGGGATTTTAGGAAGAAAAATGGGGATTTTATGAGGAAAAATGGAGATTTTAGAGTGAAAAATGGGGAAATTCTGGAGGAAAATGGCAGAAAAAATGGCGGGAAAATGGCAGAAAATTGGTAGGAAAATGGCGGAAGAAATGTGGAAATTTGGGTGGAAAATGGTGGAAAAATGGGGGAAAATGGTGGAAAAAATGGAGATTTTAGGAAGAAAAATGGGGATTTTAGGGCAAAAAATGGAGATTTTATGGGGAAAAATGGTGGAAAAAAATGGTGAAAAACGGTGAAAAAATGGTGAAAAACGGTGAAAAAATGGAGATTTTAGAGCAAAAAATGGGGATTTTAGAGTGAAAAATGTGGGATTTTGTGGGGGAAAATGGTGGAAGAAATGGGGGAAAAATAGGAGGGGAAATGGGGAAATTTGGGTGGAAAATGGTGAAAAAATGGAGATTTTAGGAAGAAAAATGGGGATTTTAGGAAGAAAAATGAGGATTTTAGAGCGAAAAATGGGGAAATGTGGGAGGAAAATGGCGGAAAAAATGGCGGAAAAAATGGTGAAAAACGATGAAAAAATGGAGATTTTAGAGCAAAAAATGTGGATTTTAGAGCGAAAAATGGGGAAATTCTGGAGGAAAATGGCGGAGAAAATGGCGGGAAAACGGCGGAAGAAATGGGGGAATTTTGGGTGGAAAATGGTGAAAAAATGGAGATTTTAGGACAAAAAATGGGGATTTTAGAGCGAAAAATGGGAATTTTATGGGGAAAAGGGGTCAAAAAATGGGGATTTTAGGATGGAAAATGGAAGTTTTATGGGAAAAAATGGCGGCAAAAAATGGGGAAATTTGGGTGAAAAATGGTGAAAAAATGGGGATTTTAGGATGAAAAATGGGGGAAAATGGTGAAAAAATGGGGATTTTAGGACGAAAAACGGCGATTTTAGGGTAAAAATTGGGTGACTTTTGGTGTTTTTTTTGGGTTTTCGTGGTCGCTCTCACCGATTTTCGAATTCTCCACCTCCCCAGAGCAGATTTTGGGTCTAATTCCGGTGTTTTTGGTGTTTTCCAGGCTCGGGGCTGCAGCTGCCGGCCCCGGCTCAGGCGGCGCTTCAGCAGCTCAACGGGGCCCTGAACCCCCTGGGGGGGCTCAACCCCGCCGCCCTCACAGGTAAATTGGGGGGACCCCGAAATTTGGGGGGGAAACCAAAAATTTTGGGGGGTTTGGGGGTGGGAAACCCAAAAATTTGGGGGGTTTGGGGTGGGAGGACACAAAAATTTGGGGTGGGAAACCCAAAAAATTGGAGATTTTGGGGTGGGGGAGACAAAACTTTGGGATTTGGGGGTGGGACCCCAAAAATTTGGGGGGTTTGGGGTGGGGAGAGCCAAACATTTGGGGGATTTGGGGGGGGAAACCCCAAAAATTTGGAGATTTTGGGAGGGGCAGAAGCAAAAAAATCGGATTTTTGGGGTTGGACCCCAAAAATTTGGGGGTTTGGGGGTGGAACACCAAAAAATTGGGGGGACCCCGAAATTTGGGTGGGACCCCAAAAATTTGGGGGGTTTGGGGTGGGAAAACCCAAAAATTTGGGGGGTTTGGGGGGGGAAAACCCAAAAATTTGGGGTGGGAAACCCAAAAATTTGGGGTTTGGGGGAGGGGCAGGAGGCGAAAAATTGGAGATTTTGGGGTAAAAGAGACAAAATTTGGGGGTTTTGGGGGGGGGGAAACACAAAAATTTGGGGTGGGAAACACAAAAATTTGGGGTTTGGGGAGGGGGAGAAGGTGAAAAATTGAATATTTTGGGAGGGAGAACCCAAAAATTTGGGGGTTTGGGGGTTGGAACCCCAAAAATTTGGGGGGTTTGGGGTGGGAAACCGAAAAATTTGGGGGGACCCCAAAAATTTGGGGGGTTTGGGGTGGGGGGAGGCAAAAATTTGGGGTGGGAAACACAAAAATTTGGGGGGATCCCAAAAATTTGGGGGGTTTGGGGTGGGGAACCCCAAAATTTTGGGGATTTGGGGTGGTGGGACCCCAAAAATTTGGGGGTTTGGGGTGGGGAGACAAAATTTGGGGGGTTTGGGGGTGGGAAACCCAAAAATTTGGGGGTTTGGGGTGGGGGGAGACAAAAATTTTGGATTTTGGGGGAGAACACCAAAAATTTTGGGGTTTTGGGAGGGGTGAAACCCAAAAATTTGGGGGGTTTTGGGGCAGGAGTCGAAAAATTGGAGATTTGAGGTTGGGGGACCCCAAAATTTGGGGATTTGGGGGTGGGACACAAAAATTTGGGGGTTTTGGGGGTGGTAACCCCAAAAATTTGGGGTGGGAAACCCAAAAATTTGGGGATTTTGGGGATTTTGGGGTGGGAGGACCCCAAAAAAATTGGGGGTTTTGGGATGGTGGGAACCCCAAAAATTTGGGGGGACCGACCCCAAAAATTTGGGGGGTTTGGGGTGGGACCCCAAAAATTTGGGGGGTTTGGGAGGGGGAAACCCAAAAATTTGGGGTGAGAAACCCAAAAATTTGGGGTGGGAAACCCAAAAATTTGGGGTTTTGGGAGGGGCAGAAGGCAAAAAAATTGGAGATTTGGGGGTGGGACCCCAAAAATTTAGGGGGTTTAGGGAGGGGTAGAAGGCGAAAAATTGGAGATTTTGGGGTGGGAGAACCCAAAAATTTGGGAATTTGGGGGTGGGAAACACAAAAATTTGGGGCGGGGGAGCCAAAAATTTGGGGGGTTTGGGGGCAGGAGTTGAAAAAATGGAGATTTGGAGGTGGGAACCCCAAAAATTTGGGGGGTTTGGGGTGGGGGAGACAAAAATTTGGGATGGGAAACCCAAAAATTTGGGGGGACCCAAAAATCTGGGGGGTTTGGAAGTGGAAACCCCAAAAATTTGGGGGGTTTTGGGTGGGAAACCCAAAATTTGGGGATTTGGGAGGGGAAACCCAAAAATTTGGGGCAGGAAACCCAAAAATTTGGGGTTTTGGGGAGGGGCAGGAGTCGAAAAATTGGATATTTTGGGGTAAAAGAGCCAAAATTTGGGGGTTTGGGAGGGGACCCCAAAAATTTGGAGGGTTTGGGGTGGTGGGACCCCAAAATTTGGGGATTTTGGGGTGGGAAACCCCAAAATTTTGAGATTTTGGGAGGGGCAGAAGTCAAAAAATTGGATATTTTGGGAGGGAGAACCCAAAAATTTGGGGGGACCCCAAAAATTTGGGGGGTTTGGGGTGGGAAACCCAAAAATTTGGAGATTTTGGGAGGGGTAGAAGTCGAAAAATTGGATATTTTGGGGTAAAAGAGCCAAAATTTGGGGGTTTTGGGGGGTCCCCAAAAATTTGGGGGGGTTTGGGGTGGGGGGAGACAAAAATTTGGGGGGACCCCAAAATTTTGGGGGTTTGGGGTGGGGGAGCCCAAAAATTTTGGGGTTTTTGGAGGGGCAGAAGTCGAAAAATTGGATATTTTGGGGTGGGACCCCAAAAATTTGGGGGGTTTGGGGTGGGAACCCAAAAATTTGGGGGGACCCCAAAAATTTGGAGTGGGGGAAGCCAAAAATTGGGGATTTGGGGGGAAATTTGGAGATAATTTTGGGAATTTTGGGAATTTGGGGATATCCGAATTTGGGGCCCCCCCGATCCCAAATTTGGGGCCATTTTGGGCCATTTTGGGTCATTTTTGGGGCGTTTTTTGTGGGAATTTCGGGAAATTTTTGGGGATAATTTTGGGAATTTTGGGAATTTTGGAATTCCCGAATTTTGGCCCCCCCCAACCCCAAATTTCCCCTCCCCCACTCCAAATTTGGGCTGATTTTGGGTCATTTTGGGGCCATTTTGGGCAAATTTGGGTCATTTTGGGTCATTTTTGGGGCGTTTTTTGTGGGAATTTTGGAAATTTTTGGGGATAATTTCGGGAATTTTGGGAATTTTGGGATTCCCAAATTTTGGCCCCCCCCAACCCCAAATTTCCCCTCCCCCACCCCAAACTTGGGCTGATTTTGGGTCATTTCGGGGCCATTTTGGGTCATTTTTGGGGCGTTTTTTGCGGGAATTTCGGGAAATTTTTGGGGATAATTTCGGGAATTTTGGGAATTTTGGGAATTTTGGGATTCACAAATTTTGGGACCCCCCGACCCCAAACTTGGGCTGATTTTGGGGCCATTTGGGGCAAATTTGGGTCAATTTTTAGTGATTTTGGGTCAATTTTGGGCCGTTTTTTGCGGGAATTTCGGGAAATTTTTGGGGATAATTTCGGGAATTTTGGGAATTTTGGGAATTTGGGGATTCCCAAATTTGGGCCCCCCCCTGACCCCAAATTTCTCCTCCCCCACCCCAACTTGGGCTGATTTTGGGTCATTTCGGGGCCATTTTGGGTCAATTTTGGGGCGTTTTTGCGGGAATTTCGGGAAATTTTTGGGGATAATTTCGGGAATTTCGGGAATTTTGGGAATTTTGGGATTCCCAAATTTTGGGTCCCCCCCAACCCCAAATTTCCCCTCCCCCACTCCAAATTGAGGCTGATTTTGGGCTAATTTGGGTCATTTTGGGTCAATTTTGGGGCGTTTTCCGCGGGAATTTTGGGGATAATTTCGGGAATTTTGGGAATTTTGGGAATTTTGGGAATTCCCAAATTTTGGGCCCCCCCAACCCCAAATTTCCCCTCCCCCACCCCAAACTTGGGTTGATTTTGGGCAAATTTGTGTCATTTTGGGTCATTTTTGGGGTGTTTTTTGCGGGAATTTCGGGAAATTTTTGGGGATAATTTCGGGAATTTTGGGAATTTTGGGAATTTTGGGAATTCCCAAATTTTGGGCCACCCTCAACCCCAAATTTCCCCTCCCCCATCCCAAACTTGGGCTGATTTTGGGTCATTTCGGGGCCATTTTGGGCGTTTTTGGTCAATTTTGGGGCGTTTTTTGGTGGGAATTTCGGGAAATTTTTGGGGATAATTTCGGGAATTTTGGGAATTTTGGGAATTTGGGGATTCACAAATTTTGGCCTCCCCCCAACCCCAAATTTCCCCTCCCCCACCCCAAACTTGGGCTGATTTTGGGCAAATTTGGGTCAATTTTTCGCGATTTTGGGTCATTTTTGGGTCGTTTTTTGCGGGAATTTCGGGAAATTTTTGGGGATAATTTCGGGAATTTTGGGAATTTTGGGAATTTGGGGATTCCCAAATTTGGGCCCCCCCAACCCCAAATTTCCCCTCCCCCACCCCGAACTTGGGCTGATTTGGGGTCATTTCGGGGCCATTTTGGTCAATTTTTGGGGCGTTTTTTGCGGGAATTTCGGGAAATTTTTGGGGATAATTTCGGGAATTTTGGGAATTTTGGGAATTTTGGGATTCCCGAATTTCGGGGACCCCCCTGACCCCAAACTTGGGCTGATTTTTGGGCCAATTTGGGCAAATTTGGATTATTTTGGTTGATTTTGGGTCAATTTTGGGTCAATTTTGGGGCGTTTTTGGCGGGAATTTCGGGAAATTTTTGGGGATAATTTCGGGAATTTTGGGAATTTTGGGAATTTTGGGATTTCCAAATTTTGGGGTCCCCCGACCCCAAACTTGGGCTGATTTTGGGTCATTTTGTGTCATTTTTGGGTGATTTTGGGTCATTTTTGGGTCGTTTTTTGCGGGAATTTCGGGAAATTTTTGGGGATAATTTCGGGAATTTTGGGAATTTTGGGAATTTGGGATTTTGGGAATTTCGGGGACCCCCCTGACCCCCAAATTTCCCCCCCCAGCCCTGAGCCCGGCGCTGAATTTGGCCTCTCAGTGTTTGACGCTCTCGGGGCTCTTCTCGTCCCAGACCATGTGAGCCCCTCCCAGTATAAACCAGTATAAACCAGTATAAACCAGTTCGGACCGGTTCGGACCCCTTAACACCTTCCCCGACCCCCTCCCAGTTCATCCCAGTTCAAACCGGTTCAAACCGGTCAGCCCAGAGCCAAAACCAGTAAGGGAAAAGCCAAAACCAGTATAAACCAGTAAGGGAAAAGTCATTCCCAGTATAAACCAGTAACCCCAAACCCCCTCCCAGTTCATCCCAGTCCCATCCCAGTACAAACCAGTAACCCCAGAGCCCATCCCAGTACAAACCAATAACCCCAGAGCCCATCCCAGTACAAACCAGTAACCCCCAGAGCCCGTCCCAGTATAAACCAGTAAGGGAAAACCCATTCCCAGTATAAACCAGTGACCCCAAACCCCTCCCAGTTCATCCCAGTTCATCCCAGTTTGGTCCCAGTCCATCCCAGTATAAACCAGTAATGCCCAGAGCCCAAACCAGTATAAACCAGTAAGGGAAAAGTCATTCCCAGTTCATCCCAGTGACCCCAAACCCCCTCCCAGTTCATCCCAGTTCATCCCAGTACAAACCAGTAACCCCCAGAGCCCGTCCCAGTATAAACCAGTAAGGGAAAACCCATTCCCAGTATAAACCAGTAACCCCAAACCCCCTCCCAGTATAAACCAGTAACCCCAAACCCATTCCCAGTACAAACCAGTAACCCCAAACCCCCTCCCAGTTCATCCCAGTTCATCCCAGTACAAACCAGTAACCCCCAGAGCCCGTCCCAGTATAAACCAGTAAGGGAAAACCCATTCCCAGTATAAACCAGTAACCCCAAACCCCCTCCCAGTATAAACCAGTAACCCCAAACCCATTCCCAGTATAAACCAGTGACCCCAAACCCATTCCCAGTACAAACCAGTAACCGCAAACCCATTCCCAGTACAAACCAGTAACCCCAAACCCATTCCCAGTACAAACCAGTAACCCCAAACCCCCTCCCAGTACAAACCAGTAACCCCAAACCCATTCCCAGTACAAACCAGTAACCCCAAACCCATTCCCAGTACAAACCAGTAACCCCAAACCCATTCCCAGTACAAACCAGTAACCCCAAACCCATTCCCAGTACAAACCAGTAAGAAAAAACCCCAAACCAGTATAAACCAGTATAAACCAGTATAAACCAGTTCCCCTTTAACTCCGCCCCCTTTTCTTTCCAGGTGAGATCGGCTCCGCCCCTTTTCCCCTTTGGCCACGCCCCCTCCCCTCCTATTGGCTGGCGGGAAAAGGGGGCGTGGCTTTGTCTGTGGCCCCGCCCCTTTCCCCCCTTTGGCCACGCCCCCTCCCCTCCTATTGGCTGGCGGGAAAAGGGGGCGTGGCCTCGGCTCTGACCCCGCCCCTTTCCCCTTGGCCACGCCCCCTCCCCTCCTATTGGCTGGCGGGAAAAGGGGGCGTGGCCTCGGTGTTGGCCCCGCCCCCAACCCGGAAATGGGAATTTTTTTGGGGTTTTTTTTTGGGGTTTTTTTGGGGTTTTTTTGGGGGTTTTTTTTGGGGGGTTTTGGCTCCGGAATGAGAAAAATAATAATAAAAAAATATTCACAAAAAATAAAAGTGTGTGATTTGCATGAATTTGCATGTTAAAGGTGGGTGTGGTCAGAGGTGGGGTGGAGGTGTATTCAAATAGGTTTCCACCTCTCATTAGCATATATTTGCATATTAATGAGCTAGGTGTGTGTAAACCCCTCCCAGTTCCCTCCCAGTACAAACCAGTAACCCCATCTCTGTCTGCATATTTACATTTATTCCCACCTCTCATCAGCATAAATTTGCATATTAATGAGCTAGGCGTGTTTAAACCCCTCCCAGTCCCCTCCCAGTACAAACCAGTACAAACCAGTAACCCCAAACCCCAATTACCATCGCCACAATCTATTTTATTTCGCATCTAATTAGCATAAATCTGCATATTAATGAGGTGGGCGTGGTCAGAGTCGTGTCTAAACCCCTCCCAGTCCCTCCCAGTTTGTCCCAGTCCCTCCCAGTACAGACCAGTAACCCCCAACTCCAATTACCATTGCCACCATTCATTTTATTTTGCATCTAATTTGCATAAATCTGCATATTGATGAGGTGGGCGTGATCCTATACGTGTATAGACTCCTCCCAGTCCAAACCAGTCCCTCCCAGTCAAAACCAGTCCAAACCAGTAACCCCAAACCCCAATTACCATTACCACAATCAATTTTATTTCGAGTCTAATTAGCATAAATTTGCATATTAATGAGGTGGGCGTGGTCAGAGTTGTGTCTGGACTCCTCCCAGTGCCTCCCAGTACAAACCTATACAAACCAGTACAAACCAGTAACCACCAGTACCAACATGCAGCAATATAATCGATTTTATTTCACGTCTAATTAGCATAAATCTGCATATTAATGAGGAGGGCGGGGTCAGAGGCGGGGCCGCGCCCCCCCGGCCACCAGCAGGGTCTGTCCCAGTCCCTCCCAGTCCAAACCAGTACAAACCAGTAACCACCAACCCCAATTACCATTGCCACAATTGATTTTATTTCGCATCTAATTAGCGTAAATCTGCATATTAATGAGGAGGGCGGGGTCAGAGGCGGGGCCGCGCCCCCCCGGCCACCAGCAGGGTCCTGCAGTCCCCTCCCAGTCCCTCCCAGTACAAACCAGTAACCGCCAATACGAACCACCATTGCCACAACTAATTTTATTTCGCATCCAATTAGCATAAATTTGCATATTAATGAGGAGGGCGTGGTCAGAGGCGGGGCCGCGCCCCCCCGGCCACCAGCAGGGTCTGTCCGGCCACGAAGGCGGCGCTGGGGGACACCAGGAACAGCACGGCCTGAGCCACGTCCTGCGGGGAGCCCAGCCTGGGGGGGGACTGGGGTTACTGGTTTATACTGGGAGGGACTGGGAGGGGGGAAATGGGGAAAAACGGGGAAAAACGGGCAAAAAACGGGGAAAAAACGGGGAAATTGGCAAAAAACGGGGAAAAAATGGGCTAAAAACGGACGAAAAACAGGGGGAATGTGGGGAATAAAGGGTTAAAAAGGGGTTTGGGGTTACTGGTTTGGACTGGTTTGTACTGGTTTGGACTGGGAGGGACTGGGAGGGGGAAAAATTGGGAAAAAAGGGGAAAAACGGCAAAAAACGGGGAAAAAATGGGGAAAAAACGAGCAAAAATGGGGGAGATGTGGGGAATAAAGGGTTAAAAGTGGAATTGGGGTTACTGGTTTGGACTGGTTTGTACTGGGAGGGACTGGGAGGGCAGAAATGGGGGAAAAATGGGGAAAACGGGGGAAAATGGGGAAAAAATGGGGAAAAAAGGGGGAAAATGGGGAAAAACGGGGGAAAATGGGGGAAAAATGGGCAAAAATGGGGAAAAAATGGGGAAAAAACGGGGAAAAATGGGGAAAAATGGGGGAGAAATGGGGGAAATGTGGGGAATAAAGGGTTAAAAGGGGATTGGGGTTACTGGTTTATACTGGGAGGGACTGGGAGGGGAAAAATGGGGAAAAATGGGGAAAAATGGGGAAAAAATGGGGAAAAAACGGCAAAAAACGGGGAAAAAATGGGGAAAAAACGAGCAAAAATGGGGGAGATGTGGGGAATAAAGGGTTAAAAAGGGGGTGCAAAGTTACTGGTTTGTACTGGGAGGGACTGGGAGGGATTGGGAGTTACTGGTTTATACTGGGAGGGACTGGGGGGGAAAAATGGGGGGAAATGGGCAAAAAAATGGGGAAAAAATGGGGAAAAAATGGGGGAAAATGGGAAAAAATGGGGGAAATTTGGGGAAATGTGGGGAATAAAGGGTTAAAAAGGGATTTGGAGTTACTGGTTTGGACTGGTTTGTACTGGGAGGGACTGGGAGGGGGAGAAATGGGGGGAAACGGGGAAAAAATGGGGAAAAAACGGGGAAAAATGGGAAAAAATGGGCTAAAAATGGGGGTAAATGGGGAAAAAATGGGGGGAATGTGGGGGAATAAAGGGTTAAAAAGGGGTTTGGGGTTACTGGTTTGGACTGGTTTGGACTAGGAGGAGATTGGGAGTTACTGGTTTGTACTGGGAGGGACTGGGAGGGAAAAATGGGGGAAAAACGGGGAAAAATGGGAAAAAACGGGGGAAAAATGGGAAAAAAACGAGCAAAAATGGGCTAAAAAAGGGCAATAAACAGGGGAAATGTGGGGAATAAAGGGTTAAAAAGGGGTTTGGGGTTACTGGTTTGGACTGGTTTGGACTGGTTTGGACTGGGAGGGACTGGGAGGGGAAAAAATGGGGGAAAATGGTAAAAAATGGTCCAAAAATGTATAAAAAAATGGGGAAAAAAGGGTTAAAAAAGGGTTTAAAAAGGGGGTTTGGGGTTACTGGTTTGGACTGGTTTGTACTGGTTTGGACTGGGAGGGAACTGGGCCATACTGGGCCATACTGGTTTCTCACCTCTGGGCTCCCAGTGCCGCCAGCGCCTGATCCCGCGTGGCCTCGTCCTCCCACAGCTGGAAAAACCAGTAAAAACCAGTATGAACCAGTAAAAACCAGTATGAACCAGTAAAAACCAGTATGAACCAGTATAAACCAGTATAAACCAGTATAGACCAGTATAAACCAGTATAAACCAGTAACCCCAAATCCCTTTCTAACCCTTTATTCCCCATTTTCCCCTCATTTTCCCCCATTTTTTCCCCATTTTTTCCCCATTTTTCCCCATTTTTCCGCCATTTTCCCCCTCCCAGTCCCTCCCAGTATAAACCAGTACAAACCAGTCCAAACCAGTAAAAACCAGTATAAACCAGTAACCCCAAATCCCATTTTAACCCTTTCTTCCCCATTTTTAACCCTTTTTTCCCCATTTTTCCCCATTTTTTATCCATTTTCCCCATTTTTTCCCCATTTTCCCCCAATTTTCCCCCATTTTCCCCCTCCCAGTATAAACCAGTACAAACCAGAATAAAACCAGTATAAACCAGTCCGAACCAGTAACCCCAAATCCCCTTTTAACCCTTTAATGTCCATTTTTAACCCTTTCTTCCCCATTTTTTCCCCATTTTTCGCCGTTTTTTCACCGTTTTTTCCCCGTTTTTCCCCGTTTTTTTCCCCATCCCCTCCCAGTATAAACCAGTATAAACCAGTAACCCCAAATCCCATTTTAACCCTTTATTAACCCTTTTTAACCCTTTTTTCCCCATTTTTTCGCCGTTTTTCGCCGTTTTTTCACCGTTTTTTCCCCGTTTTTTGCCGTTTTTTCGCTGTTTCCCCCCCCCAGTATAAACCAGTACAAACCAGTAACCCCAAACCGCCATTTTAACCCTTTCCTCCCCATTTTTCATCATTTTTCACCCATTTTTCCCCAATTTTTCCCCATTTTTCCCATTTTCCCCCATTTTCCCCCTCCCAGTATAAACCAGTCCCTCCCAGTATAAACCAGTACAAACCAGTACAAACCAGTCCCTCCCAGTAACCCCAAACCGCCATTTTAACCCTTTATTCCCCATTTCTTCCCCATTTTTCCCCCGTTTTTTCACCGTTTTTTCGCTGTATTTTCCCCATTTTTCCCCATTTTTTTCCCCAGTCCCTCCCAGTATAAACCAGTATAAACCAGTAACCCCAAATCCCATTTTAACCCTTTATTAACCCATTTTAACCCTTTTTTCCCCATTTTTTCGCCGTTTTTACCCATTTTTTCCCCGTTTTTTGCCGTTTTTTCGCCGTTTTTTCGCCGTTTCTCCCCATTTTTTTTTCCCCAGTCCCTCCCAGTATAAACCAGTATAAACCAGTAACCCCAGCCCCACTCACGGCGGCGCTGAAGCGGGTGCGGATCAGCCCCGGGGCGACGCCGTTGATGCGGATCCCGCGGGGCAGCAGCTCCGGGCTGAGGGCGCTGACCAATCCCAGCAGGGCGGTTTTACTGACGCTGTACGGGCCCAGCCCCTGTGACGTCACCGGGACACGCCCCCCTCATTAGCATATGCCCGGACACGCCCCCGACCCACCCCGGCCCAAACCAGTAAGAAAAAACCCCATCCCAGTACAAACCAGTAACCAAAAACACCAAACCAGTACAAACCAGTAACCCCAAATCCCATCCCAGTGACCCCTAAACCCCCTCCCAGTTCATCCCAGTTCATCCCAGTACAAACCAGTAAGAAAAAACCCCAAACCAGTATAAACCAGTAAGAAAAAACCCCAAACCAGTACAAACCAGTAAGAAAAAACCCCAAACCAGTACAAACCAGTCCAAACCAGTAAGGCCACAGCCCCTCCCAGTCCAGCCCCAGCAGGGCGGTTTTACTGACGCTGTACGGGCCCAGCCCCTGTGACGTCACCGGGACACGCCCCCTCATTAGCATACGCCCGGACACGCCCACAGCCCAGCCCAGTACAAACCGGTAACAAAAAACCCCATCCCAGTACAAACCAGTAAGGGAAAACCCCAAACCAGTAAGAAAAAACCCAAAACCAGTACAAACCAGTAAGGGAAAATGCGTTCCCAGTTCATCCCAGTGACCCCAAACCCCCTCCCAGTTCATCCCAGTCCATCCCAGTACAAACCAGTAAGAAAAAACCCCCAAACCAGTATGAACCAGTCCAAACCAGTAAGGCCACAGCCCCTCCCAGTCCAGCCCCAGCAGGGCGGTTTTACTGACGCTGTACGGGCCCAGCCCCTGTGACGTCACCGGGACACGCCCCCTCATTAGCATACGCCTGGACACGCCCACAGCCCATCCCAGTACAAACCAGTAACAAAAAACCCCAAACCAGTAAGGGAAAACGCATTCCCAGTATAAACCAGTAAGGGAAAACCCATTCCCAGTTCATCCCAGTAACCCCCAAACCCCCTCCCAGTTCATCCCAGTTCATCCCAGTACAAACCAGTAACCCCTGAGCCCATCCCAGTACAAACCAGTAAGAAAAAACCCCATCCCAGTCCAAACCAGTCCAAACCAGTCCAAACCAGTCCAAACCAGTAAGCCCACAGCCCCTCCCAGTCCAGCCCCAGCAGGGCGGTTTTACTGACGCTGTACGGGCCCAGCCCCTGTGACGTCACCGGGACACGCCCCCCTCATTAGCATATGCACGGACACGCCCACAGCCCATCCCAGTACAAACCAGTATGAACCAGTAACAAAAAACACCAAACCAGTAAGAGAAAACGCGTTCCCAGTTTAAACCAGTGACCCCAAATTCCCTCCCAGTGACCCCAAACCCCCTCCCAGTCCATCCCAGTATAAACCAGTATAAACCAGTAAGAAAAAAACCCAAACCAGTATAAACCAGTACAAACCAGTAAGGGAAAACCCCAAACCAGTACAAACCAGTAAGGAAAAGTGTGTTCCCAGTTCAAACCAGTGACCCCAAATCCCCTCCCAGTGACCCCAAACCCCCTCCCAGTTCATCCCAGTTCATCCCAGTATAAACCAGTAAGAAAAAATCCCAAACCAGTAGAAACCAGTAAGAAAAAAACCCATTCCAGTACAAACCAGTAAGGGAAAATGCGTTCCCAGTTCAAACCAGTGACCCCAAACCCCCTCCCAGTTCATCCCAGTATAAACCAGTAAGAAAAAAACCCAAACCAGTAAGAAAAAACCCCATCCCAGTACAAACCAGTACAAACCAGTAAGGGAAAACACCAAACCAGTATAAACCAGTAAGGGAAATCACATTCCCAGTTCATCCCAGTGACCCCAAACCCCTCCCAGTTCATCCCAGTTCATCCCAGTACAAACCAGTATAAACCAGTAAGAAAAAACCCCAAACCAGTATAAACCAGTAAGGAGAAACGCGTTCCCAGTTCATCCCAGTGACCCCAAACCCCCTCCCAGTTCATCCCAGTTCATCCCAGTACAAACCAGTAACCCCAGAGCCCATCCCAGTATAAACCAGTATAAACCAGTCCCTCCCAGTCCAAACCAGTATAAACCAGTAACGCCAAACCCATTCCCAGTATAAACCAGTATAAACCAGTACAAACCAGTACAAACCAGTATAAACCAGTATAAACCAATATAAACCAGTATAAACCAGTATAAACCAGTATAAACCTGTCCGTCCCAGTAAAACCAGTATAAACCAGTATAAACCAGTCCAAACCAGTATAAACCAGTAACCCCAAACCCCCTCCCAGTATAAACCAGTATAAACCAGTCCAAACCAGTACAAACCAGTCCAAACCAGTATCCCCAGCAGCACTCACCGCCATTGGCTGGTAGCCGGCGATCGATGACATCACCACGATGGCCCCGCCCCTGCGGCACGAGGGGGCGTGGCTTAGCCCGGCTGTCAATCAACGGGCAAAGCCACGCCCACAGCGGCCAAAGCCACGCCCCCTTCTGACAAAGCCACGCCCCTTAAACCAATAAAAACCAGTTAAAAAACAGTTCAAATCAGTATAAACCAGTATAAACCAGTATAAACCAGTAAAAACCAGTAAAAACCAATAAAAAAACAGTTAAAACCAGTATAATCCAGTATAAACCAGTAAAAAACAGTAAAAACCAGTAAAAAACCAGTTCAAACCAGTATAAACCAGTAAAAACCAGTAAAAAAACTGTACAAACCAGTATAAACCAATATAAACCAGTAAAAAATGGTAAAAACCAGTAAAAACCAGTATAGACCAGTAAAAACCAGTAAAAAACAGTAAAAAACAGTAAAAAACAGTAAAAACCAGTAAAAAAACAGTTCAAACCATTAAAAACCAGTATAAACCAGTATAAACCAGTAAAAACCAGTATAATCCAGTATAAACCTGTAAAAACCAGTAAAAACCAGTAAAAACCAGTATAAACCAGTAAAAAACAGTTCAAAATAGTTTAAACCAGTACAAACCAGTATAAACCAGTAAAAACCAGTAAAAACCAGTATAAACCAGTACAAACCAGTACAAACCAGTATAAACCAGTATAAACCAGTTCAAACCAGTACAAACCAGTATAAACCAGTATAAACCAGTACAAACCAGTAACCCCAAACCTCATTTCACCCATTTTTAACCCTTTAAAATTCGATTTTTCCCCGTTTTTTGGCCATTTTTTGCCCGATTTTCCCCGTTTTTCCCCCATTTTTCCCCTCCCAGTTCCCTCCCAGTATAAACCAGTACAAACCAGTATAAACCAGTACAAACCAGTACAAACCAGAAACTCAAAATCCCCATTTCACCCATTTTTAACCCTTTAAAATTCGATTTTTTTCCCATTTTTTGGCCATTTTTTGGCCATTTTTTGCCCGATTTTCCCCGTTTTTGCCCCATTTTTCCCCTCCCAGTTCCCTCCCAGTATAAACCAGTACAAACCAGTACAAACCAGTATAAACCAGTACAAACCAGTAACTCCAACCCCCATTTCACCCATTTTTAACCCTTTAAAATCCGATTTTTTCCCCGTTTTTTGGCCGTTTTTTTCCCAATTTTCCCCGTTTTTGCCCCATTTTCCCCTCCCAGTACAAACCAGTACAAACCAGTATAAACCAGTACAAACCAGTATAAACCAGTACAAACCAGTTACCCCAAACCTCATTTCAACCATTTTTAACCCTTTAAAATCCGATTTTTTTCCATTTTTTGGCCATTTTTTGGCTACTTTTTGCCCGATTTTCCCCGTTTTTGCCCCATTTTTTCCCTCCCAGTTCCCTCCCAGTACAAACCAGTATAAACCAGTACAAACCAGTACAAACCATTAACCCCAAACCCCCATTTCACCCATTTTTAACCCTTTAAAATCCGATTTTTTTCCCCATTTTTTGGCCATTTTTTGCCCGATTTTCCCCATTTTTCCCCCATTTTTCCCTCCCAGTATAAACCAGTATAAACCAGTATAAACCAGTACAAACCAGTACAAACCAGTAACCCCAAACCCCATTTCACCCATTTTTAACCCTTTAAAATTCGATTTTTTCCCCGTTTTTTGGCCATTTTTTGGGCGTTTTTTGGCCATTTTTTGCCCGATTTTCCCCGTTTTTGCCCCATTTTTCCCCTCCCAGTACAAACCAGTATAAACCAGTATAAACCAGTTCAAACCAGTCTCACCCGCGCCTCTCCATGTGGGGCACCACGAGCTGGATCAGCATCGCCGCCGCCGTCACGTTCACCTGGAACACCTGCGGGGAAATTGGGGGGAATTCCGGGGATTTTTGGAAAATTTGGGGGAAATTGGGAAAATTTGGGGGAATTTTGGGGAAATTTTGGGGAAATGTTGGGATTTTGGGGGAATTTTGGGGGAAATTGGGGAAATTTGGGGAAATCGGGAAAATTTGGGGAAATGGGAAAATTTGGGGGAAATTGGGAAATTTGGGGGAATTTTGGGGGAATTCCGGGGAAATTGGGAAATTTGGGGAAATTGGGAAAATTTGGGGAAATTGGGAGATTTTGGGGGAATTTTGGGGGAATTTTTGGGAAAATTTGGGGGAAATTTGGGGAAAATTGGAAGGAATTTTGAGGGATTTGGGGAAATTTTTGAGGAATTTGGGGAAAATTTGGGGGATTTGGGGGAATTTTTGGGATTTGGGTGGAATTTTGGGGGAATTTGGGGGAATTTTGGGGAAAATTTGGGGGAAATTTTGGGGAAATTGGGGGGAAATCAGGAAAACTTGGGAAAATTTTTTGATTTTGGGGGAATTTTGGGAGATTTTGGGGGAATTTTTGGGGAAAATTTGGAAAATTTTGGGATTTGGGGGGAAGTTTTGGGATTTTGGGAGATTTTGGGGGATTTTTGGGGGATTTTGGGGGAACTTTTGGGATTTTGAGGGAATTTTTGGGATTTTGGGTGATTTTGGTGGAATTTTGGAGAAATTTGGGGATTTTGGGTGATTTTGGGGGAAATTCGGGGGAATTTTTGGGATTTTGGGGGGAATTCTTGGGAAATTGGGGAAATTTGGGGGAAATTGGGGAAATATTGGATTTGGGGGAAATTTTGGGGGAATTTTGGGGATTTTAGAGAAATTTGGGGAAATTTGGGGGATTTTGGGAAAATTTGGGGGAAATTGGGAAAATTTTGGGATTTTGAGGGAATTTGGAGGATTTTAGGGGAATTTTGGGGATTTTGGGGAAATCTTGGAGGATTTTTGGGGAATTTGAGGGAAATTTTGGGGATTTTGGAAAATTTTGGGGATTTTGGCGGGAAATTCGGGGATTTTGGCGGGAAATTTGGGAATTTCGGTGAGAAATTGCGGATTTTCGATGGGAAATTCTGGATTTTTGGAGGGAAATGTTGGATTTTTCGTGATTTCGGCCGGATTTTTTTTTTCAATTTTGGGGGAGATTTTGGCGGGACTTTTTTCCGGTTTTGGCGGGAAATTTGGTTTTTTGACGGGAAATTCGGGATTTCGGCAGAAATTCGGGGATTTTGGTGGGAAATTCAGGATTTTGGCGGGAAATTCAGGATTTTGGTGGGAAATTCGGGAATTTTGGCGGGAATTCTTGGATTTTTCAGGATTTCGGACGGATTTTTTTTTCAATTTTGGGTGAGATTTTGGCGGGATTTTTTTCCAGTTTTGGGGGGAAATTTTGGAATTTTGGTGGGAAATTGCTGATTTTTGATGGGAAAATCCAGATTTTTGGTGGGAAATCTTGGATTTTTTGGGATTTCGGCGGGAAATTCGGGATTTTGGCGGGAAATTGGGGGATTTTAACGGGAAATTCGGGATTTTAGCGGGAAATTCCGGATTTTGGCGGGAAATCTGGGAATTTTGGCGGGAACTTCAGGAATTTTGGTGGGAAATTTGGGAATTTTGGTGGGAAATTGCAGATTTTCAATGGGAAAATCCGGAGTTTTGGCGGGAAATGTTGAATTTTTTGTGATTTAGGACAGATTTTTTTTTCAATTTCAAGGGAGATTTTGGAGGGATTTTTTCCCGTTTTTGGCGGGAAATTCGGGGATTTTGGCGGGAAATTGCCGATTTTCGATGGGAAAATCCAGATTTTTGGGGGAAAATCATCAATTTTTCGGGATTTCGGCCGGATTTTTTTTTAATTTTCGGGGAGATTTTGGCGGGATTTTTTTTCCGGTTTTGGCGGGAAATTCGCGATTTTGGCGGGAAATTGGGGGTTTTGGAGGGAAATTCGGGATTTTGGCGGGAAATTCCGGATTTTTGTTGGGAAATCTTGGATTTTTCGGGATTTCAGCCGGATTTTTTTTTTTAATTTTGGGGGAGATTTTGGCGGGATTTTTTTCCAATTTTGGCGGGAAATTCGGGGTTTTGGCGGGAAATTTGGGATTTTGGCAGGAAATCCAAAAATTTTGGATTCTGGGGAAATTTTTTGGGATTTTGGCGGGAAATCTGGGAATTTTGGGATATGGGTGGGAATTTTTTTAATTAGGCGGGAATTTTCGATGAGAAATTCTGGATTTTTGGCGGGAAATGTTGGATTTTTCGTGATTTCAGATGGATTTTTTTTTAATTTCGGGGGAGATTTTGGCGGGATTTTTTTTTCCGGTTTTGGCGGGAAATTCGGGAATTTTGGCGGGAATTGGGGTGGGCGTGGCCCCACCTTGTCCCAGGTGCGCTCGTCGGCCTCCAGGGCGGGGCCCAGGTGGGGGTTGACGGCGGCGTTGGACACCAGAATGTCGATGGCGCCGAAGGTGGACAGGGCCTGCCCGAAAATGCCCAAAATTACCCCAAAATTAACCCAAAAAAACCCAAAAATACCCAAAATTACCACAAAATTACCCCAAAATCCCTCAAAAATACCCCAAAAATACCCCAAAATTATCCTGAAAACCCTCAAAATCCCCCAAAATTACCCCAAAATCCTGCCCAGGTGTGCCCAAAATCCCAAAAAATCCCCCAAAATACCAAAAAATCCCCAAAAATGCCCCAAAATCCATCCCAGGTGTGCCCAAAATCCCAAAAAATCCCCAAAAATAACAGAAATCCCCCAAATTACCCCAAAATCCATCCCAGGTGTGCCCAAAATCCCCCAAATCCCAAAAAAATACCCCAAAAAAAACCCCAAAATCCTTCCCAGATGTGCCCAGGTGTGCCCAAAATCCCCAAAAATCGCCAAAATCCCCTAAAAATCCCCAAAATTACCCCAAAATCCACCCCAGGTGTGCCCAGGTGTGCCCAAAAACCCCAAAAAATCCCAAAAAATCCCCAAAAATCCATCCCAGGTGTGCCCCAAATCCCCAAAATACCCCAAAAATCCCCAAAAATCCCCAAAATGCATCCCAGGTGTGCCCAGGTGGATTTTGGGGTGAATTTGGGGATTTTGGGGTGCCCAGGTGGATTTTTGGGATTTTGGGGTGGATTTGGGGGATTTTGGGGTGAATTTTGGGGTGAATTTTGGGGATTTTGGGGTGGATTTTGGGGTGAATTTTGGGGATTTTGAGGTGGATTTTGGGGTGGATTTTGGAGATTTTGGGGTGAATTTAGGGTGGATTTTGGGGTGGATTTTGAGGTGAATTTTGGGGTGGATTTTGGGATGAATTTTGGGGTGAATTTGGGGGATTTTGGGGTGCCCAGCCTCACCTCCTGCACCATCCTCTCGCGATCCTCGGCCCGGCCCACGTGGCAGGTGGTACCACTGACCTGCAGAGAGACCCAAAACCCCCCAAATTCACCCCAAAATACACCCCAAAATCCCCCCCAAAATCCCCCAAATTCACCCCAAAATCCACCCCAAAATCCACCCCAAAACCCCCCAAATTCATCCCAAAATACACCCAAAATCCACCCCAAAATACACCCCAAAATCCCCCAAATTCACCCCAAAATACACCCCAAAACCCCCCAAATTCATCCCAAAATACACCCCAAAATCCACCCCAAAATCCACCCCAAAATCCACCCCAAACTCCCCCAAATTCACCCCAAAATGCACCCCAAAATCCACCCGAAAACCCCCCAAATTCACCCCAAAATTCACCCCAAAATCCACCCCAAATTCACCCCAAATTCACCCCAAAATCCACCCCAAAATTCACCCCAAAATCCCCCCAAAATCCCCCAAATTCACCCCAAAATACATCCAAAAATTCACCCCAAATTCACCCCAAAATCCACCCCAAAATCCCCCAAATTCACCCCAAAATCCACCCCAAAACCCCCCAAATTCATCCCAAAATACACCCAAAATCCACCCCAAAATACACCCCAAAATCCCCCAAATTCACCCCAAAATCCACCCAGATTATAACCCAAAATTAACCCAAAAAAACCCCCAAAATTAACTCAAAATTAACTCAAAATAATTCAAAATTAACCCAAAATCTCCCCAAAATTAACCCAAAATTAAACCAAAATTAACTCAAAATTAACTCAAAATCAACCCAAAATAAACTGAAAATAAACCCAAAATTAACTCAAAATTATCTCAAAAATAACCCAACATAAACCCAAAATTAACCCAAAATTAACCCAAAATCCCCAAAATTCCCCCCAAATTTAAGCCCCCCCCGACCTGCAGGCCCCGCCCCCTCCCCTTTAAGCCCCGCCCCTCAGGTGACCCAAAACCCCCAAAATTGACTCAAAATCCCCCAAATCCCCCCAAAATTGACCCAAAATCCCCCAAAATTGAACCAAAATCCCTTAAATTCCCGCCAAATTTAAGCCCCGCCCATTTCCTTTTAAGCTCCACCCCCTCCCCTTTAAGCCCCACCCCTCAGGTGACCCAAAACCCCCAAAATTCACCCAAATCCCCAAAACTCCCCCTAAATCCCCCCCAAATTAACCCAAAATCCCCCAAATTGACCCAAAATCCCCAGAACAGACCCAAAATCCGCGGAATTCCCCCCAAATTTAAGCCCCGCCCCCTGACCTGTAGGCCCCGCCCCCTCCCCTTTAAGCCACGCCCCTCCAGTGACACAAAACCCAAAAAATTCACCCAAAACCCCCCAAATTAACCCAAATCCCCCCCAAATTAACCCCAAATCCCTGAAATTCCCCCCAATTTAAGCCCCGCCCATTTCCCTTTAAGCCCCGCCCCCTCCCCATTAAGCCACGCCCCTCTGGTGACTCAAAACGCCCAAAATCCCAAAAATTGACCCAAAATCCCCCCCCAAAATTCACCCAAAAACCCCCAAAATTAACCCAAAATGCCCCAAATTGACCAAAATCCCCGTAATTCGCCCCAAAATTTAAGCCCCGCCCCTGACCTGTAGGCCCCGCCCCCGGAGCCGCTCCAGGGCCCGTTGGACGTTTTGGGGGCGTCGGGAGCTGAGGAAGACGCGGGCCCCGGCCCCGCCCAGCGCCTCGGCCACGCCCAGACCGATCCTGCCACACGGAATTCCCAAAATTCCAGAAATTACCGGAATTCACGAAAAAAATCCCGAAATTCACAAAAAAATCCGGACCAAAATACGAAAAATACTGACCAAAATACGCCAAAAATCACGGAAATCCAGCCCAAAATCCACCCAAAATTCCCAAAAATCCCACCCCAAAATTCCAGAATTCCTGAAATTCCCAAAATTCACGAAATTCCAAAAAAATCCCCGGAATTCCCCAAAAAATCCGGCTCAAAATCCCAAAAATCCGGCCCAAAATACCCCAAAAATACCCAAAAATCCCTGAAATTCAGCCCAAAATCCACCCCAAAATCCACCCCAAAGTTCCCAAAAATTCCCGAAATTCACAAATTCAAAAAAAATTCCCGAAATTCCCAAAAAAATCCGGCCCAAAATCCCAAAAATACTGACCAAAATAGCCCAAAAATCACGGAATTTCAGCCCAAAATCTAGCCCAAAATCCACCCCAAAATTCCAAATTTCACAGAATTCCCAAATTCCCAAAATTCCCAAAAAGTCCCGAAAATTCCAAAAAAATCCGGCCCAAAATCCCAAAAATACAGACCAAAATAGCCCAAAAATCACGGAAATTCAGCCCAAAATCCAGCCCAGAATCCACTCCAAAGTTCCCAAAAATAAAAAAAAATCCACCCCAAAATTCCCACATTCCCAAAATTCCCGAAATTCACGGAATTCCCAAAAAAAATCCAGAAATTCCCAAAAAAATCCGGCCCAAAATCCGAAAAATCCAGACCAAAATAGCCCAAAAATGATGGAAATTCAGCCCAAAATCCAGCCCAAAATCCCCCCAAAATTCCCCAAAATTGCCCAAAATTCCAAAAAAAAATCTCTGAGATTCCCAAAAAAATCCAGCCCAAAATCCCAAAAATCCACTCCAAAATTCCCAAAATTCCCCAAAATCCCAAAATTCCCGAAACCCCAAAATACACGAATTTCCCAAAATTCACGACATTCCAAAAAAATCCCCAAAATTCCCCAAAAAATCTGGCCCAAAATCCGAAAAATCCAGCCCAAAATATCCCAAAATCCGAGAAATTCACCCGCAAAATTCACCCCAAAGTCCACCCCAAAATCCCCAAATATCCCAAAATTCCCAAAGATCCAAAAATTCTCAAAATCCCGAAATTCCCCCCAAAAAATCCCTGAAATTCCCAAAAAAATCCGGCCCAAAATCCCAAAAATCCAGCCTAAAATATCTAAAAATCCCCAAAATTCCCCCCAAAATCCACCCCAAAATCCATCCCAAAGTTCCCAAAATTCCCGGAATTCCCAAAAATCAAAAAATCCCAAAATTCCTGAAATTCCCCCAAAATCCCCAAAAAAAACCCCGAAATTCTGCACAGAAATCCCAAAAATCCAGTCCAAAATAACCCAAAATCCCGGAAATTCATACCAAAAATCCGCCCCAAAATCCACCCCAAAATTCCCAAAAAATCCACCCCAAAATTCCCAAAAATCGAAAAATTCCCAAAATCGCGAAATTCCCAAAAAAATCCCTGAAATTCCCCAAAAAAATCTGGCCCAAAATCCCGGAAATTCAGCCCAAAATCCAGCCCAAAATCCCCAAAATCCCCAAAATTCCCAAAATCCCAAAATTCCCGAAATCCCCAAAATTCCCCCAAAAAATCCGGCCCAAAATCGCCAAAATTCCCCAAAATTCCTCCCAAAAATAAAAAAAAAAGCCCAAAATTCCCTGAAATTACCCCAAAAAATCCCCCAAAATCCCAAAAATCCACCCCAAAATTCCCCAAATTCCCCAAATTCCAAAAAAAATCCACTCCAAAATCCCCAAAATTCCCAAAATCCCAAAATTCCCGAAATCCCGAAATTCCCCCAAAAAAATCCGGCCCAAAATCCGAAAAATCCGGCCCAAAATACCCAAAAATCCCCCAAATTTACCCCAAAATCCACCGGAAAAATGGGATTTTTTTACCCAAAAAATCCCCCAAATTTAACCCAAAATAAACCCAAAATTAATTCAAATTATTCCAAAATTAATGCAAATTAACCCCAAATAATTCAAATTAAATCAAATTAATTTTGAGTTAATTTTGCATTAATTTTGAGTTATTTTGGGTTAATTTGGGTTAATTTTGGGTAATTTTGGATTTATTTTGAGTTAATTTTGGGTTAATTTTCGGTTAATTCTGCGTTGATTTTGGGTTAATTTTGGGATAATTTTGAATTAATTTTGTGTTACTTTTGTGTTACTTTTGGGTTAATTTTGGGTTAATTTTGGGTTAATTTCGAGTTAATTTTGGGGTAATTTTGAGTTAATTTTGGGTTAATTTTGGGTTATTTTGGGTATTTTTTTTGGAATTTTGGGGTGAATTTTGGGGTGAATTTGGGGATTTTGGGGTGAATTTGGGGGACTCCAAATTCGAGAATTAATCAGATTAAATTTTAATTATTATGGGTTAATTTGGAGTTAATTTGGGGTTAATTTGGAGTTAATTTGGGGTTAATTTTGGGTTAATTTTGGGTTATTTTGGGTATTTTTGGGGTGAATTTGGCCGATTTTGGGGTGAATTTGGGACACTCAGAATCCAGGATTTAATCGGAATAATTCTAATTATTTTGGGTTAATTCCGGGTATTTTTGGGGTGAATTTTGTCAATTTTGGGGTGAATTTGGGACACTCAGATTCTGAGATTTAATCTGAATAATTTGACTTATTTTGGGTTAATTTGGAGTTAATTTTGGGTTATTTTGGGTTAATTTTGGCTTAATTTTTAGTATAAAAAATCCGATTTTCCCGCGCGGATTTCGGGCTGAATTTTGTGTATTTTTGTGTATTTTTGGGGTGAATTTTGGGGTGAATTTCGGGTTGAATTTTGCAGATTTTTGGGGTGAATTTTGGGGTGAATTTTGGAGTGAATTTCTGGGTGAATTTCGGTATTTTTGGGGTGAATTTTGGGTATTTTTGGGGTGAATTTTGGGGTGAATTTCGGTAATTTTGGGGTGAATTTCGGGGTGAATTTTGGGTATTTTTGGGGTGAATTTTGTGGATTTTTGGGGTGAATTTTGGAGTGAATTTCGGGGTAATTTTGGGTTAATTTTGTGTTAATTTTGAGTTAATTTTGGGTTAATTTTGGGTGATTTTGGGGTGAATTTTGGGGATTTTTGGGGTAATTTTGGTTGAATTTTGGGTTAATTCTTGGATTTTTGGGGTGAATTTCGGGGTTTTTTTGGGGTGAATTTTGTGGATTTTGGGGTGAATTTGGAGCACTCAAAATCCAGGATTTAATCAGAATAATTTGACTTATTTTGGGTTAATTTTGGGTTATTTTGGATTAATTTTGGCTTAATTTTTAATATAAAAAATCCGATTTTTCCGCGCTGATTTCGGGCTGAATTTGGTGTATTTTTGTGTATTTTTGGGTGAATTTTGGGGTGAATTTGGGTATTTTTTGGGTATTTTTGGGGTGAATTTTGGGGTATTTTTGGGGTGAATTTTGGGGTGAATTTTGGGTAGTTTTGGGGTGAATTTTGGGGTGAATTTTGGGGTGAATTTTGGGTAGTTTTGGGGTGAATTTTGGGATGAATTTGGGGGATTTTTGGGGTGAATTTTGGGGTGAATTTTGGGTATTTTTGGGGTGAATTTTGGGATGAATTTTGGCGTATTTTTGGGGTGATTTTTGGGGTGAATTTTGGGGCAAATTTTGGGGATTTCGTGGGGGTCAGAAATCGAGAATAAATCCAAATAAATTCGATTTAATTCGAATTATTTTGGGTTAATTTTGGGTTATTTTGGATTAATTTCGGGTTATTTTGGGGTTATTTTGGGTTAATTTGTAGTGTAAAAAATCCGATTTTTTCCGCGCTGATTTTGGGTGAATTTCGGGTATTTTTGGGGTGAATTTTGGGTATTTTTGGGGTGAATTTTGAGGTGAATTTTGGGTATTTTGGGGTTAATTTCGGGATGAATTTTGGGGTAATTTTGGGTAATTTTGGATTTATTTTGAGTTAATTTTTGGGAGATTTTAGGTTAACTTTGGGTAAATTTTGGATTCATTTTGGGTTAATTTTGAATTAATTTTGGGTTAATTTTGGTTTTATTTGGGGTGACTTTGGGTGGTTTTGGGGTGAATTTTGGGTATTTTTGGGGTGAATTTTGGGTATTTTTGGGTATTTTTGGGGTGAATTTTGGGGTGAATTTGGGTATTTTTGGGGTAAATTTGGGGCGGTCAGAAATGGGGAATAAATCCGAAAAATTTTGATTTAATTTGAATTATTTTGGGGGGGATTTTGGGTTATTTTGGGTTAATTTCGGGTTAATTTTTAGTATAAAAAATCCGATTTTTTCCGTGCGGATTTTGGGTTAATTTTGGGTATTTTTGGGGTGAATTTGGAGCACTCAAAATCCAGGATTTAATCAGAATAATTTGACTTATTTTGGGTTATTTTGGATTAATTTTGGGTTAATTTTTAGTGTAAAAAATCCGATTTTTTCCCAGCTGATTTTTGGTTAATTTCGGGTATTTTTGGGGTGAATTTTGGGTATTTTTGGAGTGAATTTTGCCGATTTTGGGGTGAATTTCGGACACTCAGATTCCGAGATTTAATCGGAATATTTTGAATTATTTTGGGTTATTTTTGAGTTAATTTCGCTTATTTCGGGTTATTTCGGGGGAGATTTTTAGTGTAAAAAATCCGATTTTTTCCGCGCTGATTTTGGTTAATTTTGTGTATTTTGGGTGAATTTTGGGGTGAAATTCGGGCATTTCGGGACTCACCCGTCCGTCGCCGCCGTCACCAGCGCCACTTTCCCCTCGAGGAGCCGCGGGACGGAGCCGAGAGCCGCCGAGAGCCGCATCTGGACTGGGATATACTGGGAGGGACTGGAATAAACTGGGAGGGACTGGGAGGGGTTTAAAGGTCACTGGGATGAACTGGGAGGGACTGGGAGGAACTGGGAGGGGTTTAAAGGTCACTGGGAGGGGTTTTGGGGGTTACTGGGAGGGAACTGGGACAAACTGGGAGGGACTGGGAGGGACTGGGAGGGGTGCAAAGGGCACTGGGACAAACTGGGACAAACTGGGAGGGACTGGGAGGGACTGGGATAAACTGGGAGGGACTGGGAGGAGTTTAAAGGGCACTGGGACAAACTGGGATAAACTGGGAGGGGACTGGGAGGGACTGGGAGGGACTGGGAGGAGATTGGGGGTTACTGGGAGGGACTGGGAGGGACTGGGACAAACTGGGAGGGAACTGGGAGGGAACTGGGATGAACTGGGAGGGACTGGGAGGGGTTTCCGGGTTACTGGGAGGAGATTTGGGGTTACTGGGAGGGAACTGGGAGGGACTGGGAGGAACTGGGAGGGGTTTAAAGGGCACTGGGAGGGACTGGGATGAACTGGGAGGGACTGGGAGGCGTTTAAAGGTCAATGGGAGGGACTGGGAGGGAACTGGAATTAACTGGGAGGAGTTTGGGGGTTACTGGGACAAACTGGGAGGGGTTTCGGGGTCACTGGGACAAACTGGGACAAACTGGGAGGGACTGGGATTGACTGGGAGGGACTGGGAGGGACTGGGAGGGAACTGGGACAAACTGGGAGGGGTTTAAAGGGCACTGGGAGGGACTGGGACAAACTGGGAGGGACTGGGAGGGGTTTTGGGGTTACTGGGACAAACTGGGATGAACTGGGAGGGGTTTAAAGGTCACTGGGAGGGAACTGGGAGGGGTTTTGGGGGTTACTGGGATAAACTGGGAGGGGTTTAGGGGTTACTGGGACGGACTGGGAAGGACTGGGAGGGACTGGGAGGGGTTTAAAGGGCACTGGGAGGGACTGGGAGGGGTTTTGGGGGTTACTGGGATAAACTGGGAGGGGTTTAGGGGTTACTGGGAGGGACTGGGACAAACTGGGAGGGGTTTAAAGGTCACTGGGACAAACTGGGAGGGACTGGGAGGGAACTGGGACTGGTGCAAAGGGCACTGGGACAAACTGGGAGAGAACTGGGAGGGGTTTGGGGGTTACTGGGATAAACTGGGAGGGACTGGGAGGGGTTTAGGGGTTACTGGGAGGAGATTCGGGGTTACTGGGAGGGACTGGGACAAACTGGGATGAACTGGGATGGACTGGGAGGGACTGGGAGGGACTGGGACAAACTGGGAAGGGTTTAAAGGTCACTGGGATAAACTGGGAGGGACTGGGAGGGACTGGGAGGGAACTGGGATGAACTGGGAGGGGACTGGGAGGGAACTGGGAGGGACTGGGAGGGACTGGGAGGGGACTGGGAGGGGTTTAAAGGGCACCGGGACAAACTGGGATAAACTGGGAGGGGTTTAAAGGGCACTGGGACAAACTGGGAGGGACTGGGAGGGGACTGGGACAAACTGGGAGGGGCTTAGGGGTTACTGGGAGGGACTGGGACAAACTGGGAGGGGTTTAAAGGTCACTGGGACAAACTGGGATAAACTGGGAGGGAAGTGGGAGGGACTGGGAGGGGTTTGGGGGTTACTGGGATGAACTGGGAGGGACTGGGAGGGGTTTGGGGGTTACTGGGAGGGAACTGGGAGGGGCTTAAAGGTCGCTGGGACAAACTGGGAGGGACTGGGAGGGAACTGGGAGGGACTGGGAGAGGATTTGGGGTTACTGGGATGGACTGGGATGGACTGGGACAAACTGGGAGGGACTGGGAGGGGTGCAAAGGGCACTGGGAGGGAACTGGGACAAACTGGGAGGGAACTGGGAGGGGTTTGGGGGTTACTGGGACAAACTGGGATAAACTGGGAGGGACTGGGAGGGGTTTTGGGGTTACTGGGAGGGAACTGGGACAAACTGGGAGGGACTGGGAGGGGTTTTGGGGGTTACTGGGAGGAGATTTGGGGTTACTGGGAGGGACTGGGACAAACTGGGAGGGACTGGGAGGGGTTTTGGGGGTTACTGGGAGGAGATTTGGGGTTACTGGGAGGGACTGGGACAAACTGGGAGGGACTGGGAGGGGTTTGGGGGTTACTGGGAGGGACTGGGAGGGAACAGGGAGGGACTGGGAGGGAACTGGGACAAACTGGGAGGAGTTTCCGGGTTACTGGGAGGGACTGGGAGGGGTTTTGGGGTTACTGGGACAAACTGGGATAAACTGGGAGGGGTTTAAAGGGCACTGGGAGGGACTGGGAGGGAACTGGGAGGGGGTTGGGGGTTACTGGGAGGGACTGGGACAGACTGGGAAGGGTTTAAAGGTCACTGGGACAAACTGGGATGAACTGGGAGGGACTGGGAGGGACTGGGAGGGACTGGGAGGGGTGCAAAGGGCACTGGGACAAACTGGGATGAACTGGGAGGGGACTGGGAGGGAACTGGGACGGACTGGGAGGGACTGGGAGGGACTGGGAGGGGTTTAAAGGGCACTGGGAGGAGATTTGGGGTTACTGGGAGGGACTGGGAGGGACTGGGAGGGACTGGGAGGGGTTTGGGGGTTACTGGGAGAGGACTGGGAGGGAACTGGGACAAACTGGGAGGAGTTTCCGGGTTACTGGGAGGGACTGGGAGGGACTGGGAATGGATTTTGGGGTTACTGGGAGGGACTGGGAGGGACTGGGAGGGACTGGGAATGGATTTTGGGGTTACTGGGAGGGACTGGGAGGGGTTTTGGGGTTACTGGGAGGGAACTGAGACAAACTGGGAGGGAACTGGGAGGGGCTTAAAGGTCACTGGGATGAACTGGGAGGAGTTTTGGGGGTTACTGGGATAAACTGGGAGGGGTTTAGGGGTTACTGGGAGGGACTGGGAGGGACTGGGATCAAACTGGGATGGACTGGGATGGACTGGGAATGGATTTTGGGGTTACTGGGATAAACTGGGATGAACTGGAATGAACTGGGATGAACTTGGAATGGATTTTAGGGTTACTGGTTTGTACTGGTTTGAACTGGGAATGGATTTTAGTGTTACTGGTTTGTACTGGTTTGAACTGGGAATGGGTTTGGGCTTACTGGGATGAACTGGGAGAGGATTTGGGGTTACTGGGATGGAATTTGGGGTTACTGGTTTGAACTGGTTTGAACTGGTTTGAACTGGGCGATCCCCCCTCACTTTATCCCAATTTCCCCTCCCACCATTCCCCAAACCCCCAAACTGCCCAAAAATCCCCAAATTTACCCCAAATCCCCTCACAAAACCCCCAAAATTTAATTTTTCTCCCCCAAAACCCCCAAAATTTCATTTTTCTGCCCCAAAATTTCATTTTTCTCCCCAAAACCCCCAAAAATTCAATTTTTTACCTCAAAATCTCCTCAGGCCTTTCCTCACACCGCTCCGAACCTGCCGAATTTCACCCAAAAAATTCCATTTTTCCTCCCCAAAACTCCGCGATTTTTCCCCAAACCCTTCACCTCCAATTAACAATTTAAAATATTTTAATTCCGACTTCCAATTTAACCGAAATTTGAATTTTTCGCCTCATTTTAACGCTTTAATTCCCGTTTTATTCCCCCCCTCGTCCAGTCATGCCCTCAACCAAAATGGCGCCGGCGCCTTTTTCGCTTCCCGCTTCGCCCTTAATCAATATGGCGACAGCGACTTCGGGCACGACTTCAGTTCGGTTTGCGCATGCGCCGCCGCCATTTCGCGCTGTTTGCGCGTTGCCCTTAACAAAGATGGCGCCGCGCCCGCCTCACCGCCGCCATTTTGTGGGCGCTGAATTTCCCTCCCCTCAGCTGCCAGGATCCAAGATGGCGCTGGCCAGCGTCCTCCGTGCGGAGCTCGCGGAATTTTCCCCAAATTTCCCCAAAAATTTCCCCAAAAATTTTCCCAAAAATTTCCCGGAGGATTTTCCCGATGATTCCGAAGGGATCCCCGAAATCCTGAGGGATCCGCCGGGTCCGCCGCGGGTTCTGGCGGCTCCGCCGTGGGGCTTTGAGGCGGAGCCGGAGGGGCCCGGGCTGCAGATCCTTCACGGCACAACGACTTTGGCCTTTAAGGTGAGGGGAAATAACTGAAAAATTCAGTTTTTTTGGGGAAAAATTGAGGTTTGGGAGGGCAAAATTCCGTTTTTTGGGGAAAAATTGAGGTTGGGGAGGGTAAAATTCAGTTTTTGGGTAAAAAATTGAGGTTTGGGAGGGCAAAATTCAGTTTTTGGGGTAAAAAATGAGGTTTGGGAAGGCAAAATTCCGTTTTTGGGGGAAAAATTGAGGTTGGGGAGGGTAAAAATTCAGTTTTTGGGGGAAAAATTGAGGTTGGGGAGGGTAAAATTCAGTTTCTGAGGTAAAAATTGAGGTTTGGGACGGCAAAATTCATTTTTTGAGGGAAAAAATTGTGGTTGGGGAGGGTAAAAATCAGTTTTAGGGGGAAAAATTGAGGTTTGGGAGGGTAAAATTCAGTTTTTGAGGGAAAAAATTGAGGTTTGGGACGGCAAAATTCATTTTTTGAGGGAAAAAATTGAGGTTTGGGAGGGTAAAATTAAGTTTTAGGGGTAAAAAATTGAGGTTTGGGAGGGTAAAAATCAGTTTTTTTGGGAAAAAATTGAAGTTGGGGAGGGTAAAAATCAGTTTTGGGGTAAAAAATTGAGGTTTGGGGGGTAAAAATCAGTTTTTGGGGTAAAAAATTGAGGTTGAGGAGGGTAAAATTCATTTTTTGGGGTAAAAATTGAGGTTGGGGAGGGTAAAATTCAGTTTTTGGGTAAAAAATTGAGGTTTGTGAGGGTAAAAATCAGTTTTTGGGTTTAAAAATTTCAGTAGGGGAGGGTAAAAATCAGTTTTTCGGTAAAAAATGGAGGTTTGGGAGGGTAAAATTCATTTTTTGGGTAAATAATTGAGGTTGGGGAGGGCAAAATTCAGTTTTAGAGGGAAAAATTAAGGTTGGGGAGGGTAAAAATCAGTTTTGGGGTAAAAAATTGAGGTTTGGGAGGGCAAAATTCATTTTTTGGGGTTAAAAATGGAGGTTGGGGAGGATAAAATTCCATTTTTGGGGTAAAAATTGAGGTTGGGGAGGGTAAAATTCAGTTTTAGGGGGAAAAATGGGATTTTTGGGGAGAAATGGGGGAAAATGGGTGGGAAAATGGGATTTTAGAGTGAAAAAATGGGGAAAATTGATAAAAATTGAAGAAAAAAATGGGATTTTAGAGGAGAAAATGGGAAAATTTTGGGGAAATCGGGAAAAATTGGGAAAAAAGTGGAAAATGAGGGAAAAATTGGGAACAATTGGGGAAAATTGGAGGAAAATGAGATTTTAGAGGGGAAAAGCGGGGGCGAAATGGAAAAAAATGGTGAAAATTGTAGGAAAAATGGGATTTTGGCGCAAAAAATGGGAGGAAAAATTGGTGGGAAAAATGGGATTTTAGAGTGGAAAAAATTGGTAAGAAATGGTAATTTTAAGCTAAAAAATCACCAAAAATCGCCAAAAATTCACTTTTTTTTCCTGTTTTTTCACATTTTTTTCACTTTTTTGCCCGTTTTTTCACTTTTTTTTCCATTTTTTTGACTTTTCTCCCCATTTCCCCCCCAGACCCCTCACGGCGTGACAGTCGCCGTGGACTCCCGCGCCACGGCGGGCTCGTACATGGCAGGGAAATTGGAGAAAAAATGGGATTTTAGAGGGGAAAAAATGGAAGTAAAATGGACTAAAAAATGGAAAAATTGGTGGGAAAAATGGGATTTTAGAGGGAAAAATGGAGTAAAAAATGAAGTAAAAAAAAGGAAAATGGGTGCGAAAAATGGGATTTTAGATGGAGAAAATGGACAAAAAAGAAGGAAAAATTGGTGGGAAAAATGGGATTTTAGAGGGAGAAAATTGACCAAAAATAAGGAAATACTGGTGGGAAAAATGGAATTTTAGAGGGGAAAAAATGGAGTAAAAAGAGGTAAAATTGGTGTGAAAAATGGGATTTTAGAGGGAAGAAATGGAAGTAAAATGGACTAAAAAATGGAAAAATTGGGGGGAAAATCGGAATTTTAGAGGGACAAAATGGAGTAAAAAATGGTAATTTTAGGCCAAAAAATTGCCAAAAATCGCCAAAAATACACTTTTTTTTTCCTGTTTTTTCACATTTTTTTCACTTTTTTGCCCGTTTTTTCACTTTTTTCCCCATTTTTTTGACTTTTTCCCCCCCAGACCCCGCACGGCGTGACGGTCGCCGTGGACTCCCGCGCCACGAGGAAAATGGGGGAAAATGGGAAAAAAAGGGATTTTATGGGAGAAATGTGGGGAAATTGGAAAAATTGGGGGAAAGAAGGGATTTTAGGGGCAGAAATGGGGGAAAATGGACAAAATGAGAGAAAAAAATGGGATTTTAGGGGAGAAATGGAGGAGAAAATGGGTGGAAAAAATGGGATTTTAGAGGAGAAAAGTGACAAAGAAACGGGAAAAATTGGAGAAAAATGGGATTTTAGAGGGAAAAAATGGAGTAAAAAAAGGGAAAATTGGTGGGGAAGATGTTATTTTGTCCCGAAAAAATAGGAGGAAAAAAGGGAAGAATTAGTGGGAAAAATGGAATTTTAGAGGGAAAAAATGGAGTAAAAAAAAATGGAAGATTGGTGGGAAAAATGTTATTTTAGCGTGAAAAATGGGAGGAAAAAAATGGAAATATTTGTGGGAAAAATGGGAATTTAGAGGGAAAAAAATGGGTAAAAAATGCTATTTTTAAGCAAAAAAATAGTCAAAAATTCACATTTTTTCAGTTTTTTTTCCCGTTTTTTCACATTTTTTCACTTTTTTTCCCGTTTCTTCACATTTTCTCCTCATTTCCGCCCCCAGACCCCGGATGGCGTGACGGTGGCGGTGGACTCCCGCGCCACGAGGAAAATGGGGGAAAATGGGAAAAAATGGGATTTTAGAGGAGAAAGTGGGAAGAAAATTGGTGGAAAAAATGGGATTTTAGAGGGAGAAAAAGAACAAATAGAAGGAAAAATTGGTGGGAAAAATGGAATTTTAGAGAGGAAAAAATGGGTAAAAAATGGTAATTTTAAGCTAAAAAATCACAAAAAATCATCAAAAATTCACCTTTTTTTCCCATTTTTTCACATTTTTTCACTTTTTTTCCCCGTTTTTTCCCATTTTTTTGACTTTTTTCCCCATTTTTCCCATTTTTCCCCCCAGACCCCTCACGGCGTGACGGTGGCCGTCGACTCCCGCGCCACGGCGGGCTCGTACATGGCAGGGAAATTGGAGAAAAAATGGGATTTTAGCGGGGGAAAATGGAGAAAAAATGGGATTTTTGGGGAGTAATGGGGGAAAATGCGTAGAAAAAAAAGGATTTTAAAGGGAGAAAATGGACTAAGAAATGGGAAAAAGTGGTGGGAAAAAGGGGATTTTAGAGGGAAAAATTAGTAAAAAATGGACTAAAGAAAGGGAAAATTGGTGGGAAAAATGGAATTTTAGATGGGAAAAAATTGTATAAAATAGAGTAGAAAAAATTGAAAATTGGTGGGAAAAATGTGATTTTAGTGTTAGTGGGAAAAATTTGGTAAAAATGGAGTAAAAAAGGGAAAAATTGGTGGAAAAAAATGGAATTTTAGGTGGGAAAAATTTAGTAAAAAATTGAGTAGAAAAAGGAAAAATTGGTGGGGAAAATGGTATTTTAGAGGGAAAAAATGGAGTAAAAAAAGGGAAAAATTGGTGGGAAAAATGGGATTTTAGAGGGAAGAAATGGAGGTAAAATGGCGTAAACACTGGAAAAATTGGTGGGAAAAATGGGATTTTAGAGAGAAAAAATGGACTAAAAAAAGGGAAAATTGTTGAGAAAATGGAATTTTAGAGGGGAAAAGATTGGTAAAAGATAGAGGAAAAAAATGGAAAACTGGTGGGGAAAATGGGATTTTAGAGGGAAAAAATTGGTAAAAATGAAGTAAATGAAGGGAAAATTGGTGGGAAAAATGGGATTTTATAGAGAAGAAATGGACTAAAATGGACTAAAAAATGGAAAATGGTGGAAAAAAAGGGTTTTTAGAGGGAGAAAATGGACAAAAAAGAAGGAAAAATTGGTGGGGAAAATGGGATTTTAGAGGGAGAAAATGTAAAGGAAATGGAAAAAAAAGAAGGAAAAACTAGTGGGAAAAATGGGATTTTAAAGGGGAAAATTGGTAAAAGATAGAGTAAAAAGGGGAAAATTGGTGGGAAAAATTGGATTTTGGTGTGAAAAATGGGAGGAAAATTTGGTGGGAAAAATGGGATTTTAGAGGGACAAAATGGAGTAAAAAATGGTATTTTTAAGCCGAAAAGTGACCAAAAATCATCAAAAAATCGTATTTTTTTCACTTTTTTCCCCATTTTTCCCATTTTTTTCACTTTTTTTTCCCATTTTTTTTACTTTTTCCCCCCAGACCCCTCACGGCGTGACGGTGGCGGTGGACTCCCGCGCCACGGCGGGCTCGTACATCGCCTCGCAGTCGGTGCGGAAGGTGCTGCCGATCGGCGGGCGCATGCTGGGCACCATGGCGGGCGGCGCGGCCGACTGCGCCTTCTGGCAGCGTTTGGTGGCGCGGCAGTGCCGCGTGCAGGAGCTGCGCAACAAGGAGCCGGTGTCGGTGGCCGCCGCCTCCAAGCTGCTGGCCAACCTGGTGTACCAGTACAAGGGGCTGGGGCTGAGCCTGGGCACCATGCTCTGCGGCTGGGACAAGCGCGGGCCCGGTAACGGGGGAAACGGGGGTTGGTGGGTCCCAAAATTGCATTTATTGGCCTCAAATTTATGTTTGACCTCATTAGATTTGGTCCTCATGACCTAAAGTGTCTAAATCCATTTTTAGGTTTGGTAGCCATATTGGATGATTTGGTAGCCACACCCCAAAATTGGCATTTAATGGCCTCAAATTTGCCCCAAAAATCACATTTGTCGGCCTCAAATTTATGTGGGATCACCCCAGATTCATTCCCTATGTCTTAAAGTTTCTATATCCATTTTTAGTTTTGGTAGCCACATCAGCCGATTTGGTAGCCACGCCCCAAAAATCGCATTTTTTGGCCTCAAAATTCGTGTGGGATCACCCCAGAATTGTTCCCTGTGGTCTAAAGTTTCAGAATCCAGTTTTAGTTTTGGTAGCCACATTGGAAGATTTGGTAGCCACACCCCAAAAATCGCATTTATCGACCTCAAAATCTCCTTTATTGGCCTCAAAATCGTGTCTGACCTCATTAGATTTAATCCCCACACCCAAAACTTCCATAATCCACTTTTAGTTTTGGTAGCCACATCGGCCGATTTGGTAGCCACACCCCAAAATTTGCATTTAATGGCTTCAAATTTGCCCCAAAAATCACATTTTTTGGCCTCAGATTCATGTATGACCATGCCAGATTAATTCCCTATGTCCTAAAGTCTCTAAATCCACTTTTATATTTGGTAGCCACATTGGCCGATTTGGTAGCCACACCCTAAAAATCGCATTTTTCGACCTCAAATTCATGTGTGACCATTCCAGAATCATTACCTATGGTCCAAACTTTCAGAATCCGGTTTTAGTTTTAGTAGCCACATTGGCCGATTTGGTAGCCACACCCCAAAATTCCCCTTTTTTGGCCCCCAAATCTCCTTTTCTGGCCTCCAAACAAGGAGCCGGTGTCGGTGGCCGCCGCCTCCAAGCTGCTGGCCAACCTGGTGTACCAGTACAAGGGGCTGGGGCTGAGCCTGGGCACCATGCTCTGCGGCTGGGACAAGCGCGGGCCCGGTAAAAATCTCATTTTTTGGCCTTAAATTTGTGTGGGATCACCCCAGATTTGGTCCCTGTGGCCCAAAGTTTCTAAATCCATTTTTACTTTTGGTAGCCACATCGGCCGATTTGGTAGCCACACCTCAAAAATTGCATTTTTTGGCCTCAAAATTCACATTTAATGGCCTCGAAATCTCGTTTATTGGCCTCAAATTCATCTCTCACCGTGCCAGATTTGGTCCCCATGGCCTGAAGTTTCTAAATCCATTTTTAGTTTTGGTAGCCACATTGGCCGATTTGGTAGCCACACCCCAAAATTCTCATTTAATGGCCTCAAATTCGCATTTTTCGGCCTCAAATTCATGTCTGACCTCAGTAGATTCAATCCCCACACCCAAAAGTTCAATAATCCACTTTTAGTTTTGGTAGCCATATTGGAAGATTTGGTAGCCACACCCCAAAAATCACCATTTTCAGCCTCAAATTCGCATTTTTTTGGCCTCAAATTCGCATTTATTGGCTTCAAAATCTCCTTTATTGGCCTCAAAATCATGTCTGACCTCATTAGATTTGGTCCCTATGGCCCAAAGTTTCTAAATCCATTTTTAGGTTTGGTAGCCATATCGGCCGATTTAGTAGCCACACCTCGAAATTTGCATTTATTGGCCTCAAAATTGTGTGTGATCACCCCAGGTTTGGTCCCTGTGGGTTAAACTTCCAAAATCCATTTTTAGTTTTGGTAGCCACATTGGAAGATTTGGTAGCCACACCCCAAAATTTGCATTTAATGGGCTCAAATTTGCATTTATTGACCTCAAATTTATCTTTGACCACACTAGATTTGTTCCCCATGGTCCAAATGATCAAAATCCATTGTCACATTTGGTAGCCACATTGGAAGATTTGGTAGCCACACCCCAAAATTCACCTTTTATTGCCTCAAAATTCACCTTTTTCGGCCTCAAATTCATGTCTCCCTATGCCAGGTTTGTTCCCCACGATCTAAAGTTTCTAAATCCATTTTTAGTTTTGGTAGCCACATTGGTCGATTTGGTAGCCACACCCTGAAATTGGCATTTATTGGACTCAAATTCACATTTATTGACCTCAAAATGGAGTCTGACCACACCAGATTTGGTCCCCATGGTCCAAACTTCCAGAATCCACTTTTAGTTTTAGTAGCCACATTGGAAGATTTGGTAGCCACGCCCCAAAATTTGCATTTTTTGGCCCCCAAATCTCCGTTTTTGGCCTCCAAACAAGGAGCCGGTGTCGGTGGCCGCCGCCTCCAAGCTGCTGGCCAACCTGGTGTACCAGTACAAGGGGCTGGGGCTGAGCCTGGGCACCATGCTCTGCGGCTGGGACAAGCGCGGGCCCGGTAAAAATTCGCATTTTTCAGCTTCAAATTTACGTCTAATCACCCCAGAATTATTCCCTGTGGTCCAAATGACCATAATCCATTTTTAGTTTTGGTAGCCACATTGGCCAATTTAGTAGCCATGTCCCGAAAATCACATTTTTCGGCCTCAGATTTATGTGGGATCACCCCAGAATTATTCCCCGTGGTCCAAATGACCAAAATCCATTGTCAGATTCGGTAGCCACATTGGCCAATTTGGTAGCCACATCCTGAAATTGGCATTTAATGGCCTCAAAATCACATTTATTGGCCTCAAAATCGTGTCTGACCTCAGTAGATTCATTCCCCATGGCCTAAAGTTTCTAAATCCATTTTTAGGTTTGGTAGCCACATCGGCCGATTTAGTAGCCACACCCTGAAATTGGCATTTAATGGCCTCAGAATCGTGTGTGACCATGCCAGAATCGTTCCCCATGACTTAAAGTCTCTAAATCCATTTTTAGTTTTGGTAGCCACATTGGCCAATTTGGTAGCCACACCCCAAAATTCGTATTTATTGGCCTCAAAATCACCTTTTTTGGCCTTAAATTTATGTGGGATCACCCCAGAATTGTTCCCCATGGTCCAAACTTCCAAAATCCATTGTCAGATTTGGTAGCCACATTGGAAGATTTGGTAGCCACGCATCAAAAATCGCATTTTTTGGTCTCAAAATCGAGTCTGACCACACCAGATTTGGTTCCCGTGGTCCAAACTTTCAGAATCCATTTTTAGTTTTAGTAGCCACATCGGCCAATTTGGTAGCCACACCTCAAAATTCACCTTTTTCGGCCTCAAAATTCACCTTTTTTGGCCTCCAAACAAGGAGCCGGTGTCGGTGGCCGCCGCCTCCAAGCTGCTGGCCAACCTGGTGTACCAGTACAAGGGGCTGGGGCTGAGCCTGGGCACCATGCTCTGCGGCTGGGACAAGCGCGGGCCCGGTAACAAATCACGTTTTTTGGCCTTAAATTTATGTGTGACGTCACTAGATTCAATCCCCACACCCAAAAGTTCCATAATCCACTTTTAGTTTTGGTAGCCATATTGGAAGATTTGGTAGCCACACCCCAAAATTTGCATTTATCAGTCTCAAATTTGCCCTAAAAATCATATTTTTTGGCCTCAGATTCATGTCTCACCATGCCAGATTTGGTCCCCATGGCCTAAAGTTTCTAAATCCAGTTTTAGTTTTGGTAGCCACATCGGTCAATTTGGTAGCCACACCCCAAAAATCACATTTATTGGCCTCAAAAATCACATTTATTGGCCTCAAAATCGTGTCTGACATCAGTAGATTCATTCCCCATGGCTGGAAGTTTCTAAATCCATTGTCAGATTTGGTAGCCACATCGGCCGATTTGGTAGCCACACCCCAAAAATTGCATTTATCGGCCCCAAATTCACATCTAATGAGCCCAGATTTGTTCCTCATGGCCTAAAGTTTCTAAATCCACTTTTAGTTTTGGTAGCCACATCGGTGGATTTGGTAGCCACACCCCAAAATTCGCATTTATTGGCCTCAAATTCATGTCTGACCTCACCAGATTTGTTCCCCATGGTCCAAATGACCAAAATCAGCTTTTACATTTGGTAGCCACATCGGCCGATTTGGTAGCCACACCCCCAAATTTGGTAGCCACGCCCCCACATTCACTAGCCACGCCCCCAAATTGGGTAGCCATGCCCCCAAATTGGGTGGCCACGCCCCCAAATTTGGTCCAAATGCCCTCAAATCAATTTTTAACCCTTTAAACTCCCTCGCCAGACCCCCAAACTCACTAGCCACGCCCCCAAATTCAGTAGCCACAGCCCCAAATTCGGTAGCCACGCCCCCAAATCCACTCCAAATGCCCTCAAACCAATTTTTAACCCTTTAAAACCCCTCGCCACGTGTTTAAATTTGGTAGCCACACCCCAAATTTGGTAGCCACACCCCCAAATTTACTAGCCACGCCCCCAAATTCAGTAGCCACACCCCCAAATGTATTAGCCACGCCCCCAAACTTGGTAGCCACGCCCCCAAAATTCGTAACCACGCCCCCAAATCCGCTACAAATGGCGTCAAACCGATTTTTAACCCTTTAAACTCACTAGCCAGGCCCACAAATTCATTAGCCACGCCCCCAAATTCACTAGCCACACCCCCAGACTTGGTAGCCACACCCCCAAATCACTAGCCACGCCCCCAAATTCGGTAGCCACGCCCCCAAATTTAGTAGCCACACCCTCTAGTTTACTAGCCACGCCCCCAAATCCACTTTAAACGCCCTCAAACCAATTTTTAACCCTTTAAACTCACTAGCCACGCCCCCAAATTCAGTAGCCACGCCCCCAAATTCGGTAGCCACGACCCCAAATCCGCTCCAAATGGTGTCAAACCAATTTTTAACCCTTTGCAATTTACTAGCCACGCCCACACTCACTAGCCACGCCCCCAAATTCGGTAACCACGCCCCCAAAATCGGTAGCCACACCCCCAAAATTCGTAACCACACCCCCAAATTTGCTCCAAATGGTTTCAAACCGATTTTTAACCCTTTAAAGTCACTCACCATGTGTTTAAATTTGGTAGCCACGCCTCCAAATTCACTAGCCACGCCCCCAAACTCACTAGCCACGCCCCCAAATTCAGTAGCCACGCCCCCAAACTCTGTAGCCACGCCCCCAAATCAACTCAAAATGGTGTCAAACCAATTTTTAACCCTTTAAACTCTCTCGCCACACCCCAAACTCGGTAGCCACGCCCCCAAATTTGACAGCCACGCCCCCAAATTCAGTAGCCACGCCCCCAAATCTGCTCCAAATGGTGTCGAACCGATTTTTAACCCTTTAAACTCTCTTGCCATGTATTTAAACTTCGTAGCCACGCCCCGAAACTCACTAGCCACACCCCCAAATTGGGTAGCCACGCCCCCAAATCTGCTCCAAATGCCCTCAAACCAATTTTTAACCCTTTAAACTCCCTCCCCATGTGTTTAAATTTGGTTGCCACGCCCCCAAACTCACTCGCCACACCCCCAAATCACTAGCCACGCCCCCACATTTGGTAGCCACGCCCCCAAATCCGCTCCAAATGCCCTCAAACCAATTTTTAACCCTTTAAACTCCCTCACCACTCCCGAAACTCACTCACCACATGTTTAAATTTGGTAGACACACCCCAAATTCAGTAGCCACGCCCCCAAATTCAGTAGCCACACCCCCAAAATTGGTAGCCATGCCCCCAAATTTGCTCCAAATGGTGTCCCACCAATTTTTAACCCTTTCACCCCCTCTCCCCCGCAGGGCTGTACTACGTGGACAGCGAGGGGCAGCGCGTGGCCGGCGCCGCCTTCGCCGTGGGCTCGGGCTCCTCCTACGCCTACGGGGTGCTGGACCGGGGCCTGGCGGCGGCGGCGCGCAGCGAGGAGGCGGCGTGCGAGCTGGCGCGGCGCGCCATCGCCCAGGCCGCCCACCGCGACGCATACAGCGGGGGATGCGTACGGGTGATGCACGTGGGACCTGAGGGGTGGAGGGAAGTGTCCCATCACGACATTGCCGAGCTGCAGGAAAAGTACCTGGAGTGAGGTGGGGAAAATTCTGAATAAAAGTGGAAATAAATGGATTTTTTGGTGTTTTTTTGGTGATTTTTTGGTGATTTTTCGGTGATTTTATGGGATTTTTTAGGGATTTTTTGGGGTTCTTTTGGGGATTTTTCAGTGATTTTATGGGATTTTTTTGGGAATTTTTTAGTGAATTTTTGGGATTTTTTTCGGAATTTTTGGGGTTTTTTGTGGATTTTTTGGTGATTTTTCAGGATTTTTTTAGGATTTTTTAGTGGTTTTTTTGGGAATTTTTGCGAATTTTTTGGTGGTTTTTTTGGGATTTTTTGGTCATTTTTTGGTGATTTTTTGGGATTTTTTGAGATTTTTTTGGTGATTTTTGGTGATTTTTTAGGATATTTTTGGGATTTTTTGGTGGATTTTTTGTGGATTTTTTAGGATTTTTTGGGATTTTTTTGTGGGTTTTTTTTGATTTTTTGGGGATTTTTTTCTGGATTTTTTGTGGATTTTTGGTGATATTTTAGGATTTTTTTGGGATTTTTTGGGGATATTTTAGGATTTTTTTAGGATTTTTTTCTGGTTTTTTAGGGAATGTTTGCGGATATTTTTTGCATGTTCTGTGTGATTTTTTGGTGGGAATTTTGGGTTTATTTTGGGGATTTTTAGGGGTTTTGGGGTCCCTGGTGTCAGCGAGGAGGCGGCGTGCGAGCTGGCGCGGCGCCATCGCCCAGGCCGCGCACCGCGACGCGACAGCGGGGGATGCGTGAGGGTGATGCATGTGGGACCGGAGGGGTGGAGAGAGGTGTCGCATGATGATATCGCTGAGCTGCAGGAGAAGTATTGGGACTGAACCGGGGAAAATGGGGAATTTGGGGAAAAAAAATTGTCAAGTTTTGGGGAATAAAAGTGGAAATAAATGGATTTTTTGGTGATTTTTTGGTGATTTTTTGGGGTTTTTTTGCGGTTTTTTTGGGATTTTTTTCAGGGTTCATTTGGGATTTTTTGGGGATTTTAAGGGATTTTTTGCAGGTTTTTTTGTGGATTTTTCCGGATTTTTTTTGGGATTTTTTTGTGATTTTTAGGGAATTTTTGAGGATTTTTTGAGGTTTTTTGGTCATTTTTTAGTAATTTTTTGGGGTTTTTTTCAGGTTTTTTTAGGATTTTTTGGGTGATTTTTTGGCATTTTTTTGGGGTTTTTTTTGGGATTTTTTTGTGGATTTTTTTGTGATTTTTTAGGATTTTTTTTTATTTTTTTGGGATTTTTTTTGGGGATTTTATGGTGATTTTTTGCGAATTTTTTAGGATTTTTTGGGGTTTTTTTGGGGATTTTATGGGATTTTTTCGGATTTTTTTGTGAATTTTTTGGGGATTTTTTTGTGAACTTCTGGGATTTTTTGCAGTTTTTTGGCATTTTTTTGGGGATTTTTTTGGATTTTTTTGCAGATTTTTTGGTGATTTTTTTAGGATTTTTTTGTGTTGGTTTTTGGATTTTTTGGTGATTTTTTGGGATTTTTTTAGGTCTTTTTGGTGAGTTTTTTGGGGATTTTTAGGAGTTTGGGCTTCCCCGGTGCCAGCGAATCCCCGCGCACACGTCCCTGCTCTGACGCCATCGCCCAGGCCGCCCACCGCGACGCGACAGCAGCGGATGTGTGCGGGTGCTGCATGTGGGACCGGATGGGTGGAAGGAGGTTTCGCACGACGACATCGCCGAGCTGCAGGAGAAGTACCTGGAGTGACGGGGGAAATGGGAAATTTTGGGGAGAATAAAAGTGGAAATAAGTGGATTTTACGGTGATTTTTTGTGATTTTTTTGTGGGTTTATTTAGGATTTTTTTGTGGTTTTACGGGATTTTTTAGGGATTTTTTGGGCTTTTTTTTTGGGATTTCTCAGTGATTTTAAGGGATTCTTTTGGGGGGTTTTTTAGTGATTTTTTTGTGGATTTTTTGGGGATTTTTTTGGGATTTTTTTTGATTTTTTTTGGGATTTTTGTGGAAATTTTTGGGATTTTTGGGCTATTTTTTAATGGCTTTTTAGGATTTTTTTACGATTTTTAAATGATTTTTTTGTGGATTTTTTGGTGATTTTTTGGGCTTTTTTTTGTGGATTTTTGGGGATTTTTTACAGTTTTTTGGCATTTTTTTGCATTTTTTTTAGGATTTTTTAGTATTTTTTTGTGGATTTCAGGGGAATTTTTTGTGGATTTTTGTGGATTTTTTAAGGATTTTTTTCTGTTTTTTTAGGAAATTTCTGTGCATTTTTGGAGATTTTTTGGGGAGTTTTTCGTGATGTTTTTGATTTTTTGGGGATTTTTTTGTGAGTTTTTAGGAATTTTTTACGTGGTTTTTTGGGGATTTTTTTTGGTTTTTGGGGTTCCCGGTGCCAGCGAATCCCCGCGCACACGTCCCTGCTCTGGCGCCATCGCCCAGGCCGCGCACCGCGACGCGACAGCGGGGGATGTGTGCGGGTGCTGCATGTTGGGCCGGATGGGTGGAAAGAGATTTCACACGATGATATCGCCGAGCTGCAGGACAAGTACCTGGAGTGAGGTGCGGAAAATTCTGAATAAAAGTGGAAATAAGTGGATTTTATGGTGATTTTTTGTGATTTTTTTGTGGGTTTATTTGGGATTTTTCGGTGATTTTTTGGGGATTTTTTGTGGATTTTTTTGAATTTTTTTTAGGTTTTTTTGGTATTTTTTTAGGGAATCTTTGAGGATTTTTGGGTGTTTTTTTGGGATTTTTGGGGGGATTTTTTGTGATTTTTTCGGATTTTTTTGTGGATTTTTTTGTGATTTTTTGTGATTTTTTGGTGATTTTTTTAGGATTTTTTTGTGGGTTTTTTCGGGGTTTTTTTGGGATTTTTTGTGGATTTTTTGATGATTTTTTGGGATTTTTTAGGATTTTTTTTGGGTTTTTTTTGGATTTTTTAGGGATTTTCTCTGGATTTTTTGTGGATTTTTTGGTGATTTTTTTTTCATTTTTTTGGGACTTTTTTGTGGATTTTTGTGGATTTTTTAGCCTTTTTTAAGGATTTTTTTCTGGTTTTTTAGTGAATTTTTGCAGATTTTTGGGGGTTTTTTTGTGGGATTTTGCAGTTTTTTTAAGATGGTTTTGGCAATTTTTTGGGGATTTTTTATGGGGGTTTTTTTCAGATTTTTGGGGAATTTTTTGTGTTTTTCTGCGATTTCCAGCAACAAATCCCTTTCTTTTTTTCAGAAAATTTTCCCCTTTTTTTCCCCCCCAGTCCCCCCAATTCCGTTTCCCATCCCGAGGATGTCAGGAAAAAATGCAAACGAGATGCAAATGAGGCAGAAAATCACGGAATTTTATTGGAGGATCAGCGGCGGCGGCGGCGAAAACCTGGGGGGGAACTGGGAGTTACTGGTTTGAACTGGTTTGAACTGGTTTGGACCGGTTTAAACCAGTTTAAACCGGTTTGAACCGGACTTACCCTTCCTCCCTTTCTTCTTCCCCATTTTTTGTTTCTTCCTCTTTTTCTGCGGCGGCTCCGACGAATCCTGAGCCCCAAAATCCCCCAAAATTCAGCCCAAAATTACCCAAAAAATCAATCCCAAAATACCCCAAATTTAACCCAAAATTTCCCCAAAAATGGATCACAAAATTCCCCAAAAATCCATCCCAAAATCTCCAAAACAGACCCAAAAATCCCCAAAAAGTTGAGCCTGAAACTCCCAAAAACCAACCCCAAAATTTACCAAAAAATAAACCCTCTGAGTTGATCCCAAAATCCCCCAAATTCAGCCCAAAATCGCCTAAATTGACCCCAAAAATTCGATCGCAAAATTCTCCACAAATTGACCCAAAAAATTATTGAGAGCGGATCCCAAAATTGCCCAAATTCAGCCCAAGATTCCCCCAAATTGATCCCAAAATTCTGCAAAAATTGTCCCCAAAAATCCCCCAAACTCAGTTTCAAAATCCGTAAATTTGATCCTGAAATTCCCGAAAAAAGAAACTCAAAATTGCCAAAATTAACCCAAAAATTTGATTTTCCCGCCTTTTTTCCTCTTTTCCCGCCTTTTTTCCCCGCCAGGCCCCGCCCCCTCACCTGATTGGCCGCTCCCAGGAGGGCGGGGAAAGCCCCGAGGTTGGTGACGTCATCCAGGCCTGGCCCCGCCCCCTGTGGGCGTGGCCTCCGGGGGGCGCTGAGGCGCCGCAGCATCGACTCCTCCCAGCGGCGCCTGCGGAGCCAAAATCCCCAAAATTTACCCCAAAATCTGACCCCAAACCCAGCAAAATCCACTGAGATGGAACAAAATCCCCAAATTTACCCAAAATGGACAAAAATCCCCCAAATTTACCCCAAAATCTGACCCCAAATCCAGAAAAATCCACTGAGATGGATCGAAATCCTCTGAATTTAACCCAAAATGGACAAAAATCCCCCGAATTTACCCCAAAATCTGCACCAAAATGGAGCAAAATTGACCAAAAGAGTAAAAACCACCCAGATTTCACCCAAAAAAAATCTTACCGAAAAATTAAAAAAAAATCCCTAAATAATTTCTAAAAATCACAAATAATTTTCTCTAACAATTCCCCCAAAAATCACCCAAAAAAATCCCAAAATATCCCCAAAAATACCCTAAAAAAATCCCAAAAAATTCCAGAAAAATTTAAAAAAACTACCAAAAAATCCCCAAAAATTCCCAAAAAAGGGCCCAAAAAATCCAAAAAAATCCCCCAAAACCCCCAAAAATCCACTAAAAAATCCTCAAATAATACCTGAAAAGATCCTAAAAAAAATTCCCCAAAAAATCCTGAAATATCCCCCAAAAATTCCCAAAAAACTATGAAAAAATCCCCAAATTACACCTGAAAAAAATCCCAAAAGAAATCCTAGAAAAATCCCCAAAAAATCCCAGAAGAATCCCCATAAAACCCCAAAAATTCTGAAAAAAATCACCCCAAAAAATCCTCTAAAAATCACCCCAAAAAAATCTTAAAAACTCCCTAAAAATCCCCCTAAAAAAATCTTTAAAAACTCCCCAAAAATCCTCAGAAAAATCCTAAAAAAATAAAAAAAAATCCTCAAAAATCCCCCAAAAATCCCCTAAAATTAAAAAAAAAAACAAAAAAAAAATCCCAAAAAAATCACCCCAAAAAAAATCCCTAAAAATCCCAAATAATTTTCCCAAAACCCACCCAAATTTTCTCAATAAAAACCCCAAATTTTCCCCAAATTTTCCCCAAATTTCCCGAATTTCCCACCTGTGTCTCTCCTGCGGGGGGGCGTGTCCCGGGCCTGGCCCCGCCCCCTCCTGCAGAGGCCCCTCCCCCAACTCCTCCCGCAGCTCCCGCAGCGCCAGCGAGGTCAGGGCCCGGCGCCGGGCGCGGAGGCGGGAACGCTGCTCCGGCTCCTCAGGGGGGTCTGAAATGGGGTGAAAAATGGAAATATTGGTTAAAAGGGGAAAATGGCGAAAAAACGGCGAAATTTGGGGAAAAAACGGTGAAAAACGGCGAAAAAACGGTGAAATTTGGGGAAAAAACGGCGAAAAAACAGTGAAATTTGGGGGAAAAACGGGGTTAAAATGGCGGAAATTGAGGCTGAAATATGGGGATTAAAAGGGAAAAATGGGGTTAAAGTGGGGGAAAATGGGATTAAAAAGGGTGAAAATGGTTAAAAATGAGAGAAATGGGAAAAAAAAGGGAGAAAATGGTAAAAAATAAGATTAAAATGGGGGAAAATATAAAATATGGCGTCTGAACAGGGTCAGGGCCCGGCGCTGGGCCCGGAGGTGGGAACGCTGCTCCGGCTCCTCAGGGGGGTCTGAAATGGGGTGAAAAACGGAAATATTGGTTAAAAGGGGAAAAACGGTGAAAAAATGGTGAAATTTGGAGAAAAAATGGTGAAAAAACGGCGAAATTTGGGTAAAAAACAGGGGAGAAGTGGCGTCCGAACAGGGTCAGGGCCCAGTGCTGGGCCCGGAGACAGAAACGCTGCTCCGGCTGCTCCTGGGGGTCTAAAATGGGGTGAAAAACGAAAATATTGGTTAAATAGGAAAAAATGGCGAAAAAACAGTGAAAAAACGGTGAAATTCGGGTAAGAAATGGCGAAAAAACGGTGAAATTTGGGGAAAAAATGGGGGAGAAGTGGCGTCCGAACAGGGTCAGGGCCCGGCGCCAGGCGCGGAGGCGGGAACGCTGCTCCGGCTCCTCAGGGGGGTCTGGAATGGGGTGAAAAACGGAAATATTGGTTAAATAGGAAAAAACTGCGAAAAAACGGTGAAATTCGGGTAAAAAACGGTGAAAAAATGGCGAAAAAACTGTGAAATTCGGGTAAAAAACGGGGTTAAAATGGCGGAAATTGAGGCTGAAATATGGAGATAAAAAGGGAAAAAATGGGGTTAAAGTGGGGCTAAAATGGGGTTAAAATGGGTTTAAAAAGGGTGAAAATGGTTAAAAATGAGAAAAATGGGGAAAAGGCGAAAAAAAGGGAGAAAATGGTAAAAAATTCGATTAAAATGGGGGAAAAGGGAAAAGTGGCGTCCGAACAGGGTCAGGGCCCGGCGCCGGGCGCGGAGTCGGGAACGCTGCTCCGGCTCCTCCGGGGGGTCTGAAATGGGGTGAAAAACGGAAATATTGGTTAAAAGGGGAAAATGGCGAAAAAATGGTGAAATTTGGGGAAAAAACGGTAAAAAAACGGTGAAATTCGGGGAAAAAATGGGGTTAAAATGGCTGAAAATGAGGCTGAAATATGGAGATAAAAGGGGAAAAAATGGGTTTAAAGTGGGGTTAAAAAGGGTGAAAATGGTTAAAAAAAAAGGGAAAAAATGGGAATTAAATGGGGGAAATATGGGAAAAAACGGCAAAAATGTTGATGGAATTTTGGGTGAAATTTGGGGTGAATTTCGGGTGAATTTTGGGTGAATTTTGGGTGAATTTTGATGGAATTTTGGGATAAATTTTGATGGAATTTTGGTGGAATTTTGGAATGATTTTGGGTGAAATTTGGGATGATTTGGGGTGAATTTTCATGGAATTTTGGGATGATTGGGGGTGAATTTTGGGATGATTTCGGGTGAATTTTGATGCAATTTTGGGATGATTGGGGGGAATTTTGGGTGGATTTTGGGATATTTTGGTTGAATTTCTGGATGATTTTGAATGAATTTTGATGGAGATTTGGGATGATTTCAGGTGGATTTAGGATTAAATTTGGGATGATTTTGGGTTAAATTTGGGATGATTTTGGGTTAAATTCGGGATGATTTTGTGTGAATTTCGGGTGATTTTTTGATGATTTGGGGTGAATTTTGGTGGCATTTTGATGGAATTTTGGGATGATTTCAGGTGAATTTTGGGGTGAATTTGGGATGATTTGCGATGATTTTGGGTGAATTTTGGGATGATTTTGGGATGATTTTGGGTAATTTTGGGATGAATTGCCGGTTATTTTTGGGATGATTGGAGGTGAATTTAGGGATGATTTCGGGTGAATTTTGGGGTGATTTCAGGTGAATTTTGGGATGATTTCGGGTGATTTTGGGATGATTTGGGGTGAATTTTGGTGGAATTCTGGGAAGATTTCAGGTGAATTTTGGGATGATTTCGGGTGGATTTTGGGTGAATTTCAGGACGATTTTGGGTGAATTTTGGGTTGATTTTGGGTGAATATTGGGATGATTTGGGATGTATTTTGGTGGAATTTTGGGATAAATTTTGGTGGAATTTTGAGGGAATTCTGGGATGATTTTGGGTGAATTTTGGGATGATTTTGGGGTGATTTGGGGTGTATTTTGGTGGAATTTTGATGGAATTTTGGGATGATTTCGGGTGGATTTTGGGTGAATTTCGGGACGATTTTGGGTGAATTTTGGGATGATTTCGGGTGGATTTTGGTGGAATTACGATAGAATTTTGGGATGATTTCAGGTGAATTTTGGGATGATTTCAGGTGAATTTCGGGTGGATTTTGGGTGCATTTCGTGCGATTTCGGGTCACTCACCGCAGGCCACGGGCACCAGGCGTGGGGGGACGTAGCGCCGCCCCCCCCCCAGCCCCGGCGCTTTGGCTCCGCCCCCTCGGCCTTCATCATCCTCCTCCTCCTCATCCTGCGGGACACGCCCACTCAGGCCACGCCCACAGCACTCAAACCCCGCCCACTTTACCCTTTAACCACGCCCATTTAACCCCTTAAATGACACCATTTAAACCTTTAAGCCCCGCCCACTTTTCCCTTAAGCCACGCCCATTTAACCCCTTAAATGACACCATTTAAACCTTTAAGCCCCACCCACTTTTCCCTTAAGCCACGCCCACTTTGGGGTGAATTTTGATGGAATTTTGGGTGAATTTTGGGTGATTTTTGGGTTGATTTTGGGTGAATCTTGATGGAGTTTTGGGTGAATTTTGATGGGATTTTGGGTGAATTTTGGAAGAATTTGGGTGAATTTTGGGTGGACTTTGGTGGAATTTTAGGATCATTCTGGGTTGACTTTGGGTGAATGTTGATGGAATTTTGGGTGAATTTAGGTGAATTTTGATGGAATTGGGGTGAATTTTCGTGGAATTTTGGGTGAATTTTGATGGAACTTTGGGTGAATTTTGACGGAATTTTGGGTTGATTTTGGGTGAATTTTGATGGAATTTCAGGTGAATTTTGGGTTAATTTTAGGTGAATCTTGATGGAGTTTTGGGTGAATTTGGGATGAAATTTGGGTCCTTTTGGGTGAATTTTGATGGAATTTTGGGTAATTTGTGGTGAATTTTGGGTAAACTTTGGTGGAATTTTGGGTGAATTCTGGGTTGATTTTGGATGAATTTTGATGGAATTTCGGGTCAATTTGTGGTGAATTTGGGGTGAATTTTGGGAAGATTTTGGGTGAATTTTGATGGGATTTTGGGTGAATTTGGGGTGAATTTCGGGTTGATTTTGGGTGAATTTCAGGTTGATTTTGGGTGAATGTTAATGGAATTTTGGGTGAATTTTGATGGAATTTTGGGTGAATTTCGATGGAATTGGGGTGAATTTTGATGGAATTTTGGGATCATTCTGGGTTGATTTGGGGTGAATCTTGATGGGATTTTGGGTGAATTTTGATGGAATTTTGGGTTGATTTTGGGTGAATGTTGATGGAATTTTGGGTGAATTTGGGTGAATTTCGATGGAATTGGGGTGAACTTGGGGCGAATTTTGGTAGAATTTTGGTGGAATTTAGGGTGAATTTTGATGGGATTTTGGGTGAATTTTGATGGGATTTTGGGTGAATCTTGATGGGATTTTTGGTGAATTTTGGGTGAATTTGGGTGAAATTTGATGGAATTGGGGTGAATTTTGGTGGAATTTTGGGTGAATTTTGAAGGAAATTTGGGTCAATTTGTGGTGAATTTTGGGTTGATTTTCGGTGAATTTTAAAGGGATTTTGGGTGAATTTGGGATTGATTTTGGGTGATTGTTGATGGAATTTTGGGTGAATTTTGATGGAATTTTGGGTTGAATTTGGGTGAATTGTGATGGAATTTTGGGTGAATTTTGATGGGATTTTGGGCGAATTTGGAGTGGTTTTGGGTGAATGTTGATGGAATTTTGGGTGAATTCGGGTGAATTTCGATGGAATTGGGGTGAATTTGGGGCGAATTTTGGGGGAATTTTGGGTGAATTTTGATGGAACTTTGGGTGAATTTTGGGTTGATTTAGGGTGAATTTTGATGGAATTTTGATGGACTTTTGGGTATATTTTGATGGAATTTTGGGTTGATTTTAGGTGAATTTTACGTGAATTTTGGGTGAATTTGCGTATTTCCTCTTAAGCCCCGCCCCTTCCCCCTTAAGCCCCGCCCCTTCACCCCAAGCCCCGCCCTCACCTGCGCCGCCATGTTGAAGGGGGCGGGGCGGAAGCTGAGCGGGTCCTCGGCGCCTGTGGGTGATTGACAGCTGTCAATCAAAGGGGATCAATGGAAATAGGTGGGTGTGGTCAGGAAGGGGGCGGGGCCGGCACTGACCACGCCCCCCCGCGGCCGCCGCCCTCAGCAGCTTCTCCAGGAGGTGTCGCAGCCGCTGCTCCAGGGGGCGGAGCTTCTCCAGCACCTGCAAAAGGGGCGGGGCTTCGGTCAGGGGCGGGGCCGGGGAGCGAAATTCACCCCCAAAAAATCCCGAATTTGGTAAAATCCCGAAAGTCCCACCCGGGATCCTGAAGTTCCAGCGAAAATTACAAAATTGACCCAAAATCACAACATTTTTCCCCAAAATCCCACTCAAAAATCACAAAATTGACCCAAAATCTGAACATTTCCCCAAAAATCCCAAAATTCCACCCAAAAATCGTAAAATTGAGCCAAAATCACAACATTCCCCCAAAAAATCACAAAATTGATCCAAAATCTGAACATTCCCCCAAAAATCCCAAAATTCCACCCAAAAATCGTAAAATTGACCCAAAATCCCAAAATTCCCCCAAAAATCCCAAAATTCCACCTGAAAATCCCAAAATTCCACCCAAAAATTTCATCCAGGATTTGAAAATCTCATCCAGGATCCCAAAATTCCACAGAAATACCAAAATTGTCCCAAAAATTCCCGAATTCTTTAAAATCCTACCCAGGATCCCAAAGTTCCCCAAAAATCACAAAATTGACCCAAAATCCCAACATTTTCCCAAAAAATCCCAAAATTCCACCCAAAAATCACAAAATTGTCCCAAAATCCCAACATTCCCTCAAAATTCCACCCGAAAATCACAAAATTGACAAAAATCCCAACATTCCCCCAAAAATCCCAAAATTCCACCCAGAAATCCCATCCAGGATCCCAAAATCTCATCCAGGATCCCAAAATTCCACAGAAATACCAAAATTTTCCCAGAAATTCCACCCAAGATCCCCAAATTCTCTACAATCCCACCCAGGATCCCAAAGTTCCCCAAAAATCACAAAATTGACCCAAAATCATAACATTCCCTCCAAAAATCCCAAAATTCCACCCAAAAATCATAAAATTGCCTTAAAATCCCAACATTCCCCCAAAAAATTCCAAAATTCCACCCAAAAATCACAATATTGACCCAAAATCACAAAATTCCTCCCAAAATCCCAAAATTCCACCCAAAAATCACAAAATTGTCCCAAAAATTCCATCCAGGATCCCAAAATCTCATCCAGGATCCCAAAATTCCACAGAAATACCAAAATTGTCCCAAAAATCCCACCCAAACCCCCCGAATTCTCTAAAATCCCACCCAGGATCCCAAATTTCCCCAAAAACCCCCAGAATTCCCCCAAAATTTTCCCAAAACCTCCAGAATTCCCCCAAAATCCCTCGGAATTTCCGCCAAATTCCCCAGAATTCCCCCAAAACCTCCCAAAATTTGCCCAAACCCCGTCATGGATTTGCACAAATTCCCCCCCTGAAAATCGCCCAAATTTGCCCAAATTTGCCCAAAACCCCAAAAATTCCCCCAAAATTTTCCCAAAACCCTCAGAATTTCCCCAAAATCCCTCAGAAATACCCCCAAATTCCCGAGAATTCCCCCCAAACCCCGTCCTGGATTTGCACAAATTCCCCCACCGAAAATCGCCCAAATTTCCCCGAATTCCCCCAAAATCCCTCAGAATTCCCCCCAAATTCCCCAGAATTCCCCCCAAAACCTCCCAGAATTTGCCCAAATCCCCCAGAATTCCCCCCAACCCCCTCCCGGATTTGCACAAATTCCCCAGAATTCCCCTCCCCGAAAATCGCCCAAATTTCCCCGAATTTGCCCAAAATTTTCCTGAAACCCCCAGAATTCTCCCCAAATTCCCCAGAATTCCCCCAAAACCTCCCAGAATTCCCCCCAAACCTCACAAAATTTGCCCAAACCCCGTCATGGATTTGCACAAATCCCCCCCCGAAAATCGCCCAAATTTCCCCCAAAACTCCCCGAATTTTCCCAAAATCGCCGGATTTCACCCCAAAATCCCCCAGAATTCCCCCCGAATTGACCCAAATTCCCCACAATTCCCCCCAAAACCTCCCCAAATCTGCCTAAACCCCGTCCTGGATTTGCACAAATTCCCCCCTTGAAAATCACCCAAATTTCCCCAGATTTGCCCAAAATCCCTCAGAATTCCCCCAAAAATTTCCCCAAACCCCCAGAATTCCCCCAAATCCCTCAGAATTCCCCCCAAATTTCCCAGAATTCCCCAGAATTCCTCCCCCAAACCTCCCAAAATTTGCCCAAACCCCTCCCAGATTTACACAAATTCCTCCCCTGAAAATCGCCCAAATTTCTCCAAATTTTCCCAAAACCCCCAGAATTCCCCGAAATTTTCCCAAAACCCCCAGAATTCCCCCCAAACCCCTCAGAATTCCACCTGAATTGACCCAAAACCCCCAAAATTTCCCCCAAAACCTCCTGAAATCGGCCCAAATTCCCTGGAATTCCCCACCAAAACCCCCCCTGAAAATCGCCCAAATTTCCCCAAAAATCGCCCAAATTTCCCCGAATTTGCCCAAAACCGCCGTTTTTCGCCCCAAAAGTCTCTCACCACGCGGGTCTCCAGCAGCCGCCCCAGCGTCGCCCCCTGGAGGCCGAGGGACCCCCCCCGGGCCTTGGAGCCGGCGAGCAGCGTCAGGTCCTGCAGGTACGTCAGCAGCAGCTGCGGCCGCAGCTCCAGCAGGGACAGCCCCTGCGACCCAAAAACACCCAGATTCACCCCAAAAATTCATCCCAAAAACACCCAGATTCACCCCAAAAATCAACCTAAAAATCCTCCAATTCACCTCAAAAATCCACCCCAAAAACACCCCAATTCACCCCAAAATACGTCAGCAACAGCTGCGGCCGCAGCTCCAGCAGGGACAGCCCCTGCGGACCCAAAAACACCCCAATTCACCCCAAAATTCAGTCAGATTTAACCCAAAAATCTACCCCAAAATCCCCCAGATTCACCCCAAAATACGTCAGCAGCAGCTGCGGCCGCAGCTCCAGCAGGGACAGCCCCTGCGGCCCAAAAACACCCCAATTCACCCCAAAATTCATCCCAAAAACACCCCAATTCACCCCAAAATACGTCAGCAACAACTGCGGCCGCAGCTCCAGCAGGGACAGCCCCTGCGGACCCAAAAACACCCAGATTCACCCCAAAAATCAACCTAAAAACACCACAATTCACCCCAAAAATCAACCTAAAAACACCACAATTCACCCCAAAATTCCGTCAGATTTAACCCAAAAATCCTGCCCAAAATACTCCAAAGTTCACCCCGAAATTCCGTCAAATTTAACCCAAAAATCCCGCCCAAAATACTCCAAAATTCATCCCAAATTTTCGTCAAATTTAACTCAAGTTCAGGCCAAAATCCACCCCAAAAATCCTCCAATTCACCCAAAAATCCACCCAAAAATCCACCCCAAAAATTCCCGGATTCACCCCGAAAGTCCCCAAATTAACCCCAAAAATCCACCCAAAAATCCTCCAATTCACCCAAAAATCCACCCAAAAATCCTCCACTTCACCCCAAAAATCCACCCCAAAAACACCCCAATTCACCCCAAAAATCCACCCCAAAACCACCACAATTCACCCCAAAAATCAACCTAAAAATACCCCAATTCACCCCAAAATTCAGCCCCAAAATCAGCCAATTAACCCCAAAAATCCACCCCAAAAACACCACAATTCACCCCAAAAATCAACCTAAAAATCCCCCAATTCACCCCAAAAATCAGCCTAAAAATCCCCCAATTCACCCCAAAATACGTCAGCAGCAACTGCGGCCGCAGCTCCAGCAGGGACAGCCCCTGCGGACCCAAAAACACCCAGATTCACCCCAAAATTCAGCCTAAAAATCCCCCAATTCACCCCAAAATACGTCAGCAGCAGCTGCGGCCGCAGCTCCAGCAGGGACAGCCCCTGCGACCCAAAACCACCACAATTCACCCCAAAAATTCAACCTAAAAACACCCCAATTCACCCCAAAAATCCACCCCAAAAATTCCCCAATTCACCCCAAAAATCAGCCCCAAAATTCCCCTAATTCATCCCAAAATTCCGTCAGATTTAACCCAAAAATCCCGCCCCTAATGCTCCAAAATTCACCCCAAAAATCAACCTAAAAATCCCCCAATTCACCCCAAAAATCAGCCTAAAAATCCCCCAATTCACCCCAAAATACGTCAGCAGCAACTGCGGCCGCAGCTCCAGCAGGGACAGCCCCTGCGGACCCAAAAACACCCAGATTCACCCCAAAATTCAGCCTAAAAATCCCCCAATTCACCCCAAAATACGTCAGCAGCAGCTGCGGCCGCAGCTCCAGCAGGGACAGCCCCTGGGGACCCAAAAACACCACAATTCACCCCAAAATTCTGTCAGATTTAACCCAAAAACCCCGCCCAAAATACTCCAAAATTCAGCCCGAAATTCTGTCAAATTTAACGCAAATTTAGGCCGAAGTAGCGGCTCCCCCTGGTGGCCGGGAGGAGTCACTGCAGGGCACTGAAACTCCTGAATTCAGCCCAAAATCCCCCAAATTCACCCCAAAATTCAGCCCCAAAAACACCACAATTCACCCCAAAAATCAACCTAAAAACACCCCAATTCACCCCAAAAATCAACCTAAAAACACCACAATTCACCCCAAAAATCGACCTAAAAACACCACAATTCATCCCAAAATACGTCAGCAGCAGCTGCGGCCGCAGCTCCAGCAGGGACAGCCCCTGCGGACCCAAAAACACCACAATTCACCCCAAAAATCAGTCAGATTTAACCCAAAAATCTACCCCAAAATCCCCCAGATTCACCCCAAAATACGTCAGCAGCAGCTGCGGCCGCAGCTCCAGCAGGGACAGCCCCTGCGGACCCAAAAACACCACAATTCACCCCAAAAATCCACCCCAAAAACACCACAATTCACCCCAAAAATCAACCTAAAAATTTCACTAACTCAGCCCAAAATTCACCCCAAAATTCCACCCAAAAATCCCCCAATTCACCCCAAAAATCATCCCAAAAACACCACAATTCACCCCAAAAATCAACCTAAAAACACCACAATTCATCCCAAAATACGTCAGCAGCAGCTGCGGCCGCAGCTCCAGCAGGGACAGCCCCTGCGGACCCAAAAACACCCCGATTCACCCCAAAAATTCATCCCAAAAATCCCCCAATTCACCCCAAAAATCCACCCAAAAATCCCCCAGATTTACCCCAAAAACACCACAATTCACCCCAAAAATCAACCTAAAAACACCCCAATTCACCCCAAAAATCCACCCCAAAAACACCACAATTCACCCCAAAAATCAACCCCAAAATTCCCCCAATTCATCCCAAAATTCCGTCAGATTTAACCCAAAAATCCTGCCCGAAATACTCCAAAATTTATCCTGAAATTCTGTCAAATTTAACCCAAAAAACTTCAAAATTCACCCCAAAATTCCGCCCAAAAATCCCCCACATTTAGCCCAAAAATACACCCCAAAAATCTCCCAGATTCACCCCAAAAATACGCCCAAAATCCCCCAATTCACCCCAAAAATCGACCTAAAAATCCCTGGATTCACCCAAAAAATCAAATCAAAAAATCCCCCAATTCACCCCAATAATCCACCCCAATAATCCACCGATTCACCCCAAAAATCCACCCCAAAAATCCCCGGATTCACCCCAAAAATCCATCCCAAAAATCCCCCAAATTCACCCCAATAATCCACCCTTAAAGTCCCCAAATTAACCCCAAAAATCCACTCAAAAATCCCCCAATTCACCCCAAAATTCAGCCCCAAAATTCCACTAACTCAGCCCAAAAGTCACCGCGAAATTCTGTCAAACTTTAACCAAAATTCAGCCCAAAAATCCACCCAAAAATCCCCCAAATTCACCCCAAAAATCCACCCAAAAATTCCCCAGATTCTGCCCAATAATCCACCCCAAAATCCCCCAATTCACCCCAAAATCCCTTTAAAACCCCCAAAATCCCCTCAGGGACCCCAAAATCCCCTCAGGACCGCCCAAAATTCCCCCAAATTCACACCAAAAATCCCTTTAAAAACCCGAAATCCCCTCAGGGACCCCCAAATCCCCTCAGGACCCCCAAAAATTCCCCCAAATTCACCCCAAAAATCCCTTTAAAAACCCCAAATCCCCTCAGGGACCCCAAAATTCCCCCAAATTCACCCCAAAATCCCTTTAAAAAACCCCAAATCCCCTCAGGGACCCCAAAATTCTCCCAAATTCGCCCCAAAAATCCCTTTAAAAACCCCAAATCCCCTCAGGGACCCCAAAATCCCCTCAGGGACCCCAAAATTCCCCCAAAATCACCCCAAAATCCCTTTAAAAGCCCCAAATTCCCTTTAAAAACCCCAAAATCCCTTTAAAAACCCCAAAATCCCCTCAGGGACCCCAAAATCCCCTCAGGACCCCCCAAAATTACCCCCAAAATCCCTTTAAAACCCCCAAAATCCCCTCAGGGACCCCAAAATTCCCCGAAAAATCCCTTTAAAAACCAAAAATCTCCTCACGAATCCCAAAATTCCCCCAAATTCACCCCAAAAATCCCTTTAAAAACCCAAATCCCCTCAGGGACCCCAAAATCCCCTCAGGAACCTCCAAAATTCCCCCAAATTCCCTCGAAAATCCCTTTAAAAACCCCAAAATTCCCCCAAATTCACCTTAAAATTCCTTTAAAAACCCCAAAATCCCCTCAGGGACCCTAAAATCCCCTCAGGGACCCCAAAATTCCCCCAAATTCACCCCAAAATCCCCTCAGGACCCCCCAAAATTCCCCCAAATTCACCCCAAAAATCCCTTTAAAAAACCCCAAATCCCCTCAGGACCCCCCAAAATTCACCCAAATTCACCCCAAAATTCCTTTAAAAACCCCAAATCCCCTCAGGACCCCCCAAAATTCCCCCAAATTCACCCCAAAATTCCCTCAGGAACCCCAAAATCCCTTTAAAAAATCCCCAAATTCAACCCAAAAATCCCTTTAAAAACCCCAAATCCCCTCAGGGACCCCAAATCCCCTCAGGGACCCCCAAATCCCCTCAGGATCCCCCAAAATTCCCCCTAAAATTCCTTTGAAAACCCCAAAATCCCCTCAGGGACCCCAAAATTCCCCAAAATTCACCCCTAAATCCCCTCAGGGACCCCAAAATCCTCTCAGGAACCCCAAAATTCCCCGAAATTCCCCCAAAATCCCCTTTCCCCCCCCCGGTACCTCTCTGGTCTCCAGGCGCCCCCCGCGCACTCTCCGCAGCAGTTCCCGCCCGTGCGCCGCCACCTCCGCCGCCTGCACGGCCCCAAATCGTCATTTTGGGGCAAATCGAGCCTTTTTTGGGGTTTTTTGGGGTTTTTTTGGGGTTTTTTGGGGGTTTTTTGGGGTCTGACCTGCGCCCGCAGCGTCTCCAGCAGCGCGACCGCCTCCGACGCCGCCATGTTGGGAATGAGCGTGAGGGGGAAATGAACAGCCAATCAGAGCGCGGCCCGCCACGCAGCGACCAATCAGAACGCGAGAAACGCGGAAGAGTCCCGCTCATGAACCAATCAGAGCGCGAGAAGCGCGAAAGAGTCCCGCCCTCAGCAGACAGCGGGGAGGAAATGATTGACAGCTTTAAAAGCGAATCAGAGCGCGCCGCGCCACTCGGCGGCCAATCAAAAGGCGAGAAGCCGAGAAAGTCCCGCCCAACGCGGAAATACTCCCGCGCAGCCGTGAAGAAATGATTGACAAGTACTGCAACCAATCAGATTGCGGAAAGGAGATAAACTGACCAATAGGGAAGGAGAAAGGCGGGATTACGCGCGTCCCGCCTTAACAAGGGGAATTAACCAATGGCAGCCATGAAATCTATGATTGACAGGCCCGGCGGCCAATGGGAAGCGAGAATTTACTCACAAGCGCCCGCCACTCAAAATGCCCCCAAAATTCCAATTTTTTACCCAAGAATTCCAATTTTTACCCCCAAAATTCCATTTTATCCACCCAAACCCGCCCAGAACGCCGTGGTTTATCCCCAGGGTCCCAAAAATTCCATTTATTTCCCCCAAAATTCCATTTATTCCCCCAAATTTCTCCCCAGCCTCAATTTTTGGTCATTTTATCCAAATTTCACCCAAACGTCTCCGAATTTTCACGTTTTTTACCCAGATTTGGGGTTTTGGATCCAATTCTTGTGTTCGCCATCGGGATTTGAGGTTTTTGACCCAAATTTTTCACAACAAATTTAAATCAAATTTTCTCATTTTCCCCAGAACCCCAAAATTTCCACCCCAAATCCCCAAATTCCTCCAAAAAAAAGCCCAAATTTTCCACCAAAATTCCAAAGTTCCCTAAAATCCCACATTTCCAGCCCCAAAACTCCGAACTACCCCCAAAATTCCCTATTTCCCAAAAAATTCCACATTTTTCAATTAAAAAACACAATTTCACCTTCAAAATCCCCAATTTTCCCCCCAAGTTTTCCATTTTTTCCTAAAAATCCCCAATTCTCCCCCAAAATCAAAATTTTTAACCAAAAATCAAGAATTTCTCCCCAAATTTTCCATTCTTTCAAAAATCCTCAATTCCCCCCAAAATTCCAGATTTCCCCCCAAAAATTCTGAATTTCCTCCCAAATTCCCATTTTCCCCAAAATTCCAGATTTTCTCTCAAAAATCTCAAATTTTCCTTCAAGTTTCCAATTTTTCCACCAAAAGTCCCAATTTTTTCCCAAAATCCCAATTTCCCACCAAGATCCTCAATTTCCCCCAAAAAAATCCTTAACCTTACCCGAAAAACCCCAATTTTTCCCAAAAAATTCCTGATTTCTCCCCAAAATCCCAGATTTACCTCAAAAACTCCATTTTTCCCAAAAAAAACTCCAAATTGCACCCCCAATATCCAATTTTTTTCCCAAAAAATCCAAAATTTCCCCCCAAAATTCCAGATTTACCTCCAAAACCCCATTTCCCCCTCAAAAAAATCCCAAATTCCACCTCCAATATTTAACATTTTCCCCCAAAAACCTCCAAATCCATCCCCAAAAATTCAGTATTTTTTCCCCAAAAATCCCATTTTTCCCCCCCAAATTCCCATTTTTCCCTTCCAAAATCCCATTTTTCCCCAAAATCCCATTTTTCCCCAAAAATCTCCACAGCCACCTCCAAAAATCCCATTTTTTCCCCCCAAAAATCCCATTTTTCCCCCCAAAATCCCATTTTTCCCCCCAAAATCCCATTTTTCCCTTTCAAAATCCCATTTTTCCCCAAAACTCCCATTTCCCCCCACAAAATACAATTTTTTCCCCAAAAATCCAGAATTTCTCCTCAAATTTTCTGGTTTTCCCCCAAAAATCCTTAACCTCACCTAAAAAATCCCAATTTTTTTAATCAATTCCCAATTTCTCCCTTAAATCCCAGATTTCCCTCCAAAACTCCATTTTCCCCCCCAAAACCACCATTTCGCCCCGAAAAATCCAAATTATTTCCCAAATATAAATAATTTCGCCCCAAATTTTCCATTTTCTTCCAAAAATGTTTAATTTCACCCCTAAATCCCAGATTTACCTTGAAAACTCCGTTTCCCCCCCCAAAAAATCTCCCAATTCATCCCCAAAAATCCGATTTTTTTCCCAAAACTCCAGAATTTCTCACCGAATTTTTCTATTTTCTTCCAAAAATCCTCAATTTCACTCCTAAATCCCAGATTTACCTCCAAAATTCCTAATTTTCTCTCAAATTTCCCATTTTTCCCCCCAAAATTCCCAATTTTTTCCCAAAATCCCAATTTCCCACCAAGATCCTCAATTTCCCCCCCAAAAATCCAAAATCTCACCCAAAACCCCAAATTTTCCCCAAAAAACTCCCGATTTCTATCCCAAATCTCAGACTTACCTCCAAAACCCCATTTCCCCCTCCAAAAAAAATCCCAAATTCCACCCCAAATTCTCAATATTTTCCCCAAAAACCTCCAAATCCATCCCCAAAAATCCCTTTTTTTCCCCAAAAAATCCCATTTTTTCCCCCAAAATCCCATTTCCCCCCACAAAATCCAATCTTTTTCCAAAAAATCCAGAATTTCTCCCTAAATTTTCTTTTTTCTTTCAAAAATCCACAATTCTCCCCCAAAATTCTCAACCTTTTCCTCCCCAAAATCTCCAAATCCATCCCCAAAAATCCCATTTTTCCCTTCCAAAATCCCATTTTTCCCCCCAAAATTCCCGTTTTTCCCTTCCAAAATCCCATTTTCCCCCCAAAATCCCATTTTCTCCCCCAAATTCCCATTTTTCCCCCCAAAAATCCCATTTTTCCCCAAAATCCCATTTTTCCCCCCAAAACCCCATTTCCCCTCAAAAAAATCCCAAATTCCACCCCAAATCCTCAACCTTTTCCCCCAAAAAAACCTCCAAATCCATCCCCAAAAATCCCATTTTTTCCCCAAAAATCCCATTTTTCCCCCCAAAATCCCATTTTTCCCCCCAAAATCCCATTTTTCCCCCCAAACCCAAATTTTTTCCCCCAAAATCCCATTTTTTTCCCCCCAAAATCCTGGTTTTTTCCCAAAATCCCATTTTTCCCCCCCAAAAATCCCATTTTTCCCTTCAAAATCCCATTTTTCCCCAAAAATCCCATTTTTCCCCCAAAATCCCATTTTCCCCCCAAAATTCCCATTTTCCTCCCCAAAATCCCCCCAAAAATCCCATTTTTTCCCCCCAAAATCCCATTTTTCCCCAAAAATCTCCACAGCCACCTCCAAAAATCCCATTTTTTTTCCCCAAAATCCCATTTTTTCCCCCCAAAAATCCCATTTTTCCCCCCAAAAATCCCATTTTTTTTCCCCAAAAATCCCATTTTTTCCCCCCAAAATCCCATTTTTCCCCCCAAAATCCCATTTTTCCCCAAAATCCCATTTTTCCCCCAAAAACTCCCATTTTTTAACCAAAAATCCCGTTTTTTCCCCCCAAAATTCCGTATTTTTCCCCAAAAAAATTCCAAAATTCCACCCAAAATCCTCAACCTTTTCCCCCAAAAAAACCTCCAAATCCATCCCCAAAAATCCCATTTTTTTCCTGAAAATCCCATTTTTTCCCCCAAAAATCCCATTTTCCCCCCAAAAATCCCATTTTTCCCCCCAAAATCCCATTTTCCCCCCAAAATCCCATTTTTCCCCAAAATCCCATTTTTCCCCAAAAATCTCCACAGCCACCTCCAAAAATCCCATTTTTTCCCCCCAAAAATCCCATTTTTCCCCCCAAAAATCCCATTTTTTTTCCCCAAAATCCCATTTTTCCCCCAAAATCCCATTTTTCCCCCCAAAAATCCCATTTTTCCCCAAAAATCCCATTTTTCCCTAAAAAATCCCATTTTTCCCCCAAAAATCCAATCTTTTTCCCAAAAATCCAGAAATTCTCCTCAAATTTTCTGGTTTTCCATCAAAAACGTTAACCTCACCTAAAAAATACTAATTTTTCCCAAAAAATTCCTGATTTCTTCCCCAAAACCCAGATTTACCTTCAAAATTCCATTTTCTCCCCAAAATCCAATCTTTTTCCAAAAAATCCATAATTTCTCCCTAAATTTTCTTTTTTCTTCCAAATATCCACAATTCTCCCCCAAAATTCTCAATATTTTCCCCAAAACCTCCAAATCCATCCCCAAAAATCCCATTTTTTTCCCGAAAAATCCCATTTTCCTCCCCCAAAATCCGATTTTTTTTTTCCAAAAATACCGTATTTTTCCCCAAAATCCACCGTTTTCCCTCCAAAAAAACCCTCTGAAACCTTCTCTGTATTTTTCCGTTTTTATTCCCGGATTTTGGGCCGAATTCCGCGGATTTCGGTCCCTTTAGCGCCGCCGGGGGCTGCGGCTGCGGCTGCGGCGCTTCCGGGAGGAGCCACCGGGGGGCGCCCTGGTTCCGGCCCCGCCCCCGGAAGTGCGCGGGTGGGCGGGGCCCGAGGAAGCCCCGCCCTCCTTGGCCCCGCCCTCCTTGGCCCCGCCCCCCTGGCGCGTGCGCAGCTCCTCCTCCTCCTGCTCCTTCCGGCGCCGCTCCCGCTCCCGCGCCCGCGCCGCGCGCTCCGCCTGCTTCTGCTGCAGCTGTGTATGCAAATTCATGCTAATGAGCAAAGCTCGCGCCCGCGCCGCGCGCTCCGCCTGCTTCTGCTGCAGCTGTATGCAAATTCATGCTAATGAGCAAAGCCCGCGCCCGCGCCGCGCGCTCCGCCTGCTTCTGCTGCAGCTGCGTATGCAAATTCATGCTAATGAGCAAAGCCCGCGCCCGCGCCGCGCGCTCCGCCTGCTTCTGCTGCAGCTGCGTATGCAAATGTATGCAAATGAGCCAGCCCGCGCCCGCGCCGCGCGCTCCGCCTGCTTCTGCTGCAGCTGCGTATGCAAATTCATGCTAATGAGCAAAGCCCGCGCCCGCGCCGCGCGCTCCGCCTGCTTCTGCTGCAGCTGTATGCAAATTCATGCTAATGAGCAAAGCCCGCGCCCGCGCCGCGCGCTCCGCCTGCTTCTGCTGCAGCTGTGTATGCAAATTCATGCTAATGAGCAAAGCCCGCGCCCGCGCCGCGCGCTCCGCCTGCTTCTGCTGCAGCTGTGTATGCAAATTCATGCTAATGAGCAAAGCCCGGGGCCGCACACCATTGGGCGGGAGGGTAAGTGGGGATTTGGGGCTTTTTACCCCGAAAAAATCACATTTTTTATGCCCATTTTACACAAAAATTTACATAAATTTTCCCCAAAATTCAATTTTTTAAAGCAAAATTTGACCTCTCTCTTCCCAAATTAATAAATTTTTCTGCCACGGATTTTCTGTTTTTTAAACCCAAAAAAATTACATTTTTTTATGCCCATTCTGCTTGCTCATACGTGAAATTTATGCAGATTTTTCACCCTAAAATTCAGTTTTTTCAAAGTAAATTTTGCCCTCTTCCCTCCCAATTTAATAAATTTTTTGCCACGGAATTCCCATTTTTTAAACCCAAAAAATTAGATTTTTTTATGCCTGTTCATACATGAAATTTACGCGATTTTTTCCCCCCAAAATTCCGTTTTTTGGAAGTACATCTTGCCCTCTCCCCTCCCAAATTAATAGAAATTTTTGCATGGAATTCCCGCTTTTTAAACACAAAAAAAACAGACTTTTTTACGCACGTTCTGTTTGTTCATACATGAAATTTACGCAGATTTCCCCCCCCCAAAATTTAGTTTTTTTAAAGCCAAATTTACTCCTTTTTTCACCTTAAATCTTCAGGATTATTCACATTTTTCAACCCCCAAAAATCGGATTTTTTTACATCCGTTTTGAGCGTTTTTATGTAATACTTCGGCAATTTTCCCACTGAAATCCCAAATTTCACCCAGAACTCCAAATTTACCCCCAAATTTCCCTGCAAATCCCCCAAATTTCCCAAAAAGAAAAAACTTCCACCCAAAAGTCCCCCCAAAATTCCAATCTTCCGCAAAAAATACCCAATTTCCACCCAAAACCTAAAATTTCTCCCAAAATTGCCCAAACGTCCCCCAATAATAAAAATTTCCACTGAAAATTCCCAAATTCCTCCCAAAATCAACCAAATGCAACAAGTTTGTACCAAAATCCCGAAATTTCCACTCAAAACTTCCAAATTTCTCCCAAATTTCTCCCAAATCACCCCCAAATCCCCCCCGGGCCCCGTCGGTCGATATGCAAACGCATGCAAATGAGCACCTGGGAGTCGGTCAGCGGCAGCCAATAGATGCACGGCGCCGCTTTGGTCTTGCGGAACAAATCGTCCAGCAGCTTCGCCGGCGGCTCCTCCGGGGGCTTCTCTGGGGGGAGGAGGGGCAAAAGGGGCGGGGCCGTGACCTCAGAGCCACGCCCACCCCTAATTAGCATATTGCATAATTAAACCCCATTTTGCAGCCATAAGCCGCTCCTATTTTATGCTAATGAGGTTGAATTGGCATTAAGCCCCTCCCACATTTCAATATGGCTGTTAAGCCCCGCCTACTCTCCTTTAGGCCCCGCCCATTTGCATATATGGTAATGAAGAGGTCACACATCGCTATTTAAGCCCCTCCCACCCCTAATTAACATATTGCATAATTAAACCCCTTCTTACAGCCTTAAGCCGCTCCTATTTTATGCTAATGAGCTTCTGTGGGCGTTAAGCTCCTCCCACAATTTTAAGCTCCTCCCACATCCAAATTCCCCAAATTTCTCCCCAAAAATCCCATCAAAATCCCCAAACTGCCCCCCAAAATCCCCAAATTACCATATTGCATAATTAAACCCCTCCCACCGCCATAACCCTCTCCTATTTTATGCTAATGAGCTTCTATGGGCATTAAGCCCCTCCCACATATTTTAAGCTCCTCCCACATTTCAATATGGCCGTTAAGCCCCGCCCACTCTCCTTTAGGCCACTCCCATTTGCATATATGGTAATGAAGAGGTCACACATCGCTATTTAAGCCTCGCCCACCATCCTTTAAGCCACACCCACCACTTTAGGCCCCGCCCACAACTCCAAGCCCCGCCCACATCTCTAAGCCCCGCCCATTTCTTTTTTGCATATGAAATTTATACGATTCTCCCCAAAAAATTTTTCTTCCCAAAAATTCCCCAAATTTCCCCCCAAAAATCCCCAAATTGCCCCCCAAAAATCCCCAAATTACCATATTGCATAATTAAACCCCTCCCAGTGCCCTAAACCGCTCCTACTTTATGCTAATGAGCTGAAATAAACATTAAGCTCCGCCCACATACTTTAAGCCCCTCCCACATTTAAATATGGCCTCTAAGCCCCGCCCAGTCTCCTTTAGGCCCCTCCCATTTGCATATATGGTAATGAAGAGGTCACACATCGCTATTTAAGCCCCTCCCACCCCTAATTAGCATATTGCATCATTAAACCCCATTTTACAGTCATAAGCCGCTCTTATTTTATGCTAATGAGCTTGAGTGGGTGTTAAGCCCCTCCCACTTTTAAATATGGCCGCTAAGCCCCGCCCACTCTCTTTTAGGCCACTCCCATTTGCATATATGGTAATGAAGAGGTCACACATCGCTATTTAAGCCCCTCCCACCCCTAATTAGCATATTGCATAATTAAACCCCATTTTACAGCCATAAACTGCTCCTATTTTATGCTAATGAGGTTCTATGGGAATTAAGCTCCTCCCACAATTTTAAGCTCCTCCCACATCCAAATTCCCCAAATTTCTCCCCAAAAATCCCATCAAAAACCTGAATTTCCCCCAAAAATCCCCAAATTACCCCCAAAAATCCCCAAATTACCATATTGCATAATTAAACCCCTCCCCTGCCCTAAACCGCTCCTATTTTATGCTAATGAGGTTGAGTGGGTGTTAAGCTCCTCCCACAATTTTAAGCTCCTCCCACATCCAAATCCCCCAAATTTCTCCCCAAAAATCCCATCAAAATCCCCAAATTTCCTCCCAAAAATCCCCAAATTGCCCCCCAAAAATCCCCAAATTACCATATTGCATAATTAAACCCCTCCCACCACCCTAAACTGCCACTACTTTATGCTAATGAGGTTGAATGGGTGTTAAGCCCCTCCCACATATTTTAAGCCCCTCCCACATTTAAATATGGCCTCTAAGCCCCGCCCACTCTCCTTTAGGTCACTCCCATTTGCATATATGGTAATGAAGAGGTCGCCCGTTGGTATTTAAGCCCCGCCCACCACTCCTTAAGCCACACCCACTATGTTAAGCCACGCCCACATCTCTAAGCCCCGCCCACATCTTTTAAGCCCCGCCCATTTCTTGTTTGTATGTGAGATTTACACGATTCTCCCCAAAAAATTGTTCTCCCCAAAAATACCCAAATTTCTCCTAAAAAATCCCATCAAAAACCCGAAATTTGCCCCAAAAATCTCCAAATTGCTCCCCAAAAAAATCCCCATTTTATTCCCCAAATTTCCCCCAAAATTCCCAAATTTCCCCCTAAATCCTCAAATGTCTCCCCAAAAATCCCATCAAAAACCTGAATTTCCCCCAAAAATCCCCAAATTGCTCCCCAAAAATCCTAAATTTATTTCCCAAATTTCCCCGAAAATCTTTAAATTCCTCCCCAAAAATCCCCCAAAATCCCTTCCCAAAAATCCAAAAATTCCCGAAATTTCCCCCCAAAATCCTGAAATTTCCCCCCGAAAATCCCGAAATTTCCCCCCCAAAATGCCCAAATTCCTCCCCAAGATTCCCAAATTTCCCCCCAAACTTCCAATATTTCCCCCCTAAATCCCCAAATTTCTCCCCAAAAATCCCATCAAAAACCCCGAAATTTCCCCCAGAAATCCCCAATTTATTTCCCAAATTTCCCCGAAAATCTTTAAATTCCTCCCCAAAAATACCCCAAAATCCCTTCCCAAAAATCTCAAAAATCCCGAAATTTCCCCCCCAAAATCCCCAAATTTTCCCCAAATCCTTAAATTCCTCCTCAAAAATCCCCCGAAATCCCTTCCAAAAATTCCCCTAAATCCTAAATTTTCCCCCCCAAAATCCCGAAACTTTCCCCTTAAAATCCTGAAATTTACCCCCTCAAAATCCCAAAATTTCTCCCCAAATATCCCATCAAAAACCTGAATTTCCCCCAAAAATCTGCAAATTATTGCCCAAAATCCTCTAATTCCTCCCCAAAAATCCTCCAAAATCCCCTCACAAAAATCTTCAAAATTCCTCCCCAAAAATCCCTTCCCAAAAATCCATTAAGCCCCTCCACATTATAAGCCCCAGCCCCACCCATTAAGCCCCGCCCACACACAGTTTAAGCCCCTCCCCTTATTTTAAGCCACACCCACCACCCATTAAGCTCCTCCCACCTCCCCATTAAGCCCCTCCCCATTTAAGCCACACCCATTACCCTTTTTAGCCACGCCCACCCCACACAAACCCCGCCCCCATTTTAGGCCCCGCCCACCCTACATAAGTTCCTCCCAATTTTAAGCCCCGCCCACCACCTCAAGCCCCTCCCCCATTTAAGCCACACCCACAATTTCTTTAAGCCCCACCCACCACCCCATTAAGCCCCTCCCTATTTTAGGCCCCTCCCCCTTTAAAAGCCACGCCCACCCCACAAAAACCCCACCCCCATTTAGGCTCCGCCCACCCCAAATTAAGCCCCTCCCCCCTATTTTAAGCCCCGCCCACCTTTCCTCTCGGGCCGCGCCTCCCTCTGGCCCCGCCCCTTCTCCTTCTCCCCCTGTGGGCGTGTCCCGCGCTGGCCCCGCCCCTCCCTGCCCGAGGGGGCGTGTCCCTGGCTGGCCCCGCCCCCCGGGGGGCGTGTCCCGGGGGCCGTTCCGGGGGGGGCGGGGCTCTTCCCGCGGTCCCACTCCCGCTGTTCCCGCGACCGCTCCCGCTCCCGCCGGTGCCGCTCCCGCTCCCGCTCCGCCCACTGCCACGGCTCCGCCCCCCGGGGGGCGGGGCACGGCGGGGACACGCCCCCTGAGCCCCCGGAGGGGGCGGGGCCGGCGGGGAAAGGGGGGGAGGGGCGCGAGTGGGGAGGGAAGGGGGCGGGGCCAGAGCCGGAGGGGGGCGGGGCCAGGAGGCCGCGGTGGAAGTCCAGCTGGAGTGGGAAAAATGAAAAATTTAGTTAAAATTGCATGCAATTTGCATCAATTTGCATATAATTTACATATGTTTTGCATTAAATTTGCATAAATTAAGATTATTTTTTTTTTATCCCCGATCTGCTCATTTGTACTTGAGATTTACACAATTTTCCTCCCAAGAGTTTTCTCCACAAAATTACCAAATTTCCTGCCCCAAATCCCCAAATTTCTCCTCAAAAATTCCCCAAAAATTCCCAAATTATTCCCCAAATATCCCCCAAATTTCTCCCCAAAAATCCCCAAATTTCCCCAAAAATCCCCAAATAATATCCAAAGTTCCCCGAAAAATTCCCAAGTTATTCCCCAAATTTCTCCTCAAAAGTCCCTAAAAAATCCGCAGATTTCTCCTCAAAAATCTTCCAAGATTCCCAAATTTCCCCAGAAATTCCCAAAATCCCATTCAAAATCCACAAATTATAGCCAAAATTCCCCTAAATCCCCAAATTTCCCTGCAAACCCCTAAATTTCTCCACACAGAATCCCAAATTCCTCGCTGAAAATCACCCCAAAACTTCCCCCCAAAATCCCAAAATTTCCCCCAAAAAATCCCACAGAATTACCAAATTTCCCCAAAAATTCTCAAAATCCCATTCAAAATACCCAAATTTCCCCCAAAATCCCCAAATTACTCCTCATAACCCCCAAATTTCCATCCAAAATGCAAAATTTGAATAAAATGTGCATAAAATGTGCATAAAATTTGCATAAAATAAGGGTTTTTACCCCTAATCTGCTGATTCGTACATGAGATTTACACGATTTTCCACCCAAAAGTTTTCTCCCCAAAATTCCCCAAATTCCCCCAAAATTATACTTAAAATTCCCCAAAATCCCCAAATTTCCCCCTAAAAAATGCCCAAATTGCCCCTGCAAACCCCAAAGTTTCTCCTCAAAAATCCCCAAATTACCCCCTAAATCCCCAAATTTTCCCCTAAATCCCCAAATATTCCGCCAACCCCCAAATTCCTTTCCAAAATTCCTCCAAAATCCCCAAATTTCCCCCTCAAAATCCCATAAAAATCCCAAAATATCCCTAAAAATCCCCAAATTTCTCTCCCAAACCCCCAAATTTCTCCTCAAAAATCCCCCAAAATTCCCAAATTTCCCTCAAAATCCCCACATTTCCCCCACAAACCCTTAAATTCCTTCCCAAAAATCCCCCAAAATCCCCAAATTTCCCCCCTAAAATCCCCAAATTTCCTCCCCAAAAATTCCCCAAAATTCCCAAATTTCCCCCCAAAACCCCCAAATTTTCCCCCAAAATCCCCAGATTTCTCCTCAAAAATCCATAAAAATCCCCAAATTTACCCCCAAATTCCCCCCAAAACCCCCAAATTCCGCCCAAATTTCCCCCAAACTTCCCAAACTTCCCCCCAAGAATCCCCAAATTTCCCCCCCAAAATCCCCACATTCCTCCCCAAAAATCCCCAAATTATTCCCCAAACCCCCAAATTTCCCCCCAAAATCCCCAAATTTGCCCCAAAATCCAAAAATTTCCCCCCCAAAATAGCAGAATTTACTCCTCAAATTTCTCCCCCAGGATTCCAAAATTTCCCCCCAAATTCCCAAATTTCCTCCAAAAATCCCCATATTTTCCCTCAAAATCCCCCTAAATCCCCTAAAAATCCCCAAATTTCCCCCCCAAAATTCCCTTAAAATAATCCCCCCGAAATCCCGAAATTCCTCCCCCAAGATTCCAAAATTTCCCCAAAAATTCCCAAATTTCCTCAAGAAATTCCCAAAAATCCCCCCAAAATCCCCCAATTTCCCCCCAAAAATCCCAAATTTCCCCCTAAAATCCCCAAATTTCTCCCTAAAAATTCCCCAAAATCCCCCAAATTTCCCCCCCAAAGCCTGAAATTTCCTCCAAAAATCCCCAAATTTCCCCCCAAATTCCGCCCAAAACTGCCCAAATTTCCCCTAAAAATCCCCCAAAATCCTTAAATTTCCCACCAAAATCCCCAAATTTCCCCCCCAAATGCTCAAATTTCCCCCCAAATTTGTCCCCAAAATCCCAAATTTCACCCAAATGCCCAAATTTCCCCGAAATCCGCCCGAAATGTCCCAAAATCCCCGAAATTCTCGGACCTCCTCCTGCTGGGCGAAATCGGCCGCCAGAACTTTGGGGTTGGACTGCGGCCACTTGACCCCGTGCAGCGCCTCCCGCGTGGCCACCGCCTCCTCCACCGAGCAGTACTGGGGCGAAAAAACAACATTTTGGGAAAATTCACAAAATTTGGGATTTTCCAAAAAAAACCCCGCGAAAATCCGACCAAATTTGGGCTTTTTACGGCGTTTTAAACGGAATTTTTGGGTCTTTTTTAGAGTAAAATTTGATTTTTCGATAGATTTTTTGAAAGGTTTGGAAGGATTTTGGAGGATTTTGGAAGATTTTGGGAAAATTTGGAATTTTTGGGAATTTTGGGAAAAAATGCCAAGAAAATTTGGAAAAATTTGGGATTCTTAGGAGATTTTAAAGAGAATTTTTGGTTGGTTTCTTTTTAGGGTAAAATGTGAATTTTTCATGGTTTTTTGGGATATTTCTGACTGATTTCAGAGAATTTTAGAAAATTTTGGGAATTTTTAAGAAATTTTGGAATTTTAGAAAAATAAAATTGAGAAAATTTAGTAAAATTTCGTTTTTTTAGCAGTTTTTAAAGGGATTTTTTTAAGCTATTTTTTAGGATAAAATCTAATTTTTTTGTGATTTTTTAGAAAGGAATTTTAGAAAATATTTTAGGATTTTTGGGAACTTCTAAAATTTTTCAGGAATTTTGGGAAAATTTGGTAATTTTGGGAATTTTGAGTTTTTTTGATGGAATTTTGAGGAATTTTCAGGAAAATTCGGGGATTTTGGGGCTGGCCCCGTGCAGCGCCTCCCGCGTGGCCACCGCCTCCTCCACCGAGCAGTACTGGGGCAAAAAAACAACATTTTGGGAAAATTCACCAAATTTGGGATTCTCCAAAAAAAACCCCGCGAAAATCCGACCAAATTTGGGCTTTTTACGGGGTTTTAAAGGGAATTTTTAGGGGTTTTTGAGGATGAAATCTGAATTTTTTGGGATTTTTTTCAAACATTTTAAAAAGATTTAAAAAGATTTTGGGAATTTTGGGGAAAATTTAGAATATTTGTAATTTTGGGGAAAAATCCAGACAAAATCCGACGAAATTTGGGGTTTTTAGAGGGTTTTAAAGTGAATTTTTGGAGGTTTTTAAGGAAAAATTTGTGAATTTTTTAGGATTTTTTTGGGAATGATTCTGAGGAATTTTTGCAGAAATTTTGACGATTTTATCCAGATTTTGGGGGGTTTTTTGGGAATTTTTTGCAGAATTCCAGGGATATTTTTGGTGATTAAATTTTTTCAAAATTTTGTAAATTTTGGGGGTTTCTGGGGTTTATTGCAGATTTTTTGGGAATTTTTTTAAGGTTTTGCATTTTTGGAAGGATTTTTTTATTTTTGGGGGTTTTTTTTTGGGGCTTTCCAGACATTTTCGGAGAATTTTTTTTTGGTAATTTCAAAGATTTTTGGGGCTTCTTACAGACATTTTTTGAAAAATTTTTTCCATTTTTTCCCAGAATTTTGGGATTTTTTGGGGGGAATTTCTTTTTTTTTTGCAGAATTTTGCAGATTTTTCCAGACTTGTTTTGGAGAAATTTTAGGGAAAATAATGCATTTTTTTGGGACAATTTTAGTGGATTTTTTTCATTTTTTTGCCGATTTTAAGCGGATTTTTGGCGGGTTTTTTGCGCTTTTTTTGCGGATTTTTTTTCGGAATTTTTGGGTAATGAATTTTTTTGGATTTTTGGGTTAAATTCGGGTGTTTTTGGGCCCTGACCGTGACGAAGCAGTGGGATTTGATGCGGTCGATCCAAAATCCGTCGTCCTTGAGCCGCCCCGTGCGGCCCAGCAGCTCCTTCAGCTGCCCCAGCGTGAACGGACGCACCTGGGGGGGCCAAAAATGGGGCGTGGTCAATTTTGGGGGGGCGTGGTCAGTTTTGGGGGGGCGTGGTCAGTCCAAACCACACCCCCCAAAAAAAATCCCAAAAAAAATCCCGAAAAAAATGGGGTGGAAACGGCTCAAAAATAACAAAAAATGGAGAAAAACGACCCAAAAATTGCCCAAAATGACCCACCCGGAACCCAAAAAATGACCCAAAAATGACCCCAAAGTCCCCACCCCACGTCAAAATTTCCTCCCCACCCCAAAATCCCCAAAAATTTCCCCAAATTTCTCCAAAATTCCTCTAAACTCCCCCAAAATCCCTTTCCCCACCCCAAAACCCACAAAATTTTCCTGAAATCCCCCAAAATTGCTCCAGATTCCCCCAAAATTCTTTCCTCACACAAAAAACCCCAATATTTTCCCCAAAATCCCTTCCCCCACCCCAAAATCCTCTAAAATAACCAAAATTCTTCCAAACTCCCCCAAAACCCCTTCCCCCACCCAAAACCCCCAAAATTTCCCACACCCCCCAAAAAATGACCCCAAACTCCCCCAAAATGCCCTCCCCTCACCAAAATCCCCCAAAATCTGCAAAATTCCTTCAAACTCCCCTAAAATCCCTTCCTCCAGTCCAAAATCCCCTCCCCCATCCCAAAACCTCCAAAAATTTCCCAGAAATACCCAAAAAAGACCCCAAACCCTCAAAAATCCCTTCCCCCAACCAAAAAATCCCCCAAACTCCCCTCTCCCACCCCAAAATCCCCAAAAATCCCCTCCCCCACCCGAAAACTCCCAGAAATTTCCCCGAAATCCCCCAAAATGACCCCAACCCTCCCAAAAATCACTTTCCCCTCCTCAAAATCCCCCGAATCCCCTCCCCCACCCCAAAACCCCCCAAAAATCCCCCGAAATCCCCCAAATCCACTTGAATTCTCCTCCCCACCCCAAAATCCCGTCCCCCACCCCAAAAATCCCCCCAAAACGACCCCAAACCCTCCAAAATCCCCCATAATTACCCCAAAAATCCTCCAAACTCCCCCAAAATGCCCTAAAAACAACCCCAAAACCCCCAAAATTTCCCCAAAAACAACCCCAAACCCCCAAAAATCCCCTCCCCCACCCCAAAACCCCCAAAATTTCCCCAAAATCCCCCAAAACGACCCCAAACCTCCCAAAAACTCCCGTCCCCCACCCCACAAGCCCCAAAACCCCCCAAAATCCCCTTCCCCAACCCAAAATCCCCCAAAATTTCCTCAGAAATGACCCCAAACCCCCCAAAATCCCCCAAAATTTCTCTGAAATCCCAAAAAAACGACTCCAAACCCCCCAAAATCCCCCCAAAATTTCCCCAAAATCCCCCAAATCCCCTCCCCCACCCCAAAGCCCCCCAAACCTCCTAAAAATCCCTTCCCCCACCCCAGAATCCCCTTCCCCACCCCAAAACTTCCCCGAAATCCTCCAAAAACTACCCCAAACCCCCCAAAAATGCCTTCATCCACCCAAATTCCCCTGCCCCACCCCAAACTCCCAAAATTTCCCCAAAATCCCCCAAAAACGACCCCAAACCCCCTCAAAATCCCACAAATCCCCTCCCCCATTCAAAAACCCCCCAAAATTTCCCCGAAATCCAAAAAAAACTACTCCAAACTCCCCAAATCCCCTTAAACCCCCAAAATCCCCCCAAAACCCCAAAATCCTGAAATTTCCCCCCAAATCCGAGTCTCACCAGGTTGCAGAGGTGCACGATGGGGGAGGGGCGCTGGCGGGGGGGGGAGGGGCGCGGCGCCGCCCTCACGGGCTCATCCACCGGCAGCAGCAGCGCCCCTCCCCCCCGCCAGGGGGCGCCCCCGGAGCGCCTGGGGGGCGGGGCCTCGCCTGGAAGGGGCGGGGCTTAGAAATGACATCATTGCCCCAAAAAACCCCGAAATTTTCGGTGGTTTTGGGGCGTTTTTGGGGGTTTTTAAAAGAAGTTACGCCCACAAATCAGTTTCCCGCCTTTTTAGGCTCCGCCCACCAAAATGCTCAAGCCCCTCCCCCTCTTTTTAAGCCCCTCCCCCACAATTTAAGCCCCTCCCTCACATTTTTATTCAGCTCATTTACATTTTAGGCCCCTCCCTCTCAGTTTAAGCCCCTCCTCCTTAAACCCCTCACCCACATTTTTAAGGAGCTCATTTGAATTTTAGGCCCCTCCTCCACATTTTTAGCCCCACCTCTTTATTTTAAGCCCCTGCTCCACATTTTAAAGCACCTCATTGAAATTTTAGTCTCCTCCCCCTCTTTTTAAGCCCCTCCCCCTTTTTAAGCCCCTCCCCCAAATTTTTAATGAGCTCATTTGCATTTTACACCCCTCCCCCTCATTTAAACCCCTCCTTCACATTTTTATTCAGCTGATTTACATTTTAGGTCCCTCCCCCTTATTTTAAGCCCCTCATTTACATTTTTAGACTCCTCCCTCTCATTTAAACTCCTCTTCTTTCTTCTAAGCCCCTCCCCTACATTTTTAATCAGCTCATTTACATTTTAGGCCCCCCCCCCTCATTTTAAGTCCTTCCCACACATTTTTATGCAGCTCATTTACACTTTAGGCCCCTCTGCCCTTTTTAAGCCCCTCCCCCACATTTTTATACACCTAATTTACATTTTAGGCCCTTCCCATTTGTCTTAAGCCCCTCCCCCTAACTTTAAGCCCCTCCTGTTTATTTTAAGCCCCTCCTCCACATTTTTAATCAGCTCATTTACATTTCAGGCCCCTCCCACTCACTTTAAAGTCCCTCCCCTTTATTTTAAGCTCCTTCCTCACATTTTTAAGCAGCTTATTTGCATTTTTAGGCCACTCCCCCACATTTTAATCCCCTCCTCATTATTTCAGTCCCCACCCACAATTTCAAGCAGCTCATTTGCATTTTTAGGCCACACCCCTCTCATTTTTTTTGGTCCCTCCTTTACTACTTTAAGCCCCTCCCACACCTCCTTAAGCACCTCATTTGCATTTTAGACCCCTCCCACCACACTTTTTGCCCCTCCCCCTCCCTGTTCGGCCCCTCCCCCACATTTTGAAACATCTCATTTGCATTTTAGACCCCTCCCCACACCTTTGACCCCCTCCCCCACACTCTCAAGTCCCTCCCCCACATTTTCAAGCACCTCATTTGCATTTTAGACCACTCCCACCACCCTTTTAAGCCCCTCCCACCACATTTTAAAGCAGCTCATTTGCATTTTTGACCCCTCCCCCAATTTAAGGTTCCTCCCCCACCATTTTGGCCCCTCCCCCACATTTTCAAACAGCTCATTTGCATTTTAGACCCCTCCCACCACCCTTTTAAGCCCCTCCCTGACATTTTTAAGCACCTCATTTGCATTTCAGGCCCCTCCCCCTCAAGCCCCGCCCCCTTTTACCTCCTTTCCCCTCCCCCTCTCCGGATGTGGGCGTGGCCGCGGCGGGGGGAGGGGCGGGGCCCGGCGTGGCCCCTCCCCCTCCGGAAGGGGCGGGGCTTGTGGAGGGGTGGGGGAGGGGCTTGGGCTTGCAGGCCCCGCCCCCTTCGTCCGACTCCGCCCCCTCCTCCTCCTCCTCCTGCCCCTCCCCCCGCCCGTTCTCCCCCGGCGCCGGAACCACCTGGAAAAGGGGCGGGGCTTAGTGAAAAGGGGGCGGGGCTTAGTCAGAAAGGGGTGGGGCCGAGTCAGAGGTGGGCGTGGCTTTGTCAAAAGGGGGCGGGGCTTAGTCAGAAAGGGGTGGGGCCTTAAAAGGGGCGGGGCTTGAGAAAGGGGAGGGGCCTAATGAAAGGTGGGTGGGGTTTGAAAGGGGGCTTTAAAAAGGGGAGGGGCTTAATCAAATATGGGCAGGGCTTAATTAAAGCTTGCAGGGGTTAATTAAAGGTGGGCGGGGCTTAATTAAAGGTGAGGATTATATAAAGTGGGTGGGGCTTAGTTATAGGTGGGCGGGGCTTAATTAAAGGTGGGGTTTAATTAAAAGTTGGGGCTTAATTAAAGGTGGGTGGGGCTTAGTCACAGGTGGGCGGGGTTAGAAAACGGGAGGGGCTTAATTAAAGGTGGGGCTTAATTAAAGGTGGGTGGGGCTTGAAAAGGGGAAAGGCTTGGGAAAAGGGGTGGGGGTTAAAATAGAAGAGGAGCTTAAAGGGGGAGGGGCTTAATAAAGCAGGAGGGGCTTAAATAAAGGTAGGTGGAGTTTTAAAAAATTAATTCTAAAAAGGGGGCGGGGTTTAATTAAAGGTGGGTGTGGCTTTAAAAGGGGAGGGGCTAGGGAAAGGGGGTGGGGCTTAAAATAAAGGGGAGGGGCTTAAAAGGGGAGGGGTTTAAAGAGTGGGGGAGGGGCATAAATGGGTGGGGGAGGGGCTTAAAATCGTGGGGGAGGCGCTTGAAAAGTGGAAGGGGCTTAAGATGGGAGGGGCTTAAATGGGAGCGGTTTAAAATAAAGGGGAGGAACCTAAAATGGGGAGGGGCTTAAAAAGGGGGAGGAGTTTAAATAGTGGGGGTGAAGCTTAAATAGGTGGGAGGGGCCTAAAAGGGGAGGGGTTTAATGGGAGGGGAGGGGCTTAAAAGGGGAGGGGTTTAAAGAGTGGGGGAGGGGCTTAAAGGGGTGGTGGGGGGTTTGGAAAGGTGGGAGTGGCTTAAAATGTGAAGGGGCTTAATTAGGTTAAGGTTTAAAGAGTGGGGGAGGGGCTTAAAATGGTGGGAGAGGGGCTTGGAAATGTGGGAGGGGCCTAAAAGAGGAGGGGCTTAAAATGGGAGGGGTTTAATAAGTGGGGGAGGGGCTTAAATGGTGGGAGAGGGGCTTGGAAATGTGGGAGGGGCCTAAAAGAGGAGGGGCTTAAAATGGGAGGGGTTTAGAATGGGGGAGGGGCTTAAAATTGGGGAGTGGCTTAAAATGGGAGAGGGACTTTAAATTGTGAAGGAGGGGTTTAAAGGGGTGGGGGAGGGGCTTAAAAAAGGAGGGGCTTAATGTGAAGGAGGGGCTTAAAGAGGTGGGGGCGGGGCTTAAAAATGGGGAGGAGCTTAAAAATTTTGGAGAGTGGCTTAAAATGGGGTGGGGCCTAAAATGGGTAAGGTTTAAAAAAGGGGAGGGGCTTAAAGAAGGAGGAGATTAAAATTCTAGGGGAGGGGCTTAAAATGGGCGGGGTTTAAAGAGTGGGGGAGGGGCCTAAAAGGGGAGGGGCTTAAAATACAAAGGAGAGAATTAAACTGGAAGGGGTTTAAAGGGTGGGGGAGGGGCTTAAAATGGGGGAGGGTCTTAAGATGGAGAGGAGCTTAAAGGGAAATGGGTTTAAAAGTGTGGGAGGAGCTTAAAAGAGGAGGAGCTTAATGGTGGGGAGGGGCCTAAAAGGGTGAGGTTGGTTTGGGGGAGGGGCATAAAATGGGGGAGGGGCCTAAAAGAGGAGGGGAGGGGCTGAAAATGGGGAGGGGCTTGAAATGGTGGGGAGGGGCTTAGAAGGGCAGAGTAAAAAAGGGGGCGGGGCTTATAGGTAAAGGGGCGTGGTTTATGAAAAGTGGGCGTGGTTTCCGGTCGGGGGGCGTGGCCTGACCTGGGTGACGGTGCGGCAGATCTTCAGGTGGGGGGAGGGGAGCAGCAGCGGGGGCGGGTCCGCGCCGGGGGCGGGGCCAGAACAGGCCACGCCCCCTTTGTCCGGCCCATCCCCCTCCGCTTCCGGCCCCTCCCCCCCGGCGCTGTCCCCGCCCCCCTCCGGGGGCTCGGCCCCGCCCCCCGCGCGGATTTCGGGGATCAGGCTCTGGAAAAAGGGAAAAATGGGATTTTGGGGAAAAAAGGGGATTTTGGGTAAAATTAGAGACAAAAAATGGAATTTTGGGGTTAAAATATGGGGGGGGGGGAAATAGGAATTTTGGGGGAAAGTGGCATAAAAAATTCTGTATTTTAGGAAAAAATTGGGGGAAAGAACTTGAAATTTGGACTTAAAATGCGAATTTTTGGCTCAAAGTAGGGGTAAAAAAATTTTGAATTTTGGGTTAAAAAATGAGGACAAATTCTGAATTTTCTGCTGAAATTAGTAGGGAAAAAACAGTATGAAGTTTGGGCAAAAAATGAGGGAAATACTTGGACTAAAATTGATGGAAAATAAAGGGAATTTTGGGCAAAAACTGGGAAAAAAATCAGAATTTTGAAAAAAAGTTAAGGAAAAAAAAGTGAATTTTGGGCTAAAATGTGGGGGAAAAAGTGGAATTTGAACAAAAAATACAGAAAAAATGGATAAAAAGATTGTAATTATGGACTAAAATCGGGGGGAGAAAAAAAGAATTTTAGGTAAAAGATGGGGATAAAAAATCTGAATTTTGACCAGAAACCGGAAAAAAAATGGAATTTTGGGCTAAAATTGGGCAAAAAATGTTTGGATTTTTGGTTTTAAAGTGGGGGAAAAAAATGGGGATTTTTGGCTAGAACAATGGGGGAAAAAAATCCAAATTTTTTGAAAAAAATGGGAATAAATGGGAGTTTTGGGCTAAAATTAAGGGAGAAGAGGGGAATTTTGAGCAAAAAATTAAGAAAACATGGATAAAAAAACCCGTAATTATGGCGTAAAATTGGGGGAAAAAAGGGAATTTGGGGGGAAAAATAGAAAAAAAATGGATAAAAAAATCATAATTATCGCCTAAAATTGGGGAGAAAAAAAAAGGGAATTTTGGCTAAAAATGGGGAGGAAAAAAGGGGAATTTTTATGTAAAAAATGGGGAAAAAAAATTATAAAAACCTAGAAAAAAAATCTGATTTTAAGGTTAAAAATAAGGGGAAAATATTTCGATTCTTGAACCAAAAAAATGGACAAAAATGTGAATTTTGGGCCAAAAACGGCCAATTTTGGCCCAGAAGTGCGGGGTAAAAGCGGTGACCGTTTCCCGCGGGTCGGTAATTAAGTTAATTAGCAGAAATCGTTAATTACCTTGAGGCTGTCGGTGCTGATGCTGATGGAGGGTCTCTTGGGCGCCGTCGCCCCCCAGCGGCGCCTCCGGGGCCCCCCCGCGCCGGCCCCGCCCCCGTCCGCCTCCAAACCGGCCCTGGCTGCTGATTGGGCATGATAATTAGCTCATTTGCATATCCCATAGCTCATCCCCACCCACCTACAGCCTTGCCCTGCCTGTTTAGGTATGCTAATTAGCTCATTTGCATAGCCATTAACTCATCCCTACTCACCTACAGCCTTCCCCTTCCTGTTTAGGTATGTTAATTAGCTCATTTGCATAGACATTACCTCATCCCCACCCACCTACAGCCCACCCCTGCACGTTTGGGTATGCTAATTAGCTCATTTGCATAGACAGGAACTCATCCCCACCCACCTACAGCCCGCCACTGCTTGATTAGGTATGTAAATTAGCTCATTTGCATATCTCTTAACTCATCCCCACCCACCTACAGCCAACCCCTGCCTGTTTGGGTATGCTAATTAGCTCATTTGCATAACCCTTAGATCATCATCACCCACCTACAGCCCGCCCCTGCGTGTTTGGGTATGCTAATTAGCTCATTTGCATAGACAGGAACTCATCCCGCCTCCGTCTGCCACAAAACCGGCCCTGGCTGCTGATTGGGTATTCTAATTAGCTCATTTGCATAGTCACGAACTCATCCCCGCCCCCGTCCGCCTCCACACTGGCCCTGGCTGCTGATTGGGCATGATAATTAGCTCATTTGCATATCCAGGAACTCATCCCCGCCCACCTACAGCCCACCCCTGCCTGATTGGGTATGGTAATTAGCTCATTTGCATATTCATTAGCTTGTCCCCACCCACCTACAGCCCACCCCTGCCTGTTTGGGTATGCTAATTAGCTCATTTGCATAGACATTAACTCATCCCGATCCCGTCCACCTCCGCACCGGCCCTGGCTGCTGATTGGGTATGCTAATTAGCTCATTTGCATAGCCGTTAACTCATCCTGCCCCCATCCGCTTCAGCAATGGCCCTGGCTGCTGATTGGGCATGATAATTAGCTCATTTGCATAGACAGGAACTCATCCCCACCCACCTGCAGCCCGCCCCTGCTTGATTGGGTATGCTAATTAGCTCATTTGCATAGACAGGAACTCATCCCGCCCCCGTCCGCCTCCGCACCGGCCCTGGCTGCTGATTGGGTATGCTAATTAGCTCATTTGCATAGCCCTGAACTCATCTTAACCCACCTACAGCCTGCCCCTGACTGATTGGGTATGCTAATTAGCTCATTTGCATAGCTCTAAACCCGGTCCCGCTCCTGGCTGCTGATTGATTATTCTAATTAGCTAATTTGCATTGGTAATCCGATCATTACCATCCAAAATTCACTCATTAATTAAAGCAAGTTAATAACATTAAAATACTTAATAATTGAGTAATTAATAACTAATTCAATAATTTAATTAATTTAGTTCCTAATAACTAAGCAAATAGTGCCTAATTTAAAAAATTTGATGTTTAAAACATAATATTAATTATTTAAAATTATTGAATAATTTAATATATTGATATTTATATTAATGCAGATTAATTTATAGTACATAATTTAACCTTTAATTACGCTAATTACCTTTTATTTAACACCCAAACCAACCCCGCCTCTTCACCCCTAATTTGCATAAACCATAAATTTACCACTTAATTACCCTAAAGGCCATTTAATTAACACCTAAACCAACTCCTAATTTGCATAAACCATAAATTCAGCATTTAATTACCCCAATGGCCATTTAATTAACACCTAAACCAACTCCTAATTTGCATAAACCATTAATTTACCATTTAATTTCCCTAATGGCCATTTAATTAACTCCTAAACCCACCCCTAATTTGCATAAACCATTAATTTACCACTTAATTACCCTAATGGCTATTTATTTAACACCTAAACCAACCCCTAATTTGCATAAACTATAAATTTACCACTTAATCACCCTAATGGCTATTTAATTAACACCCAAACCAACTCCTAATTTGCATAACTACACCCACTTTTAACTGCACTGCTCATTTACATATTTTAATCGCGCTGCACTTTGACTTACTTCTAATTAATTACTAATTATTGCATATTAAAGAATTATTAATTAACGCATATTAAACTACGCCTCTTTAGGCCACACCTACCTCATTTACATATAAACCACGCATCTAATTTGAGTATAATTTGCATATTAAACCCATTTTTTAGCTTTTTTCTCCAAGCCCCGCCCATTTTTTCCCCTAATTTGCATCCCCAGCCCCTCCCCCGCCCTGGGGCCCGTTAATTACGGGAGCTCATTAATTATGCAAGCCCCGCCCACTCACAGAGCAGCGCGATCTTCCTCTTGACGCCGCGGGGCGTGGCCTGTGAGAGAGGGGGCGGGGCCAAAAGGGGGCGGGGCCAAAAGGGGATGACGTCAGCGATGGGGCGTGGCCTCGAGCTCCGCCCCTCCTGGCCCCGCCCATTTTTCCCCTCAGGCCCCGCCCACTTTTCCTTTTTTTTGGCGGAATTTCCGTTTTTTCACCCCAAAAAAAACGTCCCAAATTCGGGGATTTTTACCCCAAAATGGAATTTCGGGGTCCGGGTCCGTTTTCACCCCAAAAAAGGGAAATTTTGGGTCTTCGAGTCCGGTTTTTTCACTCCAAAAAATTGAATTTTTGGGTCTCTGAGTCCGTTTTTTTCGCCCCAAAAAATTGAATTTTTGGGGGTTCCAAAGTCCATGTTTTCATCCCAAAAAATGGAATTTTTAGGATCTCTGAGTCCATTTTTTTCACCACAAAAAATTGAATTTTGGGGGTTCCAAAGTCCACGTTTTTTACCCCAAAAAATCAAATTTTGGGGTCTCTGAGTCCATATTTTTTTCACCTCAAAACGTGAAATTTTGGGGGCTCCGAGTCCGGTTTTTTCACCCCAAAAAATGGAATTTTGGGGGCTCCGAGTCCGATATTTTACCCCAAAAAATGAAATTTTTGGGTCTCTGAGTCCATTTCTTGTTTTGCTCCGAAAAGTGAAATTTTCGGGGTTCCAAAGTTCACGTTTTTCACCCCAAAAAAATGGAAATTTTGGGGTGTCTGAGTCCGTTTCTTTTCAACCAGAAAAGTGAAATTTTGGTCGTTTCAAAGTCCATGTTTTCACCCCAAAAAATCTAAATTTTGGGGTCTTTGAGTTAATTTTTTTTAGTCCAAAAAATTGAATTTTTGGGTCTCCGAGTCCATTTTTTTTCACCCCAAAAAATTGAATTTTGGGGACTTTAAATTTCGTTTTTCACCCCGAAAAATGAAATTTTTGGGGTCTTGAAGTTGATTTTCTTCCCCATAAGTGGAAATTTTGGGGGTCCAGCTCCATTTTCTGCCCCACAAGTTGAATTTTGGGGCTGTTTCTGCCCCATAAGTTGAAGTTTTGGGGTCTCCAAAATCCGTTTTCTGCCCCATAAGTTGAATTTTGGGGTCTCCGTTTTCAGCCCCACAGATTTTTGGGGTTCTGACTCCATTTTCAGCCCCCCAAGTGGATTTTTGGGGTTCCTGCCCCACAGATTTTGGCGTCTCCAGCTCTGCCCCACAAGTTGGATTTTTGGGGTCTCAAAGTCCATTTTCAGCCCCACAAGTTGAAGTTCTGGGGTCTCCGTTTTCAGCCCCACAGATTTTGGGGTCTCCCTTTTCAGCCCCACAAGTGAAGTTTTGAGGTTCTGAGTCCGTTTTCAGCCCCCCAAGTGGATTTTTGGGGTTCCTGCCCCACAGATTTTGGGGTCCCGAGTCCATTTCAGCCCCACAGATTTTGGGGTGCTGAGTCCGTTTCTGCCCCACAAGTTGAATTTTGGGGCCGTTTCAGCCCCCCAGATTTTGGGGTTCTGAGTCCGTTTCTGCCCCACAAGTTGAATTTTGGGGCCGTTTCTGCCCCACAGATTTTGGGGTTCCTGAGTTGAATTTTGGGGCCGTTTCTGCCCCACACATTTGGGGTTCTGAGTCCATTTCTGCCCCACAAGTGGATTTTTGGGGTTCCTGCCCCACAAGTGGATTTTGGGGTCTCCAGTTTCTGCCCCACAGATTTGGGGGTCCGGAGTCCATTTCTGCCCCACAAGTGAAGATTTTGGGGTCTCCATTTTCTGCCCCACAGATTTTGGGGTCTCAGTGTCCTGCCCCACGGATTTCTTGGGGTCTCCATTTTCTGCCCCACAGATCTTGGGGTCCTGAGTCCGTTCCAGCCCCACAAGTTGAATTTTGGGGGTCTCCATTTTCTGCCCCATAGATTTTGGGGTTCCTGCCCCAACAGTGGAATTTTGGGGGTTCAAAGTCCATTTTCAGCCCCATAAGTGAAGTTTTGGGGTTCCTGCCCCACAGATTTTTGGGGTCTCCATTTTCAGCCCCACAGATTTTTGGGGTTCCGAGTCCATTTCTGCCCCATAAATTGAATTTTTGGGGTCTCCATTTTCTGCCCCATAGATTTTGGGGTTCTGAGTCCATTTCAGCCCCACAAGTGGATTTTTGGGGTCTCCATTTTCTGCCCCACATATTTTGGGGGTTCTGAGTCCGTTTCTGCCGTACAAGTGAAGTTTTTGGGGCCGTTTCTGCCCCACAGATTTTGGGGTCTCAGTGTCCTGCCCCACGGATCTGGGGTTTTGAGTCCATTTTCTGTCCCACAAGTTGAATTTTGGGGCCGTTTCTGCCCCACAGATTTTTGGGGTCCTGAGTCCGTTTCTGCCCCACAAGTTGAATTTTTGGGGTCTCCATTTTCTTCCCCGTAAGTCGAATTTTCGGGGTTTCAGCCCCACAAGTGAAGTTTTTGGGGTCTCAAAGTCCATTCCAGCCCCACAAGTGGATGTTTGGGGTTCCTGCCCCACAGATTTTGGGGTCTCCATTTTCAGCCCCACAGATTTTGGGGTTCCGAGTCCATTTCTGCCCCATAAGTGAAGTTTTTGGGGCCGTTTCTGCCCCACACATTTGGGGTTCCTGAGTTGAATTTTGGGGCCGTTTCTGCCCCACAAGTGAAGTTTTGGGGTCCCGAGTCCATTTCTGCCCCATAAGTTGAATTTTGGGGCCGTTTCTGCCCCACAGATTTTGGGTTCCTGAGTTGAATTTTGGGGCCGTTTCTGCCCCACAAGTTGAATTTTTGGGGTCTTCGTTTTCTTGCCCCACAAGTGGATTTTGGCCGTTTCTGCCCCACAGATTTTGGGGTCCTGAGTCCGTTTCTGCCCCAAAAGTTGAATTTTGGGGCCGTTTCTGCCCCACAGATTTTGGGGTCTCCATTTTCTGCCCCACACATTTTTGGGGTCTCCATTTTCAGCCCCACAGATTTTTGGGGTTCTGAGTCCGTTTCTGCCCCACAAGTTGAATTTTGGGGCCGTTTCTGCCCCACAGATTTTGGAGTCTCAGTGTCCTGCCCCACGGATTTTTGGGGTTCCTGCCCCATAGATTTTGGGGTCTTCATTTTCTGCCCCACAGATTTTGGGGTCTCCATCTCTGCCCCATAGATTTGGGGGTTCCTGCCCCACAAGTGAAGTTTTGGGGTTCTGAGTCCGTTTTTGCCCCACAAGTTGAATTTTGGGGCCGTTTCTGCCCCACAGATTTTGGGGTTCCTGCCCCACAGATTTTGGGGTCCTGAGTCCGTTTCTGCCCCACAAGTTGAATTTTGGGGCCGTTTCTGCCCCACAGATTTTGGGGTTCCTGAGTTGAATTTTGGGGCCGTTTCTGCCCCACACATTTGGGGGTTTTTGAGGTCCGTTTCTGCCCCACAAGTTGAATTTTGGGGCCGTTTCTGCCCCACACATTTGGGGGTTTTTGAGGTCCGTCTCTGCCCCATAAGTGAAGTTTTGGGGCCGTTTCTGCCCCACAGATTTGGGGTCTCCGTCTCTGCCCCCCAAGTGGAGCCGTGGGGCGCCGGTCCTGCCCCCCAAGTGGGTTTGGGGGTTTTGGGGGGTCCCTCGGGGCTCCGGAGGTTCCGCTGAGAGCGCAGAGAGAGACCCCGGATTTGGGGAAAAAACCACAAAGTTCGGGAAAAACGCGCGGGGGGGAGGGGGGAAACGGGTTTGGGGGGAAATCCCAAAGTTTGGGGCAATTCCCAAAGTTTTGGGGGAATAAAGTGAAATTTTGGGGAAATAAACCCAAATTTTTGGGGAGATAAACCCAAATTTTTGGGGGAATTAAATTGAATTTTTAGGGAAATAAATTGAATTTTTGGGGAAATGAATTAAATTTGGGGGGAATTAAACCAAATTTTGGGGGAATTAAACCAAGTTTTTGGAGAAATAAGCACAAATTTTTGGGGAATAAAGTTAAATTTTGGGGAAATAAAGCGAATTTTTGGGGAAATAAACCCAAATTTTTGGGGAATTAAACAAAAATTTTGGGGAATTAAACCAAATTTTGGGGAAATAAATTAAATTTTGGGGGAATAAATTATATTTTGGGGGAATTAAACCAAATTTTTAGGGAAATAAACCAAATTATAGAGAGATAAACCCAAATTTTTGGGGGAATTAAACCCAAATTTTTGGGGAAATAAAGTGAATTTTTGGGGAATTAAAGCGAAGTTTTGGGGGATTCAACCAAATTTTTAGGGAAATAAATTAAATTTTGGGGGAATAAATTAAATTTGGGGGAATTAAACCAAAATTTGGGGAAATAAACCAAATTTTGGGGGAAATAAACCAAAATTTTGGGGAGAAAAACCCTAAATTTTGGGGGAAATCCCACATTTTTTGGGGGATATAAAGCAAATTTTTGGAGAAATAAACTCAAATTTTGGGGGGATAAACCCACATTTTGGGGAAATTAAACAAATTTGGGGGGGAAACCCCAAATTTTTGGGTTAAAACCCCAATTTTAGGTGACAAAACCCCAAATATTTGGGTTAAAACCCCAATTTTAAGTGACAAAACCCCAAATTTTTGGGTTTAAAACCCCTAATTTTAAGCAAATATTTGGGTTTAAAAACCCATATTTTAAGTGAAAAAACCCCAAATTTTTGGGTTAAAAACCCCCAATTTTAAGTGAATATTTGGGTTAAAACCCCCAATTTTTTTGGCCAAAACCCCAAATTTTTGGCCAAAAACCCAAATTTTTGGGTTAAACCCCCAAATTTTAAACGAATATTGGGGTTAAAAACCCCAATTTTTTGGTTAAAACCCCAAATTTTAAATGAATATTTGGGTTAAATTCCCCAACTTTTGGGTTAAAACCCCCAATTTTAGGTGAATATTTGGTTTAAAAACCCCAATTTTAAGTGACAAAACCCCAAATTTTTGGGTAAAAACCCCAATTTTTGTTTTATGGCCAAATCCCCAAATTTTTTGAGTTAAACCCCAAATTTTAAGGGCCAAAACCCCAAATTTTTGGGTTAAAACCCCCAATTTTCAGCGAATATTTAGGTTAAAAAAACCCAATTTTAAGTGACAAAACCCCAAATTTTTGGGTTTAACACCCCAATTTTTGTGCCAAAACCCCAAATTTTTTTGGTTAAAACCCCCAATTTTAGGCGAATATTTGGGTTAAAAACCCCAATTTTTGTGTTAGGGCCAAAACCCCAAATTTTTGGGTTAAAACCCCCATTTCCAGTCAAAACCCCAATTTTTTGGGTTCAAACCCCCAATTTTCAGCAAATATTTGGTCAAAAACCCCAATTTTAAGTGACAAAACCCCAATTTTTTGGGTTAAAACCCCCAATTTTTTGGGTTAAAATCCCAATTTTTAGTGACAAAACCCCAAATTTTTTGGCCAAAACCCCAAATTTTTGGGTAAAACCCCCAATTTTCAGTGAATATTTGGTTTAAAAACCCCAATTTTAAGTGACAAAACCCCAAATTTTGGGTTAAAACCCCAATTTTTTGGTTTAAAAACCCCAATTTTAAGTGACAAAACCCCAATTTTTTGGGTCAAAAACCCCCATTTTAAGTGACAAAACCCCAATTTTTTGGATAAAACCCCAATTTTAGGTGAATATTTGGGTTTAAAAACCCCAAATTTTGGGTTAAAACCCCAAATTTTAGGTGAATATTTGGGTTAAAAACCTCATTTTTAAGTGACAAAACCCCAATTTTTTGGATAAAACCCCCAATTTCTGACACACCCCCCCCCCGATTTTTGGGTGGATTTTGGGGGTTCCCCCTCCCCCCCCCGCCCCTCCCCCCCCCAATTTGGGGTCCCGCCCCTCCCCCACCGCCGGGGTTACCTCGGGGGGGGCGGGGCCGGGGGCGGCTCTCGGCTCCATGGGCGGCGCCGGCTCCGAGCTGCGGATTCGGCAATTTTGGGGCGTTTTGGGCGATTTTGGGGAGTTTCGAAACCCCCAATTCGCCCTTTAAAATCCCCTTTTTTTACCAGAAAAAATTCCATTTTTTTTCGCCCCAAAACGCCTTTTTTTCCCCAAAAAACGCCTTTTTTTTCCACCAAAAACCTTATTTTCTGCATAAAAATCACCATTTTTACATAAAAATGTCATTCTAAAAAAAAATCCCTTTTTTTCCCCCAAAAATCCCTATTATCCCAAAAGAAATCCCAGTTTTAGTCCAAAATCTCCAATTTTCCCCAAACTCTCCAATTTTCCCCAAAAATCTCCGTTTTCCCCCCAAAAAATCCCCATTTTCCCCAAAAAATCCCCGTTTTCCCCATAAAAACCCCTTTTTTTACACAAAAATCCCATTTTTCCCACAAAAATGCCCATTTTCCCATAAAAATCCCATTTTTTAAAAATAAAATCCCTTTTTTTCACAAAAATCCCGATTATCCTGAAAGAAAACCCCATTTTAGTCCAAAATCTCCAATTTTCCCTAAAAATCCCCATTTTCCCCCAAAAATCCCCGTTTTCCCCATAAAATCCCCTTTTTTCACCCAAAAATCCCCATTTTCCCCATAAAAACCCCATTTTCTACCCAAAAATTCCATTTTTCCTACAAAAATCTCCATTTTCCCAATAAAATCCCATTTTTCCCCAAAAATCCCCATTTCCCCCCCAAAAAATCCCCGTTTTCCCCATAAAAAATCTTTTTACACAAAAATCCCATTTTTTTTAGAAAAATCCCCATTTGCCCCACAAAAATCCCTGTTTTCCCCACAAAATCCCCATTTTCCCCAAAAATCCCGATTTTCCCCACAAAATCCTGATTTTCCCCACAAAATCCTCATTTTCTTCCCCAAAAATCCCCATTTTCCCCACAAAAATCCTGTTTTTCCCTCACAAAATCCCCATTTTACCCACAAATATCCCAATTTTCCCCTCAAAAATCCCAATTTACCAACTAAAATCCCATTTTCCCCACAAAAATCCCCATTTTCTTCACAAAAACCCCGTTATCCTCACAAAAAACCCCCAAAAATCCCATTTTACCCACAAAAACCCCAATTTCCCCACAAAACAACCCAATTTCCCCTCAAAAACCGCCCCTTTTCCCACAAAAACCCCCCAAAAAATCCCATTTTCTCCCCCATAATCCCCATTTTCCCCACAAAATCCCCATTTTTCCTACAGTAATCTGTTTTTCCCTCACAAAATCCCCATTTTGCCCAAAAAAATCCCCATTTTCCCCCAAAAATCCTGATTTTCCCCACAAAATTCAGATTTTCCCTCACAAAATCCCCATTTTCTTCACAAAACCCCCCTTATCCTCACAAAAAAACCCTTTTCCCACAAAAACCCCCCAAAAAATCCCATTTTCTCCCCCATAATCCCCAATTTCCCCACAAAAATGCCAATTTTCCCCTCAAAAATCCCAATTTCCCTCACAAAAATCCCATTTTCCCCTCACAAAATCCCCTTTTCCCCTCACAAAACCCCCATTTTCTTCACAAAAATCCACATTATTTACACAAAAATCCCCTTTTCCCCTACAAAACCCACATTTTCTCCCAAAAAATCCCCATTTTCTCCCCCCAAATCCTCATTTTCCCCACAAAAATCCCAATTTTCCCTACAAAAACCCCAATTTTCCCCACAAAAAATCCCTTTTCCCCCACAGAAATCCCCATTTTCTCCCCCAAAACCCACATTTTTCCCACAAAAATCCCCATTTTTTCCACAAAAATCCCCATTTTCCCCTCACAAAACCCCCATTTTCTTCACAAAAACCCCAATTTTCTCCACAAAACCCCCAATTTTTCCCTCAAAAATCACATTTTTCCCCTCAAAACCCCCAAATTTCCCCTCAAAAACCCCCAATTTTTCCCTCAAAAATCCCAATTTTCCCCTCAAAACCCCCAAATTTCCCCTCAAAAACCCCATTTTCCCCACAAAAATCACCATTTTTTACATTAAAATCCCCATTTTCCCCACAAAATCCGCTTTTTTTCCCCTCCCTGCCCCGTTCCCGCCTTTTCCCCGCCGCTCCCCCTCCCCATTTTCCCCCTTTCCCCCCCATTTTTTCCCGTTTTTCCCCATTTTTCCCCATTTTTCCCCATTTTTCCCTCATTTCTCCCCATTTCCGCCCCGTTTTTCCCGTTTTTTGCCCATTTTTGGCCCTTTTCGCCTCACCCCGCGCCCCCTCCCCCCCCCGCTATTGTGCGGGGCGGCCGCTGCCGGCCGGGGCCGCCATCTTGCCGCGAGCCCGGCATGCCCCGCGCCGCCGAGGAGGCGTGGCCAAAGGGCGGGGCCAATCGGCGACGCCGAAAGGGGCGCGGCGGGAAGGGAGCGGCCAATCAGAGCGAGGGGTGGGCGGGGTTAAGGACAGAGGTGAGGCCGTGTAATGAATGAAAAGGGGGCGTGGTCACGGCATTATATGGGGATGCGGGGCGGGGTTTATGCTAATGAAAGGCGTGGTTATGCAAATGAAAAATGTAAATTATGGTCAGGCCACGCCCACCGCGACCACCCCTCAGACTCAATGGGGGAACCAAAAATTCCCCAAAATCACCAAAAAATCCCCAAAAAAACCCCAAAAAATTCCCAAAAAAGCCCAAAATTCCCCTAAAATCCAAGAGTTTACCCAGATACTCTAAAATTGTACCAAAATCCCTCCAAAAAATCCCAAAATCCCCTCAAATTCTACCAAAATCCCCCCAAAAAAATCCACAAAATCACTCTAAAATCCCCCAAAAGTCCCCTAAAATCCAAGATTACCCCTAAATCCCCTAAAATTGTACCAAAATCCCCCCGAAATCCGCAAATAATCTCAAAAATTACCCCAAAAAATCCCCAAATTCCCCTAAAATCCTGGGGTCCCCCCAAATCCACTAAAATTGCATTAAAATCCCCCCAAAATTCCATAAAATTCACCAAAATTTCCAAAAAGTGTCCCAAAAATTCCCCCGAAATTCTACCAGAATCCCCCTAAAATCCCAAAACCTCCCAAAAAAACTCCCCAAATTCTACCAAAATCCCCTCAAATTCTACCAAAATTCCCTTAAATTTCCAAATTTATCCCCAAAAATCCCCCAAATCCCCTAAATTTTTGTAAAAATCCGCCCAAAAATCCACAAAACTCCCCTAAAATCCCCCCAAAAATCCCCAAAATTCCCCCAAACTCCAAAAATTCCCTCAAAATGACTCAAAATTCTCAGGTTTCCCAAATTTTCCCCCAAAATCTCTGAATTTCGCTCTAAAATTCTCTAAACTTTCCTTAATTTCCCCCAAATTTCCCCAATTCCCCCCAAAATCTTCCCAATTAGCCCAAAATTTCCTCAATTTGCCCCAAATATCCCACATTTCCCCTAAAACTTTTCCAAAATTTGCCCAAATTTGCCCACAAATCCCCCAAATTCCCCCATTTCCCCCTAAAATAACCAAATTTCCTCTAAATTACCCAAAAAATCCCCCAAATTTCCTCCAAATTAGCAAAAAAATCTCAAAAATTCTTAAATTTCCCCCAATTTCCACCCAAAATTTCCCAATTTCTCCCTAAAACCCCTAAAATTTCCTCCAATTTCACCAAAATTGGCCCAAAAATCCTCAATTTCCGCAAAAAATACCCCAATTTCCCCCAAAATTCCCCAATTTCCCCCATAATTCCTCAATTTCTTCCCTAAAATCCCCAATTTTTCTCCAATTTCCCTCAAATTTACCCCAAAATTCCCCAATTTTCCCCTAAATTTCCTGATTTTCCCCTAAAATCCCCAATTTTCCTTAATTTCTCCAAAACTTCCCCAAAATTCTCCCAAATTTCCCCCTAAAATTGCCCAATTTCCCTCTAAAATCCCCAATTTTTCCCAATTTTCCCCCAAAATTCCCTAATTTTCCCCTAAAATCCCCAAATTTTCCCAATTTCTCCCAAAATTTCACAAGTTCCATTTAAAATTCCCTAAATCTCCCTAGAATTCCCCAATTTCCCCCAAAAATCCTTAATTTTCCCCGTAAAATCCATAATTTTTCCCTAAAATTCCAACATTTTCCCAATTTCTCTCAAATTTCCCCCTAAATCTCCACAATTTTCCCCAAAATTCCCCAAGTTCCCTTTAAAATTCCCTAAATCTCCCTTAAATTCCCCAATTTTCCCCTAAAATTCCCCTATTTCCCTCTATAATTCCTCAATTTGCCCCCTAAAATCCCCAAATTTTCCCATTTTCTCCCCAATTTCCCCTAAAATTGCCCAATTTCCCCCTAAAATCCCCAATTTTTCCCAATATTCCCCTATAATTCCACAATTTTCCCTGAAATTCCCAAATTTTCCCCAATTTCTCCCCAACGTCCCCAAAATTCTCCCAAATCTCCCCTAAAATTCCCCAATTTTCCCCTAAAATCCCCAAATTTTCTTAATTTCCCCCAAAATTCCCAAATTTTCCCATAAAATCCGCAATTTTTCCTAATTTCTCCCAAACTTCCCCAATATTCTCCCAAATTTCCCCTAAAATTGCCCAAATTCCTTCTAAAATCCCCAAAATTCCCCAATTTCCCCCCATAATTCCTCAATTTTCCCCTAAAATCCTGTTTTTCCTAATTCCTCCAAAACTTCCCCAAAATCCTCCAAAATTTCCCCCAAAATTACCCAATTTCCTTCTAAAATCCCCAAAATTCCCCAATTTTCCCCTAAATTTCCTGATTTTCCCCTAAAATCCCCAATTTTCCTTAATTTCTCCAAAACTTCCCCAAAATTCTCCCAAATTTCCCCCTAAAATGGCCCAATTTCCCTCTAAAATCCCCAATTTTTCCCAATTACCCCCAAATTTCCCCAATTTTCCCTAAATTCCCCAATTTTTCCCTAAATTCCCCAATTTTCCCTAATTTCTCCCAAACTTTCTCAAAATTCTCCCAAATTTCCCCTAAAATTACCCAATTTCCTTCTAAAATCCCCAACTTTCCCAATTTTCTCCCAAAATTCCCCAATTTTTCATAATTTCTCAAAAACTTCCCCAAAATTCCCTAAAATTCTCCAGTTTCCCCTAAAATCCCGAAAATTCCACATTTTCCCCGTATAATTCCTCAACTTTCCCCTAAAATCTCCTAATTTTCCGAATTTCTCCCAAATTTCCCCCTAAAATTCCCCAATTTACCCCTAAAATCACTAAATGTTCCCAATTTCTCCCCAGTTTCCCTCTAAAATTCCCCAATTTTCCCCTAAACTCCCCTATTTTTCCTAATTTCTCTAAAACTTCCCCAAAATTCTCCCAAATTTCCCCTAAAATCCCAAATTTTTCCAAATATTCCCCAAAATTCCCCAATTTCCCCCTAAAATCCCCAACTTTCCCTAATTTCTCCCAAACTTCCCCAAAATTCTCAGAAATTTTCGCTAAAAATCCCCAATTTTTCCCAATTTCCCTCAAATTTTCCCCAAAATTCCCCAATTTTCCCCTAAAATCGCCAACTTTTCCCAATTTCTCCCCAATTTTCCCCTAAAACCCCCAATTTTTCCAAATTTCCCCCAAATTTCCCCCAAAATTCTCCCAAATTTCCCCTAAAATTGCCCAATTTCCTTTTAAAATCCCCAACTTTTCCCAATTTTCCCCCAAAATTCCTTAATTTTCCCCTAAAATCCCCAAATTTTCCCAATTTCTCCAAAAATTTCACAAGTTCCATTTAAAATTCCCTAAATCTCCCTAAAATTCCCCAATTTCCCCCAAAAATCCTTAATTTTCCCCGTAAAATCCAAAATTTTTCCCTAAAATTCCAACATTTTCCCAATTTCTCTCAAATTTCCCCCTAAATCTCCCCAATTTTCCCCAAAATTCCCCAAGTTCCCTTTAAAATTCCCTAAATCTCCCTTAAATTCCCCAATTTTCCCCCAAACCCCCAAAATTCCCCTATTTCCCTCTATAATTCCTCAATTTCCCCCCTAAAATCCCCAAATTTTCCCATTTTCCCCTAAAACCCCAAATTTTCCCAATTTCTCCGAAAATTCCCCAAGTTCCCTTTAAAACTCCCTAAGTCTCCCTAAAATTCCCCAATTTTCCCCTAAAATCCCCAAAATTCCCCAATTTTCCCCTATAATTCCACAATTTTCTCCAAAATTCCCAAATTTTCCCCAATTTCTCCCCAACGTCCCCAAAATTCTCCCAAATCTCCCCTAAAATTCCCCAATTTTCCCCTAAAATCCCCAAATTTTCACAATTTCACCCAAAATTCCCAAATTTCCCCCCAAAATCCCTCATTTTTCCTAATTTCTCCCAAGCTACCCCAAAATTCTCAGAAATTTCCCCTAAAATTGCCCAATTTCCTTCTAAAATCCCCAAAATTCCCCAATTTTCCCCTATAATTCCCCAATTTTCCCCTAAAATCCTCAGTTTTTCCTAATTCCTCCAAAACTTCCCCAAAATCCTCCAAAATTTCCCCCAAAATTACCCAATTTCCTTCTAAAATCCCCAAAATTCCCCAATTTTCCCCTATAATTCCCCAATTTTCCCCTAAAATCTCCAATTTTTCCTCAGTTCTCCAAAACTTCCCCAAAATATTCCCAAATTTCCCCTAAAAATTCCCCAATTTTCCCCTAAAATCCCCAATTTTTCCCAATTTCCCCCAAATTTCTCACAAAATTCTCCCAAATTTCCCCCAAAATTGCCTAATTTCCTCCTAAAATCCCAACATTTTCCCAATTTCTCCAAAAAATTCCCTAAATCTCCCTAAAAATCCCAAATTTTCCCCCAAACACCCAAAATTCCCCAATTTCCCCAAAAAATTCCCCAATTTTCCCCAAAAATCCCCAACTTTTCCCACTTTCCCCCAATTTTCCCCAAAATTCTCCAATTTTCCCCTAAATTCCCCAATTTCCTCCTAAAATCCCCAACTTTTTCCAATTTTCCCCCAAAATTCCCCAATTTTCCCGTAAAATCACCAAATTTTCCCAATTTCTCCCCAATTTTTCCCTAAAATTGCCCATTTCCTTCTAAAATCCCCAATTTTTCCCAATTTCCCCTGAATTTACCCAATTTTCCCCTAAAATTCTCAAATTTTGCCGTAAAATCACCAAATTTTCCCAATTTCTCCCCAAATTTCCCGTAAAATTCCCCAATTTCCCCCTAAAACCCCAAATTTCCTCCCAACTTTTCCCAACTTCCCTTTAAAATCCCCAACTTTTCCCAATTTCCCCCAAATTTCCCCAATTTTCCCGTAAAATCACCTAATTTTCCCAATTTCTCCCTAATTTTCCCCTAAAATCCCCAACTTTTTCCAATTTCCCCCAAAGTTCCCCAAATTTTCCCCTAAAATCACCTAATTTTTCCAATTTCTCCCCAATTTCTCCCTAAAATTCCCCAATTTTCCCTAAAATCCCCGATTTTCCCAATTTCCCCCAAATTTCCCCCAAAATCACCCAATTTCCCCCAAAATTCCCCAATTTTCCCCTAAAATCCCCAATATTTCCTCTTTTCTCCCAAACTTCTCAGATTTTCCCCAATTTCACCCAAAATTGCCCAATTTCCCCCAAATTCCCCCTAAAATTACCCAAATTCCCCCAAAATTCCCCAATTTTCCCCTAAAATCCCCAAAATTCCCTAATTTCTCCTAAAATTGCCCAGTTTCCTTTTAAAATCCCCAATTTCCCCCTTAACTCCCCAATTTCCCCAATTTTCCCCAAATTTTCCCCAAAATTCTCCCAAATTTCCCCTAAAATTGCCCAATTTCCCCCTAAACTCCCCAATTTTCCCCAATTTCCCCCAAAATTCCCCAATTTTCCCATAAAATCCCCGATTTTTCCCGATTTCCCCCAAATTTCCCCTAAAATTCCCCAATTTTCCCCTAAATTCCCCAATTTCCTTCTAAAATCCCCAAAATTCCCCAATTTCCACCAAATTTACCCCAAAATTCTTTAATTTTTCCCCTAAATTCCCCAATTTTTCCTGATTTCTCAAAAACTTCCCCAAAATTTCCCCTAAAATTTCCCAATTTCCTTCTAAAATCCACGATTTTCCCCAATTTCCCTCAAATTCCCAAATTCCCCCAAAATCCCCCCAAATTTCCCGCCCCTCCCCCCCTCTCACCTCTCCTCCGGGGGCGTGTCCCGCCGTGGCCCCGCCCCCTCCTGAGGAACACAATTACCATATTTTGGCCGCGGTGGGCGTGGCCTCCCCGAGCCCCGCCCCCTTTCCCCCCTTAGCCCCGCCCCCGCTCACCTGAGCCCCGCCCCCGGGGGGGGAGGGGGGGGCCGAGGAGGCCGAAGAGGAGGAGGAGGAGGGGGAGGGGCGGGGCGGGGGCGGGGCTTCGGCATTTAAATTAGGGGGTGGAGGCTCCGCCCCCTCCATTTGAAGCTCCGCCCCCTCCTCTGGAAGCTCCGCCCCTTCTATCTGAAGCTCCGCCCCCTCCAATGGAAGCTCCGCCCCTTTTATCTGAAGCTCCGCCCCCTTTTCCTCCTCAGGCCCCGCCCCCTTTAGCGGGGGAGGGGAGGGGCTTCCCCCGCTGGTGGGCGTGGCTTCCTCCACAAGGGGCGTGGCCTCCATTGGCTCCGCCTCCTCCTTCTCCTCTTCCTGCTTTGGCTCCGCCTCTTTCCGCTCCACTTCCGGGTTTGGCTCCGCCCCCTCCGGGGGGGATTTTGGGGCGATTTCGGTGATTTTTGGGGTTTCTTCATCTTCTTCTTCCTCTTCTTCGTCTTCGTCATCGTCTTCGTCCTCCTCATCCTCATCCTCGGCGCCGGGGGCGGGGCGGCGGCGCCGGGGGGCGGGGCCAGAGGGGGCGGGGCCGGAGGGGGGCGGGGCCACGCGGCTCTGGCGGGAAAAGGAAACCCCAAAATTAAAGAAAATAAACCCCCAAATTAACCCAAAGCTAAAGGAAAAAACCTCAAAATTAACCCAAAATCCCAAAAGTTAAAGGAAAAAAAAACCCCAAAATTCACCCAAAATTAAAGGGAAAAAGACGCCAAAATTAACCCAAAATCTATACAATTAAAGGGAAAAAAACCCCAAATTAACCCAAAAAAAAACAAAATTAAAGGAAAAAAACCCCAAAGTATTCCAAAATCCCCAAAAGTAAAGGAAAAAAAAAATTAACGCAAATATCCCAGAATTAAAGGAAAAAAACCACCAAAATTAACCCAAAAATCCAAAAATTAAAGGAAAAAACCCCCAAAATTAACCCAAAAATCCAAAAATTAAAGGAAAAAACCAAAAATTAAACCGAAATCCCTAAAATTAAAGAAAAACATGCAAAACTTAACTAAAAATCCCCAAAACTGAAGAAAACAACTAAAAATTAACCCAAAATTAAAGAAGAAAACCTAAAAATCAACCCAAAATCCCCAAAATTAAAGGAAAAGAACCCAAAAATTAACCCAAAGCACCAAAATTAAACCCCAAATCCCCAAAATTAAAGGAAAGAAAACCCCAAAATTAACCCAAAAATCCCAAAATTAAATGAAAAAAAACCCCAAAATTCACCCAAAAACCCCAAAACTAAATGAAAAAAAACTCCAAAATTAACACAAAATCCCCAAAATTAAAGGAAAAAACCACAAAATTAACCCAAAAGCCTCAAAATTAAAGGAAAAAACCCAATATTAACCCAAATAAACCAAAATTAAAGAAAAAAAAACCCCAAATTAACTCACAATCCCCAAAATTAAAGGAAAGAAAAACCAAAAATTAACCCAAAACCCCCAAAAAATGAAACTAAAGCAAATTAACCCCCAAATAAACCCAAAATTAAAGGAAAAAACCCAAAAAATAACCCAAAAATCCTAAAATTAAAGGAAAAAAACCCCAAACTTAACCCAAAAATCCCCAAATTAAAGGGAAACAAACAAAAATTAACCCAAAATCCCCAAAATCAAAGGAAAAAACTCCGAAATTAAAGGAAAAAACTCCGTTAACCCAAAATCCCCAAAATTAAGGGAAAAAAACCCCAAAATTAACCCCAAATTCCCAAAAGTAAAGGGAAAAAAAACAAAAATTAAACCAAAACTCCCAAAACGAACCCAAAATCCCCAAAATTACAGGAAAAAAAACCAAAATTAACCCAAAATCCCAAAAATTAAAAAATAAAAACAAAATTTACCCAAAATTCTGAAAAATTAAAGAAAAAAAAGCCCAAAATTAACCCAAAAATCCCAAAATTAAAGGGAAAACCCCCCAAAATTAACAAAAAAATCCCAAATTAACCCAAAATCCCCAAAATTAAATGAAAAAAACCAAAATTAACCCAAAAATCCAAAATTTAAAGGAAAAAAACCAAAAACTTACCCCAAAATCCCAAAATTAAAGGAAAAAAAACCACCAAATTGAAGGAAAAAAACCCAAAATTAAACCCAAAATCCCCAAAATTAAAGGAAAAAAAACCCTAAAATTAACCCAAAAAGCCCAAATTAAAAGGGAAAACCCACAAAATTAAATAAAAACCCCTAAAATTAACTGAAAAAGCCCAAAATTAACCCAAAATTGGGCCCATGCCTCAGTTTCCCTCACCATCCGGCGCCGCTCCTTCCTCCCCGCTCCTTCCTCCTCCTCCTCCTCCTCCTCCTCCCCCGGCTCCGAGGCTGCAAAAATAACAAAATCCGGAAAATTCGGGAAAATTCGGGGATTTGGGGGGAAATTCGGGAATTTTGGGGGAAATTCTGGGAATTTTGGGGGAAATTTGAGGATTTTTGGGGAATTTCGAAAGGAATTTTGGGAAAATTTGGAGATTTTAGGGGGAATTTTAAGGAAATTTGGGAAAATTCGGGAATTTTGGGAGAAATAATGGGATAAATTTGGGGTGAATTTTGGGACAAATTTGGGGTGAATTTTTGGACAAATTTGGGGTGAATTTTGGGGCAAATTTGGGGTGAATTTTGGGATAAATTTGGGGTGAATTTTGGGGCAAATTTGGGGTGAATTTTGGGATAAATTTGGGGTGAATTTGGGGTGGATTTTGGGATAAATTTGGGGTGAATTTTGGGGTGAATTTGACGGATATTGGGGTAGAATTTTGGGGTATTTTTTGGTGGATTTTAGGATGAATTTGGGATAAATTTGGGGTGAATTTTGGACGGGATTTTGGGGTAGTTTTTGGAGGATTTTGGGATGAATTTTGGATAAATTTGGGGAGAATTTTGGATAAATTTCAGGTGAATTTGGGATAAATTTGGAGTGATTTTAGGGTGAATTTGGGGGATATTGGGGTAGAATTTTGGGGAATTTTGGGGTATTTTTTGGTGGATTCTGGGATGAATTTGGGATAAATTTGAGGTGAATTTTGGGGTGGGATTTTGGGGTAGTTTTTGGTGGGATTTTGGGATGAATTTTGGATAAATTTGGGGTGAATTTGGGATAAATTCGGGGTGAATTTGGGGTGAATTTGGAGGATATTGCGGTAGAATTTTAGGGAATTTTGCAGTGGAATTTTGGGGTATTATTTGGGGGGATTTTGGGGTGGATTTTGGGATAAATTTGGGGTAAATTTTGGGGGATTTTTGTGGTGAATTTGGGATAAATTTGGGGTAAATTTGGGGTGGATTTGGGATGAATTTGGGGTGAATTTTGGGCGTTTTTTGTGGTGAATTTGGGGTGAATTTTGGGTGGATTTTGGGATAAATTTGGGGTGAATTTGGGGTGAATTTGGGGTGGATTTTGGGATAAATTTGGGGTAAATTTGGGGTGAATTTTGGAGGATTTTTGTAGTGAATTTGGGATAAATTTGGGGTGAATTTTGGGGGATTTTTGTGGTGAATTTGGGATAAATTTGGGGTGAATTTGGGGTGGATTTTGGGATAAATTTGGGGTGAATTTTGGGGGATTTTTGTGGTGAATTTGGGATAAATTTGGGACAAATTTTGGGTGGATTTTGGGATAAATTTGGGGTGAATTTGGGGTAGATTTTGGGACAAATTTAGGGTGAATTTTGGGGTGAATTTGGGGGATATCAGGGTACAATTTTGGGGAATTTTACGGTGGAATTTTGGGGTGAATTTTGGGGGATTTTTGTGGTGAATTTGGGGTGAATTTTGGGTGGATTTTGGGATAAATTTGGGGTGGATTTTGGGTGGATTTTGGGATAAGTTTGGGGTAAATTTGGGGTGAATTTTGGGGGATTTTTGTGGTGAATTTGAGGTAAATTTGGGGTGAATTTGGGGGATACTGGGGTAGAATTTTGGGGTGAATTTTGGGGTATTTTTTGGTGGGATTTGGGGTAATTTGGGATAAATTTGGGGTGAATTTGGGGTGGATTTTGGGGGATTTTTGGGATGAATTTGGGGTGAATTTGGGGTGGATTTGGGGATAAATTTGGGGTGAATTTTGGGTGGATTTTGGGATAAATTAGGGGTGAATTTTGGAGTAGTTTTTGGTAGGATTTTGGGGTGAATTTGGGATACATTTGGGGTGAATTTTGGGGCGAATTTGGGATAAATTTGGGGTGAATTTTGGGGTAAATTTGGGATAAATTTGAGGTGAATTTTGGGTGGATTTTTGTGGTGAATTTGGGATAAATTTGGGATGAATTTGGGGTGAATCTTGGGGGATTTTTGTGGTGAATTTGGGATAAATTTGGGGTGAATTTGGGGTGGATTTTGGGATAAATTTGGGATAAATTTGGGGTGAATTTTGGGGGATTTCTGTGGTGAATTTGGGATAAATTTGGGGTGAATTTTGGGACAAATTTGGGGTGAATTTTGGGGGATTTTTGTGGTGAATTTGGGGTGAATTTGGGGTAAATTTGGGGTGGATTTTGGGATAAATATGGGGTGAATTCTGGGGGATTTCTGTGGTGAATTTAGGATAAATTTGGGGTGAATTTGGGGTGGATTTTGGGATAAATTTGGGGTAAATTTTGGGGGATTTTTGTGGTGAATTTGGGATAAATTTGGGGTGAATTTGGGGTGGATTTTTGGATAAATTTGGGGTGAATTTTGTGGTGAATTTGGGATAAATTTGGGGTGGATTTGGGGTGAATTTTGGGGGATTTTTGTGGTGAATTTGGGACAAATTTGGGGTTATTTTGTGGTGAATTTTGAGATAAATTTGGGGTGAATTTTGGGATAAATTTGGGTGGATTTTGGGGTGAATTTGGGGTGAATTTGGGGTGAATTTTCTCTCACCGTGGGGCTCGGGGGCGTCGCGGCGCTGCTGCAGCAGCTCCTGCTGCTTCTCCAGGTACTGCTTGATGAAACTGTTCTGCCCCATGGCCTCGCCCATCTGCCAAAAAACACAAAATTCACAAAAATTTGGGAACAATTCGGGATTTTGGGCAATTTTCCCCATTTTTCCCTGTTTTTTTAAGCTTTTGTGGGGGATTTTTGGTGATTTTTGGCGATTTTTCAACTTTTTTTTGGGGTTCCACGTGGGTTAAGTGAGGCTGTTCCACCCCCAGATCCCAAAAATGGGGAATTCCCAAAAATTTGGGAATTATTTGGGATTTTTGGGAATTTTTTGCCATTTTTTCCTTTTTTTCTTTGCTTTTTTGGGGATTTTTGGATGATTTTGGGTGACTTTTTGGTGATTTTTGACGATTTTTCAACATTTTTTTGGGGTTCTGCATGGGTTAATTGAGGCTGTTCCACCCCCCCAGATCCTAAAAATTGGGAATTCCCAAAAATTTGGGAATTATTTGGGATTTTGGGCAATTTTCCCCATTTTTTCCTTTTTTTTGCTTGCTTTTTTGGGGATTTTTTGGATGATTTTTGGTGATTTTTGGTGATTTTTGGCAATTATTCAACATTTTTTTGGGGTTCTGCATGGGTTAAGTGAAGCCTTTCCACCCCCAGATCCCAAAAATTTGGAATTCCCAAAAATTTGGGAATGATTTGGGATTTTGGGGACTTTTTCCCAAATGTTTCCCAATTTTTTTTGGTTTTTTGGGTGATTATTGAAATTTTAAAATATTTTTAGTCATTTTTACAACTATTTTTAATTATTTGTAATGGTTTTTCTGGATTAAGTGAAGCCTTTCCACCCCCAGATCCCAAAAATTCAGAATTCCTAAAAATTTGGGAACTATTTGGGATTTTGGGCAATTTTTCCCAAATTTTTGAGCTTTTTTGGGGATTTTTGACCATTTTTGGAGATTTTTAGTAATTTTAAAACAGTTTTAATGATATTTGGAATGTTTTTTTGGAAATAAGTAAAGCCTATAATTGGGAATTACCAAAAATTTGGGAAAATTTCAGGACTTTTGGAGTTTTTTCCCTTTTTTTTTTTTGGGAATTTTTTGACACTTTTTGGTGATTTTTTAATCATTTTTTGTCCGTTTTTAGTGATTTTTGATGGTTTTTGGGGGTTTTGCTGCCTCACATCCCAAAAATTTGGGGGTTTTTTTTGTGATTTCTGATTTTCCTGCCATTTTTGGGATTTTTTGAGGAAATTTGAGGAGATTTGGGGAAAATTTGATCAAATTTTTTTTTTAAATTTGGGATTTCGGGGGAAAATTTGGGCAAATCTGTCGGAATTTGGGGAAATTTGGGGGGATTTTGGGGAATTTGGTAGAACTTAAAAGTGGATTTGGGAAGATTTTGGGGAATTTTGGGGGTTTTAAAGAAATTTTGGGGGATTTTTGGCAAATTTTGAAAGAATTTGGGTGGATTTAATGAAATTTTGCTGGGAATTTGGGGAGGTTTTGGAGGAATTTGAGAGAATTTTTGGCGGATTCAAGAGAATTTTGGGGAATTTTGGGTGGATTCAAGAGAATTTTGGGTGGATTTCAGAGAATTTTGGGGAAATTTGCTGGAATTTTGGTTGGATTTCTGAAAATTTGGAGAATTTGGGTATTTTTGGGGTCTCACCTGGGAGTTGGGCTGGAAGGTGGGGTGGGGGCTCGAGTGCTTCTGGAGGTTCTCCAACATCAGCGCCTGAATTTGGGCAGATTTCGGCAAATTTAGAACTCCTTGAAATTTAATTTCTTGAAAATTCATTTTTTTGTCACCATCCCCCCAAAAATCCCCAGAATTTCCCCCAAAATCCCCACAAAACGCCCATAATTAACCCAAGACCCACCAAATTCTGCATTTCTGACACAGATTTCCTCAAAAACTCTGAATTTCACCTCAAAATCCTTCACAAAGTAACCAAATATTGTTTTTTTGCCCAAAATCCCCTCAGAAAGCCACAAAAAAAGTGATTTTTGCCTCAAATCCTCTCAAAACCTCAACAAAATTGTGATTTTTTTTTTTTTGTATCAAAACACCCCAAAACCTGCAGGTTTAACCTAAAATCCCCACACAAACATGTGAAAAATGGGGATTTGGCCTCAAATCCTTCTGGAATGCACAAAAAATTTAAATTTTACCTCAAATCCGCTGGAAATTTAACAAAAATTTCACTTTTTATCTCAAAGCGCCTCAGGCCCTTCTCAAAGTCCCCAAACCATCAAGTTTTACCTCAAATTCTCTCCCAACGCCACCAAAAATTACGATTTTTTAATCTAAATCACCTCAAAACAATGATTTTATCTCAAATCACCCCCAAAAATCTGCTCAAAATGATAAAAACCCGAGTTTTGCCCCAAAATTCCGCCTTAAAACTGTAACATTTACCCCAAATTCCCCAAAAATTGGGATTTAAAACTTAAATTGCCTCAGATTTTTACTCGAATTCATCAAAACCGCAACTTTTACGTCAAATTCCCTCACAAATGTCTCAAAGTGGGAGTTTTAAACCCAAATTCTCGCAGAATTTTCATCAAATTCATTCAAACTAGGATTTTCACCCCAAATCCCCTCACAAACTCCTCAAAACCAGAGTTCTAAACCCAAAAACCTACAAAATTTTCCTCAAAATTATGAAAAATGCGACTTTTACCCAATATCCCCTCAGAATTAAATTCAAACTCATCAAAATTATGATTTTTACCCAAAATCCCCTCACAAAAACCTCAAAACCGGAGTTTTAAACCCAAATCCCCTCAGAACTGCAACTTTTACCTCAAGTCCCCTAAAAAACTCCTAAAAAAGGAGCTTTAAACCCAAATTCCTACAAAATTTGCCTCAAAATCATCAAAACCGCAACTTTTACCTCAAATCCCCTCAGATTTTTCATAAAACTCATAAAATCCTGGATTTTCACCCCAAATCCTCTCACAAAACCCTCAAACCCCGACCTTTAACCCCAAATCGTCTCAGACTTTCCCTCAAACTCTTTAAAATCGAGTTTTTCGCCCCAAATCCCCTCACAAAAACCTCAAAATCAGAGATTTAAACCCAAATTCTCTCAGAATTTCCCTCTAACTCATCAAAACCAGGATTTTCACCTCGAATCTCCTCATAAAAACATCCAAACTGGAGTTTTAAACCCAAATTCCCTCAGAAATTTCCTCAAAATCATCAAAACTGAGTTTTTCACCTCAAATCTCCTCACCAAAACCTCAAACATAGAGTTTTAAACCCAAATCGTCTCAGACTTTCCCTCAAGCTCGTTAAAATCGCGATTTTCACCCCAAATCGCCTCATAAAACCCTCAAATCCCGACCTTTAACCCCAAATCGTCTCAGACTTTCCGTCAAACTCTTTAAAACCGAGATTTTCACCTCATAAAAACCTCAAAACCGGAGTTTTAAACCCAAATTCCATCAGAATTTTTCTCAAACTCTTTAAAACCGGGATTTTCACCCCAAATCCCCTCACAGAACCCTCAAACCCGGAGTTTTAAACCCAAATCCCCTCAGAATTTTCCTCAAAATCATCAAAACCGGGATTTTCACCTCAAATCTCCTCACAAAAACCTCTAAACCAGAGCTTTAAATCCAAATACTAATAAAACTTTCCCCAAAATCATCCAAACCGCGATTTTCACCCCAAATCCCTTCACAAAAACCTCAAAACCGGAGTTTTAAACCCAAATTCCCTCAGAATTTTCCTCAAACTTATCAAAACCGAGATTTTCACCCCAAATCCCCTCACAAAAACCTCAAACCCGGAGTTTTAAACCCAAATCCCCTCAGAACTGCAACTTTTACCTCAAATCTCCTAGAAAACTCCTCAAAATCAGAGATTTAAACCCAAATCCCCTCAGAATTTTCCTCAAACTCATCAAAACTGAAACTTTTACCCCAAATCCCCTCAGCTTTTTCATCAAACTCATAAAATCCGGGATTTTCACCCCAAATCCCCTCACAAAACCCTCAAACCCGGAGTTTTAAACCCAAATTCCCTCAGAATTTTACCTCAAACTCATCAAAACCGCGATTTTTACCCCAAATCCTCTCACAAAACCCTCAAACCCGGAGTTTTAAACCCAAATCGTCTCAGACTTTCCCTCAAGCTCGTTAAAATCGCGATTTTCACCCCAAATCGCCTCATAAAACCCTCAAATCCCGACCTTTAACCCCAAATCGTCTCAGACTTTCCGTCAAACTCTTTAAAACCGAGATTTTCACCTCATAAAAACCTCAAAACCGGAGTTTTAAACCCAAATCCTCTCAGAATTTTCCTCAAAATCATCAAAACCGCGATTTTCACCCCAAATCCCCTCACAAAACCCTCAAAACCGGAGTTTTAAACCCAAATTCCCTCAGAATTTTCCTCAAAATCATCAAAACCGGGATTTTACCCCCAAATCCCCTCACAAATCCCTCAAACCCGACCTTTAACCCCAAATCGTCTCAGACTTTCCGTCAAACTCTTTAAAACCGCGTTTTTCACCCCAAATCCCCTCACAAAAACCTCAAACCCGGAGTTTTAAACTCAAATTCTCTCAGAATTTTCCTCAAAATCATCAAAACCGGGATTTTACCCCAAATCCCCTCACAAAAACCTCAGATCCGGAGTTTTAAACCCAAACCCCCTCAGAACTGCAACTTTTACATCAAATCTCCACAAAAACTCCTCAAAACCAGAGATTTAAACCCAAATTCCCTCAGAATTTTCCTCAAACTCATCAAAACTGCAACTTTTACCCCAAATCCCCTCAGCTTTTTCATGAAACTCATAAAATCCAGGATTTTCACCCCAAATCCCCTCACAAAAACCTCAAAACCGGAGTTTTAAACCCAAATTCCCTCAGAATTTTCCTAAAAATCATCAAAACCGGGATTTTACCCCAAATGCTCTCATAAAAACCTCAAATCCTGACCTTTAACCCCAAATCTTCTCAGACTTTCCCTCAAACTCTTTAAAATCGAGTTTTTCACCCCAAATCCCCTCACAAAACTCTCAAACGCGGAGTTTTAAACCCAAATTCCCTCAGAATTTTCCTCAAAATCATCAAAACCGGGATTTTACCCCAAATCCTCTAACAAAAACCTCTAAGCCGGAGCTTTAAATCCAAATCCTAATAATTTTTCCTCAAACTCTTTAAAACCGAGATTTTCACCCCAAATCCCCTCACAAAACCCTCAAACCCGGAGTTTTAAACCCAAATCCCCTCAGAACTGCAACTTCTCCTCAAATCTCCTCAAAAACTTCTCAAAATCAGAGCTTTAAACCCAAATTCTCTCAGAATTTTCCTCAAACTTATCAAAACCAGGATTTTCACCCCAAATCCCCTCACAAAAACCTCAAAATCAGAGATTTAAACCCAAATTCTCTCAGATTTTTCCTCAAACTCTTAAAAACCGCGATTTTCACCTCAAACCCCCTCACAAAAACCTCAAAACCGGTGTTTTAAACCCAAATCCCCTCAGAATTTTCCTCAAACTTATCAAAATCGGGATTTTCACCTCAAATCTCCTCATAAAAACCTCAAAACCGGAGTTTTAAACCCAAATCCCCTCAGAATTTTCCTCAAACTCATCAAAACTGAGTTTTTCACCTCAAATCTCCTCACCAAAACCTCAAACATAGAGTTTTAAACCCAAATCGCCTCAGATTTCCCCTCAAACTCTTAAAAACCGGGATTTTCACCCCAAATCCCCTCACAAAAACCTCAAACTCCGACCTTTAACCCCAAATCGCCTCAGATTTTCCCTGAAAGTCTTAAAAACCGCGATTTTCACCCCAAATCCCCTCACAAAAACCTCAAACCCGGAGTTTTAAACCCAAACCCCCTCAGAATTTTCCTCAAACTCATCGAAACCGCGATTTTCACCCCAAATCCCCTCACAACCCCCTAAACCCCCTCAGCCTTTTCCCTAAACCCCCAAACCCCCAACTCCAACCCCAAAACTCCCAACTTTCACCCCAAATAACCAAACCCCCAACTCCAACCCCAAAACCCCCAACTTTCACCCCAAAAAACCAACTCCCACCCACCCAAAATCCCCTTTTTTCCCCCCAAATCCTCCCTCACCCCCACTCACCCTATATGAGGGGGGGTCTCCTCCTTCCCGCCTTTTTTCCCCCCTCACGCGTTGGCGGGAAAACCCTGAGGGGGAACCTTCCCCCCCCCCATCCCGCGCATGCGCCGCCATTTTCCCGCCCCCCCCTCTCCCCTCACGGCGGTTTCTCCTCAGCGGCGCCGCCATTTCCGCCGCTTTTCCTCTCCCGTTTCTCACCCCTCGCAGCCGTTTGATCAGGGCGCTCTTCTGGCCGCTCTTGGCGAGGCCGCGCTGCTCCAGAGCCGCTTTGAGGTCGGCGACGCGCAGCAAATGGAGCGGTCGCCCGTCCAGAGTCACCTCCTCCCCGTCCGCCATCTTGTGTGGCGCCGCTTGCGCCGCGCCTTCGGCAACTTCCGGAGAGGCGATTCGGCAACTTCCGCCAGCAGTTCGGCAACTTCCGGAACTCTTCGTGGCTCTCCGTAAAGAGCTTCGGGGGTTTCCGGTTAACTTCGGGTGTTTCCGGAAAACTTCGGGTATTTCCGGAACTCTTCGGGTGTTTCCGGTGTTCTTCGGGTGTTTCCGGTTCCGGGAAGGATCGGAAAAAATCGGAGATTTTCGTCAAAAATCCCCAAAAAAATTAAATTTTGGGCGAATTTTCGTAGAATTGGTGATTTTTTTTTGATTCTCGAGAAATTCCTCCACGCCGCAAAAAAATAAATTTAAAAAAAAAAAATTTGGGGAGTTTTGGTTGAAATTTGGGGAATTTCTGTTAAAAAGTTGGGGAATTTTAATTAAAAAGTGAAAAATTTGGGGGGAATTGTGGAGATTTCGGGAAAATAATGATAATAATGATAATAATGATAATAATGATAATAATGGTAATAATGGTAATAATAATAATGATACTACTACTACTAATAGTAATAATAATAGTAATAATAAAAATAAAATAATAAAAGTTAATAAAATAATAATATAATAATAATAGTAATAATAATAATAAACCTAAAATAATAAAAATGATAATAATATAATAAAACAAAAAATAATAATAGTAATAATAACAATAAAATAATAAAATGAAAATGGTAATAATAAAATAATAAGAAATAAAAATAAAAATAAAATAATAATAATAAATAAAATTAAAATAATAATAATAAAATAATAATAAAAATAACATAATAATAGTAATAATAATAAATAAAATATAGTAATAATAAAATAATAAAAATAATAATAAAATAATTAAAAATAAAAAAATAAGAATAGTAACAATAATAAATAAAGTAATAAAATCAAAATGGTAATAATAATAAATAATAATAAATAAAAATAAAAATAAAATCATAATAATAAATAAAATAAAAATAATAATAATATAATAATGATAAAAATAACATAATACTAATAAATAAAATAAAAATAATAATAATAAAATAATAATAATAAAAACGACATAATAATAATAGTAATAATAATAAATAAAATAAAAATAGTAATAATACAATAATAAAATAATAAAATAATAATAATAAAAATAATAAAAATAGTAAAAATAATAAAATGATAAAAATAATAGTAATAATAATAATAATAAAGAAAATAAAAATAGTCATAATAAAATAATAAAAACTAATAAAAGACCAAAATAATAAAAATAATTAATAAAGTAAAAACAGTAATAGTAATAAAATAATAAAAAATAACAGAAATAATTAAAATAACAACAAAATAATAATAATGAGAATAACTAAAATAAAAATAATAATAATAATTAAATAAATAAATTAATAATAACAACAATAATGAGAATAACTAAAATAAAAATAATAATAATAATTGAATTAATTAATAAATTATAACAATAATAATGAGAATAACTAAAATAAAAATCATAAATAATAATAATAATAATAATAATAATAATAATAATAATAATAATAATAATAATAATAATAATAATATAACAATAATAATAATAGTAATAATAATAATAATAATATAACAATAATATAACAATAATAATAATAATAATAATAATAATAATAATAATAATAATAATAAAAAAACACAACTACTTTTTCTTTTTTTTGCCAAAGGTATTTTATTCCCAGGCCACGCCCCTTATTCAAATCAGCTGAAGGGGCGGAGCCGGCTCTGCCCGTGACGTCACCGAGGGGGCGGGGACTGAGGCCACGCCCCCATTGAGGCACCGGGTGGGGGAGGGGCGGCCCCGCCGGGCTCAGGGGCGGGGCCAAGAGAAAGGGGGCGTGGCCAATGAGGGAAAGGGGCGGGGCCAAAGAGGGAAATGGAGGAAATGGGCGGGGCCAAAGGAAATGGGCGTGGCTAAAGGGAAGGGGCGTGGTTTAAAGGGAAAGGGGCGTGGTTTAAAGGGAAGGGGGCGTGGCTAAAGGGAAGGGGGCGTGGTTAAAGGGAAGGGGCGTGGCTAAAGGGAGGGGGCGTAGTTTAAAGGGAAGGGGCGTGGTTTAAAAGGAAGGGGGCGTGGCTAAAGGGAAGGGGGCGTGGTTTAAAGGGAATGGGCGTGGTTTAAAAGAAAGGGGGCGTGGTTAAAGGGAAAGGGGCGTGGTTTAAAGGGAAGGGGCGTGGTTAAAAGGGAGAGGGCGTGATTTAAAGGGAAAGGGGCGTGGTTAAATGGAAGGGGGCGTGGTTTAAAGGGAAAGGGGGCGTGGTTTTAAGGGAAAGGGGCGTGGTTAAAAGGGAAGGGGGCGTGGTTTAAAGGGAAGGGGGCGTGGTTTAAAGGGAAAGGGGCGTGGTTAAAGGGAAAGGGGCGTGGTTTAAAGGGAAAGGGGCGTGGTTAAAGGGAAAGGGGCGTGGTTAAAAGGAAAGGGGCGTGGTTTAAAGGGAATGGGCGTGGTTAAAGGGGAAGGGGCGTGGTTTAAAGGGAAAGGGGCGTGGCTAAAAGACAAATGGGCATTGTTAAAGGGAAAGGGGCGTGGTTTAAATGGAAGGGGGCGTGGTTTAAAGGGAAATGGGCGTGGTTAAAAAGAAGGGGGCGTGGTTTAGGTGGGGGAGGGGCGTTTGAGGGGCTCGGGGGTGGGGGAGGGGCGCTCGGGAGCCCCTCCCCCCCCCGGGTACACCACCAGCAGGAGGCGCTGCCCGAACAGCGTCAGACGGGCTGGAAAATGGGGAAAATACCCAAAAATTAAATTTTTTAGGGGGAAATTCAGTCGCACAAACAGCAAAAATGGGGAATTTTGGGGAATTCCAAAAAAATTCCGTCAGAAATGTGGAAATTTGTGTCGAATTCTGCCCAAATTTGTCCCAAAATTCGCTTTAACACCCACAAAATTCATCAAATCCCAAATCCTGTAAAATGGTCCCAAATCTGCCGAAAATTCCCAAAATTTGCCCCAAACCTCCACAAATCTCCATCAAAGCCCCACAAATTTCCCATCAAATACCCACAAACCTCCCCAAATTCCCCGAAAATCTCCCCAAATCCCCCAAATTTCCCCAAAATCCCATAAAAGCCTTCAAACCACCCCAAATTTCCCTAAAATCCCTTCCAAATCGCCCCAAATCCCCCCAAATCTCCATAAATCCCCCTCAAAGCCCCCCAAAACTCCTTCAAACCACCCCAAATCCCCCCTAAACCCCCATAAACCCCCACAAACCCCCCCTAACCCCCACAAACCCCCATAAATCCCCTCAAACCTCCCCAATCCCCCATAAATCCCCCCCAAATCCCCCTCAAATACCCTCAAACCCCATCAATCCCCCCAAACTCCCATAAAAACTCCCCAAATCTCCTGCAATCCCCCCAAACTGCTCTCAAATCTCTATAAATCCCCATAAAACCCCATAAAATCCCCCAAATTCCCCTCAAAGCCCCACAAACCCCCATAAATCCCCCCAAACCCCCATAAATCCCCCTCAAACTCCCCCAAACCCCATAAATCCACCTCAAATCCCCCCAAATCCCCTTTAAACCCCCTCAAACCCCCCCAAACCCCATAAATCCCCTTCAAACACCCATAAATCCCCCAAAAATCCCCCCAAACCCCCTTAAATCCCCCTCAAATCCCCATAAATCCCCTTCAATCCCCCATAAATCCCCTTCAAACCCCCATAAACTCCACCAAATCCCCCCAAATCCCCATCAATCACCCCCAAACCCCCATAAATCCCCCCCAAACCCCCCCAATCCCCCCCAAATCCTCTCCAAACTCCACAAATCCCCATAAACCCCCTCAAATCCCCTTCAAACCCGCACAAATCCCCCCCAAATCCCCTCCAAACCCCCAAATTCCCCCAAACCCCCCCAAAACCCCCCCAAATCCCCATAAATCCCCTTCCATCCCCCATAAATCGCCTTCAAACCCCCATAAACTCCACCAATCCCCCTCCAAACCCCCCCAAACCCCATAAATCCCCCCTAATCCCCTCCAAACTCCCCCAAATCTGCATAAATCCCCTCCAAACCCCCCCAAAACCCCCCAATCTCACCCAGGGCGCGGCGCAGGGCGGGGGGCCGGGGTCCCCCCCGCAGGCAGAGCAGGTAAACGGGAGCCCCGGTGGCGGTGACGGCCAAACCGATGCCGCAGACCAACGGCTCCGTCCACAGCGAGAACAGCAGCAGAGCCCCCCAAAACAGCAGGTACAGGGCGGGGCACAGCAGCGGCACCTGCGGGGGGAGGGGCGGCCCCGAGGGGGGATTTGGTCAATGGGGGGCACGGGAATGCTCGGGGGGTGATGATAGTAACGGTTTTTATGAATGGAAAGCATGGGAATTCTCTGGGGACATTGATAGTAATATTTTTTTATGAATGGGGAGCGTGGGAACCCACTGGGGGCAGTGATAGTAATGGTTTTTTATGAATGGGGAGCGTGGGAATTCTCGGGGGGCGATTGTAGTAACAGATTTTTATGAATGGGGAGCGTGGGAATTCTATAGGGGGCGATCGTAGTAACGTTTTTTATGAATGAGGAGTGTAGGAATTCTTTGAGGGCAATGATAGTAACGGTTTTTATGAATGGGGAGCGTGGGAATTCTCTTAGGGACATTGATAGTAATATTTTTTTTATGAATGGGGAGCGTTGGAATTCTATAGGGGGTGCTCATAGTGATGATTTTTATGAATGGGGAGCGTGACAATGCACTGGGGGCAATCCTAGTTATGGATTTTATGAATGGGGAGCATGGGAATTCTCTAGGGACATTGATAGTAATATTTTTTTTATGAATGGAAGGTGTGGGAACCCATTGGGGCACTCGTAGTAATGCTTTTTTATGAATGGACAGCGTGGGAATTCCCTAGGGGCGATAGTAGTTACACCTTTTTTATGAATGGGGAGCATGGGAATTCCTTGAGGACATTGATAGTAACAGGTTTTTTATGAATGGACCATGTGGGAATTCTCTGGGGACATTCATTGTAACAGTTTTTTATGAATGGGGAGCATGGGAACCCACTGGGGGCGATGATAGTATGATAGTAACGGTTTTTAATGAATGAGGAGCGTGGGAATTCTCTGGGGGTGTTGATAGTAACAGTTTTTTATGAATGGGAAGTGTGGGAATTCTCTGGGGGTGTTGATAGTAACGTTTTTTTGTGAATGGAGAGCGTGGGAATTCTCTGGGGGCACTCATAGTGATGATATTTATGAATGGGAAGTGTGGGAACCCACTGGGGGCAATTGTAGTAATGTTTTTTTATGAATGGGGAGCGTGGGAATTCTCTAGCGGCGATCCTAGTTATGATTTTTATGAATGGAAGGTGTGGGAATTCTCTGGGGGTGATCGTAGTAACGTTTTTTATGAATGGGGAGCATGGGAACCTGCTGGGGGCAATCGTAGTAATGGTTTTTATGAATGGATGGCGTGGGAATTCTCTGGGGGTGATCATAGTAACATTTTTATGAATGGAGAGCGTGGGAACCCACTGGAGACACTGATTGTAATCGTTTTTATGAATGGGGACCGTGGGAATTCTCTGGGGACATTCATAGTAACATTTTTTATGAATGGAGAGTGTGGGAATCCCGCAGGGGGCGGGGCTTAGTGCGGGAAAATAATTTTAAATCTGCATAAAAGTGGGCGTGGCTTAACCCTTAAAGAGGCGTGGTTTCAGCCCATAAGTGGGCGTGGTTTAACCCTTAAAGGGGCGGCGGTTCAGCCCATAAGTGGGCGTGGTTTAACCCTTAAAGGGGCGGGGTTTCAGCCCATAAGTGGGCGTGGTTTAACCCTTAAAGGGGTGGGGTTTCAGCCCATAAGTGGGCGTGGCTTAACCCTTAAAGGGGCGGCAGCGCCACACCAAAGTGGGCGTGGTTTAGGACAGAAATGGGCGTGGTTTGGGGCAGAAGTGGGCGTGGTTTTGGCCGGAAGGGGGCGTGTCTGACCTTGATGGGGCGGGGCAGCCGCGGCTCCCGGCGGCGCAGCAGCAGCAGCCCGGCCACGGTGACGCCGTACCACAGGTAATTAACGAACCCCACGTAATTAATCAGCGTGTCGATGTCGCCCGTCACCAGCATCAGCAGCGTCGACACGCACTAAAGGGGGGGGGAGGGGCTCAGGCCATTATTCCTAAATTTATCCCCAAATTTATCCCCAAATTTATCCCCAAATTTCCCGGTTTTGTCCCCAAATTTATCCCCAGATTTGTCCCCAAATTTATCCCCAAATTTCCCAAACTTAACCCCAAATTTATCCCTAAATTTATTCCCAGATTTATCCCCAAATTTCCCAAATTTATCCCCAAGTTTTCCCAATTTATTCCCAAATTTATGCCAAAATTTATTCCCAGATATATTCCCTGATTTATCCCCAAATTTATCCCAATTTCCCAATTTTATCCCCAAATTTCCCAAACTTAACGTCAAATTTATCCCTAAATTTATTCCCAAATTTTGCCCCAAAACTCCCGTTTATCCCTGAATTTATTCCCGAATTTCCTGATTTTATCCCCAAATTTCTCAAATTTATCCCCAAATTTCCCAATTTTATCCCCAAATTTCCCAAACTCAACCCCAAATTTATCCCTAAATTTATTCCCAAATTTGTCCCCAAATTTCCTGATTTGGTCTCCAAATTTCCCAAACTTAACCCAAAATTTGTCCCAAAATTTATTCCCAGATTTATCCCCAAATTTCCCAAATTTATCCCCAAATTTATCCCCAAAATTCCCAAATTTGTTGGTTTTTAACCCAATTTTTACCTGATTTTTAACCCTTTCCTGACCTGGTTCTAACCAATTTTTAACCCAACTTTAACCTTTTTTTTACCCATTTTTAAACCAATTTTTACCCATTTTTAACCCTTTCCTCAACCTATTTTTAACCCTTTCCTCACCCAATTTTTAACCCTTTCCTGACCCATTTTTAACCCAACTTGAACCCTTTTTTTGCCGTTTTTACCCGTTTTTAACCAATTTTTTTACCCATTTAACCCTTTCCTCACCCACTTTTAACCCTTCCCTGACTCATCCTTTGCCCATTTTTAACCCGTTTTTCGCCCGATTTTCGCCCGATTTTCCCCATTTTTTTTTTGTTTTTCCCCATTTTTATATTTTTTCCCAAAATCCCTGTTTTTAGCCCCATTTCCCCCCGTCTCACGGTGAGGAGCAGGGCGGGGACGGGCGTGTGGCGCCGCACGTGGATCATGGCCAGCAGCGCCGGCAGCTGCCCCTCCCTGGCGCCGGCGTAGAACAGCCTGGGGACGTCACCGTGACGTCATCGACACGGGGCGGGGCCGTGACGTCATCAGTGACGTCACCGAGATGTCATCGCCACGGGGCGGGGCCGTGACGTCATCAGTGACGTCACCGTGACGTCATCGACGGGGGGGCGGGGCAGTGATGTCATCAGTGACGTCACCATGACGTCATCGGGGTGGCACCATGACGTCATCGGAACGGGGTGGTGACGTCGTCAGAAGGGAGCGGTGATGTCATCAGAACGGGGGTGGTGACGTCATTGGAACGGGGGCGGTGACGTCATTGAGATGGGGCGGTGACGTCATCGGAACAGGGTGGTGATGTCATCCCATGGGGCGGTGATGTCATCATAACGGGGCCATGACGTCATCGCAACGGAGTGGTGGCGTCATTGGAACGGGGCGGTGACGTCATTGCGACGGGGCGGTGATGTCATCGCGATGGGGCGGTGACGTCATCGGGGACGGGGCGGTGATGTCATCAGGGCGGGGTGGTGATGTCATTGCAGGCGGGGCAGTGATGTCATCGGAACGGGCGGTGACATCATCAGGACGGCGCCATGATGTCATTGGGGCAGGACGGTGACGTCATCGGCGGGGCAGTGACGTCATCGCAATCGGGGCCGTGACGTCATCGGGAACGGGGCGGTGACGTCATCGGAACGGGCAGTGATATCATCGGTGGGGAGGTGATGTCATCGGAACGTGGGGGTGACGTCATTGGAACACGCCAGTGACGTCATCGCAATGGGGCAGCAACGTCATCGGGGACGGGACCGCGACGTCATCACAAAATGGCGGTGACGTCATTGCAGGCGGGGGCGTGACGTCATCGGACCGGGATGGTGATGTCATCGGAACAGCGCAGTGACGTCATCAGCAGGGCAGTGATGTCATCGGTGGGGATGTGATGTCATCGGAACGGGGGTGGAAATGAGGGGAAAATGAGGGGAAACGGGAAAAAATGGAGGGAATCGGGGGGTTTGGGGGGAAAATGGAGATTTTAGGGGGAAAAGGGGAATTTTGGGGAAAAAATGGGAAATTTGGGGGGTTTGGGAAGCGGAAAATGGGGATTTTTGGGGAAAAAATGGGAATTTTGTGGGGAAAAATGGGGATTTTGAGGGAAAAAGGGAAAGTTTTGGGAAAAAAATGGAAATTTTGGGTAGTTTTGGAGGAAATGGGGATTTTGGAGGAAAATCAGAAATTTTTGGGGGTTCTGAAAAAGGAAAAAATTGGGATTTTGGGGAAGAATTGAAAAAATCAGGGGAAAATTGTGAATTTTGGGGAAAAAATGGGGAATTTGGGGGATTGTGGGGAGAAAACTGTAAATTTGGGGGGATTTGGGGGGAAAAATAGGAAATTTGGGGGATTTTCAGGAGAAAAATGTAAATTTTGGGGGATTTCGGAGGAAAATGAGAAATGTTGAGGATTTTGAGGGGGAAAAACTGGAATTTTGGGGGATTTTGGCCGAAAAAATGAGAATTTTGGGAGAAAATTGTAAATTTTGGGGATTTTGAAGGAAAAATCAGAATGTTTTCTGATTTTGGGGGAAAAAAGAGAAATTTGGGGGATTTTGGGGAAAAATGGGATTTTTTTTTTGATTTTGGGGAAATATGGGAATAAAAATGGGGAATTTTGGGGGGATTTGGGGAATTTTTGGGAGATTTGGGGAAAATTGGGAATTCTGGGAAGGAAAATAAGGGAAATTTGGGGAAATTTGGGGGGAAATGGGGAATTTTGGGTAGGAAATGAAAATTTTGGGGATATTTAGAGTGAAAATTGGGGAATTTTGGGGAGATTTGGGATGAAAATGGAGAAATTTGATGGAAAAATGACAAAAAAATGGGGAAAAATCAGGAAAATTTCATTAGAAATTGGGGAAAATTCCTGGAATTTTAGGGATTTTTCTGGAATTTGGGGAATTTTGGGAATTCCTCACCTGAAGCAGGGGGAGAGGGGGACGGGAGGGGGAAATTTGGGGAAAAATATAGAAATTTGATTTAAAATGATGAAAAATGGAGAAAAAGGGGGGGAAAATCAGGAAAAATTGGGGGAAATTTCAGGAATTTTGGGGATTTTGGGAATTTTTGGGAATTTTGGGAATTCCTCACCTGGAGCAGATGAAGAGGGGGTCAAGAAGGGGAAATTTGGGGTAAAAATGGAGAAATTTGATGGAAAAATGACCAAAAAATGGGGAAAAACTGGGAAAAAATCAGGAAAAATTGGGGAAAAATCCCAGAATTTTTGGGATTTTGGGAATTTTTGGGAATTTTGGGAATTCCTGACCTGGAGCAGGTGAAGAGGGAGTTGGGAGGGGGAAATTTGGGGTAAAAATGGAGAAATTTGACGGAAAAATGACCAAAAAATGGGGAAAAACTGGGAAAAAATCAGGAAAAATTGGGGAAAAATCCCAGAATTTTTGGGATTTTGGGAATTTTTGGGAATTTTGGGAATTCCTGACCTGGAGCAGGTGAAGAGGGAGCCGAGAAGGGGAACTTTGGGGTAAAAATGGAGAAATTTGATGGCTAAATGACAAAAAAATGGGGGAAAATCGAGACAAATCAGGAACATTTCATTAAAAATTGGGGAAAATTCCTGGAATTTTAGGGATTTTTCTGGAATTTGGGGAATTTTGGGAATTCCTCACCTGGAGCAGGTGAAGAGGGGGTCGGGAAGGGGAAATTTGGGGTAAAAATGGAGAAATTTGATGGAAAAATGACCAAAAAATGGGGAAAAATCGGGAAAAAATCAGGAAAAATTGGGAGAAATTTCGGGAATTTTTGGGATTTTGGAAATTTTTGGGAATTTTTCTCATCTGGAGAAGGGGAAGAGGGGTAAAAATGGAGAATTTTGGGGTAAGAATGGTAAAAAAAAAAGGATGAAAAAATAAAAAAAAAACCAGGAAAAAATTGGGAAAAAATCAGGAAAATTTCAGGGAAAATTGGGGGAAATTCCCGGAATTTGGGGAATTTTGGGAATTTTTGGGAATTTTGGGAATTCCTCACCTGGAGCAGGTGAAGAGGGGGTCAGGAAGGGGAAATTTGGGGTAAAAATGGAGAAATTTCATGGAAAAATGACCAAAAAATGGGGGGAAATCGGGAAAAAATCAGGAAAAATTGGGGGAAATTCCCGGAATTTTTGGGATTTTGGGAATTTTTGGGAATTTTGGGAATTCCTGACCTGGAGCAGGTGAAGAGGGAGCCGTTGACGCCGCCGAAGGTGGAGAGAGCCACGGCCAGAGGCATCACCCAGGCCAGGGGACCCAAAACCCTCTCCCCAAACGTCTGCGGGAAAAAAAAACAAAATTCAAAAAAAATTCCACTAAAAATCCAAAATTTCCCAATTTTCCCCTCAAATTCCCAATTTTTCCCCAAAAATTCCACATCCCCCCCCCAAAATCCGCATTTTTTACCCAAATTTTCCCGTTTTTCCTTCATTTTTTTCCATTTTTTTGGATTTTTCCCGATTTCAGAAATTTCCCCCGAATTTTTCCCAAATTTCCCGCATTTTTCCCCAAAAAATTCCATATTTTTCCCCCAAAATCCCCATTTTCCCTTCCCAAAATCCCCATTTTTCACCATTTTTTTTGTTTTTCCCCATTTTTCACCCAATTTCCCTATTTTCCCCATTTTTCACCCGATTTTCCCCATTTTTCCCCATTTTCCCCCCAAATTTACCCAATTTTTTTTTGCTTTTCCACATTTTCCCCCTTTCCCCCCATTTTTTACCCCATTTTCACCTTTTATTTGTTTTCCCATTTTTCCCCATTTTCCACCCAAATTTTTACCCCCAAAATCCCCATTTTCCGAAACCTCTAAAATCCACATTTTTCACCCGATTTCCCCCATTTTTTTTCCCCATTTCTCACCCAATTTTTACCATTTTTTTTTTCCCCATTTTTCACCCCATTTTCACCTTTTTTTCTCCATTTTTCCCCATTTTCCACCCAAATTTCCCCCATTTTCCCCTCTAAAATCCCCATTTTCCCCCCCAAAATCCCCATTTTCCCCTCTAAAATCCCCATTTTTCGTCCGATTTTCACCATTTTTTTTTTGTTTTTCCCATTTTTTTTTCCTTTTTTCCCATTTTCACCCCTTTTTGCCCCATTTTGCCCACCACGGCCACGGCGGGGCTCTGCAGGATCTCGCGGGGGCTCAGCGCCGCCAGGTACGCCACGTTGGCCGCCACGTACAGGAAGGTGACGAGGGGGATGGAGATGCCGATGGCCAGGGGGAGGTTCCTGCCCGAAAAACCCAAAAATGACAGAATTCAGCCCAAAATCTACTCCAAAAAATCTCCAAAACTGGTTCAGGTGGGACAAAAACACAAAAAAACCCCGAAAAACCACCCCGAAACCTCCTCAGGTGGGACAGGTGAGACAAAATCCCCATTTTTTTCCCCCAAAATTCCCTCATTTTTCACCCAAAAATCCCCATTTTCCTCCCAAAAATTCCCATTTTCCCCCTAAGATCCCCATTTTTCACCCCAAAATTCCCATTTACCCATTTTTTCTCATTCCTTCATTTTTCCTCCATTTCCCCCATTTTTTCCCCATTTTCTACCATTTTCTCCCATTTTTCTCCCATTTTTCCCGTTTTTCCCCATTTTCCACGTTTTCCCCCATTCCCCCATTTTTCCCCATTTCCCCCATTTTTTTCCCCATTTCCCTCATTTCCCCCCCATTTCCCTCATTTCACCCCATTTTTCCCCCATTTTCCCCCATTTCCCCCAATTTTCCCCAATTATTTCCCCATTTTCCCCCATTTTTTCCCCCATTTCCCCCCATTTTTGTCCTATTTTCCCCCATTTTCCCCGTTTCCCCCCATTTTTCCACCATTTTTCTCCATTTTCCCCCCATTTTTCCCCATTTTTTCCCTATTTCCCCCAATTTCCCCCATTCTTCCCCCATCTTTCCCCCATTTTCCCCATTTCCCCCCATTTTCCCTGTTTTTTCCCCATTTTCCCCAATTTTTCCCTATTTTCCCCATTTTTTCCCCAGTTTTCCCTGTTTTTCCCCCCATTTTCCCCCATTTCTCTCCCATTTTCCCCCATTTTTCTCCATTCCCCCATTTTTCCCCATTTTCTTTTTTTTCCCCCAATTTTTCACCGTTTTTCTCCATTTTTCCCCCGTTTTTCCTTATTTCTCCACCGTTTTTCTCCATTTTTTCACCGTTTTCCCCCGTTTTTCCCCCATTTTTTCCCCATTTCCCCCCATTTTCCCCCTTTTCCCATTTCTCCCCCATTTTCCCCATTTTTCCCCAATTTCCCCATTTTCCCCATTCTTTTCCCTCTATTTCCCCTGTTTCCCCCCATTTTCCCACCATTTTTCTCCATTTTTTCACCGTTTTTCCCCAGTTTTTCACCATTTTCCCCATTTTTTCCCCATTTTTCCTCATTTTTCCACCATTTTCCCCCGTTTTTTCCCCATTTCCCCCAATTTCCCCCATTTCCCCCATTTTTTCACCATTATTCCCAAATTTCTCCATTTCCCCCCCATTTTTTCCCCATTTTTACCCATTTTCCCAATTTTCCCCCATTTTTCCCCCAATTTCCCCCCCATTTCCCCATTTTTCTCCATTTTTCCCCATTTCCCCCCATTTTCCCCATTTCTCCCCCATTTTTCCCCGATTTCCCCATTTTCCCCTATTTTGCCCCCATTTTTCCCCATTTCTTTCCCACTTCTCCCATTTTTTCCCTGTTTTCCCCCATTTTCCCCCATTTTTTCCCTATTTTTCCCCATTTCCCCCATTCTCCCTCATTTCCCCCATTTCCCCCCATTTCCCCCCCATTTTTTCCCTGTTTTTCCCCGTTTCCCCCCATTTTTCACCGCTTTCCCCCATTTTTCCACCGTTTTCCCCATTTTTCAGCGTTTTCCTCCATTTTCCCCCCATTTTTCCCCAATTTCCCCCATTTCCCCCCAATTTTCCCCCGATTTTTCCCTATTTCTCCCATTTCCCCCATTTTTCCTCATATTTTCCCCATTTTTTCTCACTTTTTCTCGATTTTTTCTCTGTTTTCCCCCGTTTTTCCCCATTTTCCCCCCTTTTTACTCCCATTTCCCCCCATTTTTCCCCCAAATTTTTCCCCATTTTTCCCCATTTTTCCCCATTTTCCCCCATTTTCCCCCATTTTTCCACCATTTTTCTCCATTTTTCCCCCATTTCCCCCATTTTTTCACCATTTTTCCTCATTTTTCCACCGTTTCTCCTCATTTTTTCACTGTTTTCCTCCATTTTTTCCCCATTTCCCCCCATTTTTCCCCATTTTCCCCCATTTTCCCCAATTTTCCCCGTTTCCCCCCATTTTACTCCCATTTTTTCCTCATTTTCCCCCCTTTTTTCACCGTTTTTCCTCATTTTTTTCACCGTTTTTCTCCATTTTTTCCCCGTTTTTCCCCATTTTTCGACCGTTTTTCCCCATTTCCCCCATTTTACTCCCATTTTTTCCCCGTTTTCCCCTATTTTCCCCCCATTTTCCCCCCATTTTTTCCCCGTTTTCCCCCCTTTTTTGCCCCATTTTACTCCCATTTTTTCTCCATTTTCCCCCATTCTCCCTCATTTCCCCGATTTCCCCCATTTCCCCCCATTTTACTCCCATTTTTTCCTCATTTTCCCTCATTTTTTCACCGTTTTTCTCCATTTTTTCACCGTTTTTCCCCATTTTTTCACTGTTTCCCTCCAATTTCCCCCATTCTTTCCCCAATCCCCCCCATTTTTTCATTGTTTTTCCCAAATTTCCCCATTTTCCCCGCACCTGCGTGGCTGCCGCAGCTCCTCGGTGACGTAGTTGAGGAAGTTCCAGCCACCGTAGGCGAAGGATCCCTGGAGACAGGCCAGGAACAGCGGCCCCGCCCCCGGCCCCGGCCCCGCCGGGAACGCCCGCGAGGGCCGCAGCCACTCGTGCTCACCTGAACAGGTGAGACAGGAAAAAATTTGGGAGAAATCAGAAAAAATTTGGCAAAAATTTGGAAAAAATCGGCAAAAAATCCGACGAAAATCGGCGAAAATTCAGATTTTTTACAGATTTTTTTCCGATTTTTTCGCATTTTTTATCAATTTTTCTCCCATTTTCCCACATTTTTCATCCATTTTTTATCCATTTTCCCATTTCACCCCAGTTTTTCACGTTTCCCCCATTTTTTCCCAGTTTTACCCATTTTCCCCACTTTTTCCCATTTTACCCGATTTTTTTCCCTTTTTTTTTATTTTTTCCCAAAATTTTTCCCATTTTTCCCATTTTATCCCATTCTTCCCCAATTTTCCCCATTTTTCCAATTTTTTTCCCCATTTTTCCCCCAATTTTTCCCATTTTTTGAATTTTTTCCTACAATTTTTCCCATTTTTTCTCAATTTTTCCCAATTTTCCCAACATTTCCCCCAAATTTTCCCAATTTTCCAAATTTTTCCCATTTTTCCCCATTTTCCCACAATTTTCCCCCACAATTTTTCCCATTTTTCCCAGTTTTTCTCAATTTTCCCAATTTTCCCACTTTCCCCCCACTTTTTCCCATTTTCCCTCTCTTTTCCCCAATTCTTTCCCAATTTCCTCCATTTTTCCCCCAAATTTTCTCCATTTTTCCCAATTTTCCCAACATTTCCCCCAATTTTCCTCATTTTTTCCCATTTTCCCCATTTTCCCCCACTTTTTCCCATTTTTTCCCACAATTTTTCCCATTTCCCCCATTCTTTCCCCAAATTTTCCCCATTTTTCCCATTTTCCCCCCATTTTTACCCAATTCTTTCCCATTTTTCCCAATTTCCCCCATTTTTCCCAATTTCCCCCATTTTTCCCCAAATTTTCTCCATTTTTCCCAATTTTTCCCCAATTTTCCCCCATTTTCCCCATTTTTCCTGATCTTTCCCCATTTTTCCCGATTTTCCCCATTTTTCCCCATTCCCAGGCCAGGAACAGCGGCCCCGCCCCCGGCCCCGGCCCCGCCGGGAACGCCCGCGAGGGCCGCAGCCACTCGTGCTCACCTGAACAGGTGAGACAGGAACAAATTTGGGGAAAATCGGTGAAAATTTGGCGAAAATCGGTGAAAATTTGACAAAAATCCGGAAAAAATTGCATTTTTTACGGATTTTTTACGGATTTTTTTCACTTTTTAAATCAATTTTTTGCCTTTTTCCCCAATTTTTCCCCACGTTCCTTCAATTTTTCCTATTTTTCACATTTTCCCCATTTTTCCGAATTTTTCGGACACTTTCCCCAAATTTTCCTCATTTTTTCCCATTTTCCCTCTCTTTTCCCCATTTTTCCCAATTTCCTCCATTTTTTCCCCAATTCTTTCCCATTTTCCCCAATTTTCCCCCCATTTTTACCAAAATTTCCCCATTTTCCCCATTTTTCCCCCAAATTTTCCCCATTTTTCCCAATTTCCTGCATTTTTCCCCAAATTTTCTCTATTTTTCCCCTATTTTTCCCCAATTCTTTCCAATTTTCCCCAATTTCCCCCATTTTTCCTCCAAATTTTCCCCATTTTCCCCCATTTCCCCATATTTTCCCCAAATTTTCCCCATTTTTCCCAATTTGCCCCATTTTTCCCCGACTTTTCCCGATTTTTCCCCATTTTTCCCCATTTCCAGGCCAGGAACAGCGGCCCCGCCCCCGGCCCCGGCCCCGCCGGGAACGCCCGAGAGGGGCGGAGCCACTCGTGCTCACCTGAACAGGTGCGACCCCAAAAAATTTGGGAGAAATCAGGAAAAAATTTGGGGAAAATCGGCAAAAATTTGGCGAAAATCCGGAAAAAATTGCATTTTTTACGCATTTTTTACGGATTTTTAATCAATTTTTTGCCATTTTTCTCACATTTTTTACCAAATTTTTGACTTTTTTTCCCATTTTTTATCAAATTCTCAGATTTTCCACCAATTTTCCCCACTTTTTCCCATTTTCCCCCACTTTTCCCCATTTTTCCCCATTTTTTCCCATTTTTTGCGTTTTTCCCACAATTTTTCCCATTTTTTCTCAATTTTTCCCACAATTTTCCCCATTTTTCCCCATTTTCCCCCAATTTTCCCATTTTTTCCCACAATTTTTCCCATTTTTACCATTTTTTTCAATTTTCCCAACATTTCCCCCAATTTTCCTCAATTTTTCCCATTTTCCGTCTCTTCTCCCCAATTCTTTCCCATTTTCCCCATTTTCCCCCGATTTCTACAAAAATTTCCCCATTTTCCCCCATTTCCACCTTTTTTTCCCCACTTTTCCCGATTTCCCCCATTTTTCCCCAAATTTTCTCCATTTTCCCCCATTTTTTCCCAATTTCCCCCCAATTTTCCCCCATTTTCCCCATTTTTCCTGATCTTTCCCCATTTTTCCTGATCTTTCCCCATATTTCCCAATTTCCCCCATTTTTTCCCCAAATTTTCTCCATTTTTCTCCATTTTTCCCAAATTTCTCCCAATTTCCCCCCCCATTTTCCCCCATTTTTCCCGATTTTTCCCCATTTTTCCCCATTTCCAGGCCAGGAACAGCGGCCCCGCCCCCGGCCCCGGCCCCGCCGGGAACGCCCGCGAGGGGCGCAGCCACTCGTGCTCACCTGAACAGGTGAGACAGGAACAAATTTGGGGAGAAATTCGGGGGAAATCGGCGAAAATTTGACAAAAATCGGCAAAAATTTGGCGAAAATCCGGAAAAAATTGTATTTTTTATGGATTTTTTACGGATTTTTTTCACTTTTTAAATCAATTTTTTCCCTTTTTTTCTCATTTCTTACCAAATTTTCCCACTTTTTTCCCAAAATCCCAGATTTTTCCCTATTTTTCCCCATTTTCTGAAAATCTCACATTTTACCCCATTTTCCCGTAATTTTCCTCATTTTTGACTTATTTTCCCCCATTTTTTTCCCCACTTTCCTCCAATCTTTCCTCTTTTTCACTTTTTCCCAATTTTCCCTCAATTTCCCCCATTTCCCCCATTTTTTCCCCAAATTTTCCCCATTTTTCCCATTTTCCCCCCATTTTTACCCAATTTTTTCCCATTTTCCCCATTTTCCCCCAATTTTTACCAAATTTTCCCCATTTTCCCCCAAATTTCCCCAATTCTTTCCCATTTTCCCCCGATTTTTACCAAATTTTCCCCTTTTTCCCCCATTTTCCCCATATTTCCCCCAAATTTCCCCCATTTTTCCCAATTTCCACCATTTTTCCCCAAATTTTCTCAATTTTCCCCCATTTTTCCCCAATTTCCCCCCAATTATCCCCCATTTTCCCCATTTTTCCTGATTTTTCTCCATTTTTCCTGATCTTTCCCCATTTTTCCTGATTTTCCCCCATTTTTCCCAATTTCCCCCATTTTTTCCCCAAATTTTCTCCATTTTTCCCCATATTTCCCCAATTTCCCCCAATTTTCCCCATTTTTCCTGATCTTTCCTCATTTTTCCTGATTTTCCCCCATTTTTTCCCCAAATTTTCTCCATTTCCCCATTTTCCCCCCATTTTTTCTCACTTTTTCCCCATTTTTTCCCCATTTTCCCCCCATTTTTTCCCCATTCCCCCATTTTTCCCCCTTTTCCTCCATTTTCACCCATTTTTTCTCATTTCCCCCCATTTTTCTCACTTTTTCCCCATTTTCCCCCATTTCCCCCCATTTTCACCCATTTTTCACCCATTTCCCCCATTTTTCCTCAATTTTTCCTCCACTTTTTCTCACTTTTTCACCATTTTCCCCATTTTTTCACCATTTCCCCCCATTTTTTCACCGTTTTCCCCCTTTCATTCCACCATTTCGCCATTGTTCCATATTTGTCCCATTTTTCTCACTTTTCTCCCATTTTTTCACTGATTTCCCCCATTTTTTCACTGTTTTTCCCATTTTTTCACCATTCCCCATAGTGCCATATTTCCTCCATTTTTTCTTACTTTTTCCCGATTTTTTCTCCATTTTCAGCATTTTCCTCCTTTTTCTCACAGTTTTCCCCATTTTTTCTCACTTTTTCCCAATTTCCCCCCATTTTTCCTTGCTTTTCCCCATTTATCCCAAATTTTCCCCATTTTCCCCCATTTTTCTCACTTTTTCACGATTTTTTTACCCTTTTCCCCCATTTTTCACCCATTTTCCCCCATTTTTCCCCCATTTTCTCAATTTCCCCCCATTTTTTCTCACTTTTCCTCCATTTTCCGACATTTTTCACCCATTTTCCCCAATTTTTTCCCCATTTTCCCATTTTCCCATTTTTCCTGTCTTTTTCATTTCCCCCCCCTTTTTTTTTCACTTTTTCACCATTTTTTCACCGTTTTCCCCCATTTTCCCCCATTTTTCTCATTTTCCCCCATTTCACTCATTTTTTCTCATTTTTTCTCACTTTCTCCCCATCTTTTCTCACTTTTCCCCCATTTTTTCCTCATTTCCCCCCCAATCCACCCCCAATCCCATTTTCCCCCATTTTTTCCCCATTTTTTCCCCATTTCCCCCCGTTTTTCCCCAATTCCCCCCCCAATTTCCCATTTTTCCCAAAATCCCCGTTTTCCCCCCCAATTCCCCATTTTCCCAAAATCCCCGTTTTTGGCCCCGTTTCCTGACCGCGGGCGATGAGCGCGGCGCCGGCGCCGACGATGAGCGCGAGCGCCAGGAGCTTCCCGGCCGTGAACACGTCCTGCACACGCGTGGCCCAGCGCACGCTGCCGCAGTTCACCCACGTCAGCACCACTGCGTTGGGGCCAAAAACGCGGATTTTGGGTCATTGCGGGGAAAAAACGGGATTTTCGGGGAAAAAATGGGATTTTCGGGGAAAAAACGGGGATTTTGGGGGGAAAAATGGGGATTTTAGGGGGTAAAATGGGGAATTAAAGGATTAAAAGTGGGGTTAAAAGGGGTCAGGTGAGAACAGATAAAAAATGGGGGGAAAATGGGGATTTTGGGAAAAAAATGGGGATTTTGGGAAAAAAATGGGGATTTTGGGTCATTTTGTGGAAAAAGTGGGGATTTTGGGAAAAAATGGGGATTTTAGGGGGTAAAATGGGGATTTAAAGGGTTAAAAATGGGGTTAAAGGGGCCCGGGTGAGAACAGGTAAAAAATAGGGGAAAAAATGGGGATTTTGGATCATTTTGAGGAAAAATTGGTATTTTATGAAAAAAAGGGGACTTTTGGTGAAAAAGTGGGGATTTTAGGGGGAAAAATGGGGATTTTAGGGGGTACAATGGGGAATTAAAGGGTTAAAAAGTGGGGTTAAAGACGCTCAGGTGAGAACAAGTAAAAAATGAGGTGAAAAACGGCGATTTTGGGTCATTTGGGGAAAAAATGGGGATTTTCGGGGAAAAAATGGGGATTTTTGGTGAAAAATGGGGATTTTAGGGGGTAAAATGGGGAATTTAAATGGTTAAAATGGGGTTAAAAGGAGAAGAGGTGAGAATAGGTAAAAAATGGGGAGAAAAATGGTGATTTTGGGTCGTTGAGGGGAAAAAACGGGATTTTCGGGGGAAAAATGGGGATTTTAGGGGGTAAAATGGGGATTTTAGGGGGTAAAATGGGGAATTAAAGGGTTAAAATGGGGAATTAAAGGGTTAAAAATGGGGTTAAAAGGGGCCCAGGTGAGTCCCAGGTGACAACTGGAGAAAATTGGGCGATTTTGGGGTAAAAAATTAGGATTTTGGGTCATTTTGGGGAAAAAAAATGGGGATTTTAGTAAAAATGGGGGTTTTAGGGGAAAAATGGGGATTTTAGGGGGTAAAATGGGATTAAAAAGGGTGCAGGTGAGTCCTAGGTGAGAACTGGAGAAAATTGGGTGATTTTGGGGGAAAAAATGGGGAATTTGGGTCATTTTGTGGAAAAAATGGGGTTTTTAGGAAAAAATGGGGATTTTCGGTGAAAAAATGGGGATTTTAGGGGGTAAAACGGGGATTTTAGGGGGTAAAATGGGGAATTAAAGGGTTGAAAATGGGGTTAAAGGGGTCAGGTGAGAACACGTTAAAACTTGGGTCATTTTGGGGGTAAAAATTGGGATTTTGGGTCATTTCTGGGAAAAATTGGGATTTTAGGGGAAAAAACGGGGGTTTTCGGTGAAAAAATGGGGATTTTAGGGGGAAAAATGGGGATTAAAGGGTTAAAATGGGGGATTAAAGGGTTAAAAATGGGGTTAAAGATGCTCAGGTGAGAACAGGTAAAAAAATGGGTCATTTTGGGGGAAAAAATGGGGATTTTGGGTCATTTTGGGTGAAAAAAAACCGGGATTTTGGGAGAACAATGAAATTTTGGTCAATTTTTGGCTGTTTTTTGCCGTTTTTTCCCAGATTTTTTTGGGGAATTCCCAAAATTCCGGGAATTCTGGGATCCCTCAGGGACTCAGGTGAGCCCCAGGTGAATTTGAGGCCAATTTTGGTCATTTTTGGTCATTTTCCAACCGTTTTTCGTCGTTTTTTGGCCGTTTTTCGCCATTTCTTCGCCATTTTTCCAAGATTTTTTTTGGGAATTCCCAAAATTTTGGGAATTCTGGGCTCACTCAGGGACTCAGGTGAGCCCCGGGTGAGTTTGAGGCCAATTTTGGTCATTTTTGGTCATTTTCCAGCCATTTTTTCCACTGTTTTTCGTCATTTTTTCGCCGTTTTTTGGCTGTTTTTCGTCATTTTTTCGTCCTTTTTTTTCCCGGATTTTTTTTGGGGAATTCCCAAAATTTTGGGAATTCTGGGCTCCCTCAGGGACTCAGGTGAGACCCAGGTGAGCCTGGACCAGATTTGGGATCACTTTTGGCTCATTTTTGCCCCGTTTTTTTTCGCCGTTTTTCGCCATTTTTTGGCTGTTTTTCGACGTTTTTTGGCCGTTTTTCGCCATTTTTTCACCGTTTTTTCCCGGATTTTCTTGGGAATTCCCAAAATTCCCGTAATTTTGGGATCACTCAGGGACTCAGGTGAGCCCCAGGTGAATTCGAGGCCAATTTTGGTCATTTTTGGTCATTTTTTGGCCGTTTTTCATCATTTTTTCGCCGTTTTTCGTCATTTTTTCGCCGTTTTTCATCATTTTTTCACCGTTTTTCGCCGTTTTTTCACCGTTTTTCCCCGGATTTTTTTTGGGAATGCTCAGAATTTCAGGAATTTTGGGACTCACGCAGGGACTCAGGTGAGCCCCAGGTGAGTTTGGACCAGATTTGGGATCACTTTTGGCTCATTTTTGCCCCGGTTTTTTTCGCCGTTTTTCGTCATTTTTTGGCCGTTTTTCGCCGTTTTTTCACCGTTTTTCCCCGGATTTTTTTTTGAGAATTCCCAAAACTTTGGGAATTCAGGGCTCCCTCAGGGACTCAGGTGAGCCCTGGGTGAATTCGAGGCCAATTTTGGTCATTTTTGGTCATTTTCCAGCTGTTTTTTCCGCTGTTTTTCATCATTTTTTGGCCGTTTTTCGCCGTTTTTTCACCGTTTTTCGCCGTTTTTTCACCGTTTTTCCCCAGATTTTTTTTGGGAACGCTGGGAATTTCGGGAATTTGGGGACTCACGCAGGCAGGCGGCGGCCAGGACGCGCAGGGCGGGCTCGGGGGTGCCGCAGGTGGGGAAGAGCGGCTGCAGGACGTAGTTGGCGAAGGTCAGCGCGATGACCGCCTGGTTGGTCGGGTAAATCACCAGCACCGAGATCCACAGGCGCAAAAATCTGGGCGGAAAAAACACAATTTTGGGAAAATTCCATCAGGGGAGAGGTTAGAAAAAAAACGGGGCGAAAAAACGGGGAGAAAAGGAAAAAAAACGAGGCGAAAATTGAGATTTTTTGTTGAGTTGCGATGAGGAAATGTCGCGAATCGCAGCACCAAAATTCGTTTAAATCGGTAAAATTTTAGGCTAAAAATTCCCTGAAATGCCCCCAAAAATTTTATTAAATTTCAGCCCTAAAATCGCCACAAAATCCCTTAAAAATCTGGGCTAAAATTCCCCCAAAAATCCCCCAAAATCTCATAAAATTCCAGTCCGAAAATCCCCAAAAATACGCTAAAATCTGGTAAAAAACTGCCATAAAATTCCACATAAAAATTCCCTGAAATGCCCCCAAAAAAATCTCATAAAATTACAGCCCAAAAATCTCCTAAAAATCATCTAAAATCCCTTAAAAATCTGTTCTAAAATTCCCATAAAATCCCACAAAAATCTCCTAAAATTCCAGCCCAAAAATCCTGAGAAATGCCCCCAAAATCCCTTAAAAATCTGGTCTAAAATTCCCAGAAAATCCCCCAAAAATCTCATCAAATTCCAGTCCTAAAATCTCTGAAAATCTGGTAAAAATGCCATAAAATTCTGGCCTAAAATTCTCATAAAATCTCCCAAAACTCTCATCAAATTCCATCCCAAAAATCCCGAAAATTCTTCCCAAAATCCCTTAAAAATCTGGCCTAAAATTCCCATAAAATTCCAGCCCAAAAATCCCCTAAAAATCCTCTAAAATCTGGTAAAAATGCCATAAAATTCCAACCTAAAAATTCCCTAAAAATCCCCAAAAAATTCTGTAACATTCTTGGTCTAAAATTCCCAGAAAATCCCACCAAAAATCAAATTCCAGCCCAAAAAAAGCCCCGAAAATTCCCGAAAATTCCCGAAAATTCTGGCCTGATGGAAAACTGGTGGGAAAATGCCACAAAATGGCGGGAAAAAGACAGAAAATGGGAAAATGACAGAAAATGGTGAGAAAGCGACACAAAATGGTGGGAAAATGACACAAAATGGTGGCAAACTGACAGGAAATGATGGGAAAATGACAAAAAATGGCAGGAAAATGACAGAAAATGGCGGGAAAGTGACAGAAAATTGCGGGAAAATGACACAAAATGGTGGGAAAGAGACACAAAATGGCGGGAAACTGAAGGAAAATGGCGGGAAACTGACACAAAATGGCGGCAAACCGACAGGAAATGGCGGAAAAATGACAGGAAATGGCCAGAAACCAAAAGGAAATGGTGGAAAACTGAGACAAAATGGTGGAAAAGCGACACAAAATGGTGGGAAAATGACAGAAAATTGAAGCAAAATGGCAGAAAAGCGACACAAAATGGCGGGAAACTGCCACAAAATGGAAGGAAATTGATACAAAATGGCGGGAAAGAGACACAAAATGGTGGAAAAACTGACACAAAATTGACACAAAATGGCGGGAAAATGACAGGAAATGGCGGGAAAGCCACACAAAATGGCGGGAAACCGCCAAAATTGGCGGGAAACCGCCAAAATCGGTGGGAAACCGCCAAAAATCGTCAGGAAAGGGCCCCATGAGGGGAAATTTCGCTATTTTTTCCCAAATTCCCGAACCCATCACGCGTCTCACCCAACGAGGGGCCCGAAGGCGTGCCCCACGTAGGCGTAGTCGCCGCCGGGGCGGGGCAGGGCCACGCCCAGCTCGGCGTAGCAGAGCGCCCCCAGCGCCGTGACGGCCCCGGACACGCCCCAGAGCCACACAAAATGGGGGAAATCAGCACAGAATGTCGGGAAAGCAACACAAAATGGCGGGAAAATGACACAAAATGGTGGGAAAGTGACACAAAATGGTGGGAAACTGACACAAAATGGCAGGAAAATGACAAAATTGACAGAAAATGGCGGGAAACTGCCAAAATTGGCAGGAAACCGACACAAAATGGCAGGAAAGTGTAAGAAAATGGTGGGAAAACGACAGAAAATTGCCACAAAATGGCGGGAAAACTGCCACAAAATGGTGGGAAAGTGACACAAAATGGTGAGAAAGAGACACAAAATGGTGGAAAAAGTGACACAAAATGGTGAGAAAATGACACAAAATGGTGGGAAAATGACAGAAAATTGACACAAAAAATGGCGGGAAAGAGACGGAAAACGGCGGAAAACTGCCACAAAGTGGCGGGAAAGTGACACAAAATGGCGGGAAATTGACACAAAATGGTGGAAAAATGACAGAAAATGGCGGGAAAGCGCCACAAAATGGTGGGAAAATGACAGAAAATGGTGGGAAGGTGACACAAAATGGCGGCAAACGGACATAAAATGGCGGGAAAATGACAGAAAATTGACACAAAATGGTGGGAAAGTGACACAAAATGGAGGAAAAGTGACACAAAATGGTGGGAAAGTGACACAAAATGGCGGGAAAATGACACAAAATGGTGGGAAAGTGACAGGAAATGGCAGAAAACTGCCACAAAATGGCGGGAAACGGAAGGAAAATGGCGGGAAACTGAAGGAAAATGGCGGGAAACCGCAACAAAATGGTGGAAAAGTGACGGAAAATTGTAACAAAATGGCGGGAAAGTGACACAAAATGGTGGAAACTGCCACAAAATGGCGGAAAACTGACAGGAAATGGCGAGAAACCAACACAAAATGGTGGCAAACTGACAGGAAATGATGGGAAAATGACAAAAAATGGTGGGAGAAATAGCAGAAAATGGCGGGAAAATGACAGAAAATTGACACAAAATGGCGGAAAACTGCCACAAAATGGCGGGTAAGTGACAGAAAATGGCGGGAGATTGACACAAAATGGCAGAAAAATGACAGAAAATGGAGGGAAAGAGACACAAAATGGTGAAAAATCAACACAGAATAGAGGGAAACCAACACAAAATGGCGGGAAACTGAAGGAAAATGGCGGGAAACTGACATAAAATGGAGGGAGATTGACACAAAATGGCGGGAAACCGCCAAAAATCGTCAGGAAACGGCCCCAAGAGAGGGAATTTTCCCATTTTTTCCCGAATTCCCGTGATTCCGTCGCGTCTCACCCAACCAGGGGCCCGAAGGCGTGGCCCACGTAGGCGTAGTCGCCGCCGGGGCGGGGCAGGGCCACGCCCAGCTCGGCGTAGCAGAGCGCCCCCAGCGCCGTGACGGCGCCCGACACGCCCCAGAGCCACACAAAATGGGGGAAATAAACACAGAATAGCGGGAAAGTGACACAAAATGGCGGGAAAATGACAAAAAATGGCGAGAAACTGACACAAAATGGCTGGAAAGAGACACAAAATGGTGGCAAAATGACAGAAAATTGACACAAAAAATGGCAGGAAAGAGACACAAAATGGCAGAAAAGTGACACAAAATGGCGGGAAACCCACAAAAAATGGCGGGAAACCCACAAAAAATGGCAGGAAAATGGTGGGAAAGTGACACAAAATGGTGGGAAAGTGACACAAAATTTACACAAAAAATGGCGGGAAAGAGACGCAAAATGGTGGAAAACTGCCACAAAATGGCGGAAAATGGAAGGAAAATGGTCACAAAATGGCGGGAAAGCGCCACAAAATGGCGGGAAACTGACAGAAAATGGTGGGAAAATGACACAAAATGGTCGAAAAACTGACATAAAATTGACACAAAATGGCGGGAAAATGGCGGGAAAATGACAGGAAATGGTGGGAAAATGACACAAAATGGCGGAAAAGCGCCACAAAATGGCGGAAAAGTGCCAAAATTGGCGGGAAATTGACACAAAATGGCGGGAAACCAACAAAAATGGTGGGAAACGGCCCCAAGAGGGGAAATTTCCCCGTTTTTTCCCGAACCCATCGCGGGTCTCACCCGACGAGGGGCCCGAAGGCGTGGCCCACGTAGGCGTAGTCGCCGCCGGGGCGGGGCAGGGCCACGCCCAGCTCGGCGTAGCAGAGCGCCCCCAGCGCCGTGACGGCGCCCGACAGGCCCCAGATCAGCAGCGCCGGCCCCACGGCCCCGGCGTGCGCCAGCACCCCCCGCGGCGCCACGAAGATCCCCGAGCCGATGATGTTCCCTGGGGGAAAACGGGGAAAAACGGGGTTTTGGGGTACAGGGGGGAAATTTGGGGGTTTGTGGGGAAAATTGGGAGGTTTTGAGGGAAAATTGGGGTTTGTTAGGGGTTTTTGAGGAAAAATTGGGAGTATTTTTGGGGTTTTGCAGGGAAATTGGGAATTCTTGGGGGACCAATTGGGATTTTTTTAGGGGTTTGGGGGGAGAATTGGGAATTTTTAGGGGTTTTCAGGAAAAAATTGGAGTATTTAGGGGTTTTGGGGGAGAATTGGGAATTTTTTAGGAGTTTTTGAAGAGAAAATTGGGAATTTTGGGGGTTTTGGGGGAGAAATTGGGGGGTTTTGGGAGGAAATTGGGGGAAAATTGGGGGGTTTCGGGGTCGTTTGGGGAAAAATTGGGAATTTTTGGGGGTTTGGGAAGAAATTGGGGGGTTTTGGGGTTTTTTGGGGAAAAATTGGGATTTTTTTTAAGGGGTTTTTGGGGAAAATTGAAAATTTTTGAGATGTTTTTGAGGAGAAAATTGGGAATTTTCGGGTTTTGGGGGAAAAATTTGGAATTTATGGGGGACAATTTGGGATGTTTTAGGGGTTTGGGGGGGGAATTGGGAATTTTTGGGGGTTTGGGGAGAAATCGGGGGGTTTTGGGGTTCTTTACGGGGAAATTGGGAATTTTTTGAGGGGTTTTTGAGGGGAATTGGGAATTTTTTAGAGGTTTTTGTGGAGAAAATTGGGATTTTAGTGGTTTTTGGAGAGAAATTGGGGGGTTTTGGGGGTAAATTGAGGAAATTGGGGGAAAATTGGGGGGTTTCGGGGTCCTTTGGGGGAAAATTGGGAATTTTTGGGGGTTTTTTAAGGAGAAAATTTGGAATTTTTTAAGAGTTTTTGAGGAGAAAATTGTAAATTTTGGCAGTTTTTGGGGGGAAATTGGGGGGTTTTGGGGGTAAATTGAGGAAATTTGGGGAAAATTGGGGGGTTTTGAGGTCCTTTGGGACAAAATTGGGAATTTTTAGTTTTTGAGGAGAAAATTGTAAATTTTTGGGGTTTTTGGGGGTAGATCCAGGAATTTACGGGTTTTGGGGGGGAAATTGGGAATTTTTGAGGAAAAAGTTGGGATTTGTTAGGGGTTTCAGGGGGAAATTGTGAATATTTTGGGGTTTCGGGGCGAAATTCGGGTTTTTTAAGGGGTTTTGGGGGGAGAATTGGGAGGTTTGGAGGGGAAATTGGGGTTTGTGAGGGGTTTTCGGGGAAAAATTTGGAATATTTTGGGGGTTTTGGAGGAAAATTTGGAATTTTTGAGGGGTTTTTGGGGAAAAATTGGGAATATATAGGGGTTTTGCAGGGAAATTGAGAATTTTTGAGGAAAAAGTTGGGGTTTGTTAGGGGTTTTGGGGAAAAAATCGGGACTTCTTACGGGTTTTTGGGGAAAAATTTGGAATATTTAGGGGTTTTGGGGGGAAAATTTGGAGTATCTGGGGGTTTGCAGGGAAATTGGGAATTTTTGGGTGACAAATTGGTATTTTTTGGGGGACAAATTGGGATTTTTTAGGGGTTTTTGGGGAAAAATTTGGAGTATTTAGGGGTTTTGCAGGGAAATTGGGAATTTTCAGGGGAAATTGGGAATTTTCAGGGACAAATTGGGATTTTTTTAGGGATTTGGGGGGAGAATTGGGAGGTTTTGAGAGGAAAGTTGGGGTTTGTTAGGGGGTTTTGGGGGAAAATTGGGAATATTTTGGGGTTTTGGGGGGAAATTGGGAATTTTTAGAGGTCTTCAGGGAAAAATTTGGAGTATTTAGAGGTTTGGGGGGAGAATTGGGAATTTTTGGGGGTTGTGGGGGTAGATCCAGGAATTTACGGGTTTTGGGGGGGAAATTGGGAATTTTTGGGGGACAAATTGGGAGTTGTCAGGGGTTTTCAGGAAAAAATTGGGAATATTTTGGGGTTTCGGGGCAAAATTCGGGTTTTTGGAGGGGTTTGGGGGAGAATTGGGAGGTTTTGAGGAAAAAGTTGGGATTTGTTAGGGGTTTTCAGGGAAAAATTGGGAGTGTTTAGGGGTTTTGGGGGAAAATTGGGAATTTTTGGGAGAAATTGGGAATTTTTGGGGGACATTGAGAAATTTTTGGGGGAAAAATTGGGATTTTTTAGGGGTTTGAGGGGAGAATCTAGAAATTTTGGTGTTTTTCTTGAGAATTGGGAATTTTTAGGGGTTTTTGGGAGGAATTAGGAATTTTTAAAAGTTTTTTGAGGAGAAAATTGGGAATTTTGGGGGTTTTTGAGGGTAGATCCAGGAATTTTCAGGTTTTGGGGGGGAAAATCGGGAGGTTTTGTGTGAAAATCCGTAATTTTTAGGGGTTTTTGGAAGAAAATTCAGAATTTTTGAGGATTTTGAAGAACATTTTTGGGGGACAAATTGGGATTTTTTAGGGATTTGGGGAGAGACTTGAGAAATTTTGGGGTTTTGGGGAGAATTGGGAATTTTTTGAGGGGTTTTTTGGGGGGAATTGGGAATTTTTAGGGGTTTTGGGGGGGAAAATTGGGGGAATAATTGGGGGGTTTTGGGGAAAATCAGGAATTTTGGGGGTTTTGGGGGAAAATTCAGAATTTTTGAGGAGAAAATTGGGATTTGTTAGGGGTTTTCAGGGAAAAATCTGGAATATTTAGGGGTTTTGGGGGTAAAATTGGGAATTTTGAGGTTTGTGGGGACAATCGGAAATTTTTAGGGATTCGTGGGGAAAATTGGGAATTTTTAGGGTTTTTCAGTAGAAAAATCAGGATTTTTATGGGTTTTGGGGGAGGTTTGGAGGAAAAATTGGGAATTTTTAGGGATTTTGAAGAAAAAATGAAGAGGATTTGGGGGGAAATTGGGAATTTTTAGGGGTTTTGGGGGAAGAATTCAGGAATGTTTAGGTTTTTCAGGGGGAAAATCAGGAATTTTTAGGGGTTTGGGGGAGATTTGAGGAAAAATTAGGAATTTTTAGGGTTTTATGGGGGAAAATCCAGGATTTTGAGGGGTTTTGGGGGAGGTTTGGAGGAAAATTGGGAATTTTGGGAGAATTAGGATTCCCAGCCTGATGAAATTCCCTCGATTTAGGGAAAAAAAATTGGAATTTGGGGCAATTTGGGGGGATTTGGGGCAAAAAAATGGAATTTGGGGCAATTTCCGGGGATTTGGGGCAAAAAAATGGAATTTGGGGCAATTTTGGAGGATTTGGGGTAAAAAATTTGGGATGTGGGGCAGATTTTGGGGAATTCAGGGGAATTTCGGGGGATTTGGGGCAATTTTGGGGGAATTCAGGGAAATTTTGGAGGAATTTGGGACACAAAAAATTGGGATTTGGGGTAATTTTAGAGGAATTTTGGGGTTTTGGGGGGATTTGGGGCAATTTTGTGTGAATTTGGGGAAATTTTGGGGGGATTTGGGGCAATTTTGGGGAATTTGGGGCAATTTTGGGGAATTCAGGGAAATTTTGGAGGAATTTGGGGCAAAAAAATGGGATTTGGGGTAATTTTGGAAAAATTTTGGGGTTTGGGGGGATTTGGGCCAATTTTGGGTGAATTTGGGGCAATTTTGGTGTTTCTGGGAAGACACAAATCCCAGCCCCGCAAACATTCCCAAGATTTGGGGCGAATTTTGGGAATTTTGGGTGAATTTGGGTCAATTTAAGGCCAAACTGGGTCAATTCCGGGTGACCTGGGAGGGTTTTGGAGGGAATTTTGGGGGGAATTTTGGGAATTTCGGGTCCCGAGGAAATCCTGGGAATTTTGGGAGGGATTTGGGGGGAATTTGGGGGATTTTGGGGGGGTTTTAGGGAGATCCCGAGGGCCGAGGGGGGAATTTAGGGGGGTCCGGCTGTTTATTTGGGCTTAAAAACCCCAAAAAATCCCTCAAAACCCCCAAAACCCTCAAAATTCTCAAACCCCCAAATTTTCGAGGCGAACCCCGAAAATTTTTTGTGTTTTCCCCCAAAATCCGCGGCGATTTTGGAGGAAAATCCCAAATTTTCCTCACCCTGGGGGGTTCCCGAGGGACAACACGGAGGAACCCAACGGGAAAAAATTCAAATTTTTGGGGGGTTTTAAAGCGATTTTTGGGGATTTTGGGCAATTTGGGTTTTAGGGTTTTTTGGGTGGATTTTTGGGGATTTTTTGGGTATTTTGGGGATTTGGGGAGGGGTCCAAAAAACTCACCCACGATGATCCCGCAGGCGCTGAGGAGCCCGATCTCCTTTTTCAGTGCCACTCCTCCCTCCTCTTCATCCTCTTTTTCCTCTTTTTTGGGGTTTTTTCCGCGGTTTTTGGGGCCGGATTCCATCCGGAATTCGTGTTTTTTTTGGGGTGAAAAATACAAGAAAAATAGGGGGTTAAAATGAGGGAAAAAAGGGATTTTTTGGGGGTTTTTTTAGGGAGGAGGAGGAAGGACAGAGGGAGCCTTGGGGGTGACCTTCGGCCTCGCCGGGGCCGGACTTTGCCGGAGGAGGAGGAGGAGGAGGAGGAGGAGGAGGAGGGGGGAAAGAAAAAAAGGAGGGAGGGGAAAAAAAATTAAAATATAAAAAAAAAATCGACCCCGAAATGGGGAAAAACCGGCCTGAAATGGCTCAAAATCAAACAAAAGTGGCTCAAAATGTATCAAAATCCAATAAAATCGGCACAAAACGGCTCAAAATCAAACAAAAATTGCACAAAATGGCTTAAAATGCCATAGAAGTGACACAAAATTGATGAAAATGTCCTGAAAGTGGCACAAAATGCCAGAAAAGTGAATAAAAATGCTTAAAATGCCCCAAAAGTGGCACAAAATGGCTCAAAATCAAACAAAAGTGACTCAAAATGGAAGAAAAGTGAATAAAATGGAGCAAAATTAGCCAAAAGTGACTCAAAATGGAAGAAAAGTGAATAAAACGGAGCAAAATCAGGCAAAAGTGGCACAAAACGGCTCAAAATCAAACAAAATTGGCACAAAACTGCTTAAAATGCCATAAAAGTGACACAAAATTGATGAAAATTCTCCAGAAGTGGCACAAAATGGGACAAAATGCCAGAAAAGTGAATAAAATTGCTCAAAATGCCCCCAAAGTGGCACAAAATTGCTCAAAATAAACCAAAAGTGACTCAAAATGGAAGAAAAGTGAATAAAATGGAGCAAAATTAGCCAAAAGTGACTCAAAATGGAAGAAAAGTGAATTAAATTGCTCAAAATGCACCAAAAGTGGCACAAAACAGCTCAAAATCAAACAAAATTGGCACAAAATTGCTAAAAATCCCATAAAAGTGACAAAAAATGGAATAAAATGTATCAAAAGTGATATAAAATGGCTCAAAATTAAACAATATTGGCCTAAATTGCTTAAAATGCCATAAAAGTGACACAAAATTCATGAAAACGTACCAAAAGTGGCACAAAATGGGATAAAATGCCAGAAAAGTGAATAAAATTGCTCAAAATGCACCAAAAGTGGCACAAAATGGCCCAAAATCAAAAAAAAGTGGCACAAAATTGCTTAAAATGCCATAAAAGTGACACAAAATTGATGAAAATGTCCCAAAAGTGGCGTAAAATGGCTCAAAATTAAACAATATTGGCCAAAATGGCTCAAAATCGAGCAAAAGTTACAAAAAATGGCTTAAAATCACATAAATTTGACACAAATGGCTCAAAATCAAACAAAAGTTACACAAAATTGCTCAAAATTCCATAAAAGTGACAAAAAATTGAATAAAATGTATCAAAAGTGATATAAAATGGCTCAAAATTAAACAAGATTGGCACAAAATTGCCTAAAATGCCATAAAAGTGACACAAAATTGATGAAAATGTACCAAAAGTGGCATAAAATGGGACAAAATACCAGAAAAGTGACAAAATATGGAGCAAAATCAGCCAAAAGTGGCAGAAAGTGGATCTTAATCGAACAAAATTGGCACAAAATTGCCTAAAATCCCCTAAATTTGACACAAAATGGCTCCAAATAAAAAAAAAGTGACACAAAATTGCTTAAAATCCCATAAAAGTGACACAAAATTGAACATAATTCCCCGAAAGTGGCACAAAATGGGACAAAATGCCTCCGAAAATCTCCTCGGAAAATTCCAAAATCTCCCCAGAAAATCCCAAAATCTGCTCATAAAACCTAAAAATCTCCTCAAAAATCCCCAAATCTCCTCAGAAAATTCCAAAATCTCCTCATAACATCTCAAAATTCCCTCAGAGAACTCAAAAATCTCCTCAGAAATCCCAAAAAATCCTCCTAAAACCCCAAAATCTCCTCAGAAAATCCCAAAATTCCCTCATAAAACCTCAGAATCTCCACATAAAATCCAAAAATCTCCACAAAAAGCCCCAAAATCTCCTCAGAAAATCCCAAAATTCCCTCCTGAAACCCCAAAATCTCCTCAAAAAAAAAAAAAACCAAAATTCCCTCATGAAACCTCAGAATCTCCACATAAAACCCAAAAATCTCCTCAAAAAACGCAAAATTCCCTCATAGAACCCCAAAATCCTCCTAAAATCCCAAATCTCCTCAGAAAATTCCAAAATCTCCTCATAAAATCCCAACATTCCCTCATAAAACCCCAAAATCTCCTCAAAAATTACAAAAATCTCCTCAGAAAACCCCAAAATTCTCTCATAAAATCCAAAATCTCCTCATGAAACTTCAAAATCCTCCTAAAACCCCCAAATCTCCTCAGAAAATTCCTTTTTTTACCAAAATTTCCCCTTTTTTACCCAAATTCTCTTTTTTACCCACATCCTCCCATTTTTCACCCAAATTCTCCATTTTCTACCCAAATTCTCCCTTTTTTACCCAAATTCCTTTTCTTTACCCAAATTTTCCCTTTCTCACCCAAATTCCCCCTTTTTTACCCAAATTCTCCATTTTCCTCCCCCAAATTCTCCCTTTTTCCCCTCAAAATTTTCCATTTTTCCTGAAATTCTCCCTTTTTTCACCCAAATTCCCCCCTTTTTACCCAAATTCTCCATTTTTCCACCCAAATTTCCCCTTTTATTACCCAAATTCTCCCTTTTCCCCCTCAAAATTTTCCATTTTTCCTGAAATTTCCCCTATTCCACCCAAATTCTCCATTTCTCACCTAAATTATCCAATTTTTACCCAAATTCTCCCTTTTTTACCTAAATTTCCCCTTTTTTACCCAAATTTTCCCTTTCTCACCCAAATTCCCCCTTTTTTTACCCAAATTCTCCATTTTTCACCCAAATTCCCCCTTTTACCCAAATTCTCCCTTTTTCACCTAAATTCTCCGTTTTGCCCCCCAAATTCTCTCTTTTTCCCCTCAAAATTTTCCATTTTTCCTGAAATTCCCTTTTCCACCCAAATTCCCCCTTTTTCCCCATATTCTCCATTTTTATTACCCAAATTTCCCCTTTAATTACCCAAATTCTCCCTTTTTCCCCTCAAAATTTTTCCATTTTTTCCCGAAATTCCCCCTTTTCCACCCAAATTCCCCATTTTTCACCCAAATTCCGCATTTTTTACCCAAATTTTCCCTTTTTCCCCTCAAAATTCCCCCTCACGCCTTTACCGCCGCTTTCCCCCTCAGCGCTGGCTCCGCCCCCTCGCGCGCGACGCCTTTTCCCGCCTTTCCCCCCTCATTAAAATTCAACCTTGGCCACGCCCCCTCCATTGAGCCCAATACTTATTAAACCACGCCCCTTTCTTCCTTAAAAGGAAAAACCACGCCTATTATGCTAATCACACACTATAATGCCACTAATGCTCCAAGCCACGCCCCCTTTTGGCCCCGCCCCTCCCATTTAGGCCACGCCCCCTCTCCCTCACGTCTCCCCCCCTCCCCCACCGCAATTAACGCCGCATTAATTGCGCCCCGCTGGCGTTAATGGCTCACTAATTAACCCCGCAGGCCGTGATTAGCGGGTTACTCATTAACTCCCAGTCTTAAAGGGGCCGCGGCCGCTTTTAATTAACCCCCTGCGCTAATAAATTAATAACCCAATTAAGCCCTATCTAATAAACCCCAGCGAGCAAACCAATCAATTAATTAGATCCTAATTAACCCCCTTATTAACCCGCGGAGCGCCACCCCAACGCTCGTTCGGCCGCATTCCCCGCTTAGTTAATTTATTAAGGCGCTAATTAGCATAATTAAACCAGCGTAATTAAACGGGGCTACTTAATGAGAGCGAAGAGAAAAGCGGCGTCGGCGCCTTTAGGACCAGACCCCGCCCCCCGCGCCTTCCTATTGGTCAGCGCTGTCTGAGCCCCGCCTCTCCGCACGCCGATTGGCTGAAGCTTTAACCCACTTCCGCCCATAGGAGCGTCGTTATTGGTTGTCACTGTTTAACCACGCCTTTTCCGCTGAAATACGCGTTTTTATTGGTTAGATGCGACCAAGCCACGCCTCCAGCCTATCGCTGTTAGCCGCTGCTTTGCTATTTCCTCGCGCTGCCATTGGCTGCCGCTCTTCCCGCCTCCCGCCGCTCCGCTGTTCCTATTGGCTGCCTCCCTTTTTCTCCCGCCCACCTTTAATCCGATTGGATAGCGTAAAACCACGCAGCAGCGTTTTAAATGGTTCTATCATCTGTCAATCAGCATATCTGGCTGTTGATTGGTCAGTGTAGGTATGGTCCCGCCCACGAAGCCTCACGGCGCTCTCTGATTGGCCGCCCCCTCACGTTCCCCCTCACGGCGCGGGCGGGCGGCCATGGCGGCCATGGCGGCGGCTGCCGGAGGAGCCGCGGCCGGAACCGGGGCGGGCCCGGGGGGTCCCGGAGGAACCGGAGATCCTTCCCCGCCTTACGGCAACGGCCTGGGGGCGGCGGCGGGGCCGGAGGAGGCGGCGCTGGGAGAAGGGGGGAGCCGGGGCCGGGGCGGGAGCGGCCGCGGAGGGGCCGGGGGAGGGTCGGGAGGGGCGGCGGGGGGAAGCGGGACCGGGGCCGGAGCCGCCGCCGCTGCCGCCGCCGCCGCCGCCGCCGCCGCCTCAGCGCCGGGGCCGCCTCACGAAGGGGCCGGAGAGGAGCTGGAGGAGGAAGCGGGGCTGGGGGAAGGGGAGGCGGGGGAAGCCGCCATTGAGGACCCGGTGAGTGGATGCGTGAGGGGAGAAAAAGGGCGGGAAACTGAGGGGGGGGGGTTAAAAAGAGAAAAAATGTGTTAAAATGCGAATTTGGGGGGGAAATGGGGGTTTGAGGGGATAAGGGGGTGAATGGGTGAGGGGGGGGGTTAAAATGAGAAAAAATGGGTTAAAATGGGGAATTTTGGGGGGAAATGGGGGTTTGAGGGGATAAGGGGGTGAAACTGAGGGGGGATTAAAAAGAGAAAAAATGGATGAAAATGGGAATTTGGGGGAAAAATGGGGGTTTGAGGGGATAAGGGGGTGAATGGGTGAGGGGAGAAAAAGGGTGGGAAACTGAGGGGGGTTAAAAAGAGAAAAAATGGGTTAAAATGGGAATTTGGGGGAAAAATGGGGGTTTGAGGGGATAAGGGGGTGAATGGGTGAGGGGGGGGTTAAAAAGAGAAAAAATGGGTTAAAATGGGAATTTGGGGGAAAAATGGGGGTTTGAGGGGATAAGGGGGTGAATGGGTGAGGGGAGAAAAGGGCGGGAAACTGAGGGGGGGGTTAAAATGAGAAAAAATGGGTTAAAATGGGAATTTTGGGGGAAAAATGGGGGTTTGAGGGGATAAGGGGGTGAATGCGTGAGGGGAGAAAAAGGGCGAGAAACTGAGGGGGGGGTTAAAAAGAGAAAAAATGGGTTAAAATGGGAATTTTGGGGGTAAAATGAAAGTTTGAGGGGATAAGGGGGTGAATGGGTGAGGGGAGAAAAAGGGCTGGAAACTGAGGGGGGGGTTAAAATGAGAAAAAATGGGTTAAAATGGGAATTTTGGGGAAAAATGGGGGTTTGAGGGGATAAGGGGGGAATGGGTGAGGGGAGAAAAAGGGCGGGAAACTGAGGGGGGTTAAAATGAGAAAAAATGGGTTAAAATGGGAATTTGGGGGAAAAATGGGGGTTTGAGGGGATAAGGGGGTGAAACTAAGGGGGGGTTAAAAAGAGAAAAAATGGGTTAAAATGGGAATTTTGGGGGGAAAATGGGGGTTTGAGGGGATAAGGGGGTGAATGGGTGAGGGGAGAAAAAGGGCGGGAAACTGAGGGGGGGTAAAATGAGAAAGAATGGGTTAAAATTGGAATTTTGGGGGAAAAATGGGGGTTTGAGGGGATAAGGGGGGTTGAGGGGGGAAAATAGGGGGATTTGAGGGGAAAAAAGTGGGATTTGAGGGGAAAATGGGTTATAAAGGGGGATTTGAGGGGGAAATGGGTTAAAAAGGGGGATTTGAGGGAAAAAATGAGAGATTTGAGGGGAAAAAAGTGGGATTTGAGGGGAAAATGGGTTAAAAAGGGGGATTTGAGGGGGAAATGGGTTAAAAAGGGGGATTTGAGGGGGAAATGGGTTAAAAAGGGGGAATTTGAGGGGAAAATGGGTTAAAAAGGGGGATTTGAGGGAAATAAATGGGGATTTGAGGGGGAAATGGGTTAAAAAAGGGGATTTGAGGGGGAAATGGGTTTAAAAAAGGGGCATTTGAGGGGAAAATGGGTTTAAAAGGGGGATTTGAAGGGGAAATGGGTATAAAAAGGGGGATTTGAGGGGGAAATGGGTTAAAAAGGGGGAATTTGAGGGGAAAATGGGTTAAAAAGGGGGATTTGAGGGAAATAAATGGGGATTTGAGGGGGAAATGGGTTAAAAAAGGGGATTTGAGGGGGAAATGGGTTAAAAAAAGGGGGGATTTGAGGGGAAAATGGGAGATTTGAGGGGAAAATAGGGAGATTTTAGGAAAAAAAGGGATAAAAAGGGGGAAAGGAATTAAAGGGGGGAAAAGTGGGGGTTTGAGGGGAAAAATGGGGGAAAATGGGGAAATTTGAGGGGTAAAAAGGGAGATTTAAAGGTGTAACTTTGGGTTTTGTGGTTCCCAAATGTAACTTTAGGGTTTTTTGTGGGTTTTTGGGGTTTTATTTTTTTTTTGTTCCCAGGTGAATTTTTTGGGTTTTTGTTGTTCCCAGGTGTAACTTTGTGGGGTTTTTTGGGGTTTTTTTTTTAGGGCTCTTTGGTTCTCAGGTAAATTTTGTGGGTTTTTGTTGTTCCCAGGTGAATTTTTTGGGGTTTATTTTTAGGGTTCTTTGGTTGCCAGGTAAATTTTATGGGTTTTTGTTGTTCTCAGGTGTAACTTTGTGGGGTTTTTGGGGGTTTTTTTAGGGTTTTTTTTGTTCCCAGGTAAATTTTGTGGGTTTTTGTTGTTCCCAGGTGAATTTTTTTTAGGGTTCTTTGGTTCCCAGGTAAATTTTGTGGGTTTTTGTTGTTCCCAGGTGAATTTTTTTTAGGGTTCTTTGGTTCCCAGGTAAATTTTGTGGGTTTTTGTTGTTCCCAGGTGAATTTTTTTTAGGGTTCTTTGGTTCTCAGGTAAATTTTGTGGGTTTTTGTTGTTCCCAGGTGAACTTTTTGGGGTTTTTTTGGTTCCCAGGTAAATTTTGTGGGTTTTTGTTGTTCCCAGGTGAATTTTTTTGGGTTTTTTTTAGGTTTCTTTGGTTCCCAGGTAAATTTTGTGGGTTTTTGTTGTTCCCAGGTGAATTTTTTGGGGTTTTATTTGGGGTTTTTTTTTAGGGTTCTTTGGTTCTCAGGTAAATTTTGTGGGTTTTTGTCGTTCCCAGGTGAATTTTTTGGGTTTTTTTTTAGGGTTTTTTGGTTCCCAGGTAAATTTTGTGGATTTTGTTGTTCCCAGGTGAATTTTTTGGGGTTTTTTTTGGTTTTCTTTGGTTCCCAGGTAAATTTTGTGGGTTTTTGTTGTTCCCAGGTGAATTTTTTTGGGGTTTTTTTAGGGTTCTTTGGTTCCCAGGTAAATTTTGTGGGTTTTTGTTGTTCCCAGGTGAATTTTTTTCAGGGCTCTTTGGTTCTCAGGTAAATTTTGTGGGTTTTTGATGTTCCCAGGTGAATTTTTTTTAGGGTTTTTTGGTTCCCAGGTAAATTTTGTGGGTTTTTGTTGTTCCCAGGTGAATTTTTTGGGGTTTTTTTTAGGGTTCTTTGGTTCCCAGGTAAATTTAGTGGGTTTTTGTTGTTCCCAGGTGAATTTTTTGGGGTTTTTTTTAGGGCTTTTTGTTCTCAGGTAAATTTTGTGGGTTTTTGTTGTTCCCAGGTGAATTTTTTGGGGTTTTTTTTAGGGTTCTTTGGTTCCCAGGTAAATTTTGTGGGTTTTTGATGTTCCCAGGTGAATTTTTTGGGGTTTTTTTGGGTTTTTTTTTAGGGTTTTTTGGTTCCCAGGTAAATTTTTTTGGTTTTTGATGTTCCCAGGTGAATTTTTTTGGGGTTTTTTGGGTTTTTCAGGAGCTGGAGGCCATCAAGGCCCGGGTGCGGGAGATGGAGGAAGAGGCCGAGAAGCTGAAGGAGCTGCAGAACGAGGTGGAGAAACAGATGAACATGAGCCCTCCCCCGGGCAACGGTGAGAGGAGCCAAAAAACCCCAAATCCACCCCAAAAACACCCCAAAACCACCAAATTCGTCCGTAAATACGCAAAGTCCACACCAAAATGGCAAAAATACACCCCAAAATGGCCAAAATCCGCCCCAAAATGGCAAAGATCCGCCCCAAAATGGCCAAAATTCGCTACAAATTCACCCCAAAATGGCAAAAATCCGCCCCAAAATGGCCAAAATTCACCCCCAAAACACCAAATTCATCCATAAAGATGGAAAGTCCACCCCAAAATTGCCAAAATTCACCTCAAAACCCACCAAATTCACCCCAAAATGGCCAAAATTCACGCCAAAAACCCCCAAATTTACCCCAAATTCACCCAAAAACACCAAATTCACACCAAATTGGCCAAAATTCACCCCAAAAAAACCCAAATCCACCCCAAAAACACCAAGTTCACCCAAATTCACCTCAAAATGACCAAAATTCAACCCAAAACCACCAAATTCACCCCAAATCCACCAAATTCACCCAAATTTACCCCAAAATAGCCAAAAATCCACCCAAAATATCCAAAATGACCACAATTCACCCCAAACCCACCAAATTCACCCCAAAACCCCAAATTCACCCCAAACCCACCCCAAAACCACCAAGTTCACCCAAATTTACCCCAAAATTGCCAAAATCCACCCCAAAATCCCCATATTCACCCCAAAATGGCCGAAATTCACCCCAAAAAACCAAAATTCACACCAAAATGGCCAAACTTCACCCCAAAATCCCCAAATTCTCCCCAAAATGGGCAAAATTCACCCCAAAATCCCCAGATTCACCTCAAAATGGCCAAATTCGCCAAAATTCACCCCAAAATCCCCAAATTCTCCCCAAAATGGCCAAAATTCACCCCAAAATCACCCAAAAATGGCCAAAATTCACCCCAAATTGACCAAAATTCACCCCAAAATCCCCAATTTTCACCCCAAAATCCCCAAAATTCACTCCAAATTCAACCCTAAATCCCCCAAATTTCCCCAAAAATCCCCCAAATTTTTCCCAAAACCCCCAAATTTCACGCAGTTCCCCCCCAAATCCCCGAATTTTCCCAAAATCCCCTGAATTTTCCCCAAATTTTTGTGTTTTTGCAGCCGGCCCGGTGATCATGTCCCTGGAGGAGAAGATGGAGGCCGACGCCCGCTCCATCTACGTGGGCAACGTAACGTCCCAAAATCCCCCAAAATCACCCCAAAATTACCCCAAAATCCCCAAAAATGGCCCCAAAATACCCTAAAAAAAAAAACCCCAAAAATCCCCCCAAAATTACCCCAAAAATCACCAAAAATGGCCACAAAATACCATAAAAAAAACCACCCCAAAAATCCCCCAAAATCACCCCAAAATCATCCCTAAAAATCCCCAAAAACGGACACAAAATACCCTAAAAAACACCCCAAAAATGTCCCAAAATCATCCCCAAAAGTCCCCAAAAATGGCCCCAAAATACCGTAAAAAAACACCCCAAAAATCCCCCAAAGTCGCCCCAAAATTACCCCAAAATCATCCTCAAAAATCCCCCAAAAATGGCCACAATATATCCTAAAAAAAAATCGCAAAAATCCCCCAAAATCGCCCCAAAATTACCCCAAAATCATCCCCAAAAATGGCCACAAAATACCCTAAAAAAACACCCCAAAATCACCCCAAAATCATCCCCAAAAATCCCCAAAAATGGCCCCAAAATACGTTAAAAAATCCCCTAAAATCACCCCAAAATCATCCCCAAAAATCCCCAAAAATGGCCACAAAGTACCCTAAAAAAACACCCCAAAAATCCCCCAAAATCACCCCAAAATTACGCTAAAATCATCCCCAAAAATGGCCCCAAAATCACCCCACAATCATCCCCAAAAATCACCAAAAATGGCCACAAAATACCATAAAAAAAACCACCCCAAAAATCCCCAAAAATCATCCCCAAAAATCCCCAAAATCATCCCCAAAAATGGCCACAAAATACCCTAAAAAAAACCCAAAAAATGTCCCAAAATCACCCCAAAATTACCCCAAAATCATCCCTAAAAATGGCCACAAAATACTCTTAAAAAAAAACCCCAAAAATGTCCCAAAATTGCCCCAAAATCATCCCCAAAAATCCCCCAAAAACGGCCACAAAATACCCTAAAAAGAAAAACAAAAAATCCCCCAAAATCACCCCAAAATTACCCAAAACTCATACCCAAAAATCACCAAAAATGGCCACAAAATGCCCTAAAAAACCAACCCCAAAATCACCCCAAAATTACCCCAAAATCATCCCCAAAATTGGCCACAAAATACCCTAAAAAACACCAAAAAAATTTCCCAAAATTACCCCAAAATCATCCCCAAAAATGGCCCCAAAATACCCTAAAAGAAACCCCAAAAATCCCCCAAAATCGCCCCAAAATTACCCCAAAAACATCCCCAAAATCATCCCCAAAAATGGCCACAAAATACCCTAAAAAAAACCCCAAAAATCCCCCAAAATTACCCAAAAAATCCCCAAAAACGGACACAAAATACCCTAAAAAAACCACCAAAAAATCTCCCAAATTGGGGAATTTGGGGGATTTTTGGGAGAAATTGTAAATTTTGGGGAAAAATTGGGAATTCTGGTGGGATAATTGGGAATTTTGAGGAAATGGGGAATTTCAGGAAAATTGGGAAATTTGGGAGAGAAAATAGAGGAATTTTGGGGATTTTTTGAGAATTTGAGAAAAATGGGGAATTCTGGGTGGGAAAATTAGGGAATTTTGGGGGGAAATTGGGAATTTTTTGGGAATTTTGGAGGGAAAATTGGGAATTATGGGGAATTTGGGAAAAATGGGGAATTCAGGGAGGAAAATGGGAAATTTCCAGAGGGGAAAAAATTGGAATTTTGAGGTGAAAAAATGGCGAAAAATCCTCAAAAAATGGTAAAAAAATGCCGAAAAATCCCCAAAAAATCACAAAAAAAATCCGAAAAAATCCCCAAAAAAATTCCCAAAATTCCAGAATGTCCCAGACCCCTCAGGAATATTTATTTTTTTGGGAATTTTCAGGTGGATTCGGGGTCCACGGCTGAGGATGGGGAATTTGGGGGTTTTGGGGATTTTTTGGGGGAATTTGGGGGAAATTTGGGAATTTTGGGGGAAATTGGGAATTTTGTGGAAATTTGGGGATTTTTTTGGGGGGTAATTGGGGAATTTTGGGCATTTTTGGGGGGAAAGTTGGGAATTTTGGGGGAAAATTAGGAATTCTGCCGGGAAAATTGGGAATTTTGAGGAAATAGGAATTTTGAAAAATCTGGGGAATTTAAGGGGAAATTCGGGAATTTTTAAGGGAAAAATTGGGAATGTTTTGGGAATTTTGGAGGGAAAATTAGGAAATTTGGTAAATTTGGGAAAAATGGGGAATTTGGGGAGGAAAATGGGGAAAAAATGGAATTTTGAGGTGAAAAAATGGCGGAAAATCCTCAAAAATGGTAAAAAAACGCAAAAAAAAAGCCGAAAAATCCCCAAAAAATTCCCAAAAAATTCCCAAAAATTTCCCAAAAATTCCGGAATGTCCCCGATCCCTCAGGAATATTTATTTTTTGGGAATTCCAGGTGGATTACGGCGCCACGGCCGAGGATGGGAAATTTGGGGTTTTGGGGATTTTTTTTGGAAATTTGGGAATTTTGAAGGGAAAATTGGGAATTTTTGGGGAATTTTGGAGGGAAAATCGGGAATTTTGGGAAATTTGGGAAAAATGGGGAATTTGGGGAGGAAAATGGAGAAAAAAAAATGGAATTTTGAGGGGAAAAAACGGCGGAAAATCCTCAAAAAATGGTAAAAAAAAGCCGAAAAATCCCAAAAAAATCCCCAAAAAATCCCCAAAAAAATTCCCAAAAATTCCCAAAAATTCCCGAATTTCCAGATCCCTCAGGAATGTTTATTTTTTTGGGATTCCAGGTGGATTACGGCGCCACGGCCGAGGAGCTGGAGGCGCATTTCCACGGCTGCGGCTCCGTCAACCGCGTCACCATCCTGTGCGACAAGTACAGCGGCCACCCCAAGGGGTCAGTATGCAAATGCATGCAGATTTATGCTAATGAGGGACACAAGGGACACGCCCCTCCCCTCCTTTTTGGGGTACACAAAAAAAACCCCGCGAAAATCGGCCCAAATTTGGGGGAAAAATACGAATTTTGGCTTGAAATATGTCCAAAATTGACGCCAAAAAACCACAAAAATTTGTCTTGAATTATCCCAAAATTTGTCCCAAAAAAATCTCAAAATTTATGCCAAAAAAACCCAAAATTTATGCCAAAAAATCTCAAATTTTGCCTGAAATTTGCCCCAAAAAATTCGCAAAATTTACCCCGAAATATTCCAAAATTTGTCTCAGAAAATCCCGAATTTCACCCTAAAATTCATCCGAAAAAAATCCCAAAATTCATCCCAAAAGAATCCCAAAATTCATCTTAAAAAGTTGCAAAATTTATCCCAAAAAATCTAAAAATTGATCCCAAAATTTACATGAAATTCGCCCCAAAAAAATCCCAAAATTTACCCCGAAGTATTTCAAAATTTGTCTCAGAAAATCCCAAATTTCACCCCAAAATTCATCCCAAAATTTGTCCAAAAGGTATCAAAATTACCTTAGAAAATTCCCAAAATTCATCCCAAAAATCCCAGAATTTATCCTTAAGAATTGCAAATTTTATCCCAAAAAATCTGTAAATTTACCCCAAAATTTACCTGCAATTCATCCAAAAAAATCTCCGAATTTGCATCAAAAAATACCAAAATTTACCCCAAAATATTCCAAAATTTACACCAAAAATTACCTGAAGTTCACCCAAAAAATCCCAAAATTTGTTCCAAAAAATCTTAACATTTACCCCAAAATTCTCCTGAGATTCACCGCAAAAAAATCACAAAATTTACCCCAAAATATTCCAACATTTGTCTCAGAAAATCTCAAATTTTACCTGAAATTCGCCCCAAAAAAATCACAAAATTTACCCCGAAATATTCCAAAATTTGTCTCAAAAAAATCCCAAATTTCACCCCAAAATTCATCCCAAAAATTTGTCCAAAATATATTAAAATTTCCTCAGAAAAATCCCCAAAAAATCCCAAAATTCATCCCAAAAAAATCCCAAAATTCATCCCAAAAATCCTAAAAAATTGCAATATTTATCCCTAAAAATCTGTAAATTTACCCCAAAATTTACATGAAATGGGCTGATTTCTGTGTTATTTTAGTGCCAATTTTTGGGCTGAATTTCCCCATTTTTGGGCTGATTTTTGGGCTGAATTCCCCATTTTTGGGCTGATTTTTGGGCTGAATTTCCCCATTTTTGGGCTGATTTTTGGGCTGAATTCCCCATTTTTGGGCCGAATTCCCCCATTTTTGGGCCGATTTATGGGTGATTTTACTGCTGATTTTAGTGCCGATTTTTGGTTCGAATTCCCCCATTTTAGTGCCGATTTTTGTGCTGAATTCCCCCATTTTGGTCCATTTTAAATCTGATTTTTGGGTTATTTTCCAGCTTTGCGTACATCGAGTTCTCGGACAAGGAGTCGGTTCGGACGTCGATGGCTTTGGACGAGTCCCTGTTCCGGGGGAGGCAGATCAAGGTCAGAATTCCCAAAATTCCCAAAAATCCCCAAATTCCCACATTTCCCATCATTTCCCAGAATTTCCCAGCGCTTCCACAACTTTTCCCACTTTTTTCCCCATTTTTTTTTCATTTTTTCCCTATTTTTTCCTTATTTTTTTTATTTTTTTCTCTATTTTTTCCCAATTTTTTCTGATTTTTTCTTAATTATTCCTGATTTTTACCTGATTTTTTTCTGATTTTTATCTGTTTTTTTCCTCATTTTTTCTTGATTTTTTCCCATTTTTTCCCTTTTTCCTTTTATTTTTTTCCCCTCCCAATTTTTCCCTAAATTCCCACCATTTTCCACCATTTCCCAGAATTTTCCCCATTTTCCCACTTTTTTCCCGATTTTTTTTTTCATTTTTTCCCTATTTTTTTCTGATTTTTTGTTGATTTTTCCTGATTTTTTTCTGATTTTTTATGAATTTTTCTTGATTTTTCCTGATTTTTTTCTGATTTTTTCCCCTTTATTTGGATTTTTCCATTTATTCCCAAATTCCTTTTCCTGATTTTCCCCAAATTTTTCTCCATTTTTCCCAAAATCCCCTTTTTTCTCCCCAAAAGATCAAACCTCAATTAACCCTTTATTGTTTCATATTTTCCCCATTTTTCCACCGATTTTCCCCAAATTTTCACCGATTTTCACCATTTTTTCACCGTTTCCCCCAAATTTTTTCCATTTTTTCCCAAAATCCCCTTTTTTCGCCCCAAAAGAACAAACCTCAATTAACCCTTTATTTTTCCATATTTTCCCCATTTTTCCACCGATTTTCCCCAAATTTTCACCGATTTTTGCCATTTTTCCACTGATTTTCCTCATTTTTCACCGTTTCACCCCAAATTTTTTCCATTTTTTCCCAAAATCCCCATTTTTCGCCCCAAAATCTGATCCCCAAGAGCACCAACCTCAATTAACCCTTTATTTTCCATTCTATTCCCCATTTTTCCTCCTATTTTCCCCATTTTTCCACCGATTTTCGCCATTTTTTCACCGATTTTCCCCATTTTTTCACCGTTCCTCCCCAAATTTTCTCCGTTTTTTCCCAAAATCCCCTTTTTTCTCCCCAAAAGAACAAACCTTAATTAACCCTTTATTTTCCTTTCCATTCCCGCATTTCTTTCATATTTTCCCCATTTTTCCACCGATTTTCCCCATTTTTTCACCGTTTCTCCCCAAATTTTCTCCGTTTTTTCCCAAAATCCCCATTTTTCTCCCCAAAAGAACAAACTTTAATTAGCCCTTTATTTTTTCATATTTTCCCCATTTTTCCACCGATTTTCCCCAAACTTTAACCGATTTTCGCCATTTTTTCACCGTTTCTCCCCAAATTTTCATCTTTTTTTCCCAAAATCCCCTTTTTTTTGCCCCAAAAGAACAAACCTTAATTAACCCTTTATTTTCCTTTCCATTCCTGCAATTCTTTCATATTTCCCCCATTTTTCCTCCTATTTTTGCCATTTTTCCACCGATTTTCGCCGTTTTTTCACCGTTTCTCCAGAAATTTTCTCCGTTTTTCCCAAAATCCCCTTTTTTCACCCCAAAAGAACAAACCCTAATTAACCCTTTCTTTTCCCTCCTACATTCCTCATTTTCCTTCCTATTGTCCCCATTTTTGTTCCTATTTTCGCCATTTTTTCACCGATTTTCCCCATTTTTTCACTGTTTCTCCCCAAATTTTCTCAATTTTTCCCAAAATCCCCTTTTTTCACCCCAAAATTTCATCCCCAACACCACAAACTTAATTAACCCTTTATTTTCTTTTCTATTCCCCCATTTTCCCTCCTACTTTCGTTGTTTTTTCACCGATTTTCGCCATTTTTCCACCGTTTTTCGCCATTTTTTCACCGTTTCACCCCAAATTTTCTCTGTTTTTCCCAAAATCCCCTTTTTTCGCCCCAAAAGGTGATCCCCAAGAGGACGAACCGCCCCGGGATCAGCAGCACCGACCGCGGGTTCCCCCGGGGGCGATTCCGGGGGCGGGGGGGGGGGATACGGCTCCGCCCGGTCCCGATTCTACAGCGGCTACGCCCGGCCCCGGGCACGGGGCTACAGGTCAGATTTGGGGCAAAAAACAACCGTTTTGGGGCCTTTCGGGATTTGGGAATCTTGGGAAGGGATTTGGGGTCATTCCTGGAAAATTTGGGGTTTTTTGGAGCGATTTTGGGGTGTTTTCGGGGCCGTTTTTAGTGGCGTTTTTTCCGTTTTTTCGAATTATTTTTGGAGGGTTCAGGTGAGTTTTGGTGTTTTTCAGGTGGGATTTTTGGGGTGAATTTTTGGGATTTTGGGGCTTTTTGAGATTTGAGAATTTTGGGAAGGAAATTGGGGTCAGGCCTGGAAAATTTGGGGTTTTTTGGGGCGTTTTCAGGGCCACTTTTAGAGGCGATTTTGCAAATGATTTTTGAGGTTTTCAGGTGAGTTTTGGGGTTTTTCAGGTGAGATTTTGGGTTCAAATCCTGGGATTTTGGGGTTTTTTAGGATTTGAGCTTTTTGGGAAGGGATTTGGGGTCATTCCTGGAAAATTTGGGGGTTTTTGGAGCGATTTTGGGGCATTTTCGGGGCCGTTTTTAGAGGCATTTTTGCATTTTCGTGATTCATTTTTGGGGTTTTTCAGGTGAGTTTTTTGGGGTGAATTCCTGGGATTTTGGGGATTTTTAGGACTTGAGGTTTTTGGGAAGGGATCTGGGGTCATTCCTGGAAAATTTGGGGTTTTTTGGAGCGATTTTGGATCATTTTCAGAACTGTTTTTAGAGGCGTTTTTGCTGTTGATTTTAGAGGTTCTCAGGTGAGTTTTGGTGTTTTTCAGGTGAGATTTTGGGGTGAATTCGTGGGATTTTGGGGATTTTTAGGATTTGAGGTTTTTGGGAAGGGATTTTGGGTCATTCCTGGAAAATTTGGGGTTTTTTGGAGCGATTTTGGGGCGTTTTTGGGGCTGTTTTTAGCGGCGTTTTTGCCTTTTCGCAGTTCATTTTTGGGGTTTTTCAGGTGAGTTTTGGTGTTTTTCAGGTGAGTTTTTTGGGGTGAATTCGTGGGATTTTGGGGATTTTTAGGATTTGAGGTTTTTAAGAAGGGATTTGGGGTCATTTTCGGGAAGTTTGGGGTTTTTTGGAGCTATTTCGGGGCGTTTTTGGGGCCGTTTTTAGTGGCATTTTTTCCGTTTTTTCGAATTATTTTTTGAGCGTTCAGGTGAGTTTTGGGTTTTTTTCAGGTGAGTTTTTTGGGGTGAATTCCTGGGATTTTGGTGATTTTTGGGATTTGAGAATTTTGGGAAGGAATTTGGGGTCATTTCTGGAAAATTTGGGGTTTTTTGGAGCGATTTTGGGGCGTTTTCAGAACCGTTTTTAGTGGCGTTTCTCCATTCCGCGGTTGAGTTTTGTGGCGTTTTCAGGTGAGTTTTTTAGTGTGAATTCGTGGGTTTTTGGGGCTTTTTAGGATTTGACAATTTTGGGAAGGGATTTGGGGTCATTCCTGGAAAATTTGGGGTTTTTTTAAGCGATTTTGGGGCGTTTTCAGAACCGTTTTTAGAGGCGTTTTTTTCCGTTTTTGCTGTTGATTTTTGGTGTTCTCAGGTGAGTTTTTGGGGTTTTTCAGGTGAGATTTTGGGGTGAATTCATGGGATTTTGGGGCTTTTTAGGATTTTACATTTTTGGGAAGGGATTTGGGGTGGTTTCTGGAAAATTTGTGGTTTTTTGGAGCGATTTTTGGGTGTTTTCAGAGCCCTTTTTAGAGGCATTTTTGCATTTTCCAGGTGAGTTTTGGGGTTTCCTGGGTGGGATTTTGATGCATTCCAGGTGCAGTTTTGGGGTGAAGTTTTGAGATTTTGGGGATTTTTAGGATTTGGGGATTTTAGGAAGGGGTTTTGGGTCATTTTTGGGGAGTTTGGGGTTTTTTGGAGCTATTTCGGGGCGTTTTTGGGGCTGTTTTTAGAGTCATTTCTTCCATTTCACGAGTGAATTTTGGGTCAGTTCCCAGGTGAGTTTTTGGGATTTTTCAGGTGGGATTTTTGGGGTGAATTTTTGGGATTTTGGGGCTTTTTACGATTCGACATTTTTGGGAAGGGATTTGGGGTCATTCCTGGAAAATTTGGGGTTTTTTGGAGCGATTTTGGGGCATTTTCAGAGCCGTTTTTAGAGGCGTTTTTTTCCGTTTTTGCTGTTGATTTTTGGGGTTTTTCAGGTGAGATTTTGGGGTAAATTTTTGGGATTTTGGGGATTTTTAAGACTTGAGGTTTTTGGGAAGGGATTTTGGGTCATTTCAGGAAAATTTGGGGTTTTTTGGAGCGATTTTGGGGCGTTTTTAGGGCCACTTTTTGAGTCATTTCTTCCATTTCACGAGTGATTTTTGGGGTTCTCAGGTGAGTTTTTGGGGTTTTTCAGGTGAGTTTTTTGGGGTGAATTCGTGGGATTTTGGGGCTTCTTAGGATTTGAGGTTTTTGGGAAGGGATTTGGGGACATTCCTGGAAAATTTGGGGTTTTTTGAAGCGATTTTGGGGTGTTTTTGGGGCCATTTTTAGAGGCATTTTTGCTGTTGATTTTCGGGGCATTTTCAGGTGAGTTTTTGGGGTTTTTCAGGTGAGTTTTTTGGGGTGAATTTCTGGGATTTTGGGGCTTTTTAGGATTTCGGAATTTTGGGAAGGGATTTGGGGTCATTTCTGGAAAATTTGGGGTTTTTTAAGCGATTTTGGGGCGTTTTTGGGTTTTCCAGGTGAGTTTTTGGGGGGATTTTGGGGCGTTTTCAGGTGAATTTTGGGTCGGTTTTGGGGTGAAATTCCCAATTTTCCATCAGAATTTGGGACATTTTGGGCCAAAATTTCCAATTTTATGTCAAATTTTGGCTGATTTTTGGGACATTTTGGGTCAAAATTTCCAATTTTTAACCAAATTTTGGGGTTCTCATTCAAATTTTGGGACATTTTTGGGCTCAAATTTCCAAATTTTGGGTTTTCACTCCAATTTTGGGCAATTTTGGGTCGAATTTTCCAATTTTTTGTCAAATTTTGGGGTTCCCATTCAAATTTTGGGCCAAAATTCCCAATTTTCCATCAAATTTTGGCTGATTTTTGCTCAAAATTCCGATTTTCCATCATATTTTGGGATCATTTGGTTGATTTTGGTGTATTTTGGGTCAAAATTTTCAAATTTCCATCAAAATTTGGGGTTCTCATTCAAATTTTAGAAATTTTTGGCCAAAATTCCCAATTTTCCTTTTTATTTAAGTGCTTTTGGGAGATTTTCAGCCAAAATATCCAATTTTTTAAATGGAATTTTGGGGTTCTCACTAAATTTTGGGAGATTTTGGGCTGAAATTTCCGATTTTCCATTAATTTTTGGACATTTTGGCTGATTTTGGGTTGAAATTTTCAGTTTTCCATCAATTTTTGGGACATTTTGGGTTGAAATTTTCAATTTTCCATCAATTTTTGGGACATTTTGGCTGATTTTGGGACAATTTGGGTTGAAATTTTCAATTTTTGGGACATTTTGGCTGATTTTGGGTTGAAATTCCCAATTTTCCATCAATTTTTAGGACATTTTGGCTGATTTTGGGTTGAAATTTTCAATTTTCCATCAATTTTTGGATATTTTGGCTGATTTTGGGACATTTTGGGTTGAAATTTTCAATTTTCCTTTAATTTTGGGTTGAAATTTTCAATTTTCCATCAATTTTTTGGACAATTTATCTGATTTTGGGTTGAAATTTTCAATTTTCCATCAATTTTTGGGACATTTTGGCTGATTTTGGGACATTTTGGGTTGAAATTTTCAATTTTCCATCAATTTTTCGTTGTTTTTTTCCCAAAATTCTGATTTTTTCCCTTTTTTTTTCCACAGGGGCCGTTCCAGAGCCACCTCCTGGTACTCCCCGTATTAAAAACCCCCAAAATTCCCTTTTTTCCCCCCAAAAAAAAACTCCCAAATTTTGGGGTGGGGGGGAGGGGCCCCGCCCGCCCCTCCCCCACCCCTGACCGGACAAAAAAAATCCCAAATTTCTCTTTTTTTCCCCCAAAAAACCAAAAAAAAAGTTTGTTTTTTGCAGGTGGAGCCGGAGCCGGAAAAGGCGTCGGGGGAGGGGGGAAAAAATTCCAAAAAAAACAAAAAAATTAAAAAATTTGGGGGAATTTTGGGAATTCCGGGGGTGGGGGAGGGGCTGGAAGAGGGGGAGGGGGAGGAGGAAGAAAAAATTTAAAAATCCCAAAAAAAAAAAAAAAATTTTGGGGTCCCCGGGGAGGGAGGAGGGAAAAAAATAAAAAAAAAATAAAAAAATTGAAAAAAAACTTTGAATTTTTGGGTTTTTTTTAATGAATTTTTTTGATTTTTTTTCCCCCAAAATTTCCCCCCGAAATTTTTTTTCCTGAATTTTTCATATTTTGCAGCAAATTTTTCATTAAATTTTCCACAATTTTCCAATTTTTCATAAAATTTTCCACACTCTTCCAATTTTTCCCCCAAATTTTCCCATTTTGTCCAATTTTCCCTTTTTTCCTGAATTTTCCCCATTTTTTCCCACTCAAAATTTGCTTTTCCTGTGAATTTTTCTCATTTTGGAGCAAATTTTCCCATTTTCCCCTAAATTTTCCCCAAATTTTCTGTATTTTTAACTAAATTTTCCCATTTTCCCCCAAATTTTCACGTTTTCCCCCAATTTTTCCCCATTTTAGGCCAAATTTCCCATTTTTTCCTGAATTTCCCCATTTTTCCCCAAAAAATTCACTTTTTCTCTGCATTTTTCACATTTTGACCAAAATTTCCAATTTTTTCTTCAATTTTCTCCTTTTTTCCCAAAATTTCCACCGATTTTCCACATTTTGACCGAATTTTCCTCAATTTTCCTCTAAATTTTCCCTTTTGTAGCCCAAAATTTCCCATTTTCCCCAAATTTTTACCTTTTTCCCCAATTTTCCACGAATTTCCCCCAAAATTTCTCCTTTTTTTTCCCATTTCCCGAATTTTACCTGAAAAATTCTCCTTTTTTCCCAAAGTTGTCCCAAATTTTGCCCTTTTCCCCCCAAAATTCTCCTTTTTTCCCAATTTTTCCTCAATTTTCCCCAATTTTCCCCAAATTTTCCATAAATTCCCCCAAAATTTCTTTTTTTTACACAATTTTCCCCAAAATTCTCCTTTTTTTCCCCAAATTTTCCCCATTTTCCCCAAATTTCTTTTTTTTCCCGATTTTCCCCTAAATTTTCCTTTTTCCCCCCAATTTTTCCCCATTCCCCCCTCAAATTTTCCTTTTTTTGTCCAAATTTCCCCCAAAATTCCCCCAAATTTCTCCTTTTTTTCACAATTTTCCCCAGATTTTTCCCCATATTTTCCCCATTTTCCCCCAAAATTTCTCCTTTTTTCCCGATTTTCCCCAATTTTACCCCAAAAATTCAACTTTTCCCCCAAAGTTTTCCCAAATTTTCCCTTTTCCCCAAAATTCTCCTTTTTTCCTCAATTTTCCCCAATTTTCCCCTTATTTTCCCTAAATTTTCCTTTCCCCCCAAATATTTCCACAAATTCCCCCAAATTTCTCCTTTTTTACACAAATTCCCCAAAATTTTCCCAACTTTTCTCATTTTCCCCCAAAATTTTCTTTTTCCCCCCAAATTTTCCCATAATTTCTCCCAATTTCCTCAAAATTCTCCTTTTTCCCCCCAAATTCCCCCAAATTTTCCATTTTCTCCCCCAAAATTCCCCCCAAATGTCTCAAATTTCCCCCAATTTTTCCCCATTCCTCCCCAAATTTTCCATTTTTTCTCCACATTTCCCCCAAAATTCCCCCAAATTTCTCCTTTTTTTCACAATTTTCCCCATTTTTCCCCCAATTTTTCCCCAATTTTTCCCCATTTCTCCCCAAATTTTCCCCATTTCCCCCAAATTTTCCCAATTCCCTCCCATTTCTCCCCATTTTTCCCCATTTTCCCCAATTTTTCGCCCCATTTTTCCCAATTTTCCCCAAATTTCCCCTTTTTTCCCCCAAACTCCCCCATTTCCCCCTTTTCCCCCTCTCACCCAATCAGCGCTTCCCTCTCATTTCCCCCTTCTCCTTCCACCAATCACAACGCCCCTTACAACCCTTTTCCCTCCAACCAATCCGCACCCTCCTTTTGTTTTAACCACGCCCCTCCACCAATCAAATCCTTCCTTTTCTAAGCCACGCCCCTTTCAGGAAGCGCCATTAAGCCACGCCCCTTACGCTGTTGTAAACGGCGCGGTGGGCGTGGCTTGTTTGCCGCGCTGTGATTGGCGGGCTTGGCGCTGTGGGCGTGGCCTAACCCGGAAGTGCCGCTCGGGGGGTTCCATGGGCGGCAGGAGCGGAGGGGGGGGGGGGGAGAGGGGGGGAGGGGGGGGAGGGGCGGCCCGGGGGGGGTGGGGGAGGGGCGGGGGAGGGGGAGGGGGAGGGGGGGGAGGGGCTGGAGCTGCCCGAGCTGCGCGCGCTGCTCCGGAGGTGAGGGGGGGGAGGGGCGGGGGGGGACATTGGGGGTGGGGGAGGGGAGTTGGGGGTGGGGGAGGGGATTTGGGGTGGGGGAGGGGCCATGAGGGAAATTTGGGGAAAATTTGGGGGGTTTGGGGTGGGGGAGGGGCAGATTTGGGGTGAATTTTGGGGATTTCGGGGAAATTTGGGGGGTTTGGGGGAAACTGAGGCAGATTTGGGGTGGGGGAGGGGCCCTGAGGGGGATTTGGGGGGGTTTGGGTGGGGGAGGGGCAGATTTGGGGGGAATTTGGGGGGTTTGGGGTGGGGGAGGGGCCCTGAGGGAAATTTGGGAGAAATTTGGGGGGATTTGGGTGGGGGAGGGGCAGATTTGGGGAAAATTTGGGGGATTTGGGGGAAACTGAGGCAATTTGGGGTGGGGGAGGGGCCCTGAGGGGGATTTGGGGAGAATTTGGGGGAAATTTGGGGTGGGGGAGGGGATTTGGGGGGTGGGGGAGGGGATTTGGGGGGATTTGGGGGAAATTTGGGGGATTTGGGGGAAACTGAGGCAGGTTTGGGGTGGGGGATGGGATTTGGGGTGGGGGAGGGGCCCTGAGGGGGGTTTGGGGAGAATTTGGGGGATTTGGGGGGTGGGGGAGGGGATTTGGGGGGATTTGGGGGAAATTTGGGGGGATTTGGGATGGGGGAGGGGAGTTGGGGGGGATTTGGGGGAAATTTGAGGGGATTTGGGGTGGGGGAGGGGCAGATTTGGGGTGAATTTTGGGGATTTGGGGGAAACTGAGGCAGGTTTGGGGTGGGGGAGGGGCCCTGAGGGGGATTTGGGGTGGGGGAGGGGCCCTGAGGGGATTTGGGGGAAATTTGGGGAAAATTTGGGGTGGGGGAGGGGCGATGAGGGGAATTTGGGGGGATTTGGGGTGGGGGAGGGGCCCATGAGGGAGATTTGGGGGGATTTGGGGGAAATTTGGGGGATTTGGGGGTGGGGGAGGGGCCCTGAGGGGGATTTGGGGGAAATTTGGGGGGTTTGGGGGAAACTGAGGCAGATTTGGGGTGGGGGATGGGATTTGGGGTGGGGGAGGGGCCCCGAGGGGGGTTTGGGGGAAACTGAGGCAATTTGGGGTGGGGGAGGGGCCATGAGGGGGATTTGGGGTAAATTTTGGGGATTTGGGGGAAATTTGGGGGATTTGGGGGAAACTGAGGCAATTTGGGGTGGGGGAGGGGCCCCGAGGGGGATTTGGGGGAATTTGGGGTGGGGGAGGGGCCCTGAGGGGGATTTGGGGTGGGGGAGGGGCCCTGAAAGAAATTTGGGGGAAATTTGGGGGGATTTGGGGTGGGGGAGGGGCCCTGAGGGGGGTTTGGGGGATTTGGGGAATTTTGGGGGATTTTTGGGGTTTTTTGGGGTTTTTTTGTGAATTTTTTGGGATTTTTGGGGAATTGTTTTGGCATTTTTTGTTTATTTTTTGGGGCTTTTTTGGGAATTTTTGGGGACTTTTTTGTGGAATTTTTGGGAATTTTTTGGGTATTTTTTGGAAATTTTTTGGGAATTTTTGGACTTTTTTTGGGAAATTTTTGAGGATTTTTTTGGGGATTTTTTGTTGAATTTCTGGGGCTTTTTTGGGAATTTTTGTTGCATTTTGGGGGATTTTATTTGGGAATTTTTTTGACATTTTTAGGAATTTTTGGGGATTTTTTTGGGATTTTTTGGGATTTTTTGGGGCATTTTTGTTGAATTTTTGTGGCTTTTTTTGGAAATTTTTTGGGCATTTTTTGGGATTTTTTAGGGAATTTCTTGGAAATTTTTTGGGCATTTGTTGGGAATTTTTTGGGATTTTTTTGGCATTCTTTGTTGAATTTTTTTGGGCTATTTCAGTGAATTTTTGGGATTTTTTTTTGTGGAATTTTTGGAGATTTTTTGCCATTTTTGTGGATTTTTTCTGCAGTTTTTGAGAATTTTTTGTGGAATTTTTGGGCATTTTTTGGGAATTTTTGGGAATTTTTGAAAATTTTGGGGGGATTTTTTGGGTATATTTCGGCAGCGTTTTTTATTGAATTTTTGGGCCAATTTGGGGTGAATTTTGGGTGGATTTTTGTTGAATTTTGGGTGACTTTTGGCCATTTTTGGGGTGAATTTTGGGTGAATTTTTGTTGAATTTTTGGGTGAATTTTTGTTGAATTTGGGGTGAATTTTTGTTGAATTTGGGGTGAATTTCGGGTGAATTTTGCCCCTTTCCGGAACTCTCCAGGTCGGGGCGGGGGCGGCTCCCGGAGCCGGAATTGGACTCGGACTCGGAGCCGGAACCGGAACCGGAACCGGAACCGGAAGAGGAGGAAGAGGAGGAGGAGGAAGGAGGGGGAGGGGCCCCGGAGGCCTCCGGAGGTGGGGGCGGGGCTTAAAGGAGTTAATTTGCATAAAGGGGAGGGGCTTAAAGGAGTGGGAGGGGCTTAAAGAAAGAGGGAGGGCTGAAAATTTGATTAATTTGCATAAATGGGAGGGGCTTAAATGGGTGGGAGGGGCTTAAATAAAGGGGAGGGGCTTAAAGGGGTTAATTTGCATAAATGGGAGGGGCTTAAATGGGTGGGAGGGGCTAAAGGCAGTTAATTTGAATAAAGGGGAGGGGCTTAAATGGGTGGGAGGGGCTTAAATAAAGAGGGAGGGGCTTAAAGGAGGTTAATTTGAATAAAGGGGAGGAGCTTAAATGGGTGGGAGTGGCTTAAAGAAAGAGGCAGGGGCTAAATATGGTTAATTTGCATAAAGGGGAGGGGCTTAAGTGGGTGGGAGTGGCTTAAAGAAAGAGGGAGGGGCTAAAAGTGAGTTAATTTGCATAAAGGGGAGGGGCTTAAATGTGTGGGAGGGGCTAAAATGGGTTAATTTGAATAAAGGGGAGGAGCTTAAATGGGTGGGAGGGGCTTAAAGAAAGGGGAGGGGCTAAAGGAAAATAATTTGAATAAAGGGGAGGGGCTTAAAGAAAGAGGGAGGGGCTAAAATGTATTAATTTGAATAAATGGGAGGGGCTTAAATGAATGGGAGGGGCTTAAATGGGATTAATTTGAATAAAGAGGAGGGGCTTAAATGGGTAGGAGGGGCTTTAAAGGGGATGGGCTTTAAAGGGGGAGGGGCTTAAATGGGTGGGAGGGGCTTAAAGAAAGAGGGAGGGGCTTTAAGGGGTTAATTTGAATAAAGGGGAGGGGCTTAAATGGGTGGGAGGGGCTTTAAGGGGTTAATTTGCATAAAGAGGAGGAGCTTAAATGGGTGGGAGGGGTGCAAAAAAGATTTATTTGAATAAAGGGGAGGGGCTTAAATGGGGGAGGGGCTTAAAGGGGATTAATTTGAATAAAGGGAGGGGCTTAAATAGGTGGGAGGGGCTTAAAGGGGATTATTTTGAATAAAGGGGAGGGGCTTAAATGGGTGGGAGGGGCTTCAAGAAATAGGGAGGGGCTTAAATGGGGTTAATTTGCATAAAGGGGAGGGGCTTGAAGGGGGAGGGGCTAAATGGGAGGGGCCAACCCAAAAGGGGGCGTGGTCTGATCTGAAGCCCCGCCCCTTTTCTCCCTCAGCCGCCCCTCCCCCGCCCGGCCCCGCCCTGCAGGAGCTGTGGGCGGAGCTCGGGGGGGGCGGGGCCGGGGCGGGGCCCGAGCGGAGCCTCCCCAGGCTGGTGCGGCAGGTGGGGACTGGTTTGTACTGGTTTGTACTGGGAGGGACTGGGAGGGGAAAATGGGGGAAAAACGGGGAAAAAATGGCAAAAAAAGGGTTAAAAATGGGGAAAAATGGGGAAAAAAGGGTTAAAAATGGGGAAATGGGGATTTGGGGTTACTGGTTTGTACTGGTTTGTACTGGGAGGGGTTTGGGGGTTACTGGTTTGTACTGGGAGGGACTGGGAGGGGGAAATTGGGAAAAATGGGGAAAAAATGGGGAAAAATGGGGAAAAAATGGCGAAAAAAGGGTTAAAAATGGAGAAAAAATGGGGAAATGGGGATTTGGGGTTACTGGTTTGGACTGGTTTATACTGGGAGGGGTTTGTGGGTAACTGGTTTCTACTGGGAGGGACTGGGAGGGGGAAAATGGGGAAAAATGGGGGGAAACGGTGAAAAAATGGCAAAAAAAGGGTTAAAAATGGAGAAAAAATGGGGAAATGGGGATTTGGGGTTACTGGTTTGGACTGGTTTGGACTGGGAGGGACTGGGAGGGGGAAATTGGGGGAAATTGGGGAAAAACGGGGGAAAAGGGGGAAAAACGGGGTGAAAATGGTAAAAAAAGGGTTAAAAATGGGGAAAAAAGGGTTAAAAATGGGGGAAATGGGATTTGGGGTTACTGGTTTGAACTGGTTTGTACTGGGAGGGGTTTGGGGTTTACTGGTTTGTACTGGGAGGGACTGGGAGGGGGAAATTGGGGAAAAACGGGGAAAAATGGGGAAAAAATGGCAAAAAAAGGGTTAAAAATGGAGGAAAAATGGGGATTTGGGGTTACTGGTTTGTACTGGTTTATACTGGGAGGGACTGGGAGGGGTTTGGGGGGTCACTGGGAGGGAACTGGGACCATACTGGGTAAACTGGGATGAACTGGGAGTGACTGGGAGGGGGTTTGGGGTTACTGGTTTGTACTGGGAATGGGTTTGGGGTTACTGGTTTGTACTGGGAATGGGTTTGGGGTTACTGGTTTGTACTGGGAATGGGTTTGGGGTTACTGGTTTGTACTGGGAATGGGTTTGGGGTTACTGGTTTGTACTGGGAATGGGTTTAGGGTTACTGGTTTGTACTGGGAATGGGTTTGGGGTTACTGGTTTATACTGGGAATGGGTTTGGGGTTACTGGTTTGTACTGGGAATGGGTTTGGGGTTACTGGTTTGTACTGGTTTAAACTGGTTTATACTGGTTTATACTGGTTTATACTGGTTTAAACTGGTTTATACTGGTTTATACTGGTTTAAACTGGTTTATACTGGTTTATACTGGTTTATACTGGGAGCTGACCCCGCCCCTCCCCCCTCCAGCGCGAATGGGGGCGGAGCTTCACCCGAGAGGAGAGAAACCGGCTGAGCTCCCAGTAAGGAACTGGTTTGGACTGGTTTGGACTGGTTTGGACTGGGAGGGGGCGGAGTCACTGGTTTATACTGGTTTGAACTGGTTTATACTGGTTTAAACTGGTTTTTCACCATTTCTAAGTGGTTTGAACTGGTTCATACTGGGTTGGGAACTGGTTTATACTGGTTTATACTGGTTTATACTGGTTTGAGCCATTTTAAACTGGTTTATACTGGTTTTGAAGAATTTTAAACTGGTTTATACTGGTTTTTCACTGATTTAAACTGGTTTATACTGGTTTCAGCCATTTTTACCCGGTTTAAACCGGTTTAGAGCGGGTTTTGAACTGGTTTATGTTGGTTTAAACTGGTTTTAATCAGATTAAACCGGTTTGAACTGGTTTTCAGCCATTTTTAGCTAATTAAACCGGTTTATACTGGTTTTTCACAGAGTTAAACTGGTTTATACTGGTTTGTGCTGATTTAAACTGGTTTATAACCATTTTAAACCAATTTAAACTGGTTTATACTGGTTTGAAACGGTTTTTAACCATTTTTAACAATTTTAAACTGGTTTATACTGGTTTATACTGGTTTTGAATTATTTTAAACTGGTTTATACTGGTTTTTCACTGATTTAAACTGGTTTATACTGGTTTGTGCTGATTTAAACTGGTTTTTAACCATTTTTAACCATTTTAAACTGGTTTATACTGGTTTATACTGGTTTAAACTGGTTTTTAACCTTTTAACTATTTAAAACTGGTTTAAACTGGTTCGAAATGTTTTTTAACCACTTTAACCCAATTTAAACTGGTTTATACTGGTTTGAACCATTTTTTAACCATTTTTAACCATTTTTAACCATTTTAAACTGGTTTAAACTGGTTTATACTGGTTTGAAATGTTTTTTAACCACTTTAAGCCAATTTAAACTGGTTTATACTGGTTTGAAACTGTTTTTAACCATTTTTAACAATTTTAAACTGGTTTATACTGGTTTATACTGGTTTATACTGGTTTAAACTGGTTTTTAACCATTTTTAACCATTTTAAACTGGTTTAAACTGGTTTATACTGGTTCAAAATGTTTTTTAACCACTTTAAGCCAATTTAAACTGGTTTTTTCTGCTTTGAACCAATTTTTAACCATTTTAAACCAGTTTTTACTGGTTTTCAACCGGTTTAAACCGGTTTTTAACTGGTTTAAAGTGGTTTATGGTGGCTTTTAACTGGTTTAGACCAATTTAAATCGGTTTAAATTTAAATTTAAATTATTTAAATTTAAATCGGTTTATACTGGTCTGAGCCTTTTTAAACTGGTTTAAACCGGTTTTTAGCCGTTTTTAACCAGTTTAAACCGGTTTTTGGCCATTTTTAACCAGTTCAAACCGGTTTTTGGCCATTTTTAACTGATTTAAACCGGTTTTTAGCCATTTTAAACTGGTTCAAACCGGTTTTTAGCCATTTTTAACTGATTTAATTCGGTTTTTAGCCATTTTTAACCAGTTCAAACCGGTTTTTAGCCATTTTTAACTGATTTAATTCGGTTTTAACCATTTTAAACTGATTTAATTTAGTTTTTAGCCATTTTTAACTGGTTCAAACCGGTTTATACTGGTTTGAACCGGTTTTATCCAATTCAAACCGGTTTAAACTGCCTCAAACTGACTTTTAACCCGCCCTAAACCGGTTCATAACCGACTCAAACCGCTTTAAACCGCTTTAATCCCTTTTAAACCGCTTTAATCCCTCTGGGCGTGGCCGGGGAGGGGCGTGGCCTGTCCGAGGCCCCGCCCCTCAGGCCCCGCCCCCTCAGCTTCCTGCCCAATCACGCGGCGGCGCTGGAGCCACACCCACAGAAGGTTTTTTGCGCCGTCTTCGCCGACCGCGGCCGCCGCCTCCTGACCGCCTGCCAGGGTGAGACAATCCCCAAATTCCGAAATTTTGGGGCGAATTCACGGAAATTTGGGACATTTCGGGGAAAATTCCTGAAATTTTGGGGAAAACTGAAAAAAATTCGGTGAAAATCGCAAAAAATTTGGGATTTTTACGGCGTTTTTTGGGGTTTAAATGTCATTTTTTCGGTGTCAGGGTGAGGGGAATTTGCAAAATTCCCAAAATTTTGGGGCGAATTCCCAAAAATTTGGGACATTTCGGGGAAAATTCCTGAAATTTTGGGGAAAATTGCAAAAAATTCGGTGAAAATCGCAAAAAATTTGGGATTTTTACGGCATTTTTTGGGGTTTAAATGTGATTTTTTTGGGGGTTTTTGGTGTCAGGGGAGGGGAATTCGCAGAATTCCCGAAATTTTGGGGCGAATTTTCAAAAATTTAGAAATTTTGGGAAAAATTCCTGAAATTTTGGGGGAAACTGAAAAAAATTTGGTGAAAATCGCGAAAAATTCGGGATTTTTACATCATTTTTTGGGGTTTAAATGGGATTTTTCTCGGTGTCAGGGTGAGGGGAATTTGCAGAATTCCCAAAAATTTGGGGCAAATTCCCAAAAATTTGGGACATTTCGGGAAAAATTCCTGAAATTTTGGGGGAAACTGCAAAAAATTTGGTGAAAATCGCAAAAAAATTGGGATTTTTACGGCATTTTTTGGGGTTTAAATGTGTTTTTTTGGGGGTTTTTGGTGTCATGGTGAGGGGAATTTGCAAAATTCCCAAAAATTTGGGGCGAATTCCTGAAAATTTGGGACATTTTGGGAAAAATTCCTGAAATTTTGGGGAAACTGCAAAAAATTTGGTGATTTTTTTGGCTGTCCCAAATTTCTTGAATTTGGGACCCAAAAACTCCGATGTTTTGACGCAAAATCCCCAAACTTTGACCAAAAAGATCCCAAATTTCGACCCCAAACCTCCAATTTTTAACACAAAATCGCCCAAATTTCCATATTTTCGACCCAAAATTTCCAATTTTCGACCCCAAAACCCACAAATTTTTGATGAAAAACCCCAAATTTCGATCAAAAAAAATTCTCTAAATTTTGCTGTAAAATCCCCAAATTTTGACATAGAATCGCCAAATTTTCACATAAAACCCCCAAATTTCACCCCAAAATCCACAAATTTCACCCCAAAATCTTTAAAATCCCCAAATTTGGAACCAAAACTCTGAAATTTTGCCCCAAAATCCCCAAAATTCCTCCTATTTTGACCCAAAATTCCCCAAGTTTCGATCCAAAATCCCTCCAAAAACTCCCGATTTTTCACCCCAAAATCTCAAAGTTTTGACCTTAAACCTGCAAATTTTGACCCGAAACCCCCAAATTTTGACCCAAAATTGCCCAAATTCCCAAATTTTGACCCAAAATTCCCCAAATTCCCAAATTTTGACCCAAAATTCCTGAAGTTTCGACCCAAAATCCCTCCAGAAACTCCCGTTTTTTCACCCCAAAATCTGCAAATTTTGACCTAAAACCCGCAAATTTTCGACCCAAAACTCCCCAATTTTAACCCGAATTTTCCCCAAATTCCCATATTTTGACCCAAAACTCCCAATCTTTGACTAAAACTCCCCAAATTTCAACCCAAAATCTCCCAAATTTCTTGAATTTGGGACCGAAAAACTCTGAAGTTTTGACGCAAATTCCCCAAACTTTGACCAAAATTATCCCAAATTTCCACTGAGAACCTCCAGATTTTTAACCCAAAATCGCCCAAATTTCCATATTTTGGACCCAAAATCCCCAAATTTTGACACAAAACCCCCAAAATCTCCAAAATTCAACCCCAAAATCCCCAAATTTCCAGAAAAAGACCCCCAAATTTTGATCAGAAAAGTCTCAAAATCTTGACATAAAATCCGCAAATTTCCACTGAAAAATCCCCAAATTTCACCCTAAAGCCCTCAAATTTTGACCCAAATTTTCCACTTTTTACTCGAAATCCCAAAATTTACCAAAATTCGCTTTTTTCGCCCCAACCCAGACCATTTCCTGCGGCTGTTCGAGGTGTCGGGGGCGGGGCTGCGGCTCCTCCGCGCCACCAGGGGGCGCCAGGTCGGGTGGAGCATCCTGGACGTGGCGCTCGGGCCCGAAAACCCCAAATTTCACCCCAAAATCCACAAATTTCACCCCAAAATCCTCAAAATCTCCAAATTTGGAACCAAAACTCCGAAATTTTGCCCCCAAATCCCCAAAATTCCCAACATTTTGACCCAAAATTCCCCAAGTTTTGACCCCAAAATCCCTCCAGAAACTCCCGATTTTTCGCCCCAAAATCTCCAAATTTTGACCTAAAATCCCCAAATTTTGACCCAAAATTCCCCAAGTTTTGACCCAAAATCCCTCCAAAAACCTCTGATTTTTTGCCACAAAATCTCCAAATTTTGATCTAAAACTCTCAAATTTTGCCCCAAGAACCCCAATTTTTGACCCAAAATCCCCAAATTTCAACGCAAAATCCCAAAACTTTGGTGAAAAACCCCCAAATTTCGATCAGAAAAATCTCAAAATTTTGATGCAAAATCTCCAAATTTTGACCAAAAAAACCCCAAATTTTGACCCAAAATTCCCCAAATTCCCAAATTTTGACCCAAAATTCCCCAAGTTTCAACCCAAAATCCCTCCAAAAACTCCCATTTTTTCGTCGCAAAATCTCCGAATTTTTGACTTAAAACCCGCAAATTTTGACCTGAAACCCCCAATTTTTGACCCAAAACCCCCAAATTTCAACCCAAAATCCCAAAACTTTGGTGAAAAATCCCCAAATTTCGATCAGAAAAATCTCTATATTTTGACATAAAATCCCCAAATTTTGACCAAAAAATCCCCAATTTTCACCCTAAAACCCTCAAATTTCGACCCAAATTTTCCCCTTTTTTTCCCCAAATCCCAAAATTTCCCAAAATCCTCTTTTTTCACCCCAACCCAGACCATTTCCTGCGGCTGTTCGAGGTGTCGGGGGCGGGGCTGCGGCTCCTCCGCGCCACCAGGGGGCGCCAGGTCGGGTGGAGCATCCTGGACGTGGCGCTCGGGCCCGAAAACCACAAATTTCACCCCAAAATCCACAAATTTCACCCCAAAATTCTCAAAGTCCCCAAATTTGGAACCGAAATTCCCAAATTTTTCCCCCAAATCCCCAAAATTCTCCGGATTTTGACCCAAAATTCCCCAAGTTTTGATCCAAAATTCCTCCAAAAACTCCCAATTTTTTGCTTCAAAATCTCCAAATTTCGACCTAAAACCCGCAAATTTTTGACCCAAAACTCCCCAATTTTAACCCGAATTTTCCCCAAAATTCACCATTTTTGACTCAAAATTCCCCAATTTCAACCCAAAATCTTCCAAATTTCTTGAATTTGGGACCCAAAAACTCCGAAGTTTTGACACAAAATCCCCAAACTTTGACCGAAAAGATCCCAAATTTCGACTGCGAACCTCCACATTTTTACCTCAAAATCGCCCAAATTTCCATCTTTTCAACCCAAAATTTCCAAGTTTCGACCCCAAAACCCACAAATTTTTGATGAAAAACCCCAAATTTCGATCAAAAAAAAATCTCTAAATTTTGCTGTAAAATCCTCAAATTTTGACATAGAATCGCCAAATTTTCACATAAAACCCCTCAAATTTCACCTCAAATTTTCCCTTTTTTCCCCCAAATCCCAAAATTTCCCAAAATTTGTTTTTTTTACCCCAAACAGACCATTTCCTGCGGCTGTTCGAGGTGTCGGGGGCGGGGCTGCGGCTCCTCCGCGCCACCAGGGGGCGCCAGGTCGGGTGGAGCATCCTGGACGTGGCGCTCGGGCCCGACGGCCGCCAGGCGCTCTACTGCTCCTGGGCCAGCCACGGTGACTGGGTTATACTGGTTTATACTGGGAGGGACTGGGAAGGGACGAAATGGGGAAAAAACGGGAAAAAACGGTGAAAAAATGGGAAAAAACGGTGAAAAAATGGGGAAAAAATGGGGAAAAAAGGGTTAAAAATTGGGAAAATTTGGGGGAAGTTGGGGGAAAAGGGGATTTGGGGTTACTGGTTTGTACTGGTTTATACTGGTTTATACTGGGAGGGGGGAAAATGGGGGAAAACGGGGAAAAAACGGTGAAAAAATGGCAAAAAAGGGGTTAAAAATGGTGAAAAAATGGCAAAAAAAGGGTTAAAAATGGGAAAAAATTGGGGGAGAAAGGGTTAAAAATGGGGGAGATGGGGTTTGGAGTTACTGGTTTGTACTGGGAGGGACTGGGAAAGGGGAAAATGGGGAGAAACGGGGAAAAAACGGGAAAAAACGGTGAAAAAATGGGAAAAAATGGGGAAAAATGGCAAAAAAAGGGTTAAAAATGGGGAAAATGGGGGAAATGGGGGAAATGGGGATTTGGGGTTACTGGTTTGTACTGGTTTGTACTGGTTTGTGCTGGGAGTGGAGTGGGGATTACTGGTTTATACTGGGAGGGGGCGAAATGGGGAGAAACGGGGAAAAAACGGGGAAAAACGGGAAAAAATGGGAAAAAATGGCGAAAAAATGGGAAAAAACGGTGAAAAAATGGCGAAAAAAGGGTTAAAATGGCAAACAAGGGGTTAAAAATGGGGGGAGATGGGGTTTGGGGGTTACTGGTTTAGACTGGTTTGTACTGGGAGGGGACTGGGAGGGACTGGGAGGGACTGGGAGGGGGCGAAATGGGGAGAAACGGGGAAAAAATGGGAAAAATGGTGAAAAAATGAGGAAAAAAGGGTTAAAAATGGGGAAAATTTGGGGAAAAGGGGACTTGGGGTTACTGGTTTGGACTGGTTTGTACTGGGAGGGAACTGGGAGGGGAAATGGGGAAAAAATGGGGTAAAAACGGGAAAAAAAGGTTAAAAAAGGGTTAAAAATGGCAAAAAAAGGGTTATAAATGGGGAAAATTGGGGAGAAGGGGTTAAAAATGGGGGGAGATGGGGTTTGGAGTTACTGGTTTATACTGGGAGGGACTGGGAGGGGGGAAATGGGGAGAAATGGGGAAAAAACGGGAAAAAAACAGTGAAAAAATGGTGGAAAAAGGGTTAAAAATGGGGAAAATGGGAGGAAAATGGGGGGAAAAGTGTTAAAGGGGAACTTGGGGTTACTGGTTTGTACTGGTTTGTACTGGGAGGGGACTGGTTTCTACTGGGAGAGGGGAAAATGGGGAGAAATGGGGAAAAAACGGGAAAAAAGGGTGAAAAAATTGCCAAAAAAGGGTTAAAAATGGCAAAAAAGGGGTTAAAAATGGGGAAAATGGGGGAAAATGTGGATTTGGGGTTACTGGTTTGTACTGGTTTGTACTGGGAGTGGAGTGGGGATGACTGGTTTATAATGGGAGGGGAAAATGGGGAGAAACGGGGAAAAAACGGGGGGAAACGGTGAAAAAATGGCAAAAAAAGGGTTAAAAATGCAGAAAATGGGGTAAAAGGGTTAAAAGGCGATTGTGGTTACTGGTTTGTACTGGTTCGTACTGGGAGGGGACTGGGAGGGGACTGGGAGGGACTGGGAGGGACTGGGAGGGAAAATGGGGAAAAAATGGGAAAAAACGGTGAAAAAATGGCCAAAAAATGGCAAAAAAGGGGTTAAAAATGGGGGAAATGGGGGGAAATTGGAGGAGAAAGGGTTAAAAATGAGGGGAGATAAGAATTGGGGTTACTGGTTTGGACTGGTTTGGACTGGTTTGAACTGGGAGGGGATTGGAAGGGGTGAAAATGGGGAGAAAGGGGGAAAATGGGGAGAAACGGGCAAAAAATGGGAAAAAATGGGGAAAAAGGGGTTAAAAATGGGGAAAATTTAGGGGAAATGGGGGAAATGGGGGTTTGGGGTTACTGGTTTATACTGGGAGGGACTGGGAGGGGACTGGGAGGGAAATGGGAGGGGGGAAATGGGGAGAAACGGGGAAAAAATGGGGAAAAAACGGTGAAAAAATGGCAAAAAATGGCAAAAAAATGGGGAAAAAAGGGGTTAAAAATGGGGAAAATTTGGGGAAAATGGGGGTTTGTGGTTACTGGTTTGTACTGGTTTATACTGGGAGGGGACTGGGAGGGGACGAAATGGGGAGAAATGGGGAAAAAACGGGAAAAAAACGGTGAAAAAATGGGGAAAAACGGGAAAAAAAGGCGAAAAAATGACAAAAAAGGGGTTAAAAATGGGGGGAAAATGGAAAAAAAATGGGATTTTTACACTGGTTTTACTGGTTTGTACTGGTTTGTACTGGGTGGGGAGTGGGCGTGGCCTCCTGACCAAGCCCCGCCCCTTTTTTCTCAGTCCACGCCTTTGATTTGCATGGAGAGGGCGACGCCCACACAGCCCTGGACTTCCGGTGGGGGCGTGGCTTCAAATTCTGGGGGCGTGGCTTATCTCTGAGGGGCGTGGCTTGTGTTTTGTCCCATCTCATTTGCATTTGGGGCGTGGCTTTGGGGTTATTTCCATTTTTGGGGGCGTGGCTTTGAGGTTGGTGGGCGTGGCCAGTGTTTACCTGCGGGTAATTTGCATTTGGGGGCGTGGCTTTAGGGATCTGTGGGGCGTGGCTTGTGGGTTATTAGCATTTGTGGGCGTGATTTTGGGGTTTTAGCGGCTCTAATTTGCATTTGGGGCGTGGTTTTCCTTCCAGTGGGCGTGGCTTAAACCCCTAATTAACATAGTGGGCGTGGCTTAAACCCCAATTTAACCCTTTATTTTTAAGTGGGCGTGGCTTAAACCCCTTATTAACATAGTGGGTGTGGCTTAAACATCAATTTAACCCTTTATTATCAAGTGGGTGTGGCTTAAACCCCTAATTAACATAGTGGGTGTGGCTTAACCATCAAGTTAACCCTTTGTTATCAAGTGGGTGTGGTTTAAACACCTAATTAACATAGTGGGTGTGGCTTAACCATCAAGTTAACCCTTTGTTATCAAGTGGGCGTTGCTTAAACACCTAATTAACATAGTGGGTGTGGCTTAACCCCTATTTAACCCTTTATTATGAAGTGGGCGTGGCTTAGACCCCTAATTAACATGGTGGGCGTGGCTTAAATCTCTAATTAGCATAGTGGGCGTGACCTAAACCCCAATTTAACCTCTATAATGAAGTGGGCGTGGTTTAAACCCCTAATTAACATAGTGGGTGTGGCTTAAACCCCATTTTAACCCTTTATTATCAAGTGGGCGTGGCTTAAACCCCTAATTAGCATAGTGGGCGTGGCTTAAACCCCTAATTAACCCAATTTATGGAAGTGGGCGTGGCTTAAACACCTAATTAACATAGCGGGTGTGGCTTAAACATCAATTTAACCCTTTATTATCAAGTGGGCGTGGCTTAAACACCTTATTAGCGTAGTGGGTGTGGCTTAAACCCCTAATTAGCATAGTGGGCGTGGCTTAAACCTCTAATTAACATAGTGGGCGTGGCTTAAACCCCTAATTAACATAGTGGGCGTGACTTAACCCCCAATTTAACCCTTTATTACCCAATGGGCGTGGCTTAAACCCTTAATTAACATTGTGGGCGTGGGTTAAACCCCTAATTAGCATAGAGGGTGTGGCTTAAACCCCAATTTAACCCTTTATTATCAAGTGGGCGTGGCTTAAACACCTAATTAACATAATGGGCGTGGCTTAACCCCCAATTTAACCCCTAATTACCCAGTGGGCGTGGCTTAAACCCCATTTTAACCCCTTGTTACCCAGTGGGCGTGGTTTAATTTGCATAATTAACGAAGTGGGCGTGTCCTTTGTGTCCCCGCCCCCAGGCCCGAGGACCGGCGCTTCGCCGTCTTCTCATTGGCCGTGGGGCCGGACGGGCGGGACGTGATGGGCGGGGCCAACGACGGCTGCGTCTACGTCTACGACCGCCAGGCGCAGCGGCGCGTGGAGAGGGTAAAAAACGGGGTAAAAAACGGCAAAAATGGTCAAAAAGGGTCAAAAAGGGTCAAAACCGGTCAAAACCGGTCAAAAGCGGTAAAAAACGGTAAAAAAACGGGTTAAAGATGCTTAAAACCGGTAAAAAATGGTCAAAAACGGTGAAAAAATGGTTTAAAAAACGTTAAAAATGGTTAAAACCAGTCAAAAACGGTCAAAAACGGTAAAAAAATGGTTTCAAAAAAAACGCTAAAAGTGGTTAAAACCGGTCAAAACCGGTTTAAAAAAAGGCAAACATGGTAAAACCCGGTCAAAACTGGTAAAAACCGGTTTTTCACCATTTTTTCACAATTTGTCCCACTTTTCCCCCATTTTACCCCCTCCCAGTCCAAACCAGTCCAAACCAGTCCAAACCAGTAACCCCCAAATCCCCTTTTAATCCTTTTTACCTTTTTCTTGGCTATTTTTAACCCTTTGTTGGCCATTTTTAACCCTTTCTTTGCCATTTTCCCACCGTTTTTCACCATTTTTTTCCCCATTTTTTCGTTTTTAACCCCTTCTTGACCCCCTCCCAGTCCAAACCAGTCCAGACCAGTAACCCCCAAATCCCCTTTTAATCCTTTTTATCTTCTTTTTTCCCCCGGCCATTTTTAACCCTTTCTCGGCCATTTTAACCCTTTATTTGCCACTTTTAACCGTTTTTCCCATTTTTCCGTCGTTTTTTCCCATTTTTTCACCGTTTCTCCCCATTTTTCCCATCCCAGTATAAACCAGTAACCCCAATTCCCATTTCCCCCATTTTTAACCCTTTCTTGGCCATTTTTAACCCTTTCTTCACCGTTTTTTCACCATTTTTCACCGTTTTTCCCCGTTTTTTCACTTTTAACCCCTTCTCGACCCCCTCCCAGTCCAAACCAGTCCAAACCAGTCCAAACCCCAAACCCCCTTTTAATCTTTCTTTCCTTCTTTTCAGCCATTTTTAACCCTTTCTTGGGCATTTTTAACCCATTCTCGGCCATTTTTAACCCTTTCTTCACCATTTTTTCACCGTTTTTCGCCGTTTCTTCACCATTTTTCGCCCTTTTTTCCCCGTTTTTTCTCTTTTAACCCTCTCCCAGTCCAAACCAGTCCAAACCAGTAACCCCAAACCCCCTTTAATCTTTCTTACCTTTTTTTCGGCCATTTTTAACCCTTTCTTGGCCATCTTTATCCCTTTCTTCGCCATTTTGTCACCGTTTTTCACCGTTTTTTCCCGTTTTTTCCCTTTTAACCCCCTCCCAGTCCAAACCAGTCCAAACCAGTCCAAACCAGTAACCCCCAAATCCCCATTTTAATCCTTCTTATCTTCTTTACTCCCCTGCTATTTTTAACCCTTTCTCGGCCATTTTAACCCTTTATTTGCCACTTTTAACTGTTTTTCCCATTTTTCCGTCGTTTTTTCCCATTTTTTCACCGTTTCTCCCCATTTTTCCCATCCCAGTATAAACCAGTAACCCCAATTCCCATTTCCCCCATTTTTAACCCTTTCTTGGCCATTTTTAACCCTTTCTTTGTCTTTTTTTCACCGTTTTTCACCATTTTTTCCCCGTTTTTTCCCTTTTAACCCCCTCCCAGTCCAAACCAGTCCAAACCAGTCCAAACCCCAAACCCCCTTTTAATCTTTCTTTCCTTCTTTTCAGCCATTTTTAACCCTTTCTTGGCCATTTTTAACCCATTCTCGGCCATCTTTAACCCTTTCTTCACCGTTTTTTCACCGTTTTTCGCCGTTTCTTCACCGTTTTTCACCGTTTTTCCCCCATTTTTTTGCTTTTAACCCCTCTCCCAGTTTAAACCAGTCCAAACCAGTCTCCCCCCTCAGGTCCCCGCCCACGAGGACGACGTCAACGCGGTGGCCTTGGCCGACGCCTCGGGGCAGCTGCTCCTGTCCGGCGGCGACGACGGCGTCGTTCGGGCCTGGGACCGGCGCTGCCTCGCCGAGGGACCCGCGCTCACCCTGGCCGGGCACCGGGACGGGCTGACCTTCCTGCACGCCCGGGTGGGTCACTGGGAGGGACTGGTTTGGACTGGGAGGGGGAAAAAACGGGGAGAAACGGTGAAAAAATGGGGGAAAAAGGTGAAAAAATGGGGAAAAACGGGGAAAAAATGGGGAAATGTGGGCAGGAAAGGGTTAAAAATGGCGGAGAAAGGGTTAAAAATGGCCGAAAAAAGGGAAAAAGGATTAAAAGGGGGTTTGGGGTTTGGACTGGTTTGTACTGGTTTGGACTGGTTTGGACTGGGAGGGGGAAAAATGGGGAGAAACGGCGAAAAAATGGGGAAAAAAGGTGGGAAAATGGGGGAAAACGGTGAAAAAATGGGGGGAATGTGGGCGAGAAAGGGTTAAAATGGCAAATAAAGGGTTAAAAACAGCAAGGAAATGGTTAAAAATGCTGGAAATGGGAATTGGGGTTACTGGTTTGTACTGGTTTATACTGGGAGGGAAAAAACGGGGAGAAATGGTGAAAAAATGGGGGAAAACGGCGAAAAACAGCGAAAAATGGGGAAAATGGGGAAATGTGGGCAAGAAAGGGTTAAAATGGCTGAGAAAGGGTTAAAATCGGCAAAGAAATGGTTAAAATGGGGAAATGGGATTTGGGGTTACTGGTTTATACTGGGAGGGACTGGTTTATACTGGGAGGGGGAAAAAACGGGGAGAAACGGTGAAAAAATGGGGAAAAAAGGTGAAAAAATGGGGGAAAACGGTGAAAAAATGGGGAAAATGCGGGTAGGAAAGGGTTAAAAATGGCAGAGAATGGGTTAAAATGGCAGTGAAGGGTTAAAAATGGGGGAAATGGGATTTGGGGTTACTGGTTTGTACTGGGAGGGGAAAAACGGGGAGAAACGGTGAAAAAACAGCAAAAAACAGCGAAAAACGGCAAAAAAATGGCGAAAAAATGGGGAAAATGGAAAAAATGTGGGCAGGAAAGGGTTAAATATGGCAGTGAAGGGGTTAAAAATGGGGAAATGGGATATGGGGTTACTGGTTTATACTGGGAGGGGAAAAATGGGGAGAAACGGTGAAAAAATGGGGAAAAAAGGTAAAAAATGGGGGAAGTGTGGGCGAGAAAGGGTTAAAAATGGTTTAGAAAGGGTTAAAATCAGCAAGGAAAGGGATAAAACAGGCAAGGAAAGAGTTAAAATTGGGGAAATGGGAATTGGGGTTACTGGTTTGTACTGGGAGGGGGAAAACAGGGAGAAACGGTGAAAAAATGGGAAAAAACGGCAAAAAATGGCAAAAATGGGAAAATGTGGGCAGGAAAGGGTTAAAACAGGCAGAGAAAGGGTTAAAAAGTGTGGAAATGGGTAAAAATGGGGGAAATGGGATTTGGGGTTACTGGTTTATACTGGGAGGGACTGGTTTATACTGGGAGGGGGGAAAATGGGGAGAAATGGCGAAAAAATGGGGAAAAACAGTGAAAAAATGGGGAACTGTGGGCAGGAAAGGGTTAAAATGGCAAAGAAAGGGTTAAAATCGGCAACAAAAGGGTTAAAACCGGCAAGGAAAGGGTTTAAATTGGGGGAAATGGGATTTGGGGTTACTGGTTTATACTGGAAGGGGAAAAACGGGGAGAAACGGTGAAAAAATGGGGAAAAAAGGTGAAAAAATGGCAAAAATGGGGAAAATGTGGGCAGGAAAGGGTTAAAAATGGCAGAGAAAGGGTTAAAATTGGCAAGGAAAGGGTTAAAATTGGCAAGGAAAGGGTTAAAAATGGGGGAAATGGGAATAAGGTTACTGGTTTATACTGGGAGGGGAAAAACGGGGAGAAACGGCGAAAAAATGGGGGAAAAAGGTGAAAAAATGGGGAAGTGTGGGCCAGAAAGGGTTAAAAATGGCAGGGAAAGGGTTAAAATGGCAGTGAAAGGGTTAAAAATGGGGGAAATGGGTATTGGGGTTACTGGTTTGTACTGGGAGGGGGAAAACCGGGGAGAAACGGTGAAAAAACGGCAAAAAACGGTGAAAAAATGGCGAAAATGGGGAAACTGTGGGCAGGAAAGGGTTAAAAATGGCAGAGAAAGGGTTAAAATGGCAGAGAAAGGGTTAAAATCGGCAACAAAATTGTTAAAATCGGCAAAGAAATGGTTAAAAATGGGGAAATGGGATTTGGGGTTACTGGTTTGTACTGGGAGGGACTGGGAGGGAGAAATGGGGGAAAATGCTGAAAAATTGCAAAAAAAGGGACAAAAATGGCAAATAAAGGGTTAAAAATGGCAGCAAAAGGGTTAAAATCAGCAAGGAAAGGGTTAAAATGGGGAATAGGGATTGGGGTTACTGGTTTGAACTGGGAGGGACTGGGAGGGGGAAAAACAAAAAAAATGGTGAAAAAACGAGGAAAAATGGTGAAAAACGGGAAAAAGGGTTAAAAGTGGCAAATAAAGGGTTAAAATGGCAAAGAAAGGGTTAAAAATGGCAAGGAAATGGTTAAAAATGGGGGAAATGGGATTTGGGGGTTACTGGTTTGTACTGGGAGGGGGAAAAACGGGGAGAAACGGTGAAAAAATGGGGAAAAACGGTGAAAAAATGGGGAAAATGGGGAAATGTGGGCCAGAAAGGGTTAAAAACGGCAGAAAAGGGGTTAAAACGCAAAGGAAATGGTTAAAAATGGGGGAAATGGGAATTGGGGTTACTGGTTTGAACTGGGAGGGACTGGTTTGGACTGGGAGGGGGAAAAAACGGGGAGAAACGGTGAAAAAATGGGGAAAAACGGTGAAAAAATGGGGAAGTGTGGGCGAGAAACGGTTAAAAATGGCAGAAAAGGGGTTAAAATCGGCAGGGAAAGGGTTAAAAATGATGGAAATGGAATTTGGGGTTACTGGTTTGTACTGGTTTGTACTGGGAGGGACTGGGAGGGGGGAATGGGGAAAAATGGTGAAAAATTGGGGAAAAAACGGTGAAAAAATTGGGAAAAATACGGGGGGAAAAAATTGTTTAAAATGGTGAAAAAATGGGAAAAATAGGATTTTTGGACTGGTTTGAACTGGTCCAAACTGGTTTATACTGGTTTGAACTGGGATTTTGTGGTTGCGAGAGCAACTGGGACAAGAAAAATGGGTCAAAAAAGGCGAAAAATGGGCAAAAATGGCTCAAAAATGGCCAAAAATGGCTCAAATCGAATGGAATTTTTTTCCTACTGGTTTATACTGGTTTGTACTGGTTTGTACTGGTTTTTACTGGTTTAAACTGGGATTTTGTGGTTGCGAGAGCAACTGGGAGCACAAAAAATGGGTCAAAAATGGCCAAAAATGGGCAAAAATAGGCCAAAAATAGCTCAAATCAAATGGAATTTTTTCCCTACTGGTTTGTACTGGTTTGTACTGGTTTGTACTGGTTTATACTGGTTTGAACTGGTTTAAACTGGTTTAAACTGGGATTTTGAGGTTGGCAGAGGAAATGGGAGCACAAAAACTGGGTCAAAAATGGCAAAAAATGGGCAAAAATGGCTCAAAAATGGCTCAAAAATGGCCAAAAATGGCTCAAATAAAATGGAATTTTTTTGTACTGGTTTATACTGGTTTTTACTGGTTTGAACTGGTTTGTACTGGTTTGAACTGGGATTTTGTGGTTGGGAGATCAACTGGGAGCACAAAAAATTGGTCAAAAATGGGCAAAAAATGGGCAAAAATGGCTGAAAAATGGCCAAAAATGTCTCAAATCGAATGGAATTTTTTGTACTGGTTTATACTGGTCTGTACTGGTTTGTACTGGTTTGTACTGGTTTCAACTGGTTTATACTGGTTTAAACTGGGATTTTGTGGTTGGGAGACCAACTGGGAGCACAAAAAATGGGTCAAAAATGGCGAAAAATAGGGAAAAAAGGCTCAAAAATGGGCAAAAATGGGTCAAATAGAATGGAATTTTTTTCCTACTGGTTTATACTGGTTTATACTGGTCTGTACTGGTTTTTACTGGTTTTTACTGGTTTTCCCACAGGGGGACGGGCGCTACGTGGTGTCCAACTCCAAGGACCAGTCGGCCAAGCTCTGGGACCTGCGGCGGCCCTCGGGGGCGGCGGCGCTGGCGGCGACACGTCGGGCGGTGGCGCGGCAGAGTTGGGACTACCGGTGGCAGCGAGCGCCCCGGAACGGTACTGGGATGTACTGGTTTATACTGGTTTATACTGGGAGAGACTGGTTTATACTGGGAGGGGAAAATGGGGCAAAAACGGGGAAAATCGGGCAAAAAATGGCCAAAAAATGGGGAAAAAATTGGATTTTAAAGGGTTAAAAATGGTTGAAATTGGGATTGGGGTTACTGGTGTGTACTGGTTTATACTGGTTTGTACTGGTTTGTACTGGGTTATACTGGTTTATACTGGTTTATACTGGGTTATACTGGGTTGTACTGGTTTATACTGGTTTTACTGGTTTATACTGGGTTATACTGGGTTATACTGGTTTATACTGGGAGGGGGTTTGGGGGGGACTGGGAGGGGGGAAACGGCGAAAAAACGGGGGAAAATGGTGAAAAAATGGGGGAAAACAGTGAAAAAACGGCGAAAAACAGGGAAAAAACGGGGAAAAAACGGCGAAAAAACAGGGAAAAAATGGGGAAAAACGGGGAAAAAATGGGGTAAAATGGTGAAAAAACGGGAAAAAAACGGGGAAAAAATGTGGAAAAACGGGGAAAAAAATTTTTTCCCAATTTTTCCCCAATTTTCCCCCAATTTTCGTTTAATTTTCCCCTAATTTTCGTCCAATTTTCCCCCAATTTTTCTTCAATTTTTCCCCAATTTTCCCCCTATTTTTTTCCAATTTTTGGCTGAATTTTGCTCATCTTTTTCCGAATTTTTTCCCCATTTTCATCCAATCTTCCCCCAGTTTCTCCCCAATTTTAATCCAATTTTCCCCCAATTTTTTCCGAATTTTTGATGGAATTTCCCCAATTTTTCCCAATTTTCCCCCAATTCTCCCCCAATTTTCCCCCAATTTTCGTTCAATTTTCCCCCACTTTTTCCCCCAATTTTTCCCCAATTTCCCCCCCAATTTTCCCCAATTTCCCCCCCATTTTTACCCCAATTTTTGACTGAATTTCGCTCTTTTTTTTCCGATTTCTGTCTAATTTTCATCCAATTTTTCCCAAATTTTTCCCAATTTTCTCCCAATTTTCTCCCAATTTTTCCCCAATTTCCCCCCAATTTCCCCCCAATTTCCCCCCAATTTTCGTTTAATTTTTCCTCAATTTTCATCCAATTTTCCCCCAATTTTTGGATGAATCTTGCTCTTTTTTTCCCCAATTTTCCCGCATTTCCCCCCCAATTTTTCCCCAATTTCCTCCCAATTTTTGGCTTAATTTCCCCAATTTTTTCCCAATTTTCCCCAATTTCTCCTAAATTTTCCCAATTTCCCCCCAAATTTCATCCAATTTTTCCCCAAAATTTTCCCCAATTTTTCTCCATTTTTTCCCCAATTTTCCCCCAATTTTCTCCCAATTTTTCCCCCAATTTTTCCCCCAATTTTCCCCCAATTTTTCCCTGAATTTCGCTCATTTTTTCCCCATTTTTCCCCTAATTTTTCCCCAAATTTTCCCAATTTTGCCCCATTTTTCCCATAATTTCCCCCCAATTTTTCCCCAATTTTCCCTCACTTTCTCCCCCACTTTTCCCCCAATTTCCCCCAAATTTTCCCCCAATTTTTCCTCAATTTTTCCACAATTTTCCCCCAATTTTTCCCCGATTTTCCCCCAATTTTTGGCTTAATATCCCAATTTTCCCCCAATTTCCCCCCAATTTTCCCCCATTTTTTCCCCAATTTCCCCCCAATTTTTACCCAAATTTCCCCAATTTCCCCCCATTTCTCCCCCAATTTCCCCCCAAATTTTCCCCCAATTTTTCCTCATTTTTTCCCCAATTTTCATCCAATTTTCCTCAATTTCCCCCCAATTTTCATTTAATTTTTCCCCCAATTTTCATCCAATTTCCCCCTTTTTTTTTCCATCATTTTTCCCCATTTTTTCCCCAATTTTCCCCCATTTTTCCCCAATTTCCCCCTAAATTTCCCCCAAATTTCCCCCCAATTTTGGTTTAAAGTTTCCCCAATTTTCCCCGCACTTTTTCCCCAATTTTTCCCATTTTTTCCTCAAATTTTACCTGAATTTTTTCCATTTTTCCCCATTTCCCCCCCGGTGGGCGTGTCCTGTGTTGGCCCCGCCCCCAGCGCGGCGGGCCCCGCCCCTTCCGGGTGACGCGTCGCTGCTGACGTTCCGCGGTCACGTGGTGCTGCACACGCTGCTGCGCTGCCGATTGGCCCCGGCGGGGGCGGCCCCGGCCATGGCGGCCGGAAGTGCCGACGGCGCCATCTTGGGTAAACTGGGACAAACTGGGAGCACTGGTTTATACTGGGAGGGACTGGGAGGGGTTTGGGGGGCACTGGGAGGGGATTTGGGGTTACTGGTTTATACTGGTTTATACTGGGAATGGGTTTGGGGGTTACTGGTTTATACTGGGGGGCACTGGGAGCCCCGGCCCTGGCGGCCGGAAGTGCCGACGGCGCCATCTTGGGTAAACTGGGTTATACTGGGAGCACTGGTTTATACTGGGAGGGGTTTGGGGGGGTCTGGGTTATACTGGGAGGGACTGGGAGGGGTTTGGGAGGGGTTTGGGGGGGACTGGGATGAACTGGGAGGGACTGGGAGGAGATTTGGGGTTACTGGTTTATACTGGGAGGGACTGGGAGGCACTGGGAGCCCCGGCCATGGCGGCCGGAAGTGCCGACGGCGCCATCTTGGGTAAATGGTTCATACTGGTTTGTACTGGTTTATACTGGGAGGGGTTTGGGGGGCACTGGGATGGGATTTGGGGTTACTGGTTTATACTGGGGGGCACTGGGAGGTGATTTGGGGTTACTGGTTTATACTGGGAGGCACTGGGAGCCCCGGCCATGGCGGCCGGAAGTGCCGACGGCGCCATCTTGGGTAAACTGGGTTATACTGGGTTATACTGGGAGGCACTGGGAGGGACTGGGAGGGGTTTGGGAGAGGTTTGGGGGGCACTGGGATGAACTGGGAGGGACTGGGATGGGATTTGGGGTTACTGGTTTATACTGGGAGGGACTGGGAGGGAACTGGGATGGGATTTGGGGGTTACTGGTTTGTACTGGTTTATACTGGGAGGGGTTTGGGGGGCACTGGGAGGGAACTGGGATGGGATTTGGGGTTACTGGTTTATACTGGTTTATACTGGGAGGGGTTTGGGAGGAGTTTGGGGGGGACTGGGAAGGAACTGGGAGGGGATTTGGGGTCACTGGTTCATACTGGTTTATACTGGTTTAAACTGGTTTATACTGTTTTTTTACCATTTTTACTGGTTTTTAACTGGTTTATACTGGTTTAAACTGGGTTTTACCATTTTTTACTGGTTTAAACTGGTTTAAACTGGTTTCTAACTGGTTCATACTGGTCTATACTGGTCTATACTGGTTTACACTGTTTTCCAGTCTATGACGTCACCACGGGGCGGGCCCTGCGCCGTCTGACCAATCACGGCGCGTGCGTGCGTGACGTCAGCTGGAGCCCCGAGGGGGCGTGGCTCGCCAGCGCCTCGGTGGGCGGGGCCTCATTTGCATAACGGGCGGGGCTTAAACGGGGAGTGGGCGGGGTTTGAATGGGGCCTCATTTGCATAATGGGCGGGGCTTAAATTCGCAGTGGGAGGGGTTTGAATGGGGCCTCATTTGCATAACGGGCGGGGTTTAAATGGGGAGTGGGAGGGGTTTAAATGGGGCCTCATTTGCATAAGGGGCGGGGTTTAAATGGGGAGTGGGAGGGGTTTAAATGGGGCCTCATTTGCATAACGGGCGGGGCTTAAATGGGGAGTGGGAGGGGTTTAAATGGGGCCTAATTTGCATAACGGGCGGGGCTTAAATTCGGATTGGGAGGGGTTTAAATGGGGCCTAATTTGCATAACGGGCGGGGCTTAAATGGGAGTGGGAGGGGTTTAATTAAAGAAATTAGCGGGGTTTAATTAAAGAAAGGGGCGGGGTTTAATTAATTTAATAGGTGGGGTTTAATTAAAGAAAGGGGCGGGGTTTAATTAATTAAATAGGTGGGGTTTAATTAAAGAAAGGGGCGGGGTTTAATTAATTAAATATGCGGGGTTTAATTAAAGAAAGGGGCGGGGTTTAATTAATGAAATGGGCGGGGTTTAATTAATGAAATGGGCGGGGTTTAATTAAAGAAAGGGGCAGGGTTTAAGTAATTAAAAGGGCAGGGTTTAATTAATTAAATAGGCGGGGTTTAATTAATTAAATAAAGGGGCGGGGTTTAATTAAATAAATAGGCATGGTTTAATTAATTAAATAGGCGGGGTTTAATTAATTAAAGGGGCTAGATTTAATAAAGAAAGGGGCGGAGTTTAATTAAAGAAAGGGGCGGGGTTTAATTAATTAAATAGGCGGGGTTTAATTAATTAAATAGGCAGGGTTTAATTAAAGAAGGGGCGGGTTTAATGAATTATTTATTAATTATTATTTAAATAATTATTATATAATTAAATTTTCTTTTAAATTTAATATTAAATATATTAATTAATTTTAATTTATTATAATTAGTTTTTCTTTTAAATTTAATATTAATTATATTAATTAATTTATTTTAATTAATTTTAATTATATATATATATAATAAAAAACTAAATTAAATATTAAATATTATTTAATTAAATAGGCGGGGTTTAATTAAAAAGGGGCATAATTTAAAATACAAAAATACCGAATTTTAATTAGGAAAAGGGGCGTGGCTAAACCAAAGGGGGCGGGGTTTACAATGGAATGGGCGTGGCTAAACAAAAGGGGCGTGGTCTGACTAAGCCCCGCCCCCAGTGGGACGGCACCGTCCGGCTCTGGACCTATCGCGACGCAGAGGACGCGGAGGGGGCGGAGCTTCGCTTGGAGGGGGCGTGGCCTCCCCAGGGACGGGGGCGTGGCCCGGAATAAACAGCGATCTGTGGCCCCGCCCACTTCTGTCGTTTTTGGGGGGAAATTTGGGGGTTTTGGGGGGGAAATTTTGGGGTTTTGGGGGTGAAATTTTTGGGGTTTGGGGGTTGAATTTTGGGGTTAAAATTTGGGGATTTTGAGGTTAAAATTTGGCGGTTTTGGGGCTGAAATTTGGGGTTAAAATTTGGGGGATTTGGGGTTTAAATTTGGGGATATTTGGGGATTTCGGGGGTTAAAATTTGAGGGGATTTGGGTTAAAATTTGGGGGTTTTGGGGTTAAAATTTTTGGGGTTTTGGGGTTGAATTTTGGACTTTTTGGGGGTTAAAAATTTTAGACTTTGGGGTCAAAATTTGGGGGTTTTGGGGTTAAAAATTGGGGGTTTGGGGTTAAAATTTGGGGGTTTTGGGGTTGAATTTTGGGGTTAATTTTTGGGGAATTTGGGGGTTAAAATTTGAGGGGTTTTTTATTAAAATTTGGGGGGTTTGGGGTTAAAAATTGGGGGTTTTGGGGGTTTTGGGGTTAAAATTTGGGGGATTTGGGGTTAAAATTTGGCGTTAAAATTTTGGTATTTTGGGGGTTAAAATTTGATGGGATTTGGGTTAAAATTTGGGGGGTTTGGGGTTAAAATTTTTGGGGTTTTGGGGTTAAAATTTGGGGGGATTTGGGGGTTAAAATTTGAGGGGATTTGGGTTAAAATTTGGGGATTTTGACGTTAAAATTTTTGGGGTTTTGGGGTTGAATTTTGGGGTTAAAATTTGGGTATTTGGGGTTTAAAATTTGAGGGGATTTGGGTTAATATTTGGCGGTTTTGGGGTTAAAATTTGGGGGTTTTTGGTTAAAATTTGGGGGTTAAAATTTGGGGGTTTTGGGGGTGAAATTTTTGGGGGTTTTGGGGTTGAAATTTGGGGGGATTTGGGTTAAAATTTGTGGGGTTTTGGGTTTGAATTTTGGGGTTAAAATTTGGGGTTTTTGGGGTTAAAATTTTGGGGGTTTTGGGGTTAAATTTGGGGCTTATGGGGTTAAAATTTGGGGTTAAAATTTGGTGGGTTTGGGTTAAAATGTGGCAGTTTTGGGGTTAAAATTTAGCGTTAAAATTTGGGGGATTTGGGGTTAAAATTTGGGGGATTTGAGGTGAGAATTTGGGGGGATTTGGGTTAAAATTTGGCGGTTTTAGGGTTAAACTTTGTGGGGTTTTGGGATTGTATTTTGGGGTTAAAATTTGGGGTTTTTGGGGGTTTAAAGTTTTGGGGTTTGGGGATAAAATTTGGGGTTTTGGGGTTGAAATTTGGGGGGATTTGGATTAAAATTTGTGGGGTTTTGGGGTTGAAATTTGGGGTTAAAATTTGGGGAGTTTGGGGGTTAAAATTTGGGGGTTTTGGGTTAAAATTTGGGGGTTTTGGGGTTAAAGTTTTAGGGGATTTGGGGGTTAAAATTTGGAGGGTTTGGGGTTGAATTTTGGCGGTTTGGGGGTTAAAATTTGGTGATAAAATTTGGGGTTTTTGGGGGTTAAAAGTTTTGGATTTTGGGGTTAAAATTTGGGGATTTTGGGGTTAAAATTTGGGCGGTTTGGGGTTGAAATTTGGGGATAAAATTTGGGGTTTTGGGGGGTTAAAAGTTTTGGGGTTTGGGTTAAAATTTGGCAGTTTTGGGGCTGAAATTTGGGGGTAAAATTTGGGGGGGGTTGGGTAAAAATTTGGGGGTTTTGGGGCTGAAATTTGGGGGTAAAAATTTGGGGGTTTTGGGGGTTAAAATTTGGGGGTTTTGGGTTAAAATTTGGCGGTTTTAGGGTTAAAATTTGTGGGGTTTTTGGGTTGAATTTTGGGGTTAAAATTAGGGGGTTTTGGGGGTTAAAAAGTTTTGGGGGTTTTGGGGTTAAAATTTGGGGATTTTGGGGCTGAAATTCGGGGTTAAAATTTGGGGGTTTTTGGGTAAAAATTTGGGGGTTTTGGGGTTGAAATTTGGGGTTAAAATTTGGGGGGTTTTGGGTTAAAATGTGGCAGTTTTGGGGTTGAAATTTGGGGATAAAATTTTGGGGTTTTTGGGGGTTCAAAGTTTTGGATTTTGTGGTTAAAATTTGGGGTTTTTGAGGGTTAAAAGTTTTGGGGTTTGGGGTTAAAATTTTTAATTTTTGGGGGTTAAAATTTGGGGGTTTTGGGGTTAAAATTTGGCGGTTTTGGGGTTGAAATTTGGGGTTAAAATTTGGGGGTTTTGGGGTTAAAATTTGGGGTTAAAATTTGGGAGATTTGGGTTAAAATTTGTGGGGTTCTGGGGTTGAATTTTGGACTTTTGGGGGTTAAAAATTTTGAACTTTGGGGTTAAAATTTGGGCGTTTTGGGGTTAAAATTTGGGGTTTTTGGGGTTGAAATTTGGGGGATTTGGGGTTGAAATTTGGGGGTAAAATTTGGGGGTTTTGGGTTAAAATTTGGGGAATTTGGGGTTGAATTTGGGGCTTAAAATTTGGGGTTTTGGGGTTAAAATTTTGGGGTGTCGGAGTTAAAATTTGGGGGGATTTGGCTTTAAATTTGGGGCTTTTGGGGTTACAATTTTTGGGTTTTTGGGTTTGAAATTTGGGGGTTTTGGGGTTAAAATTTTTGGGGTTTGGGGCTGAAATTTGGGGGTTTTGGGGTTAAAATTTAGGATTAAAATTTGGGTTTTTTTGGGGGGTAAAAGGATGTGGGTCTGCCCCACAGATCCCAAATCTGCTCCACAGATCCCAAAAAAAGCCCAAACCCCGCCCCCAAATCCCAAAATACCCCAAACCCCTCCCCCACATTCCCGCCCCTCCCCCCCTTTGCCCTTGGCCGCGACCGCTCCGGGTGGGGGGAGGGGAAGGCGCCCCTTAAAAAAAACCCAAAAAGCGCCCCAAAAAACCCCAAAAACACCCCAAAAAACCCCACAAAGAAACCCACAAAAAAGACCCCAAAACCCTCCAAAAAAAAAACCCCAAAACTCTCCAAAAAAACCCCCCAAAACCCCCAAAAAACTCCAAAGGAAAACCCAAAAAACCCCCAAAAAAACCCACAAAAAACTTCCCAAAGAACCACAAAAAAGCCCCAAAAATCCCCCAAACCCCCCCCAAAAAAAACCTTAAAAAAAACCCCAAAAAACCCCAATGATACCTCAAAAAAATCTCCAAAAAAAACCCAAAAAAAACCAAAAAAACCCCAAAAAAACCTCCGAACAACCTCAAAAAAACCCCTCAAAAACTCCAAAAAAAACCCCAACCCCCCCCCAAAAAACCTCAAAAAAACTCTCTAAAAACCCCAACCAAACCCCAAAAAAACCCCACAAAAAAACCCAAAAAAAGTCTCAAAAAAAGCCCAAGAAAACCCCAAAGAAAAACCCAAAGAAAAACCCAAAATGCCCCCCAAAAAACCCAAAAAAAAACCCAAAAAACCAAACCCCCCCCGCAAAAAAACCCTTAAAAAAACCCCAAAAAACTGCCTAAAAAACCCAAAAAGCCTCAAGAAAACCCCCAAAAAAACCCGAAAAAAATCCCAAAAAAACCCCTAAAAAACCCCAAAGAAAAACCCAAAAAAACCCTTTAAAAATACCTAAAAAAACGCCAAAAAACCCAAAAAATCCCCCAAAACCCAAAAAAACCCCAAGAAAATCCCAAAAAATCCCAAAAAATGCCTTTAAAAAAAAACAACACCAAAAACCCCAAAAAACACCAAAAAAAAAACCCCAAAAAACCCCAAAATCCCCCCAAGCCCCTCCCCCACATCCCAAAAAAACCCAAACCCCGCCCCCAAATCCCAAAATAATCCCAAAAAATTCCCGCCCCTCCCCCACATTCCCGCCCCTCCCCCCCTCTGCCCTTGGCCGCGACCGCTCCGGGCGGGGGGAGGGGAAGACGCCCCAAAACCCCCCAAAAAAACCCAAAAAAACCCCAAAAAACCCCCAAAAAACCCCCAAAAATCCGCCATGGGGCGGGGCCTCGCTATGGGGCAGCGCCTCTGTGGGGCCGCCCTATATCGGATCTGCTGTGGGGCCGCGGCCGTTTTGGGGTGGTCGGGGTTCCCCAGGGCCCATTCGCTGCTGCTGGCGGCACTTGTGGGGCTGGGGCCGCTGCTGTGGGGCAGAGGGGATCCCCACAGCGTGCTGGCCTCGCCCCATAACCGGCTGGAGGCGTGAGTGGGGCTGGGGGGATCTGTGGGGCGGGATTTGGGGTGGGATTTGGGGTTTGGGGTCGATCTATGGGGTGGGATTTGGGGTTTGGGGGGGATCTGTAGGGCGGGATTTGGGGTTTGGGGGGTCGGATTTGGGGTCTGTGGGTGAATCTATGGGGCGGGATTTGGGGTCTATGGGGTGGAATTTGGGGTTTGGAGTGGATCTATGGGGCAGAATTTGGGTCTGTGGGTCGATCTATGGGGCAGGATTTGGGGTGGGATTTGGGGTTTGGGGTCGATCTATGGGGCGGGATTTGGGGTCTATGGGGTGGGATTTGGGGTTTTGGGGGGGATCTATGGGGCGCGATTTGGGGTTTGGGGTCAATCTGTGGGGCGGGATTTGGGGTTTGGGGGACAGGAATTTGGGGTCTATGGGGCAGATTTGGGATCTATGGGGCAGAAATTTGGGATCTGTGGGGTGGGATTTGGGGTTTGGGGTGGATCTATGGGGCAGATTTGGGGTCTGTGGGTCAATCTATGGGGTGGATTTGGGATCTATGGGGCGGGATTTGGGGTTTGGCGGGTGGGATTTGGGCTCTATGGGGCGGGATTTAGGATCTATGGGGCAGAAATTTGGGGTCTGTGGGTCGATCTATGGGGCGGGATTCGGGGTTTGGGGGCTGGGATTTGGGGTCTATGGGGTGGGATTTGGGGTTTGGGGTCAATCTGTGGGGCGGGATTTGGGATCTATGGGGAAGGATTTGGGATCTGTGGGGCGGATTTGGGATCTATGGGTCGATCTATGGGGCTGGGAATGGGGTTTGGGGTCGGTTATGGGGCAGATTTGGGATCTCTGGGGCCCATTCGCTGCTGCTGGCGGCACTTGTGGGGCTGGGGCCGCTGCTGTGGGGCAGAGGGGATCCCCACAGCGTGCTGGCCTCGCCCCATAACCGGCTGGAGGCGTGAGTGGGGCTGGGGGGCGGCTATGGGGCGGGGTTTGGGGTCTATGGGTCAATCTATGGGGTGGGATTTGGGGTTTGGGGGGTAGAAATTTGGGATCTATGGGGCGGATTTGGGGTCTATGGGGCGGAATTTGGGGTTTGGGGTCAAGCTGTGGGGCGGGATTTGGGGTTTTGGGGGGATCTGTGGGGCTGGAAATGGGATCTGTGGGGCCGGATTTGGGGTTTGGGGGTGGGATTTGGGGTCTATGGGGTGGGATTTGGGGTCTATGGGTCAATCTATGGGGCGGAATTTGGGGTCTATGGGGCGGATTTGGGGTCTATGGGTCGATCTATGGGGCAGATTTGGGATCTATGGGGCAGAAATTTGGGGTTTGGGGGGTGAGATTTGGGATCTGTGGGGCAGATTTGGGGTCTGTGGGTCAATCTATGGGGCTGGGAATGGGGTTTGGGGTGGGTTATGGGGCAGGATTTGGAATGTATGGGGCAGAAATTTTGGGTCTGTGGGGTGGGATTTGGGGTCTATGGGGCAGAATTTGGGGTTTGGGGGGTGGGATTTGGGATCTATGGGGTGGGATTTGGGGTCTGTGGGTCGATCTATGGGGCGGATTTGGGGTTTGGGGGGCAGAAATTTGGGATCTATGGGGCGGGATTTGGGGATCTATGGGGCAGGATTTGGGGTCTATGGGTTGATCTATGGGGTGGGATTTGGGGTTTGGGGGGTGGGATTTGGGGTTTGGGGCAGATCTATGGGGCAGAATTTGGGATCTGTGGGGTGGGATTTGGGGTTTGGGGTGGATCTATGGGGCAGATTTGGGGTCTGTGGGTCAATCTATGGGGTGGGATTTGGGATCTGTGGGTCGATCTATGGGGCGGGATTTGGGGTTTGGGGGGCAGAAATTTGGGGTCTATGGGGTGGGATTTGGGGTCTGTGGGTCGATCTATGGGGCAGGAATGGGGTTTGGGGGTCAGGATGTGGGTTTGGGGGGGAATCTATGGGGCAGGATTTGGGGTCTATGGGTCAATCTATGGGGCGGAATTTGGGGTCTATGGGGCGGATTTGGGGTTTGGGGGGCAGAAATTTGGGATCTATGGGTCGATCTATGGGGCTGGGAATGGGGTTTGGGGGGTGGGATTTGGGATCTATGGGTCAATCTATGGGGCAGGATTTGGGGTTTGGGGATCAGAAATTTGGGGTCTATGGGGCTGATTTGGGGTTTGGGGGCAGAAATTTGGGATCTGTGGGGCGGATTTGGGGTCTATGGGGCGGGATTTGGGGTTTGGGGTCAAGCTGTGGGGCGGGATTTGGGGTTTTGGGGGGATCTGTGGGGCTGGAAATGCGATCTGTGGGGCCGGATTTGGGGTTTGGGGGGTGGGATTTGGGCTCTATGGGGCGGGATTTGGGATCTATGGGGCAGAAATTTGGGGTCTGTGGGTCAATCTATGGGGCAGGATTTGGGGATCTATGGGGCAGGACGTGGAGTTTGGGGGGGTCTATGGGGCAGATTTGGGGTCTATGGGGTGAGATTTGGGGGTTGGGGGGCAGAAATTTGGGATCTATGGGGTGGGATTTGGGATCTATGGGGCAGATTTGGGGTCTATGGGTCGATCTATGGGGCGGGATTTGGGGTTTGGGGGGTCAGATTTCGGGTCTGTGGGTCGATCTATGGGGTGGGATTTGGGATCTATGGGGCAGAAATTTGGGGTCTATGGGTCGATCTATGGGACTGGGAATGGGGTTTGGAGTGGGTTATGGGGCAGGATTTGGGGTCTATGGGTCGATCTATGGGGCAGGATTTGGGATCTATGGGGCGCGATTTGCGGTTTGGGGGGATCTATGGGGCAGGACGTGGAGTTTGGGGGGATCTATGGGGCAGATTTGGGGTCTATGGGTCAACCTGTGGGGTGGGATTTGGGGTTTGGGGTGTCAGATTTGGGATCTGTGGGTCAATCTATGGGGCTGGGAATGAGGTTTGGAATGGGTTATGGGGCAGGATTTGGGATGTATGGGGCGGGATTTGGGGTTTGGGGGGGATCTATGGGTCGATCTATGGGGCTGGGAATGGGGTCTGGGGGGATCTGTGGGGCGGGATTTGGGGGTTGGGAGGGAGAAATTTGGGATCTATGGGGCAGAAATTTGGGATCTATGGGGCGGAATTTGGGGTTTGGGGGGCAGAAATTTGGGATCTATGGGGTGGGATTTGGGATCTATGGGGCAGGATTTGGGGTCTATGGGTCGATCTATGGGGCGGATCTGGGTTCTATGGGGCAGATTTGGGATCTATGGGGCGGATTTGGGATCTGTGGGGCAGATTTGGGATCTATGGGGCAGATTTGGGATCTATGGGGCAGAATTTGGGATCTATGGGGCAGATTTGGGATCTGTGGGGCAGATTTTGGATCTATGGGGCAGATTTTGGATCTATGGGGCAGATTTGGGATCTATGGGGCGGATTTGGGATCTGTGGGGCAGAAATTTGGGGTCTATGGGTCAATCTATGGGGCAGATTTGGGATCTATGGGGCGGATTTGGGGTCTATGGGTCGATCTATGGGGCTGGGAATGGGGTTTGGGGTCGGTTATGGGGCAGGATTTGGGATCTATGGGGCGGATTTGGCAATTGATAATCAGTATTTTATAATCGATGCTCTGCAATTGATAATTGATAAATGATAATTGATAATAAGTAATTGATACCCGATAACTGATAATCAATTATCAATAGCATGTATTAGATAATTGATAGTTGAAAATCAATAATCGATAACTGATAACCGATAATCAATAATAGATATTTGATAGTTGATAATCATGAATCGATAATCAACAATTGATAGCTGAGACTTGATTATTGATTATTGATAATGATAATTGACGATTAATAACTGATAGTTGATAATTGACGGTGATAATAATCGATAATCGATAATCAAGAATCAGTAATTTATAATACACAGTTGATAGTTAATAATCATTAATGGATAATCAACAATCAATAGCTGAGAACTGATTATTGATTATTGATAATGATAACTGACGATTAATAACTGATAGTTGATAATTGAGAGTGACAATAATAGATAATCTATAATTGATAATCAATAATCAATAATCAACAATCGGTTGTTGAGACTTGGTTATTGATTATTGATAATGATAATCGACAATTAATAACTGATCGCTGATAATTGACAGCGATAATAACCGATAACCGATAATCAATAATCAATACTTGATAATCAATAATCGATAATCAACAGGCGATAGCTGAGACTTGGCTATTGATTATTGATAATTGATAATTGACAATTGATAACTGATAATTGATAATTCACAGTGATAATATTGATAATCGATAACCGATAATCAATAATTGATAATCAGTAACCAACAATCAATAATCAATAACCAATAATCAATAACCGATAGCTGAGACTTGATTATTGATTATTGATAATGATAATTGACGATTAGTAACTGATAGATGATAATTGAGACTGATAATAATCAATAATTGCTAATCAATAATCCATAATCAATAATCAATAACCAATAATCATCAATATCCCGCAGCCGCCTGACCGCCAGCGCCCCCGCCTGGACCTGGCTGCTGATTGGCTCCCTGCTGGTGGCCTCCTACCCGTGGCTCCGCCCCCCCTGGCGCTCCGCCCTGCGCGCCCTCGCCCGATTGGCCGTCGCCGTGGCGCTGTCCCGCGCCGGCCACGCCCTCGGCCACGCCCTGGAGGCCGCCACCGGAAGCTGCACAAGCCCCGCCCCCGGCGGGACGCTGCTGCTGCCAATCAGAGAGCCGGAAACCTGCCGGGGGGCGGGGCATCGCTGGGAGGGGTTTGGCCCCGCCCCCCAGGCCTTTGACCTGGTGCATTGTGGGTTGGGGCTCGCCGAGGAGGCGGCGGCGCTGGGGAGGAGGATCTACGGGCTGGGCAAGATGGCCGCCGCCAGCAAGATGGCCGCCGGGCACAAGATGGCTGCCATGCGCAAGATGGATGACCCATACAAGATGGCTGACCCATACAAAATGGCCACCACGCACAAAATGGCCGACCCATACAAAATGGCCGCCGGTAGTGAGATGGTTGAAAGATCCAAGATGGCCGACGCACCCAAGATGGCTGACCCATACAAAATGGCCGACCCATACAAAATGGCTGCCGGGTATGAGATGGGTGAGAGATCCAAGATGGCCGCCGGATATGAGTCGGGTGAGAGATCCAAGATGGCCGACCCATACAAGATGGCTGCCGTGCACAAAATGGCCGACCCATACAAGATGGCTGCCAGTAGTGATACGATTGAGCAATCCAAGATGGCCGCCGGATATGAGACAAGTGAGCGATCCAAGATGGCCGACCCATACAAGATGGCCGCCGGGTCTGAGATGGTTGAGCGATCCAAGATGGCCGCCCCATACAAAATGGCCGCCGGTACTGAGACTATTGAGAGATCCAAGATGGCCGCCAGGTATGAGACAAGTGAGCGATCCAAGATGGCCGACGCACCCAAGATGGCCGCCTGGTCCAAGATGGCCGCCTGGTTTAAGATGCTGCCTTGGTTCAAGATGGCCGCCGGGCCCAAGATGGCCGCCGGATATAAAACAGGGGATGAATCCAAGATGGCCGCCGGATCCAAGATGGCGGCCGGATCCAAGATGGCCGCCGAACACGACACAGAAGAAGAATCCAAGATGGCGCCGTGGGCGTGGCCGCGCCCAACATGGCGACCAATCGGCTTCGAGTGGGCGGAGCCCTCTCATGCAAATGAGGGGTGGGCGGGGCCATTTTGGGGCGGCCATTTTGAAGGGCGACACGGCGGCGGCCATTTTGAAGTGGAAAGGGGCGGCCATTTTGAATCTGGCCGCCATTTTGCTTCCGGCCGCCATTTTGAATCTGGACGCCATTTTGATTCCGGCCGCCATTTTGAAGAAAGACACGGCGGCCATTTTGAATCCGGCCGCCATTTTGCTTCCGGCCGCCATTTTGAAGAAAGACACGGCGGCCATTTTGCTTCCGGCCGCCATTTTGAACTTCAACGCGGCGGCCATTTTGACGGCGGCCATTTTGAATCCGGCGGCCATTTTGAATCCGGCGGCCATTTTGATCCCGCTTTTTTCCTCCCTCACCCCGGCCGCCATTTTGATGCTCCCGGCGGCCATTTTAACCCCCCAGGCCGCCATTTTGACTATCCTGGCGGCCATTTTGACCCCTCCGGCGGCCATTTTGACCCCTCCGGCGGCCATTTTGACCCCTCAAGGCGCCGTTTTTTCACCACCGGCGGCGGCGGCCATCTTGCGGGCGGCCATCTTGGGCCCCCGCCGGCGGCGCTGTCGCTGCTGTTCCTATTGGCTGTTCTGCTGCTGCTGACGTGGCACTTCCTGTTGGTGGTGACGCTCCTGTACCGGCACAGCCGCGCCCGGAACGCCGCCGGCGCCGCGCTGGGATGGGCCGGGTGGGCCCTGACCTACCGCGGGTGGTACCGGCGGCCGTGGGCGCCCGGCCCGCCCGGCTGGGGCTGAGAAACGGGGGAAAAATGGGGAAATTTGGGGAAATTTGGGGGAAATTGGGGAAAATTTGGGGGAAATTGAGGAAAAAATGGCGGAAATTGAGGAAAAAATGGCGGAAATTGGGGAAAAAATGGCGGAAATTGAGGAAAAAATGGGTTTTTTGAGGGGAAACTGAGGCAAGGTGGGGGAAACTGAGGAAAATATGGGGAAATTGAGGAAAAAATGGGGAAACTGAGGAAAAATTGGGAAAATTGAGGAAAATTTGGGGGAAATTGAGGAAAATTTGGATTTTGAGGGGAAACTGAGGAAAAATTTGGTTTTTTGAGGGAAACTGAGGAAAGTTTGGGGAAACTGTGGAAAAAATGGGGAAAAATTGAGGAAAAATTGGGAAAAATGAGGAAAATTCGGGAAAACTGAAGAAAGTTTGGGAAAACTGAGGAAAATTTGGGGTTTTTGAGGGGAAACTGAGGCAAAATTGGGATTTTGGGGTGAAACGGAGGAAATTTGGGGCACTTCCTGCTGGCGGTGCCGCTCCTGTACCGGCACAGCCGCGCCCGGAACGCCGCCGGCGCCGCGCTGGGATGGGCCGGGTGGGCCCTGACCTACCGCGGGTGGTACCGGCGGCCGTGGGCGCCCGGCCCGCCCGGCTGGGGCTGAGAAACGGGGAAATTGGGGGAATTTGGGGAAATTTGGGGGAAATTGGGGAAAAATTGGGGAAAATTCGGGGAAAAAATGGCGGAAATTGAGAAAAAAATTGGGAAAAATTGAGGGGAAACTGAGGAAAAAATGGGTTTTTTGAGGGGAAACTGAGGCAAGGTTGGGGAAACTGAGGAAAATTTGTTATTTGGGGAGAAACTGAGGAAAAATTGGGAAAAATTGAGGAAAATTTGGTTATTTGGGGGGAAACTGAGGAAAAAATGGAGAAACTGAGGAAAAATTGGGAAAATGAGGAAAAAATGGGGGGAAATGAGGAAAAAATGGGGAAACTGAGGAAAAAATGGCAGAAATTGAGGAAAATTTGGGGAAATTGAGGAAAATTTGTTTTTTTGGGAGGAAACTGAGGAAAGTTTGGGGAAAGTGAGGAAAAAAGGGGGAAATCGAGGAAAATTTGGGGGAAATTGAGGAAAAAATGGGGAAATTGAGGAAAAAATGGGGAAACTGAGGAAAATTTAGGGAAATTGAGGAAAATTTGGGGAAACTGAGGAAAAATTGGGGAAACTGAGGAAAAAAAGGGGGAAAATGAGGAAAATTTGGGGAAACTGAGGAAAAAATGGGGGAAACTGAGGAAAATTTGGGGAAAATTTGGGGAAAATGGAGGAAAATTTGGGTTTTTGGGGGAAACTGAGGAAAAATTGGGAAAATCGAGGAAAAACTGGGGAAATTGAGGAAAATTTGTTTTTTTGGCGGGAAACTGAGGAAAAATTGGAGAAACTGAGGAAAAATGGGGAAAAATGAGGAAAATTTGGGAAAATTTGGGGAAATTGAGGAAAAAATGGGGAAATTGAGGAAAAATGGGGAAATTCAGGAAAAAATTGGGAAGCTGAGGAAAAATTGAGTATTGGAGGGGAAAATGAGAAAAAATTGGAGAAACTGAGGAAAATTTGGGGAAACTGAGTAAAAAATGGGGAAAAATTGAGGAAAAATTGGGAAAATTGAGGGAAATTTGGAAAGAAATGAGGAAAATTTGGGGAAACGGAGGAAAATTTGGTTTTTGAGGGGAAACTGAGGCAAAATTGTGATTTTGGGGGGAAATGAGGAAATTTGGGGCACTTCCTGCTGGCGGTGCCGCTCCTGTACCGGCACAGCCGCGCCCGGAACGCCGCCGGCGCCGCGCTGGGATGGGCCGGGTGGGCCCTGACCTACCGCGGGTGGTACCGGCGGCCGTGGGCGCCCGGCCCGCCCGGCTGGGGCTGAGAAACGGGGGGAAATGGGGAAAAATGGGAAAAAATGGCGGAAATTGAGAAAAAAATGGCGGAAATTGATGAAAAAATGGCGGAAATTGAGGAAAAAATGGCGGAAATTGAGGAAAAAATGGCGGAAATTGAGGGGAAACTGAGGAAAAAATGGGGAAACTGAGGAAAATTTGATATTTGGGGGGAAACTGAGGAAAAAATGGGGAAATTGGGGAAAAATGGGGAAAATGGGGAAAAATTGGGGGAAATTGAGGAAAAAATGGGGAAACTGAGGAAAATTTGGGTTTTGGGGGAAACTAAGGAAAATTCAGAAAAAAATGAGAAAAAAATGGGGAAACTGAGGAAAAAATGGGAAAAAATGAGGAAAATTTGGGGGAAACTGAGGAAAATTTGTGGAAACTGAGGAAAAAATGGAGAAACTGAGGAAAGTTTGGGGAAACTGAGGAAAATCTGGGGAAAAATGGAGGGAAAAATGGGGAAAATTGAGAAAAAATTGGAAAAACTGAAGAAAATTTGGGGAAACTGAGGAAAGTTGGGGAAATTGAGGAAAAATTCGGGAAATTGAGGAAAAATTGGGGAAAATGAGGAAAATTTGGGGGAACTGAAGAAAAATTGGGGAAAACTCAGGAAAATTTGGGTTTTGGGGGGAAACTGAGGAAAAATTGGGGAAACTGAGGAAAAAATGGGGAAAAATTGAGGAAAAATTGGGAAAACTGAGAAAAATTCGGAAAAAAATGAGGAAAATTTAGGGAAACTGAGGAAAATCTGGTTTTTGATGGGAAACTGAGGCAAAATTGGGATTTTGGGGTGAAACGGAGGAAATTTGGGGCACTTCCTGCTGGCGGTGCCGCTCCTGTACCGGCACAGCCGCGCCCGGAACGCCGCCGGCGCCGCGCTGGGATGGGCCGGGTGGGCCCTGACCTACCGCGGGTGGTACCGGCGGCCGTGGGCGCCCGGCCCGCCCGGCTGGGGCTGAAAAATTGGGGAAAAATGGGGGGAAAATGGGAAAAATTGGGAAAATTTGGGAAAATTGGGGAAAAAATGGCGGAAATTGGGGAAAAAATGGCGGAAATTGAGGAAAAAATGGCGGAAATTTGGGGAAAATTGGGGGAAAAATGGCGGAAATTGAGGAAAAAATGGCGGAAATTGAGGGAAAATTGGGTTTTTTGAGGGGAAACTGAGGAAAAATTGAGGAAATGGAGGAAATTTTGGGTTTTTGGGAGGAAATTGAGGAAAATTTGATTTTTTGGGGAGAAACTGAGGAAAATTTGGTTTTTTGGGGGGAAACTGAAGAAAATTTGGGGAAAAATTGAGAAAAAATGAGGAAATTGAGGAAAAAATTGGGAAATTTAGGAAAATTTGGGGGAAACTGAAGAAAATTTTGATTTTGGGGGAAACTAAGGAAAAATTGGAAAAAATGAGGAGAAAATGGCAGAAACTGAGGAAAAATTGGAGAAACTGAGGAAAAAATAGGGAAAAATGAGGAAAATTTGGGGAAAATTGGGGAAAATTTAGGGGAAACTGAAGAAAATTTGGGGAAACTGAGGAAAAATTTGGTTTTTTGGGGGAAACTGAGGAAATTTTGGGGAAAGTGAGGAAAAAATGTTGAAAAATGAGGAAAATTTGGGGAAAATGAGGAAAATTTGGGGAAACTGAGGAAAATTTGGGGTTTTCGGGGGAAACTGAGGAAAAATTGGGCAGAGGTGGGGAAAAATGGGTTAAGAATGAAAAAAAATGGGTTAAAAACGAAAAATTTGGGTTAAAAATGGTAATTTCGGGGGAAATTTTGGGATTTAGGGGCGGGAAATTTGGGGAAGGGGGCGTGGCTTAGAGGGGAAATGGGCGGGGCTAAAATGGGCGTGGCCTAAACAGGGAAAAATTTAAATAAACCCAAAAAATTTGACGCAAAATCATCAAAAAAATTCAAATTTTGGGCAAATTTGGGGTGAGGGAGGGAGAAAATGGGCGTGGCCACGTGGGTGGGCGTGGCCAATGGGGGCGTGGCCTCAACATGGCCCCACCCCTTTAAATACCAAAAAAAACTGAGGCAAAAAAACCCAAATTTGGCTTTTTTTGGGGTGTTTTCCACCAGGGGGCGCCCCAGGAGCGAAATTTGGGGCAAATTCGGCGAATTTTGGGTTTTAAAAGGGGGAGGGGCCAAAAATGCAAATGAGGGGGGAGCGTGGGAAAATGAGATTTGGGGGAGAAACGGCGAATTTTGGATTTTTTGGTAAAAAATTAAAGGTTTTTTTGAGCCAAAATTGGGATTTTTTTGGACCTGAAAAATAAAAATATTTGGGCTCAAAATTGGGATTTTTTGGGAGAAAAAATTTGGAGTTTTTGGACCCCAAAATTGGGATTTTTTTAATTTAAAATTGCGATTTTTGGACCCAAATTTGGGGTTTTTTTAGACATTAAAAATGAAGATTTTTGGACCCAAAATTGGGATGTTTTGGGCAGAAATTTGAGAATTTTTTTGAGAAAAAATGTTAAATTTTTGGAGCCAAAATTAGGATTTTTTCGACCCAAAATTGGGATTTTTTTGGACATTAAACATGAAGATTTTTGGACCCAAAATTAGGATTTTTTGGGCAGAAAATTGAGAATTTTTTGGAGAAAAAATGTTGAATTTTTGGAGCCAAAACTGGGATTTTTTCGACCCAAAATTGGGATTTTTTTAGACATTACAAATGAAGATTTTTGGACCCAAAATTGGGATTTTTTTGACCTAAAATTGAGATTTTGTGGACCAAAAATTGAGATTTTTTTTGGACATTAAAAATGAAAAAATTTGGACCCAAAATCGGGATTTTTTTGACCCAAAACTGAGAATTTTTTTTTTGGACCTAAAAATGTAAAATTTTGGACCCAAAATTGGAGTTTTTGGGCAGAAAATGCAGATTTTTGGGGTGAAATTTGGGATTTTTTCGAGCCAAAAATTCGGATTTTTAGAGTCGGAAAATGAGAAATTTTGGGTGGAAAAATCGCGATTTTTGGACTTCAAAACTGGCGATTTTTAGGCAGAAAAATGAGAATTTTTTGGGTTAAAAAAGCAAAGATTTGAGGATGGAAAATGATGATTTTTAGGTGGAAAATGGCGATTTTTGGGTGGAAAAATGAAGATTTTGGAGACAGAAAATTGAAGATTTTTGGGGTGAAAATCCGCGATTTGGGGAGCCCAAAAATGAAAATTTTTGGGTGGAAAAATGGCGATTTTTGGGTAGAAAAATGAAGATTTTTGGGTGGAAAAATCGGGGTTTTGCGGTGGATTTTAAGGTGAAAATTGAGGATTTTTGGAGGTCGATTTTGGGGTGAAAAAGACGCAGTTTGGGGGTGGAAAATTGAGGATTTTTGGGTGAAAAAATCCAATTTTCAGGAGGGTAAAAATGAAGATTTTTGGGTGGAAAACTGAGGATTTTTGGGTGAAAAAAATCCGGATTTTGGGAGGATAAAAATGAAATTTTTTTGGGTGGAAAATCGCGATTTTTGAGGAGAAAAAAGAGAATTTTGGAGCCCGAAAATTAAGATTTTTTTTTTAGTTAAAAATCGCGATTTTGGAGCAAAAATTAAAGATTTTTGAGGTAGGAAAATGAAGATCTTTAGGTGGGAAAAATCTGATTTTTTTGGGGCAGAAAATGAAGATTTTGAAAACCGAAATTTGCCCCAAAATTCGCCGTTTTTTCCTTAAAAAAAATTAAGATTTAGGATGGAAATGAGGTGAAAAATGGGGATTTTTGGGGGGAAAAAAGGGGATTTTGGGGTTAAAAAGGGAAAAAATTGTAAAAATGTGGGAATTCGTAAAAAATGTAATTTTTTTTGCCTAAAATTGTGGAATTTTGCCTTAAAAATTGTGAATTTTTTGCCTTAAAAATTGTGAATTTTTTGCCTTAAAATTGTGAATTTTTTGCCTTAAAAATTGTGAATTTTTGCCTTAAAAATTGATTTTTTCCCCTGAAAATAAAGAATTTTACTCCGAAATAAAGAATTTACCTTAAAATGCGGAATTTTGCCTCAAAATTTGTGTTTATTTCTGAATAATAAAAAAATTAATTATTTGCTGATTCTGTGTGAATTTTTCCTTTAATCCAAAAATGTGAATTTTCCCCCAAAATTCAATGTTTTAACCCAAAAATTTGGATTTTTTTTCACTCGGAAATTCGAATTTTTGCCGTAAAAAAAATTCAATTTTTTGCCCAAAATCTTCAAATTCTGCCCCAAAAATTCTCTATTTTTTTTTCCTGTAAATTTCATTTTTTTTTCCACCGACTCGAATGTTTTTAACCAAAAAATGCAAATTTCACCCCAAATTTAACGGTTTTGCCGCCCCTTAATTTCGGGTTTTACCTAAAACCGTCGGGATTTCCCCTAAAATGGGCGGAGGGGCCAAAAATGCGAATTTTTAGACCCAAAATTTGCATTTTTCACCCCAAAATTTGCATTTTTTCCCCCCTCCAAAATTTGCATTTTTCACCCCCAGCTCTGCCGCTCTTCACCCAAAATCGTCTTTTTTCACCTTAAAATTCGGATTTTTTCACTAAATCTACATTTTCCCCCCAAAATTCAGATTTTTTCCCCCCAAAATTGTTTTTTTTGCTAAAAATCCGAATTTTTAATAAAAAAACCCAATTTTCCCCCCAAAAATCGCATTTTTTGATTCAAAAATCCGATTTTTTTCCCCTTAAAATGTATTTTTTTTGCCCTAAAATTCACTTTTTTCCCTAAAATCAACATTTTTAACCGAAATTTAATTTTTTAGCCCCAAAATCGGAATTTTTCTGTTAAAATCCTCTGAAATTCCAATTTTCCCTCTAAAATCAACAAATTTGGCCCTAAAAAGGGAAATTTTTTGCCTCAAAATTAATTTTTTTCACTAAAAATAATAATTTTTAATGAAAAATGGGGATTTTTTTTGCCCCAAAAATCACAATTTTTACCCCAAAATTCAAATTATTTTTACCCCCAAAATTCAAATTATTTTTACCAAAAAATTCCATTTTCTACCTCAAAAAATCTCATTTTTCACCCCAAAAATTTCAATTTTTAAACTCCAAAATTTCCCGGTTTTTACCCCCAAATTCCAAATTTTTACCCCCAAAAATTCCAGATTTTTTACCCCAAAAATCCGGATTTTTTTACCCCCCAAAATTCACATTTCTTACACAAAATAATTCCAATTCTTTATTTAAAAAAAAAAAAAATCATTTTTGGACCAAAAAATCCAATTTATTTTACCGCCAAAATTTCCTATTTTTTACCCAAAATCTCCAAATTTCTTACCCCCAAAATTACCATTTTTTTCTCTAAAAAATCCCAATTTTGACCCCAAACAATTCATTTTTTTACCACCAAAATCTCCCATTTTTACCCCCAAAATTATCATTTTTACTCCCCAAAATGCCGATTTTTAACCCTAAAAATTCCAATTTTACTTATAAAAATTTCAATTTTTTACCCCCCAAAAATTCCTATTTTTAAGCCCAAAAATCCAAATTTTTTGCCCGAAAAATTCTAATTTCTCACTCTAAAAAATCTGATTTTTTAACCTCAAACAACTAATTTTTTACCCCAAAATTTCAGTTTTTCACCCTAAAAATTTTCAATTTTTACCCACAAAAAAATCCGATTTTTTTACTGTAAAAATTCCGGGTTTTACCCCCAAAATCCCAATTTTTACTCCCAAAAATTCCAATTTTTTTACCCAAAGATTTTAAATTTTTACCCCCAAAATTTCAATTTTTAGACTCCAGAATTTCCCTTTTTTAACTCCCAAAAATTTCGATTTTTTTAACCTTAAAAATTCCAAATTTTAGACTCCAAAAATTCCCATTTCTCCCCCAAAATTCTCTTTATTTACAAAAAAAAAAATCCACATTTTTTATCTTAAAAATTCCCAATTTTTTACCCCAAAACTACCAATTTTTCACCTAAAAAATTCATATTTTCCCCCATAAATTCAAATTTTTTCTCCAAAAATTCAAAATTTTAACCCTCAAAATTCCAATTTTTTACCCCCCAAATTTCCAATTTCCACCCCAAAAAATCCAGAATTTTTACCCCAAAAATTCCCAATTTTTGACCCAAAATTTCCTTTTTTTTTTCACCTTTTTCACACCAAAAAATCCAATTTTTTTTACTTAAAAATTCCAATTTTTTTAACCAAAAAATTCCATTTTTTTAACCCAAAAAAATTTTTTTTTTCACCCTAAAAATTTTCACATTTCCCCCCCAAATTTTCTTTTTTTCCCCCCAATTTTTGCCTTTTTCAGCCCAAAATTTCAACTCGAACCCAAAAATCTCCAATTTTTCCACCCCACCCCCAACATTTGCCTAAAATCGCTTTTTTTTCACCCAAAACCCTTCGGCCACTAAAAAAAGTCGAATTTTGGGGCTTTTTTTTAACCCCAAAATTTGCATTTTTCTACCCGAAACCGAAAATTTTGCAGCCGAAAAACCGAAAATTTTGGGGCCTCTGAAAATCGAATTTTTCACCTCCAAAATCCGAATTTTTCGCCTTAAAATCTGATTTTTTTGAGCCAAAAATCGCCTTTTTTGGTCTCAAAATTTCGGTTTTTTGGGAGTTAAAATGAGGATTTTTGGGCCCTGAAAATTCCAATTTTTTAACAAAAAAATCCGAATTTTTTAACAAAAAAATTTCCAATTTTTACCCCCCAAAATTCCGATTTTTTACCCCAAAAATTCAATTTTTAAACTCCAAAATTCCAAATTTTTACCCCTGAAATTCTTTTTTTTATTCCAAAAATTCCAGAATTTTTAACCCAAAAAATCCCATTTTTTACCCCAAAATTTCCATTTTTTTACTCCAAAATTCGAAATTTTTTACCCCTGAAATTCTTTTTTTATTCCAAAAATTCCAGAATTTTTACCCCAAAAATTCCCATTTTTTAGCCCCAAAAATTCCCATTTTTTACACACAAAATCCCCATTTTCACCCTTAAAAAATTCCAAATTTTTTCCCATAAAAATTCTGATTTTAAACCCAAAAATCCCAAATTTTTTCCCTCAAAATTTCCAATTTCCCCCCCAAAAATCCGAATTTTTTAACCCCCAAAAAATTCACTCAAACTCACATTTTTCACTCAAAATTTGCTTTTATTGCCCCAAAATTGGGGATTTTTTCCACCAAATTTAATTTATTCCATAAAATCACAAAATTCTTTTTTTTTACCTCAAAAATTCCCCCAAAAATTCAAATTTTATCCCCAAATTTCTCGATGTAACCCCCAAAAAATCCAAATTTTATCCCAAAAAATCCAATTTTTTACCCAAAAATCTCCCAAAAATTCAAAATTAAAAAAAAATTTAATTTTACCCCCAAAAAGTTCCCAAATTACCCCAAAATTCCCAATTTTTGCCCCAAATTCTCCCCAAAAATTTCTCAAATTTTCCCCAAAAATTCAAAATTTACCCCAAATATTTCCAATTTTAACCCAAATTTTCCCCAATTTCCCCCCAAAATTCCCAAATTTCTCCCCAATTTGCCCCAAAATTGATTTTTTCCCCCCAAAAAATTCCAAATTTTGTTTTTCCCTAAAATTCCTGAATTTTTACCCCAAATTTTTCATTTTACCCCAAAAATTCTCCCAAAATTTCCCAATTTCCCCCCAAAATTCGGCCCCGAATTTCCCGTCGATCCCAAAATTCCCAATTTTCACCCCAAAATCTCCAATTTTCCCCCCAAAAAAATTTCCCAAAATTTTTCAATTTTCCCCCAAATAAATTCCCCCAAAAAATTCCCAAAAAATTCCCAATTTTAACCCCAAAATCCCCGAATTTCCTCCCAAAATTTTGGATTTTTCCCCCAAAATTCCCAAATTTTCCACCCAAAAATTCCCAAATTTTTTTCCCCAAAAAAATTCCCCAAAATTTTGGATTTTTCCCCCAAAAAATTCCTAAAATTTTTTGACCCAAAAATCTCCAAATTTCCCTCAAAAATTCCCCCAAAATTCCCAAATTTTCCCCCCAAAAATTCCCAAATTTTTTTTACTCAAAAATCTCCAAATTTACCCCAAAATTTCACCCAAAATTTTGGATTTTTCCTCAAAATTCCCAAAATTTTTTTACTCAAAAATCTCCAAATTTCCCCCAAAAATTCCCCCAAAAATTTGGATTTTTTCCCCCCAAATTCCCCCAAATTTTTTCCCCTCCCAGTATAAACCAGTATAAACCAGTAAAACCAGTTTAAACCAGTATAAACCAGTATAAACCAGCATAAACCAGTAAAACCAGTATAAACCAGTATAAACCAGTATAAACCAGTATAAACCAGTAAAAACCAGTATAAACCAGTATAAACCAGTATAAACCAGTCCAAACCAGTATAAACCAGTATAAACCAGTATAAACCAGTCCAAACCAGTATAAACCAGTATAAACCAGTATAAACCAGTCCAAACCAGTATAAACCAGTATAAACCAGTATAAACCAGTATAAACCAGTATAAACCAGTATAAACCAGTAAAACCAGTATAAACCAGTATAAACCAGTATAAACCAGTATAAACCAGTACAAACCAGTATAAACCAGTATAAACCAGTATAAACCAGTAAAACCAGTATAAACCAGTATAAACCAGTATAAACCAGTATAAACCAGTATAAACCAGTATCACGCCCCCTGTTGGACGCTCAGCCTGAGGAGGGAGCTCAGCACCCACTGCACCTGCCGGGACCAGTTCAAACCAGTATAAACCAGTATAAACCAGTTCAAACCAGTATAAACCAGTATAAACCAGTATAAACCAGTAAAACCAGTATAAAAATCCCAATTTTCCCAATTTTTTCCCATTTTTCCCATTTTTCCCCATTTTTGGGCTCCCAGTTGCTCTCCCAAGCACAAAATCCCAGTTCAAACCAGTATAAACCAGTTCAAACCAGTCCAAACCAGTAAAACCAGTATAAACCAGTAAAACCAGTATAAACCAGTTCAAACCAGTAAAACCAATATAAAAATCCCATTTTTCCCCATTTTTCCCCATTTTCCCCCCATTTTTTCCCATTTTCCCCCATTTTTGGGCTCCCAGTTGCTCTCCAAACCACAAAATCACAGTTCAAACCAGTATAAACCAGTTCAAACCAGTATAAACCAGTATAAACCAGTAAAACCAGTATAAAAATCCCAATTTTCCCCAAATTTCCCAATTTTTTCCCATTTTCTCCCATTTTCCCCCATTTTTCCCCCATTTTTGGGCTCCCAGTCGCTCTCCCAAGCACAAAATCCCAGTTCAAACCAGTATAAACCAGTATAAACCAGTTCAAACCAGTATAAACCAGTAAAACCAGTAAAAACCAGTATAAACCAGTAAAACCAGTATAAAAATTCCAATTTTCCCTATTTTTCCAATTTTTTCCCATTTTTCCCCCATTTTTGGGCTCCCAGTTACTCTCCCAACCACAAAATCCCAGTCCAAACCAGTATAAACCAGTTCAAACCAGTCCAAACCAGTTCAAACCAGTATAAACCAGTAAAACCAGTATAACCAGTATAAAAATCCCATTTTTCCCCCATTTCCCCCATTTTTAACCTTTTTTTTACCGTTTTCCCCATTTTTCCCCATTTTTCCTCCTCCCAGTCCCTCCCAGTCCCCTCCCAGTACAAACCAGTAACCCCCAGTCCCGTCCCAGTATAAACCAGTACAAACCAGTATAAAAATCCCCATTTATTCCAATTTTTCCCCATTTTTCCCATTTTTTCACCGTTTTTCCCCCATTTTTTCACCATTTTTCACCATTTTTCCCCATTTTTTCCGTTTTTTCCCCATTTTCCCCCCTCCCAGTCCCTCCCAGTCCCTCCCAGTCCCTCCCAGTACAAACCAGTAACCCCAAACCCCATTCCCCCATTTTTCCCCATTTTCCCCCATTATTTCCCATTTTTCACCGTTTTTCCCCATTTTTTCACCGTTTTTCCCCGTTTTTCCCCATTTTCCCCCTCCCAGTCCAAACCAGTCCAAACCAGTCCAAACCAGTACAAACCAGTAACCCCAAATCCCATTTCCCCCATTTTTCCCCATTTTTCCCCATTTTCCCCCATTTTCCCCCATTTTTCACCATTTTCCCCATTTTTCCCCATTTTTCACTATTTTTTCCCATTTTTCCCCGTTTTTCCCCCATTTTCCCCCATTTTCCTCCCTCCCAGTCCAAACCAGTCCCCTCCCAGTCCAAACCAGTACAAACCAGTAACCCCAAACCCCATTTCCCCCATTTTCCCCCATTTTCCCCCATTTTCCCCCATTTTAACCCTTTTTTCACTGGTTTTTCACCGTTTTTTCCCATTTTCCCCCTTTTTTTCCCATTTTTTCACCATTTTTCCCCATTTTCCCCCCTCCCAGTCCCCTCCCAGTATAAACCAGTACAAACCAGTAACCCCAAACCCCATTTCCCCCATTTTCCCCATTTTCCCCCATTTCTCCCCGTTTTTCACCATTTTTTTCCCATTTTTTCACCGTTTTTTCACCGTTTTTCCCCGTTTTTCCCCCATTTTCCCCCCTCCCAGTCCCTCCCAGTATAAACCAGTCCAACCCAGTTACCTTGCAGAGCGTCACGGTGGCCCCGTAGCCGACGCTGAGGAGGAAGAGGCTGATGAAGACCCCGAGGGTGTCCCAGGGGTCCCCCCCGGGCTCCTCCCGGCACAGGTCGGGGGGCAGCTCCAGCCCTGGGGGGGGAAATCCCAGTTCAAACCAGTTCAAACCAGTATAAACCAGTTTGAGACATTTTCCACCATTTTATCCCATTTTTTTCCCATTTTTTTCCCTTTTTTTCCCATTTTTTTCCCATTTTTTCCCAATTTTTCCCCATTTTTGGTGCCTCGAGCAGCCACAAAATCCCAGTTCAAACCAGTACAAACCAGTTCAAACCAGTCTGAGCCATTTTTCTGCATTTTCCCCCATTTTTTCCCATTTTTTTCTCATTTTCCCCCCATTTTTCCCCAATTTTTCCCAATTTTTTCCCATTTTTTCTCCATTCCCCCATTTTTCAGCATTTCCCCCCATTTTTTCCCAGTTTTTCCCAATTTTTCCCATTTTCCTCCCATTTTTCCCCATTTCCCCCATTTTTTCCAGCATTTCCCCCTATTTTTCCCCATTTTTCCCATTTTTCCCAATTTTCCCCCATTTCCCCATTTTTTCCCTATTTTGCCCCATTTTCCCCCATTTTTCCCCATTTTCCCCAATTTTCCCCATTTTTCCAAATTTTGCCCATTTTTATCCCGTTTTTTACCATTTTCCCCATTTCCCCCCCATTTTTTCCATTTTCCCCATTTTTATCCCATTTTCCCCAATTTTTCCCATTTTTTCCCATTTTTTCCCATTTTTCCAATTTGTCTCCATTTTCCCACCATTTTCCCCCATTTTCCCCCATTTTCCCAATTTTTTTGCATTTTTCCCCATTTTCCCCCATTTTCCCCCATTTTTTTCTCATTTTTCTCAATTTTTCCCATTTTTTATAATTTTCTCCCATTTTTTCCCATTCTTTCCCATTTTTTCCCAATTTCCCCCATTTTTTCCCATTTTTCCCATTTTTCCCAATTTTTTTCCCCATTTTTGTGCCTCCAGCAGCTCTCCCAGTGCCAAAATCCCAGTTCAAACCAGTTCAAACCAGTTCAAACCAGTTTGAGCCACTTTCCCTAATTTTTTCCATTTTCCCCCCATTTTCCCCCATTTTTTTCCATTTTCCCCATATTTTCTCATTTTTCCCATTTTTTCCAATTTCCCCCAATTTGCCCCAATTTTTCCAATTTTCCCCAATTTTCCCCATTTCCCCCCAATTTTGACCATTTTATCCAAATTTTTCCCCCATTTTTTCCCATTTTTCCAATTTGTCTCCATTTTCCCCCATTTTCCCCCATTTTCCCCCCATTTTTTCCCCATTTTCCCCAATTTTTCCCATTTTTGTCCCATTTTTCCCATTTTTTCCCAATTTTTCCCCATTTTCCCCATTTCCCCCCATTTTTTCCCAATTTTCCCCATTTTTGTGCTCCCAGTTGCTCTCCCAGTGCCAAAATCCCAGTTCAAACCAGTATAAACCAGTTCAAACCAGTATAAACCAGTTCAAAGCAGTTTGAGCCATTTTCCACCATTTTATCCCATTTTTTTCCCATTTTTTCCCCCATTTTTTCCTATTTTTTTCCAATTTTTTCCGATTTTTTCCACAATTTTCCCCCATTTTTGGTGCCTCCAGCTGCTCTCCCAGCCACAAAATCCCAGTTCAAACCAGTATAAACCAGTTTAACCCATTTTTTCCCAGTTTTACCCATTTTCCCGATTTTTGCCCCATTTTCCCCCATTTTCCCCCATTTTTCCCATTTTTCCCATTTTTCCCATTTTTTCCCCATTTTTTTCCCATTTCCCACATTTTTTCAGCATTTTCCCCCATTTTTTCCCCGTTTTTCCCAGTTTTTCCCAATTTTTCCCTTTTTTCCCCTGTTTTCCCCCATTTTCCCCAATTTTCTCAATTTTTCCCATTTTTCCCCCATTTTCTCAATTTTCCCCATTTTTTCCCATTTTTTCCAATTTTCCTTCATTTTCCACCATTTTCCCCAATTTCCCCCCATTTTTTCCCAATTTTCCCCATTTTTGGTGCCTCCAGTTGCTCTCCCAACCACAAAATCCCAGTTCAAACCAGTATAAACCAGTTCAAACCAGTTTGAGCCATTTTTCCCCATTTTCCCCCATTTTCCCCATTTTTTCCCGATTTTCCACATTTTTTCCTATTTCCTCCCATTTTTCCCCCATTTTTCCCATTTCCCCCCATTTTTCCCATTTTATCCCAATTCTTCCCCATTTTCCCCCATTTCCCCCCATTTTTCCCCATATTTTCCCATTTTACCCCATTTTTCCCCATTTTCCCCCATTTTTCCCCATTTTTCCAATTTGTCTCCATTTTCCCACCATTTCCCCCCTTTCCCCCCATTTTTTCTCATTTTCCCCAATTTTTTTCCCAGTTTTTCCCCATTTTTCCCATTTTTGCCCAATTTTCCCCCATTTTCCCCCATTTTTCCCCATTTCCCCCAATTTTCCCCATTTTTCCAAATTTTGCCCATTTTTATCCCATTTTTTAACCATTTTCCCATTTTCCCCCATTTTTCCAATTTTCCTTCATTTTTCCACCATTTTCCCCAATTTCCCCCCATTTTTTCCCCATTTCCCCCATTTTTTCCCATTTTTTTCTCATTTTCCCCCATTTTTTCCCATTTTTTCCCCAATTTTTTCCCCATTTTTGGTGCCTCCAGCAGCCACAAATTCCCAGTATAAACCAGTCCAAACCAGTATAAACCAGTTTAACCCATTTCCCCCCATTTTCCCCCCAATTTCCCCCATTTTTCCCAATTTTTCCCCATTTTCCCCATTTTTGCCCCATTTTCTCTTAATTTTCCCCCATTTTTCCCCATGTTTTCCCATTTTCCCTTTTTTTTCCCAGTTTTCCCCCATTTTCACCCATTTTTCCCATTTTATCCCAAATTTTCCCCATTTTCCCCATTTCCCCCCATTTTCCCCCATTTTTTCTCATTTTTCCCAATTTTTTCCCATTTTTTACAATTTTCTCCCACTTTTTCCCATTTCCCCCCATTTTTTCCCATTTTTTCCCATTTTCCCCAATTTTTCCCCATTTTGGTGCCTCCAGCTGCTCTCCCAGCCCCAAAATCCCAGTTCTAACCAGTATAAACCAGTTTAACCCATTTTCCCCCATTTTTTCCCAGTTTTACCCATTTTTGCCCCATTTTCTCCCAATTTTTCCCATTTTTCGCCCATTTTTTCCCCAATTTTGCCCATTTTTCCCCATTTTCCCCATGTTTTCCCCATTTTTTCCATTTTCCCCATTTTTTCCCATTTTTTCCCAATTTTTCCCATTTTTTCCCCATTTTTTTTCCCATTTTGCACATTTTTTCAGCATTTTCCCCCATTTTTTCCCATTTTCCCAAAATTTTCCCATTTCCTCCCATTTTATCCCATTTTTTCTTATTTTCCCCCATTTTCCCCCATTTTTTCCCAATTTTCCCAATATTTTCCCCATTTTTACCCATTTTTCTCCATTTTCCCCATTTTTTCCCGATTTTCCACATTTTTTCCCATTTCTTCCCATTTTTCCCCCCATTTTTCTCATTTTCCCCATTTTTCCCATTTTACCCCAATTTTTCCCCATTTTTCCCAATTTTCCCCCATTTCCCCCCATTTTTCCCCCAATTTTCCCATTTCACCCCATTTTTTGCCAATTTCCCCATTTTTTCCCCCAATTTTTTCAATTTTCCCAATTTTTTGCCCATTTTCCCCCATTTTCCACCATTTTTCCCCAATTTTGGCCATTTTATCCCAATTTCCCCCCATTTTTTCCCATTTCCCCAATTTCTCCCATTTTTTCCCATTTTTTCCCATTTTCCCAAATTTTTCCCATTTTCCCAAATTTTTCCCATTTTCCCTCATTTTCCTTCATTTTCCCCCATTTTTCCTCATTTTCCCCCATTTTTCCCAATATTTCACCATTTTCCCCCATTTTTCCCATTTTGCCCCATTTTCCCATTTTTTCCCAATTTTCCCCCATTTTTTCCCCATTTTCCCCATTTTTTCCCCATTTCCCCAATTTTTTCCCCATTTCCCCAAATTTTTCCCACTTTTTTCCAATTTCCCCCATTTTTTCCCAATTTTTCCAATTTTCCCCATTTTTCCCCATTTCCCCCCATTTTCCACCATTTCCCCCCAATTTTGGCCATTTTATCCCAATTTTTCCCCATTTTTTCCCATTTCCCCCCAATTTCCCCATTTTCCCCTTTTTCCTCATTTCCCCAAACTTTTCCCCATTTTCCCCCATTTTTTCCCATTTTCCCATTTTTTCCCATTTCCCCCCATTTTTGTCCATTTTATCCCAAATTTTTCCCATTTTTTCCTATTTTCCCCCATTTTCCCCATTTTCCCGTCCTGACCAAGGGGTTGATTGAGTCTGAGGGGTTAATTAGGGGTAATTAGGTTAATTAATTAGGGGTAATTAGGTTAATTAGGGGTAATTTGGTTATTTAAGGGGGTTTTTAATGGGGGAAACTGACGTTTAATTAACGTCCCAAAATCCCAATTTTTCCCAAAAAATCACCAAAATCCACCCAAAAATCACCTTTAATTGACTAATTACCCACTGATTAACAGTAATCACCACTAATTACCACTAATTACCCATTAATTACCACAGTTTTAGGACCAATCCCAGTCAAGAAACCAAAACCCCTCAAAACGCCCCAAAATTCCCAAATTTCACCCAAAAAATCCCAAATTTTCCCCAAAAAACCCCAAATTTTCGCCAATAAACCACTTCTAATAGACTAATTACCAACCAATTATGACTAATTACCACTAATTACCGCTAATTACCCACTAATTATGATGGTTTTATGACCAATCCCAGCCCAGAACCCAAAACCCCTCGAAACGATCCCAAAATCCCAATTTTTCCCAATAATCCCAAATTTTCCCCAAAAAACCCCAAATTTTCGCCAATAAACCCCTTTTAATAGACTAATTACCAACTAACACCAACTAATTAAGACTAATTAAGACTAATTAAGACTAATTACCAAGGTTTTATGACCAAACTAACGTGAAAACCCACAAAACACCCATAAAAATCCCATTTTTCGCCCTAAAATCCCCATTTTTTCGCCAAAAAAACTCCGGTTTTCGCTGACGATCCGCCTTTAATGAGCCAATTAACGCTAATTACGCTAATTACCGGGGTTTCTGTGCACGCTGCGCTGCAGGAAGCGCATGGGCAGCCCCTCGTGCACCGCTCTTCCCGTCCCACTTCCGGGTTAATTAACGCCCTCAGCCCTTAATTAACGAGCCCGGAACCGCCCCCACCGCTAATTACCCGTCCTGAGCGAGGGGTTGATGGAGTTGGAGGGGTTAATTAGGGGTAATTAGGTTAATTAAGGGGGTTTTTAATGAGGGGAACTGAGCTGAGAGCGCCGAACTCGACGTTAATTAACGACCCCAAATCCTTTAATTAATGAGCCAAAATCCCAATTTTTCCCCAAAAAACCCCAAATTTTCACCAATAAACCACTTTTCATTGACTAATTACCCACTAATTACCACTAATCACCACTAATTACCACTAATTACCACCTTTTTATGACCAATCCCAGTCAAGAACCCAAAACTCCTCAAAATGACCCAAAAATCCCAAATTTCACCCAAAAATCCCAAATTTTCTCCAAAACACCCCAAATTTTCGCCAATAAACCACTTTTAATAGACTAATTACCAACTAATTAAGACTAATTAACCTAATTAGCATGGTTTTACCACCAAAGCGTCTCGAAAACCCAAAAAACGCCCGTAAAAATCCCATTTTTCGACGTAAAAATCCCATTTTTCGCCCTAAAATCCCCATTTTTTCACCAAAAAAACTCCGGTTTTCGCTGACGATCCACCTTTAATTATCTAATTAACACCAATTAGGCTAATTACCGGGGTTTCTGTGCACGCTGCGCTGCAGGAAGCGCATGGGCAGCCCCTCGTGCACCACGGTGCAGACGAAGGTCGCGCCCGTCTCCCACTCTTCCCGTTCCACTTCCAGGCGGCTGTAGAGGAAGTAACGCCCCTCCCCCCCCTTTTCCCGCCGCGGGGGCCACGTTTCCAGGCCGGAATTCCCGGAATTTCCCGGAATTCCCCCGGAATTCCCGAGGGTTTCCTGGTTTTTCTGCCACTGGACGTCGATGGAGTCCGGGAAGAAGCCGCGGGCCAGGCAGGTCAGGCTGAGCGTGGGGCGGGAGGAGGAGAGTTCCTCCAGAGGGGGAGGCAGGAGGAAGACGGAGGGTGGGAAGCGTTTTCCTGGAAAAAAACGGGAAAAATTAAAAAAATCCGGGAATTTTGGTGAAAATTGGGTGAAAATTGGGCAAAATTTGGCGAAAAAACGACAAAAAAATGACGAAAATTGAGTGAAAAATGGGGGAGAAACGAGAGGGAAGTGGGGAGAAAATGGGGCAAAATTTGGCGAAAATTTGGGAAAAATTTGGGAAAAATTTGGGAAAGATCGGGGAAAACTATGGAAATTTGGCAAAAATTTGGTGAAAATTGGGCGAAATTTGGTGGAAAAATGACGAAAAAATGAGGAAAAACGGGCGGGAAATGGGGGAAAAAGGAGCGAAAAATGGGGAGGAAATGGGGGGGAAGTGGGGGAAATTTGGGCAAAATTTGGGGGAATTTGAGGAAATTTAAGGAAATTTGAGGAAAATTGGGTGAAATTTGGGTGAAATTTGGGAGAAAATTGGGTGAAAATTGGGTGAAAATTGGGCGAAAATCGGGCAAAATTTGGCGGAAAAAATGATGAAAAAATGGCGGAAAATGGGGAAGGAATGGGGAGAAAATGGAGGGGAAAAATTTGGGGGATAAAGGAGAAAATTTGGGTAAAATTTGGGTTAATTTTGGGGTGATTTTTGGGGTGATTTTTGGGTGAGTTTGGGGTGAATTTTGGGGTAAATTCGGGGGGAATTGGGGCGGGCGGGGGATGTTGGGGCAGGTCAGGCTGAGCGTGGGGTGGGAGGAGGAGAGTTCCTCCAGGGGGGGTGGCAGGAGGAAGACGGAGGGTGGGAAGCGTTTTCCTGGGAAAAAGGGAAAAATTGGGAAAATTAAAAAAAAAACGGTGAAAATTCGGTGAAAATCGGACGAAATTTGGTGAAAAAACGACGAAAAAATGAGGAAAAAATGGCGGAAAATGGGGGGAAAAATGAGAGGGAAATGGGGAGGATCAATAAGGAAATTTGGGGGGGAAATGGGAAAAATTGGGGAAAATTGGGAAATTGAGAAAAATTGGGCGAAAATTGGGTGAAAATTGGGTGAAAATTTGATGAAAATCGGACGAAATTTGGTGAAAAAATGATGAAAAAATGGCACAAAATGGGGAAGAAATGGGGGAGAAATGGAAGGAAAAATTTGGGGGAAAATGGGGAAAAAATTGAGGAAACTTTTGAAAAATTGAGGAAAATTTGGGAAAAAAATTGAAATTTTGAGGAATTTTTTGATGTACAAAAATGGAATTTTTGAGGAATTTTTAGCTGTAAAAAAAAATCAAATTTTTTGGCAATTTTTGCCGTAAAAAACTCAAATTTTGGTGTAAAAAAATCAAACTTTGGGAATTTTTGGCGTAAAGAAATCAAAAACTTGTGGAACTTCTGATTTAAAAAAAAAATCACATTTTTGGGGAATTTTTGGCGTTATAATATCGAAATTTTTGCTGTAAAAAAATACCAAAATTTTGGCGTTAAAGAAATCAGAATTTTTGATGTAAAAAAAAAATCTAAATATTTGGTGTAAAAATATCGAAATTTTGGCAATTTTTGATAGCGAAAAATCGAATTTTTTTTTTAATTTTTGGCATTAAAAAATTGAATTTGTGTTGTAAAAACATCCAAATTTGCGGAACTTTTACTGCAAAAAAAAATAGAATTTTTGGCAATTTTTGCCGTAAAAAATTCGAATTTTTTGGGAATTTTTGGTGTAAAAAAAATTCGAAAGTTGGGGAATTTTTGCCATTAAAAAATCGAATTTTTCATGTAAAAAATATCAAAATTTTGGGCATTTTTTGGCGTCAAAAAAATCGAACTTTTGGGAATTTTTGTTGTAAAAAAAATCAAATTTTTTGGCAATATTTGACGTAAAAACATTGAATTTTTTGCTGTAAAAATATCGATTTTTTGGCATTTTTTTGCCATAAAAAAATCTTAATTTTTGCTGTAAAAACCATCCAAATCTGCCTAACTTTTACTCCAAAAAAAACCCAAATTTTTTGCCGAATTTTCCCCTAAAAACCCCATTTTTTCACCTAAAAACCCCAAATTTTCCCTAAAAAACCCCAAAATTTTCCCCAAACCCCCCAAAAACCCCCCGTTTAACCCCTTCCTACCCGGCCTCCTCTCCACGCGCCGCTCCGCCGGCGCCGGCAGCTCGGCGTGTCCGACCCGGCACACGAAGGCGGCGCCGCTCTCCCAGTCGCCGACGCTCACCGGGAGTTCGCTGACGGCCGTTAACGTCCCGTTGAAGTTTTGGCTCAATTGGAGGGGGAGGGGTTGAGCCAATTTGCCGAAATCGGCGCCGTCGCGGCTCCAGGTGACGCTGAGGCCGTCGTTGCTCGGCAGGTTCGTCACCAGACAGCGAATTTTGGGCGTTTGGGTGATGTAGAGGTCGGACGGGGATGGGGGGATGGTGAAGATGGAGATGGAGGCGGAGGTGGAGCCTAAAGTGGGAGAGGTTGAGTTGAGTTGAGTTGAGTTGAGTTTGTTGAGTTGGGTTGAGTTGGGTTGGGTTGGGTTGGGTTGAGTTGGGTTGGGTTGGGTTGGGTTGGTCATGGTTGAGTTGAGTTGGGTTGGAGAAGGTCCAAAAGTTGGGTTGGGTTGGGTTGGACAATCTCAAAGACCCCAAAACCCAACTGGAGACCCAAAAAATCCCAAAAACTCCAAATTTGGTCAATCCAAGACCCAAAATCCCAAAATTTGGTCAACCAAAGGCCCCAAAACCCAACTGGAAGACCAAAATTCCAACTGGAGACCCCAAAAATCCCAAAATTTGATCAAATCAAGACCCAAAATCCCAAATTTGACCAAATTAAGACCCAAACCCAACTGGAGACCCCAAAGACCCCAAAAGTTCCAAATTTGATCAAATCAAAACCCAAAACCCCAAATTTTGATCAAATAAAGACCCAAAACCCAACTGGAAGATCCAGAACCCAACTGGAGACCCCAAAACTCCAAAATTTGGTCAACCAAAGACCCCAAACCCAACTGGAAGACCCCAAACCCAACTGGAGACCCCAAAAATCCAAAAACCCCCAATTTTGATCGAATCAAGACCCAAAATCCCAAAATTTGTCCAATCCAAGACCCAAAACTCAACTGGAGGATCTTGAAGACCCCAAAAACCCCAAATTTGGTCAACCCAAGACCCAAAACCCAAAATTTGACCAAATTAAGATCCCAAACCCAACTGGAGGATCTCGAAGACCTCAAAAACCCAAATTTGGTCAATCCAAGACTCCAAACCCAACCAAAGACCCCAAAACCCAACTGGAGACCCCAAAAACCCTCAAAACCCCCAAAATTTGGTCAACCAAACACCCAAAACCCAAAATTTGGTCAAATCAAGACCCAAAATCCCAAAATTTGATCAAATCAAGACCCCAAAATCCCCAAATTTGGTCAACCAAAGACCCCAAACCCAACTGGAGACCCCAAAACTCCCAAAATTTCATCAAATTGAGATGCAAAACCCCAAAATTTGGTCAAATCAAGACCCAAAATCCCAAATTTGGTCAACCAAAGACCCAAAACCCAACTGGAGACCCAAAACTCAACTGGAAGACCCCAAAACCCAACTGGAGACCAAAAATCCAAGTGGAGACCCCAAAACCCCCAAAATTTGGTCAACCAAAGACCCCAAACCCAACTGGAAGATCCCAAACCCATCTGGAGACCCAAAAAACCCCAAAACTCCAAAATTTGGTCAAATCGAGACCCAAAACCCCAAATTTGGTCAACCAGAGACCCCAAAACCCAAATTTGTTCAATCCAAGATCCAAAACCCAACTGGAGGATCTTGAAGACCCCAAAAACCCAAAATTTGGTCAACCAAAGACCTGAAACCCAATTGGAGACCCCAAAAATCCTAAACCCCCAAAATTTGGTCAAATCAAGACCCCAAACCCAACTGGACACCCCAAAAATCTCAAAAACCCCAAAATTTGGCCAATCCAAGACCCCAAACCCCAAAATTTGACCAAATCAAGACCCAAAACCCAACTGGAGACCCCAAACCCAACTGGAAGACCCCAAACCCAACTGGAAGATCTTGAAGACCCCAAAAACCCCAAAATTTGGTCAATCCAAGACCCAAAACCCAACTGGAGACCCCAAAACCCAACTGGAAGATCTCAAAGACCCCAAAATCCCAAAATTTGGTCAACCAAAGACCCAAAATCCCAAAATTTGGTCGAATCAAGACCCAAAACCCAAAATTTGATCTAATCAAGACCCCAAAACCCCAAATTTTGTCAATCCAAGACCCCAAACCCAACTGGAGACCCCAAAACTCCAAAATTTGATTGAATAAAGACCCAAAATCCCAAAATTTGGTCAATCCAAGACCCGAAACCCAACTGGAAGATCTCAAAGGCCCCAAAACTCCAAAATTTGGTCAATCCAAGACCCAAAACCCAAAATTTGGTCAACCAATGACCCCAAAACCCAACTGGAGACCCCAAAACTCCAAAATTTGGTCAAATCAAGACCCAAAATCCCAAAATTTGGTCAAATCAGGACCCAAAACCCCAAATTTGGTCAACCCAAGACCCCAAACCCCAAAATTTGGTCAACCAAAGACCCCAAACCCAACTGGAGGATCTTGAAGACCCCAAAACCCCCAAAATTTCGTCAAATTGAGATGCAAAACCCCAAAATTTGGTCAACCAAAGACCCAAAACCCCAATATTTGGTCAAATCAAGACCCAAAATCCCAAAATTTGGTCAACGAAAAACCCAAAACCCAACTGGAGACCCCAAAACCCAAAAAATCCCAAACTTTGGTCAAATCAAGACCCAAACCCAACCAGAAGACCCCAAAAATCCCAAATCCCCAAAATTTGGTCAACCAAAGACCCCAACCCCAATTGGAGACCCCAAAAATCCAAAATTTGGTCAATCCAAGACCCAAAATCCCAAAATTTGTCCAACTCAAGACCCCAAACCCAACTGGAAGACCCAGAACCCAATTGGAAGATCTCAAAGACCCCAACAACCCCAAATTTGGTCAAGCAAAGACCCAAAATCCCAAAATTTGGTCAACCAAAGACCCCAAACCCCAACTGGAGATCCCAAAACCCCAAAACTCCAAAATTTGGTCAAATTGAGATCCAAAACCCCAAAATTTGGTCAACCAAAGACCCCAAACCCAACTGGAACCACCAAAACCCAACTGGAGACCCCAAAAATCCCAAAATTTGGTCAAATCAAGACCCAAAACCCAACCGGAAAACCCAAACCCCAACTGGAAGATCCCAAAGACCCCAAAAACCCCAAAAATCCCAAAATTTGATCAAATCAAGACCCAAAACCCAACTGGAAGATCTTTAAGACCCCAAAACTCCAAAATTTTGTCAAATAAAGACCCAAAATCCCAAAATTTGGTCAACCAAACACTCAAAACCCCAAAATTTTGTCAACCCAAGACCCAAAATCCCAAAATTTGATCAAATCAAGACCCAAACCCCAAAATTTGGTCACCCCAAGACCCCAAAACCCCCAAACTCCTCCTCACCGGCGCATCTCCCGACCGTCGCCTCCACCTCGGCCCCGGTGGCCCCGTGGGTGGCCCGGCAGGAGAAGACCTCGTCCCTCCACTCCTCCACCGAGACGTTGAGGCGCGAAACCGTCCGGAACGTTCCGGAAACGACGTCGGGCGCGGCCGGTTCGGTGTGGGCGTGGCCGGCGGCCATCTTGGATCCGTCTCTCAGCCAATCGACGCTCACCGGGGGAGGGGAGAAGGTGGTGACCAAACAGAGAAGCTCCACCAGGTCGGGGGCGGGGCAGGAGTGGAAAACGTCGACGGTCGGAGGTCGCGGAGGTCGAGGGGGTCGCGCTGTGGGAGAGGTCATGGTGAGGTCATTGAGGTCATGGTGAGGTCACGGGGAGGTCATGGGGAGGTCATGGGAAGGGGACATTGTGGGGACTCCACCCGGAGGGTTTTGGAGGATGTGGAGGTTGGAGAACCTCAAAATTTTGGAGAAATTTAAAAAATTTTGAAGAATTTCAGGAGTTTTGGGGGATTTTTGGAATTTTGGAGAAGTTCGAAGATGGAGAACCTCGAGGTTGGAGAACCTCAAAAATTTAGAGAAACTTGAGAATTTTGGAGGATTTTGGAGGATCTCCAAAATTTTGGAGAACCTCGAGGTTGGAGAACCTCAAAATTTGGGAGAAAGTCCAAAAAATTGTGGAGAATTTTTGGAATTTTGGAGAATCACAAAAAATTTTGGAGAACCTCAAGAATTTTGGAAAAATCTCCGAAATTTTGGAGAACCTCGAGGTTGGAGAACCTCAAAATTTGGAGAAACTCCAAAATATTGTGGAGAATCCCAAGAATTTTGGAGAATCTCAAAAAATTTTGGAAAATTTCGAGAATTTTGGAGAACCTCCAAAATCTTGGAGAACCTCAAAATTTTTGGGAGAAACTCGAGAATTTTGGAGAACTTCAAAAGATTTTGGAGAATTTCAAGAATTTTGAGGAACCTCAAAGTTGGAGAACTTCGAAAATTTTGGAGAAACTCCAAAAAATTGTGAAGAATTTCTAGAAATTTGGAGGATTTCAAGAGTTTTGGAGAATCTCCAAACTTTTGGAGAACCTGGAGGTTGGAGAACCCCAAAAATCTTGAAGAACCTCAAAAATTTTGGGAAAAATCCCCAAAATTTTGAAGAACCTCAAGAACTTTGAGGAACCTCGAGGTTGAAGAACCTCCAGAACCTTCGAGAACCTCCAAAATTTTGGAAAAACTCCAAAAATTTTGGAGAACCTCCAAGTTCCTGAAGGTCCTCAGAGGTTCCTCCGCCATTTTGTGGAAACGCCGAATTTTGGGTGGAAATTTTGGGGTTTTGGGATTTCTGTGGAGACCACGCCCCCAAAATCCCAAATTTTGGGGTGGGGGAGGGGTCAGGACCTACCTGGGGCGGCGGCGGCGGCGGTGGGGGAGGGGCCGAGGTTGGTGGTGGAGGAGCGCGGAGGAGCTCGGGGGGCTTGAGAAGGTCGGGAAAGGTGGAGAAGCTCCAAAATCTCGGAGGAACTCCAAAAATTTGGGGGAATTTCAAGAATTTTGGAAAATCTCCAAAATTTTGGAGAATCTCAGAAAATTTTGGAGAATTTTGAGAATTTTTGAGAAGCTCGAGGTTGGAGAACCTCAAAAATCTTGAAGAACTTCAAGAATTTTGGAGAACTTCAAGAATTTTGGAGGATTTCAAAAAATTTTGGAGGATCTCAAGAACTTTGAAGAACCTCGAGGTTGGAGAACCTCAAAATTTTGGAGAAACTCCAAAAAATTGTGGAGAACCTCAAAATTTTTGGAACATCTCCAAAATTTTGGAGAATTTCAAGAATTTTGAGGAAAATCGAGGTTGGAGAACTTCAAAATTTTGGAGAAACTCCAAAAAATTGTGAAGAATTTCAAGACTTTTGGAAAATCTCCAAAAAATTGTGGAGAACCTCAAGAATTTTGGAAAATCTCCAAAATTTTGGAGAAACTAAACAAATTTTGGAAAATTTCAAGAATTTTGGAGACCTTAATAAAATTTTGGAGGATCTCCAACATTTTGGAGAACCTCGAGGTTGGAGAACCTCAAGAATTTGGGAAAATCTCCAAAATTTTGGAAAATCTCAAGAACTTTGGGAGAAATTTAAGAATTTTTGGGGAACTTCAAGAATTCTGGAGATTCTCAAGAATTTTGAGGAACCTCAAAGCTGGAGAACCTCAAAATTTTGGAGAAACTCCAAAAAATTTTGGAGAATTTCAATAATTTTGAAGAAACTCCGAAAAATTGTGGAGAACCTCAAGAATTTTGGAAAATCTCAAGAATTTTGGAGAATCTCCAAAATTTTGGAGGATTTCAAGAATTTTTGAGAACCTCGAGGTTGGAGAATGTCAAAATTTTGAAGAACCTCAAAAATTTGGGAAAATCTCCAAAATTTTGGAGAAAATTTGAGAATTTTGGAGAATTTCAAAGATTTTGGAGGATCTCAAGAATTTTGGAGAACCTCAAGAATTTTGGGAAAAATCTCAGAAATTTTGGAGAACCTCAAGGTTGGAGACCCCAAACCCAACTGGAAGACCCCAAAACCCCAAAAATCCCAAAATTTGATCAACTCAAGACCCAAAACCCCAAATTTGATCAAATAAAGACCCAAAACCTCAAAATTTGATCAACTCAAGACCCAAAATCCCAAAATTTGGTCAAATCAAGACCCAAAACCCCAAAATTTGGTCAACCCAAGACCCCAAACCCAACTGGAGACCCCAAAGACCCCAAAAACCCCAAAAATCCCCAAAACCACAAAATTTGACCAAATGAAGAGCCAAAATCCCAAAATTTCATCGAATAAAGACCCAAAATCCCAAAATTTGGTCACCCCAAGACCCCAAACCCAACTGGAGACCCCAAAACCCAACTGGAGACCCCAAAGACCCCAAAAACCACAAAAATCCCAAAATTTGATCAAATAAAGACCCAAAATCCCAAAATTTGGTCACCCCAAGACCCCAAACCCCACCGGAAGTCCCAAAACTCAACCAGAAGATCTCAAACCCAACTGGAGACCTCAAAAATCCCAAAATTTGGTCAAATCAAGACCCAAAATCCCAAAAAACCCAAAATTTGGTCAAATCAAGACCCCAAACCCAACTGGAGGATCTTGAAGACCCCAAAACTCCAAAAATCCCAAAATTTGATCAAATCAAGACCCAAAACCCCAAATTTTCATCGAATCGAGACCCAAAACCCCAAAATTTGGTCAAATCGAGACCCCAAATCCCAAAATTTGATCAAATCAAGACCCAAAACCCAAAATTTTCATCGAATCGAGACCCAAAATCCCCAAATTTCATCAAATCAAGACCCAAAACCCCAAAATTTGATCGAATCAAGACCCAAAATCCCAAAATTTGTCCAACCCAACCCCCCAACCCCAACCGGAAGTTCCCAAAACTCCAAAACCCCAAATTTTGATCAATCCAAGACCCAAAATCCCAAATTTTCGTCAAACCAAGACCCAAAATCCCAAAATTTGATCAAATAAAGACCCAAAAACCCAAAATTTGATCAAATCAAGACCCAAAATCCCAAAATTTGGTCACCCCAAGCCCCCAACCCCAACCGGAAGTGGCCCAAACCCAACTGGAGATCCCAAAAATCCCAAAAAACCCAAAATTTGGTCAAATCAAGACCCAAAAACTCCAAAATTTGATCAAACCAAGACCGAAAACCCCAAATTTGGTCATTTTGAGACCCCAAAATCCCCAAAATTTGGTCAATCCAAGACCCAAAACCCAACTGGAAGATCCCAAAACCCCAAAAATCCCAAAATTTGATCAAATCAAGACCCCAAACCCAACTGGAACCCCCAAATCCCAAATTTTGATCAAATCAAGACCCAAAATCCCAAAATTTGATCAAATCAAGACCCCAAAACCCAAAAAAACCCAAAATTTGGTCAAATCGAGACCCAAAATCCCAAAATTTGGCCACCCCAACCCCCCAACCCAACCGGAAGACCCAAAACCCAACTGGAGACCCCAAAACTCCAAAATTTGGTCAAATGAAGACCCCAAACCCCAACTGGAACATCCTAAAAACCCCAAAAACCCAAAAAATCCCAAAATTTGGTCAAATCAAGACCCAAAACCCAAAAAAACCCAAATTTTGATCGAATAAAGACCCAAAATCCCAAAATTTGGTCAAATCAAGACCCAAAATCCCAAAATTTGCTCAAATCGAGACCCAAAACCCCAAAATTTGGTCAAATCGAGACCCAAAATCCCAAAATTTGGTCAACCCAAGACCCCAAACCCAACTGGAGACCCCAAAATCCCAAAAAACCCAAAATTTGGTCAAATAAAGACCCAAAATCCCAAATTTTGATCAAATAAAGACCCAAAATCCCAAAAAACCCAAAATTTGATCTAATAAAGACCCAAAACCCCAAAATTTCGTCAATCCAAGACCCCAAACCCAACTGGAGACCCCAAAAACCCCAAAAAACCCAAAATTTGATCGAATCAAGACCTAAAACCCCAAATTTGGTCAATTTGACACCCCAAAATCCCAAATTTTCATTGAGTAAAGACCCAAAATCCCAAAATTTGATCAAATCAAGACCCAAAATCCCCAAAATTTGTTCACCCAACCCCCCCACCCCACCGGAAGTCCCCCCCAAACTCACGTCTGACGTCGACGGCGACGTCGGCGCCGCTCGGCGCGTGCCGGACGCGGCACCGGAAGATGACGTCACTTCCGGAAGCTTCCGGGAGGCGGAGCCAACTTCCGGCCAGGGAGAGCCGCGATTGGCTGGAAATTTGGGGGAGGGGGGCGGGGCCTGGGGAGGGGGCGGGGCTCCAGGAGAAGTGGGCGGGGCTTGGGAAGAAGCCGCTGGCCAGGCAGCCAATGGCGGAAGGGGCGGGGCCGCAACCGGCCAATGGGGAAACGGAGGGGGGGGAGGGGCGGGCTGGGGGAGGGGCGAGAGAAAAAGGGGGCGGGGTTAGGAAGGGGGAGGGGCTAAAGGGGTGTGACCCCCTTCTGCCCCATAGAAATTGCTATAGGGGGTCTCTGCCCCATAGAAAACCCCATAGAATTCACTTTGCCCCATAGAAAATCTTCTGCCCCATAGAAAATCTTCTGCCCCATAGAAAACCCCATAAAGAACCTCCTGCCCCATAGAAAGTCCTATAGGGGGCGTCCTGCCCCATAGAAACCACTCAGACCCATAGAAAACCCCATAGGGACCTTCCGGACCCATAGGGAGCCTCTGCCCCATAGAAAATCCCATAGGGGTCACTCGGACCCATAGAAACCCCTCTGCCCCATAGAGAATCCCATAGGGGTCACTCGGACCCATAGAAAATCCTATAGGGGCCACTCGGTCCCATAGGGAGTCTCTGCCCCATAGAAAATCCTATAGGGGGTTTCTGCCCCATAGAAACCGCTCGGACCCATAGAAAATCCTATAGGGGGTCTCTGCCCCATAGAAAACCCCATAGATCCGGGTCTGCCCCATAGATCCGCCCCATAGATCCGCCCCACAGATCCGCCTGCTCTATAGGAACAGCATAGGCACCCCCTGCCCCATAGATCCGGGTCTGCCCTATAGATCCGCCTGCCCCATAGATCCCAAATCCTGCCCCACAGAGCCATCCCTGCCCCATAGATCCCCCTGCTCTATATGGACCCTACAGTACAGCTGGGCACCCCTGCCCCATAGATCCGCCCCATAGATCCACCCCATAGATCCCAAATCTGCCCCATAGATCCGCCCCACAGATCCCAAATCTGCCCCATAGATCCCAAATCCCGCCCCATAGATCCGGGTCTGCCCCATAGATCCCCCTGCTCTATAGGAACAGCATAGGCACCCCTGCCCCATAGATCCGGGTCTGCCCCATAGATCCGCCCCATAGATCCCCCTGCTCTATAGGGACCCTACAGTACAGCTTAGGCACCCCTGCCCCATAGATCCGCCCCATAGATCCCAAATCCGCCCCATAGATCCCAACCCTGCCCCATAGATCCGCCCCATAGATCCGCCTGCTCTATAGGAACAGCTTAGGCACCCCTGCCCCATAGATCCGGGTCTGCCCCATAGATCCGCCCCATAGATCCCCCTGCTCTATAGGAACAGCTTAGGCACCCCCTGCCCCATAGATCCCAAATCCGCCCCAGAGATCCCAAATCTGCCCCATAGATCCGGGTCTGCCCCATAGATCCGGGTCCGCCCCATAGATCCCAAATCCGCCCCATAGATCCACCCCTGCCCCATAGATCCCCCTGCTCTATAGGGACCCTACAGTACAGCTGGGGACCCCTGCCCCATAGATCTGCCCCATAGATCCGCCCCATAGATCCCGATCCTGCCCCATAGATCCGCACCACAGATCCCAAATCTGCCCCATAGATCCACCCCATAGATCCCAAATCTGCCCCACAGATCCACCTGCTCTATAGGAACAGCTTAGGCACCCCTGCCCCATAGATCCGCCGGCCCCATAGATCCCAAATCTGCCCCATAGATCCGCCCCATAGATCCGCCCCATAGATCCCCCTGCTCTATAGGGACCCTACAGTGCAGCTTAGGCACCCCTGCCCCATAGATCCATCCCCGCCCCATAGATCCAGGTCTGCCCTATAGATCCCGTCCCGCCCCATAGATCCGCCTGCTCTATAGGGACCCTACAGTACAGCTGGGGATCCCTGCCCCATAGATCCGCCCCATAGATCCGCCCCATAGATCCGGGTCTGCCCCAGAGATCCGCCCCATAGATCCCTGTGCTCTATAGGAACAGCATAGGCACCCCCTGCCCCATAGATCCGGGTCTGCCCCATAGATCCCAAATCCGCCCCATAGATCCGGGTCTGCCCCATAGATCCCAAATCCGCCCCATAGATCCACCCCTGCCCTATAGATCCCCCTGCTCTATAGGGACCCTACAGTACAGCTGGGGACCCCTGCCCCATAGATCCGCCCCATAGATCCGGGTCTGCCCTATAGATCCGGGTCTGCCCCACAGATCCCAAATCTGCCCCATAGATCCCAAATCCGCCCCATAGATCCCAAATCCGCCCCACAGATCCCAACCCTGCCCCACAGATCCCAAATCCGCCCCATAGATCCCAAATCCGCCCCACAGATCCTAAATCTGCCCCATAGTTTCCAAATCTGCCCCATAGATCCCAAATCCCGCCCCATAGATCCCAAATCTGCCCCATAGATCCCAAATCCCGCCCCATAGATACGGGTCTGCCCCATATATCCCAAATCCACCCCACAGATCCCAAATCTGCCCCATAGATCCGGGTCTGCCCCATAGATTCGGATCCGCCCCATAGATCCGCCTGCTCTATATGGACCCTACAGTACAGCTGGGGACCCTGCCCCATAGATCCGCCCCATAGATCCCAAATCTGCCCCATAGATTCGGGTCTACCCCATAGATCCCAAATCCGCCCCATAGATCCGCCTGCTCTATAGGAACAGCTTAGGCACACCCTGCCCCATAGATCCGCCGGCCCCATAGATCCCGTCCTGCCCCATAGATCCGGGTCTGCCCCATAGATCCCAAATCTGCCCCATAGATCCGGGTCTGCCCCATAGATCCACCCCATAGATCCGCCTGCTCTATAGGAACAGTTTAGGCACCCCCTGCCCCATAGATCCGGGTCTGCCCTATAGATCCACCCCATAGATCCCAAATCCGCCCCATAGATCCCAAATCTGCCCCATAGATCCGCCCCATAGATCCCTGTGCTCTATAGGAACAGCATAGGCACCCCCTGCCCCATAGATCCGGGTCTGCCCCATAGATCCCAAATCCGCCCCACAGATCCCAAATCCGCCCCATAGATCCCAAATCCGCCCCATAGATCCCAAATCCGCCCCATAGATCCGGGTCTGCCCCATAGATCCCTCTGCTCTATAGGGACAGCTTAGGCACCCCCTGCCCCATAGATCCCAAATCTGCCCCATAGATCCCAAATCTGCCCCATAGATCCCAAATCCGCCCCACAGATCCCAAATCCGCCCCATAGATCCCAAATCCGCCCCATAGATCCACCCCATAGATCCGCCTGCTCTATAGGAACAGCATAGATCCGCCTGCCCCATAGATCCGCCCCATAGATCCGCCCCACAGATCCCAAATCTGCCCCATAGATCCGCCCCAGAGATCCCAAATCCTGCCCTATAGATCCCAGTCCTGCCCCATAAATTCGGGTCTGCCCCATAGATCCCAAATCCGCCCCATAGATCCCTCTGCTCTATAGGAACAGCTTAGGCACCGCTGCCCCATAGATCCATCCCCGCCCCATAGATCCCAAATCCGCCCCATAGATCCGCCCCACAGATCCCAAATCCGCCCCATAGATCCCAAATCCGCCCCACAGATCCCAAATCTGCCCCACAGATCCCAAATCCGCCCCACAGATCCCAAATCCGCCCCACAGATCCCAAATCCGCCCCATAGATCCCAAATCTGCCCCACAGATCCCAAATTCTGCCCCACAGATCCCAAATCCGCCCCATAGATCCCCAAATCCGCCCCATAGATCCCAAATCTGCCCCATAGATCCCAAATTTCTGCCCCATAGATCCCGAATCCGCCCCATAGATCCCAAATCCGCCCCATAGATCCGCCCCACAGATCCCAAATTCTGCCCCATAGATCCCAAATTTCTGCCCCACAGATCCCAAATCTGCCCCATAGATCCCAAATCCGCCCCATAGATCCCAAATCCACCCCATAGATCCGCCTGCTCTATACGGACCCTACAGTACAGCTGGGGACCCCCTGCCCCATGGATCCGCCCCATAGATCCCAAATCCGCCCCATAGATCCCAAATCCGCCCCACAGATCCCAAATCTGGCCCACAGATCCCAAATCCGCCCCATAGATCCCAAATCCTGCCCCATAACCGACCCCAAACCCCATTCCCAGCCCCATAGATCGACCCATGGACCCCAAATTTCTGCCCCATAGATCCCAAATTTCTGCCCCATAGATCCCAAATCCGCCCCATAGATCCCAAATCCTGCCCCACATCTGCCCCTCACCTGCCCCATCGCGGCTCCCGCTGCCCCCTAAGCTCCGCCCCCTTTTGGCCACGCCCATTTCCTTTAACCCCGCCCCTTTCCGCTTTAGCCCCGCCCCTTTTCCACCTCCACCAATCACAGTCCTCGAGCGCCCCCCGGTGGCTAAACCCGGAAGTGCGCCCCCAAAATCGCCCAAAAATCCCCCAAAATTTACCCAAAATTTCCCTTTTTTGGCACTTTTTGGGGAGGATTTTCACCTTTTGTCCTAAATTTCATATTTTTGGGAGGTTTTTTGGAAGTTTTCCCAAATTTCCCCCCAAAATTCTAATTTTTGCGACCTTTTTTTTACCGTTTTATCCCAAAATTCCCATTTTTTCACACATTTTTTTTTACCATTTCATCCCAAATTTCCCCCCCAAAATTCCCATTTCTTAGCCAAAATTTGGCCATTTTGTCCCAAATTTCCCCCCCAAAAAATTCCAATTTTTGGGATATTTTTATCCCAAATTTCCCTCCCAAAATTCCCATTTTTTGGCGCTTTTTTTTACCATTTTATCCCAAATTTCCCCCCAAAATTCCCATTTTTTGGGATATTTTTGGGGAGGATTTTTTCACCATTTCGTCCCAAAATTTCCCATTTTTGGGTCATTTCAGCCCAAATTTCCCTCCCAAAATTGCAAATTTTCCACCATTTAATCCCAAATTTCCCCCAAAATTCCCATTTTTGGGACATATTTGGGATTTTTTTGACTTTTTTGGGATTTTTTGGGCACTTTTTAGGGAGGATTTTCACCCTTTTGTGCCAAAATTCACATTTTTGGGAGTTTTTTGGAAGTTTTCCCAAATTTTCCCCAAAAATTCCCATTTTTGTGACACTTTTTTTTGCCATTTCATCCCAAATTTCCCCCCCAAAATTCCCATTTTTTGACACTTTTTTTTACCATTTTATCCCAAATTTTCCCCCCAAAATTCCCATTTTTTGACACCTTTTTTTTACCGATTTATCCTAAATTTCTCCCCAAAATTCCCTTTTTTTGGCACTTTTTTTTGCCATTTTATCCCAAATTTCCCCCCCAAAATTCCCATTTTTTTTTTGACATTTTTTAACATTTTATCCCAAAATTCCCATTTTTTTGCACATTTTTTTTACCATCTCATTCCAAATTTCCCCCCAAAATTCCCATTTTTTTTAGCCCAAATTTGGCCGTTTTGTCCCAACTTTCCCCCCAAAATTCCCCTTTTTTGCCACATTTTTTTACCATTTTATCCCAAATTTACCCCCAAAATTCCCATTTTTTCGCACATTTTTTTTTACCATTTTATCCCAAATTTACCCCCAAAATTCCCATTTTTTGGCACATTTTTTTTACCATTTTATCCCAAATTTCCCCCCAAAATTCCCATTTTTTGGCACATTTTTTTTACCATTTTATCCCAAAATTCCCATTTTTTGGCACTTTTTTTCACCATTTTATCCCAAATTTCCCCCCAAAATTCCCATTTTTTGGCACATTTTTTTTACCATTTTATCCCAAAATTCCCATTTTTCGGCACATTTTTTACCATTTTATCCCAAATTTCCCCCCAAAATTCCCATTTTTTGGCACATTTTTTTACCACTTTATCCCAAAATTCCCATTTTTTTGCGACTTTTTTTTACCATTTTATCCCAAATTTCCCCCCCAAAAATTCCAATTTTTGGGATATTTTCACCCCAAATTTCCCTACCAAAATTCCATTTTTTTTTGCCAAAATTTGGCCATTTTTTCCCAAATTTCCCCCCAAAATTCCCATTTTTTTGCACATTTTTTACCATTTTATCCCAAAATTCCCATTTTTTGTGACCTTTTTTTACCATTTCATCCCAAATTTCCCCCCAAAATTCCCATTTTTTGGCACCTTTTTTTTACCATTTTTGTTCCAAATTTCCACCCAAAATTCCCATTTTTTGGCACATTTTTTCACAATTTTATCCCAAATTTCCCCCCAAAATTCCCATTTTTTGCAACATTTTTTTACCATTTTATCCCAAAATTCCCATTTTTTGGCACTTTTTTAGGGATAATTTTCACCATTTTGTCCCAAAATTCAATTTTTTGGGAGTTTTTGGGAAGTTTTTCACCATTTCTCCCCAAAAATTCTAATTTTGGCACATTTTTTAACGTTTTATCCCAAATTTCCCCAAAAAATTCCCATTTTTGTGACACTTTTTTTTGCCATTTTATCCCAAATTTCCCCCCAGAATTCCCATTTTTTGGCACTTTTTTTTTACCATTTTATCCCAAAATTCCCATTTTTTGGCACATTTTTTCACCATTTAATCCCAAATTTCCCCCCAAAATTCCCATTTTTTGGCACATTTTTTTACCATTTTATCCCAAAATTCCCATTTTTTGGCACATTTTTTACCATTTTATCCCAAATTTCCCCCCCTAAAATTCCCTTTTTTGGGACATTTTGGGGCCATTTTGTCCCAAATTTCCCCCCAAAATTCCAATTTTTTGGACATTTTTGGGTCATTTCACCCCAAATTTCCCAAAAAAATCCAATTTTTCACCATTTTTGCCCCTTTTTTCCCAAAAATTCCTATTTTTGGCCATTTTTTACCATTTTATCCCAAATTTCCTCCTAAAATTCCCATTTTCAACAATTTTTGCCCATTTTTTCCCAAATTTCCCCCAAAATTCCATTTTTTGGACATTTTTTACCTAATTTTCCCCCAAAATTCCCATTTTTTGGCCAATTTTTGAACATTTTTCGACCTTTTCACCCCAAAATTCCCATTTTTCACCATTTCCCCCCAAATTTCCCTCCTCAAAATTCCCATTTTTGGACATTTTTTTTCCCAAAATTCCCTCCCAAAATCCCATTTTTTGGGCAATTTTTTACCATTTTTTGACCTTTTTTTGACCTTTTCACCCCAAAATTCCCAAAATTCCCATTTTTCACCATTTCCAACCAAATTTTCCCCCAAATTTCCCTCCTCAAAATTCCCATTTTTGGACTTTTTTTTACCCAAAATTCCCTCCCAAAAATCCCATTTTTTGGCCAATTTTCGACCTTTTTTTGACCATTTTTTGACCATTTTTTGACCTTTTCACCCCAAAATTCCCAAAATTTTCATTTTTCACCATTTCCCCCCAAATTTCCCTCCCAAAATTCCCAATTTTTTGTCTCTTCCCCCCCAATTTTCCCCTTTTTCACCCCAAATTTCCCCCCCAGGGCCGCAGCCAATCAGGAACCGCGGGATCCGGCCGGGAGCCAATCAGGAGCGAGCGGATCCGGCCGGGAGCCAATCAGGAGCCACCTGCAAAGATTCCGAAATTTTGGGGATTTTTGGGGGATTTTTGGGGGAATTTGGGGATTTTGGGGGGATTTTTTTTTAATTTTGGGGAAATTTGGGGAATTTGGGGATTTTTGGGGATTTTTTTTGAATTTTGGGGAAATTTGTGAAATTTTGGGGATTTTTTGGGGGATTTTGGGGAAATTTGGGAAAATTTGGGGATTTTTTGGTTTTTTTTGAATTTTGGGGAAATTTGGGGAATTTTGGGGAAATGTTTCAAAATTTTTCGGCGTTTTGGGAAATTTGGAGGAAATTTTGGGGAAATATTTGGAAAATTTGGGGGAATTTGGGGAATTTTGGGGAAATTTGGGGATTTTTGGGGGGATTTTTTTTATTTTGGGGAAAATTGGGAAAATTTGGGGATTTTTTGGGGATTTTTTTTTTTAAATTTTGGGGGAAATTTGTGAAAATTTGGAGAAATTTTTTTTATTTTATTTTAATTTTGGGGAAATTTGGGAAAATTTGGGGGATTTTGGGGAAATGTTTCAAAAATTTTTGGCATTTTGGGAAATTTGGAGGAAATTTTGGGGAAATATTTGGAAAATTTTGGGGGAATTTGGGGGAATTTGGGGGATTTGGGGGATTTGGGGGGAATTTGGGGGGAATTTGGGGGAATTTGGGGAATTTTGGGGGAATTTTGGGAATTTTGAAGGAATTTGGGGAAATATTTGGAAAATTTTGGGGATTTTGGGGTTTTTTGGGGATTTTTTTTCAATTTTGGGGAAAAAAGGGAAAATTTGGGGGAATTTTGGGGGATTTTTCTTTAATTTTGGGAAAGATTTTGGAGAATTTGGGGGAAATTTTTGTAATTTAAAAGAATTTTGGGGAAAATTTTGAAAATTTGGGGGATTTGGGGAAAATTCTGGAAAATTTTGGGGGTTTTGAGGAAATCGGGGAATTCTGGGGAATTTTGGGGGGGGAAATTTTGGGGAAATTTTTAGGGGAAATTTTTGGGGATTTTGGGGGAAATTTTTGGGGGAATTTTTGGGGATTTTGGGGGAAATTTTTGGGGGAAATTTTTGGGATTTTGGGGGAAACTTTTGGGGGATTTTTTGGGGTTTTTTTGGGGAAATTTTGGGGGTCTGGGAACTGGGACTGGGCCTAAACTGGTCTGGACTGGTTTAAACTGGTCCTAAACTGGTTTAAACCGGTTTAAACTGGTTTAAACTGGTCTGGACTGGTCTGAACTGGTTTGGACTGGTTTAAACTGGTCCTAAACTGGTCTAAACTGGTCTGAACTGGTCTGAACTGGTCCTAAACTGGTTTAAGCTGGTTTGGACTGGTCTGAACTGGTTTAAACTGGGAATGGCGGGGATGGGACTGGTCCTAAACTGGTCTGAACTGGTCCTAAACTGGTTTAAGCTGGGCTGGACTGGTTTGGACTGGTCTGAACTGGTTTAAACTGGTCGTAAACTGGTTTAAGCTGGGCTGGACTGGTTTGGACTGGTCTAAACTGGGAATGGTGGGGCTGGGACTGGTCTAAACTGGTCTAAACTGGTCTAAACTGGTCCTAAACTGGTTTTAGCTGGGCTGGACTGGTTTGGACTGGTCTAAACTGGTTTAAACTGGGAATGGTGGGGCTGGGACTGGTCTAAACTGGTTTTAACTGGTCTGAACTGGTCCTAAACTGGTTTAAACTGGGCTGGACTGGTTTGGACTGGTCTAAACTGGTTTAAACTGGGAATGGTGGAGCTGGGACTGGTCCTAAACTGGTCTAAACTGGTTTAAACTGGTCCTAAACTGGTTTAAGCTGGGCTGGACTAGTTTGGACTGGTTTAAACTGGTCCTAAACTGGTTTAAGCTGGGCTGGACTGGTTTGGACTGGTCTGAACTGGTTTAAACTGGGAATGGTGGGGCTGGGACTGGTCTAAACTGGTCTAAACTGGTTTAAACTGGTCCTGAACTGGTTTAAGCTGGGCTGGACTGGTCCAAACTGGTTTAAACTGGGAATGGTGGAGCTGGGACTGGTCTAAACTGGTCTAAACTGGTCTGAACTGGTCCTAAACTGGTTTAAGCTGGGATGGACTGGTCCAAACTGGTCTAAACTGGTCTAAACTGGTCCTAAACTGGTTTAAGCTGGGCTGGACTGGTTTGGACTGGTCCAAACTGGTTTAAACTGGGAATGGAGGGGCTGGGACTGGTCCTAAACTGGTCTAAACTGGTTTGGACTGGTTTAAACTGGTCTGGACTGGTCCAAACTGGGAAGGTTTTTAAGCCCAGCCCCTCCCCCCCCAAAACCGCCCAAAATTTAAAAAATTCCCCAAAATTCCCCCCAAAAATCCCCAAAATTTCCCCTCAAATTCCCCCCAAAATTCCCCCAAATTCCGCCAAAATCCACCAAAATAATTCCCCAAAATCTCCCCCTAAATTCCCCCCAAAATTCACCAAAATTCCCCAAAATTCAACAAATTCCCCCAAATTCCCCCCAAATTCCCCCAAATTCCTCAAAATTCCCCAAAATTCCTAAAAATTACCAAAATACCCCAAAAATTGCCTAAAATGCCCCAAAAATCCTGAAAATTCCCAAAATCCCCCCATAATTCAACAAATTCCCCAAAATTCCCCCCAAATTCACCCAAACTCCTCAAAATTCCCCAAAATTCCTGAAAATTACCAAAATTCTCACAAAATTCCCCAAATTTCTCAAAATTCCCCAAATTACCCCCAATTCCCCCAAAATTCCCCAAAATTCAACAAATTCCCCAAAATTTCCCCCCAAATTCGTGAAAATTCCCAAAATTCCCCAAAAATTCCCCCAAATTCCCCCAAATTCCCCAAAATTCCTCCAAATTCCTGAAAATTACCAAAATTCCTACAAATTCCCACAAATTCCCCAAAATTCCCCAAACTGCAACAAATTTCCCCAAAATTTCTTCAAAATCCCCCAAATTCCCCAAAATTCCCCAAAATTCCTGAAAATTACCAAAATTTCCCCAAATTCCCCCAAACTCCCTAAAAATGGTTCAAAATTTCTGAAAATCCCCAAAATTCCCCCCAAATTCCCCAAAATCCTCCAAATTGCCCCAGATTCCCCAAATTCCCCCAAAATTCCCCCCAAAATTCACCCCAAAACTGAGCTTAAATTAAAAAAAAAAAAAAACAAACCAAAATTTGCCCAAAATTTCTCCAAATTGCCCAAAATCCCCAAAATTCAACCCAAAATGGAGCCTAAAGCTCAAAAAAAAATCCCAAAAGTGCCCAAAAATTGCCCAAAATCCCAAAAATTCACCCCAAAACAGCTTAAATCTCAAAATCCCCCAAATTTCCACCAAAATTGACGAAAATTTACCCAAAATTCACCCAAAATTGCCCAAAAATCACAAAACTTACCCCAAAATCTTCTCAGGTGAGCCCAGCCCAGGTGAGGCTTTGGTAAATCCGAATTTAGACCCAAAATCTCCAAAATTCACCCCAAAACTGAGCCTAAAGCTCCAAAAATTCCCAAAATTGCCAAAAATTGCCCAAAATTGCCCCAAATTTACATAAAATTGCCCAAAATTTAAGAAATTTAACCCAAAAATGCCTCAGGTGAGCCCAGCCCAGGTGAGGCTTTGGTAAATCCGAGTTTAGACCCAAAATCCCCAAAATTCACCCCAAAACTGAGCCTAAAACTCCAAAAATCCCCAAATTGCCCAAAATTATCCAAAATTGTCCAAAATTTACCCCAAATCACCAAAAATCGCCCCGAAATTTCTGAAAATTGCCCCAAATCACCCCAAAATTGCCAAAAATTGTCCAAATTGCCCCAAATTTGTCCAAAATCACAAAAAATTGACCCAAAATGTCCCAAAATAGCCAAAAATCACCTCAGAATTTCCTAAAATTTGTCCAAAACTGCCCAAAAATGACAAAAATTGCCCCAAATTTGCCCCAAATCACCAAAAATCGCCCCAAAATCACTGAAAATTGCCCCAAAATCACCCAAAATTTGTCCAAAATTGCCTCAAAATTACAGAAAATTGCCCAAATTTTCCCAAAATCACCCAAAGTCACCCCAAAATTGCTGAAAATCGCCTCAAAATTGCCCAAAATTGTCAAAAATCACCCCAAAAATTTCCCTCAAATCGCCCGACTTTGCCCCAAAATTGTCAAAAATTGCCCCAAAATTGCCCCAAATTTACTCCAATTTGTCCAAAAACGCCCCAAAATCACCCAAAATTGCCCAAATTTGTCCAAAATTGCAAAAATCCCCCCAAATTTGCCCAAAATTGCCCAAAAACCCAAAATTGCCCAAAATCCCCAAAATTCACCCCAAAATCACCAGAAATTTACCCAAAATTGCCCAAAATTGCAAAAATCCTCCCAAATTTGCAAAAGTTACCAAAAATCGCCCCAAAATCAGCAAAAATTGCCCCAAAATCACCAAAATTTATCCAAAATTACAAAAATCCTCCCAAATTTGTCCAAAATTGCCCCAAATCACCAAAAATCACCCAAATTTGCCCAAAATTACAAAAATCCTCCCAAATTTGCCCAAAACCACCCAAAATTGCTCCAAAACCCCAAAAAATTGCCCCAAAATCACCAAAATTTACCCAAAATTACAAAAATCCTCCCAAATTTGCCCAAAATTACCAAAATCCCCAAAAATCACCCCAAAATAACCCAAATTTTCCCAAAATTGCAAAATTCCTCCCAAATTCACCCAAAATTGCCAAAAATCACCCCAAAACCTCCAAAAATTGCCCCAAAATCGCCCCCAAATTGCCCAAATTCGCCCAAAATTACAAAAATCCTCCCAAATTTGCCCAAAATTGCCCAAAATTGCCCCAAAAGCCCTAAAAATGGCCCCAAAATTGCCCAAATTTGCCCAAAATTGCAAAAATCCTCCCAAATTTGCCCAAAATTACCAAAAATCGCCCCAAAACCCCCAAAAATTGCCCAAATTTGCCTCAAATCCCCTAATTTGTCCAAAATTGCCCAAAATCACCAAAAATTGCCCCAAAATCCCCAAATATGCCCCAAAATCACCCAAATTTGCACAAAATTACAAAAATCCTCCCAAATTTCCCCAAAAATACAAAAAATCACCCAAAAATCCCCAAAATTTGCCCAAATTTGTCCAAAATTACATAAATCCTCCCAAATTTGCCCCAAATTGCCCAAAATCACCAAAAATCACCCCCAAATCACCAGAAATCGCCCCAAAATCGCCCAAATTTTTTCAAAATTACAAAAATCCTCCCAAATTTGCTCAAAATTGGCCAAATTCACCCCAAAATTGCCAAAAATGGCCAAAATCGCACAAATTTGTCCAAAATCACAAAAATCCTCCCAAATTTGCCCAAAATCCCCAAAAATCGCCCCAAAACCTCCAAAAATCACCCCAAAATCACCAAAATTTATCCAAAATCAGAAAAATCCTCCCAAATTTGCCCAAAATTACCAAAAGTTGCCCCAAATCACCAAAATTTACCCAAAATCACAAAAATCCTCCCAAAATTGCCAAAATTTGCCAAAATTGCCCCAAAATCGCCCAAATTTGCCCAAAATTTCAAAAATCCTCCCAAATTTGCCCAAATTTGCCCAAAATCGCCCCAAACCCCCCAAAAATGGCCCCAAAATCACCAAAAATCGCCCCAAAACCCCCAAAAATTGCCCCAAAATTGCCCAAATTTGTCCAAAATTGCAAAAAATCCTCCCAAATTTGCCCAAAAATTGCAAAAATCCTCCCAAATTTACCCAAAATTGCCAAAATTGCCCAAATTTGCCCAAAATTGCAAAAAACCTCAGAAATTTGCCCAAAATTGCCAAAAATCGCCCTAAAATTGCCCAAATTTGCCCAAAAAATGCCCAAATTTGTCCAAAATAGCAAAAATCCTCCAAAATTTGCCCAAAATTGCCAAAAATTGCCCCAAAATCACCAAAATTTATCCAAAATTGCAAAAATCCTCCCAAATTTGCCCCAAATCCCCAAATTTGTCCAAAATTGCCCAAAATCACCAAAAATCGCCCCAAAACCCCCAAAATGGCCAAATTTGCCCAAAATCACCAAAAATCACCCCAAAATCGCCCAAATTTGTCCAAAATTACAAAAATCCTCCCAAATTTGCCCCAAAATCCCCAAAAATGGCCAAAATTGCCTAAATTTGCCCAGAATTGCAAAAAATCTCCAAATTTGCCCAAAATTGCAAAAATCCTCCCAAATTTACCCCAAATCGCCCAAATTTGTCCAAAATTACAAAAATCCTCCCAAATTTGCCCCAAAATCCCCAAAAATCGCCCCAAAACCTCCAAAAATCGCCCCAAAATCACCAAAAATCGCCCCAAAATCACCAAAATTTGCCCAAAATCACAAAAATCCTCCCAAAATTGCTCAAAATTGCAAAAATCCTCCCAAATTTGCCCAAAATTGCAAAAAATCACCCCAAAATTGCACAAAATTGCAAAAATCCTCCCAAATTTGCCCAAAATCACCAAAAATCGCCCCAAAATCCCCAGAATTTACCCAAAATCACAAAAATCCTCCCAAATTTACCCAAAATGCCCAAAAATCCCCAAAAATGGCCCAAATTTGCCCAAAACCCCCCAAATTCTCCCCAATCCTCACCTGGCTCCGGCTGCTCTCACCTGGGGGGCGTGGCCTGATGACGTCACCGATGACGTCACTCCCAGACGGGGCGGGGCCAGACCGGAAGTTTCGATTTCCCCTTTTTCGCCTTTTTTGTGGTTTTTCGGCTTTTTTCGGTTCTCGGTCGGGGGCGTGGCCTAAAATATGCAAATTAAGGGGTTTTCCCGCCATGAATAAGCCACGCCCACCCCCTTTTTCCCGCCATTTTGCGGCGGCCATCTTGGATTTTATTTTTTTGGGGGTTTTTTGGGGGTTTTTTGGGTTTTTTTGGGGTTTTTGGTAATTTTTGGTGGGGGTGTGGCCTCGATTATGCAAATTAGGTCTGTGGCCACGCCCACTTTTGTCTGTTGTTTTCTCCTGGAGTTTTTCGGCCATTTTGGGTTAATTTTTGGCCATTTTGGGTTAATTTTTGGCCATTTTGGGTCCAATTTTCGGCCATTTTGGATCGGCCATTTTGGGTTAATTTTTGGCCATTTTGGTTCCAATTTTGGCCATTTTGGATCGGCCATTTTGGGTTAATTTTTGGCCATTTTTGGTTAATTTTTGGCCATTTTGGATCAGCCATTTTGGGTTAATTTTTGGCCATTTTGGGTTAATTTTCGGCCATTTTGGATTGGCCATTTTGGGTTAATTTTTGGCCATTTTGGATCGGCCATTTTGGGTTAATTTTCGGCCATTTTGGAGCCAATTTCGGCCATTTTGGATCGGCCATTTTGGGTTAATTTTTGGCCATTTTGGATCGTCCATTTTGGGTTAATTTTTGGCCATTTTGGAGCCAATTTCGGCCATCTTGGATTGGATTTTTGGCCATTTTGGATCGGCCATTTTGGATCCAATTTCAGCCATTTTGGACCCATTTTAGGCCATTTTGAATCCAATTTCAGCCATTTTGGATCAGCCATTTTGGGTTAATTTTTGGCCATTTTGGAGCCAATTTCGGCCATCTTGGATTCGATTTTCAGCCATTTTGGATCGGCCATTTTGGATCCATTTTTGGCCATTTTGGATCCAATTTTGGCCATCTTGGATTGGATTTTCGGCCATTTTGGATCGGCCATTTTGAGTCCAATTTCGGCCATTTTGGATCGGCCATTTTGGGTTAATTTTTGGCCATTTTGGAGCCAATTTCAACCATCTTGGATCTAATTTCAGCCATTTTGGATCGGCTATTTTGGGTTAATTTTCGGCCATTTTGGATCGGATTTTCGGCCATTTTGAGTCCAGTTTCAGCCATTTTGGATCAGCAATTTTGGGTTAATTTTTAACAATTTTGGATCAGATTTTCGGCCATCTTGGATCCCATTTCAGCCATTTTGGATCCATTATCGGCCATTTTGAATCCAATTTCAGCCATTTTGGATCAGCCATTTTGAATCCAATTTCAGCCATTTTGGATCCATTTGGGCCATCTTGGATCGGCCATTTTGGTTCCAATTTCAACCATTTTGGCTCCAATTTCAGCCATTTTGGATCCATTTTGGCCATCTTGGATCGGCCATTTTGGTTCCAATTTCAACCATTTTGGCTCCAATTTCAGCCATTTTGGATCAGCCATTTTGAATCCAATTTCAGCCATCTTGAATCCAACTTGAGCCCAAAATTTTGCATTTTTGGGGGTTTTTTTTGGTTTTTTTGGGCATTTTTTACTCAGGATTTTTTTTCCCAGCCATGGGCGTGTCTATGCTAATCACCCTCATTTCCATGCAGACCCCGCCCACTCCCCGGATGTTTTCCCGCTCTACTCCTGTGAGGATTTCAGCCATATTGTGTCTGATTTCAGCCATCTTGGATTGGATTTTTGGCCATTTTGGATCCAATTTTGGCCATTTTGGATCCAATTTCAGCCATTTTGGATCAGCCATTTTTGATCCATTTTGGCCATCTTGGGTCAGCCATTTTGGCTCCAATTTCGTCCATTTTGGCTCCAATTTCAGCCATTTTGGATTGGCCATCTTGGACCCATTTTTGGCCATCTTGGATCCAATTTCAGCCATTTTGGATCAGCCAATTTGGTTCCCATTTCAGCCATTTTGGATCAGGTTTTCAGCCATTTTGGATCGGCCATTTTGGCTCCAATTTCAGCCATTTTGGATCGGCCATTTTGGTTCCCATTTCAGCCATTTTGGATCAGATTTTCGGCAATTTTGGCTCCCAATTTCAGCCATCTTGAATCATCCATTTTGGCTCCAATGTCGGCCATCTTGGATCCATTTTTGGCCATTTTGGATCCATTTTTGGCCATTTTGGATCCATTTTGGCCATCTTGGATCAGCCATTTTGGCTCCAATTTAAGCCCTTTTGGCTCAAATTCAGCCATTTTGGATTGGTCATCTTGGATCCATTTTTGGCCATTTTGAATCCAATTTCAGCCATTTTGGATCCATTTTGGCCATCTTGGATCAGCCATTTTGGCTCCAATTTCAGCCATTTTGGATCAGCCATTTTGAATCCAATTTCAGCCATTTTGGCTCCAATTTCAGCCATTTTGGATCAGCCATTTTGGATCCATTTTTGGCCATTTTGAATCCAATTTTAGCCATTTTGGGTCGGCCATTTTGGCCATTTTGGCTCCAATTTCAGCCATTTTAGATCAGCCATTTTAAATCCAATTTTGGCCATTTTGGATCAAATTTCAGTCATTTTGGATCAAATTTCAGCCATTTTGGTTCCCATTTCAGCCATTTTGGATCAAATTTGAGCCATTTTGAATCCAATTTCGGCCATCTTGAATCCAATTTCAGCCATTCTGGGGCAGCCATTTTGAATCCAATTTCAGCCATTTTGGATCGGCCATTTTGGTTCCCATTTCAGCCATATTGGATCAGCTTTTCGGCCATTTTGGCTCTCAATTTCAGCCATTTTGGATCAGCCATTTTGGATCCATTTTTGGCCATTTTGGATCCAATTTCAGCCATTTTGGATTGGTCATCTTGGACCCATTTTTGGCCATCTTGGCTCCAATTTCAGCCATTTTGGGTCCAATTTCAGCCATTTTGGATCGGCCATTTTGGATCCATTTTTGGCCATTTTGGATCAATTTTTGGCCATCTTGGCTCCAATTTCAGCCATTTTGGCTCCAATTTCAGCCATTTTGAATTGGTCATCTTGGACCCATTTTTGGCCATCTTGGCTCCAATTTCAGCCATTTTGGATCCATTTCGGCCATCTTGAATCCAACTTTAACCCAAAATTTTGCATTTTTGGGGGTTTTTTTTGGGTTTTTTTGGGCATTTTTTACTCAGAATTTTTTCCCCATCCATGGGCGTGTCTATGCTAATCACCCTCATTATTATGCAGACCCCGCCCACTCCCCGGACGTTTTCCCGCTTTACTCCTGCGAGGATTGTCAGGACCAGGTGACCTTCGGCTGCTTCGCCGCCGGATTTTTCCCTCAACCGGCGCAGATCTCCTGGGACGGCGCCGCCGCCGACCACAACCGGAACTTTCCGGAACTTCCGGTGGGCGGGGCCAAGTTCGGGCGGAGCTCCCGCGTCACCCTCGGCGCCGCCGAGGCCAAAGACCAAAAATTCCAGTGCCGGGTGGAGCATTACGGCAAAAGTTTCGGCGTCGACGTGAATGGTGAGCGACACCTGGAGGGGTTTTGGGGATTTTTTGGGGGTTTTGGGGATTTTTTGGGGGTTTTGGGGATTTTTTGGGGGTTTTGGGGACGTTTTTGGGGGTTTTGGGGATTTTTTGGGGGGTTTTTGGGACGTTTTGGGGGTTTTGGGGATTTTTTTGGGGGGTTTTCGGTATTTTTTGGGTGGGTTTTGGGGATTTTTTTGGGGGGTTTTTGGGATTTTTTTGGTGGGTTTTGGGGATTTTTTGGGGGTTTTGGGGATTTTTTGGGGGTTTTGGGGACGTTTTTGGGGGTTTTGGGGATTTTTTTGGGGGTTTTGGGGATTTTTTTGGGGGTTTTGGGGATTTTTTGGGGGTTTTGGGGATTTTTTGGGGGTTTTGGGGACGTTTTTGGGGGTTTTGGGGATTTTTTGGGGGTTTTGGGGATTTTTTGGGGGTTTTGGGGACGTTTTTGGGGGTTTTGGGGATTTTTTGGGGGTTTTGGGGATTTTTTGGGGGTTTTGGGGACATTTTTGGGGTTTTGGGGATTTTTTTGGGGGTTTTGGGGATTTTTTTGGGGGTTTTGGGGATTTTTTGGGGGTTTTGGGGATTTTTTGGGGGTTTTGGGGATTTTTTGGGGGTTTTGGGGATTTTTTTGGGGGTTTTGGGGATTTTTTGGGGGTTTTGGGGATTTTTTGGGGGTTTTGGGGACGTTTTTGGGGGTTTTGGGGATTTTTTGGGGGTTTTGGGGATTTTTTTGGGGGTTTGGGGATTTTTTGGGGATTTTTTGGGGTTTTTGGGGATTTTTTGGGGGTTTTGGGGATTTTTTTGGGGGTTTTGGGGATTTTTTGGGGGTTTTGGGGATTTTTGGGGGTTTTGGGGATTTTTTGGGGGTTTTGGGGACGTTTTTTGGGGGTTTTGGGGATTTTTTTGGGGGTTTTGGGGATTTTTTGGGGGTTTTGGGGACATTTTTGGGGTTTTGGGGATTTTTTTGGGGGTTTTGGGGATTTTTTTGGGGGTTTTGGGGATTTTTTGGGGGTTTTGGGGATTTTTTTGGGGGTTTTGGGGATTTTTTGGGGGTTTTGGGATTTTTTTGGGGTTTTGGGGATTTTTTGGGGGTTTGGGGATTTTTTGGGGGTTTTGGGGACGTTTTTGGGGGTTTTGGGGAATTTTTTGGGGGTTTTGGGGATTTTTTGGGGGTTTTGGGGACGTTTTTGGGGGTTTTGGGGATTTTTTGGGGGTTTTGGGGATTTTTTGGGGGTTTTGGGGACATTTTTGGGGTTTTGGGGATTTTTTTGGGGGTTTTGGGGATTTTTTTGGGGGTTTTGGGGATTTTTTGGGGGTTTTGGGGATTTTTTTGGGGGTTTTGGGGATTGTTTTGGGGGTTTAGGGGATTTTTTTGGGGGTTTTGGGGATTTTTTGGGGGTTTTGGGGATGTTTGGGGGGTTTTGGGGATTTTTTGGGGGGTTTGGGGATTTTTTGGAGGGGGTTTTGGGGATTTTTTGGTGGATTTTGGGGATTTTTTGGGGTAAGTTTTGGGGATTTTTTTGGGGGGTTTTGGGGATTTTTTGGGGTGGGTTTTGGGGATTTTTTTGGGGGGGTTTTGGGGATTTTTTGGGGGGTTTTGGGGATTTTTTGGGGTGGATTCTGGGTATTTTTTTGAGGGGGTTTTCGGTATTGTTTTGGTGGGTTTTGGGGATTTTTTGGGGGTTTTGGGGATTTTTTTGGGGTTTTGGGGACGTTTTTGGGGGTTTTGGGGATTTTTTGGGGGTTTGGGGACGTTTTGGGGGTTTTGGGGACATTTGGGGACACTTGAGTAATTTTGGGGCCATTTAGAACAAATTTCCGCCATTTTGGCTCAATTTTCAGATATTTTGGATCCATTTTTGGCCATTTTGGGTCCAATTTCAGCCATTTTGGATCAGCCATTTTTGATCCCATTTCAGCCATTTTAAGTCAATTTTCAGCCATTTTGGATCAATTTTCAGCCATTTTGGATCTATTTTCAGTAATTTTGGCTCCAATTTTGGCCATCTTGTTTCTAATTTCAGCCATTTTGGATCGGCCATTTTGGATCCCATTTCAGCCATCTTGTCTTCATTTTCAGCCATTTTGGATCGGCCAATTTGGATCCCATTTCAGCCATTTTGGATCCATTTTTGGCTATTTTCCATCAATTTTCAGCCATTTTGGCTCCATTTTCAGCCATTTTGGATTGGCCATTGTTTTATCTAATTTCAGCCATTTTAGATCAATTTTCAGCCATTTTGGATCAATTTTCAGCCATTTTGGATCTATTTTCAGTAATTTTGGCTCCAACTTTGGCCATCTTGGATCCAATTTCAGCCATTTTGGATCGGCCATTTTGGATCCATTTTCAGCCATTTTGAATCAATTTTCAATCATTTTAGATCAATTTTCAGCCATTTTGGCTCCATTTTCAGCCATTTTGGATCAGCCATTTTTAAACCCATTTCAGCCATTTTAGTTCAATTTTCAGCCATTTTGGATCCAATTTTGGCCATTTTGTCTCCAATTTCAGCCATTTTGGATCGGCCATTTTCAATCCCATTTTTGGCCATCTTGTCTTCATTTTCAGCCATTTTGGTTCGGCCAATTTTGATCCATTTTCAGCCATTTTGGATCGGCCATTTTGGATCCATTTTCAGCCATTTTGGCTCCATTTTCAGCCATTTTGGCTTCACTTTTCAACCATCTTTGATCCAATTTCAGCCATTTTGAATCGGCCATTTTTGATCCCATTTCAGCCATTTTAAGTCAATTTTCAGCCATTTTGGATCCATTTTCAGCCATTTTGGATCCAATTTCAGCCATTTTGGATCGGCCAATTTGGATCCCATTTCAGCCATTTTGGATCCATTTTTGGCTATTTTCCATCAATTTTCAGCCATTTTGGCTCCATTTTCAGCCATTTTGGATTGGCCATTGTTTTATCTAATTTCAGCCATTTTAGATCAATTTTCAGCCATTTTAGATCCATTTTTGGACATTTTCTATCAATTTTCAGCCATTTTGGCTCCAATTTCAGTCATCTTGGCTTCATTTTCAGCCCTTTTGGGTTGGCCATTTTGAATCCAATTTCAGCCATTTTAGATCAATTTTCAGCCATTTTGGATCCAATTTCAGCCATTTTGGATCCATTTTCAGCCATTTTGGCTCCAATTTCGGCCATTTTAGTTCAATTTTCAGCCATTTTGGATCAAATTTCAGCCATTTTGGATCAGCCATTTTGGATCCATTTTTGGCCATTTTGGATCCAATTTCAGCCATTTTGAATTGGCCATTTTTGATCCCATTTTTGGCCATATTGGCTCCAATTTCAGCCGTTTTTCAACCACCCCTTTCCCATCCATTTTCAGCCATCTTGAATCCGATTTTCGGCCATTTTGGCTCCAATCTCAGCCATTTTTCAACCACCCATTTCCAATCCATTTTCAGCCATCTTGAATCCAATTTTCGGCCATATTGGCTCCAATTTCAGCCATTTTGGATTTAATTTCAACCATCTCAGCTCCAACTTCCGCCATTTTGCACCACCCACTTCATCTCCAATTTCAGCCATCTTTAATCCGTTTTTCGGCCATATTGGCTCCAATTTCAGCCATTTTGGATTTAATTTCAACCATCTCGACTCCAACTTTCGCCATTTTGCACCACCCACTTCACCTCCAATTTCCGCCATCTTTAATCCGTTTTTCAGCCATCTTACCTCGATTTCTACCGGGATTTCGCCATTTTTTTTCCCGTTTTTTGTCATTTTTGGGATTTTTTTGTGCCTCACCTGTCCCCACCTCTCCCCACAGGTTGCAACCAGCCCCCCAACTTCACCATCTCCCTCCTGAGCGACCCCAACCAGGCCCACCCCGAGCAGAACCAGGTCCACCTCCTGTGCCAAGTCCGCGGCCGCGGCGCCGCCGACGCCGCCCTCACCTGGTTGGTCAACGGCGACCCCGCCCAGTTGGGGGCGGAGCTTTCCAGCTGCCAAGAGGGCGGAGCCGCCGGTCAGGTGACCCTGAGCGGCCGCGTCAACGTCAGCCGCAGCCAATGGGACGAAGGGAACAACTTCACCTGCCGGGCAAGCCACGCCCACCTGGCCACGCCCATCGAGGCCAGCATCAGCACCTTCTGTAAAGGTGAGGGGGATTTCGGGGTGAATTTGGGGGATTTTGGGGTTTTTTAGAATTAAAATTTATAAAGTTTTCCCGCCCAACCCGACCCTCTTCTAAAAAACCAAAAAATTTTGGGGTTTACATCAAATTTTCCACAAGAACCTCCAAAAATTCTCAGTTTTCCTCGTAAAAAACACCAAAATCCCATTTTTTTCACATTTTTTCCCGAAAATCATCGTTTTTTCACCCAAATTTTCTTCCAACCCCTAAATTCCTTCTCCAACCTCCATTTCTTTCCTCTAAAACCCCAACTTTTCACCAATAAACTCAATTTTTTTGTGAAAAACCCCAGATTTTCACAAAAAATTGCATTTTTTCAATTAAAAAATCGCAAATTTTTCCCAAAATTCTCATTTTTTCACCCAAATTTTTATCCAACCCCAAAATTCCTTCTCTAACCTCCATCTCCTTCATTAAACCCCTCCTCAAACCCTAATTTTTCACCAGAAAATCCTGTTTGTTTTGCAAAAAAAACGATTTTTTTCGCGAATCCAATTTTTTCACAAAAAATGCCATTTTTTTACCAAAATTGCCGTTTTTTCACCCAAATTTTTTCCAACCCCAAAACTCCTTCTCCAACCTCCATTTCCTTCCTCTAAAACCCCAATTTTTCACATAAATTCCCAAATTTTTTGCAAAAAATCCCCAAATTTTCACGAAAGATCGCATTTTTTCAAGTAAAAAATAGCAAATTTTTACCAAAATTCTCATTTTTTCACCCAAATTTTTTTCCAACCCCAAAACTCATTCTCCAACCTCCATCTCCTTCATTAAACCCCTCCCAAACCCCCAACTTTTCCCCCTAAAACCCCCGTTTTTTCTGCCAAAAAAAATACAATTTTTTTTGCGAATAATCTGATTTTTTTTGCAAAAAAATGCAATTTTTCACTAAAATCGTCGTTTTTTCACCCAAATTTTTATCCAACCCCAAAACTCATTCTCCAACCTCCATTTCCTTCATTAAACCCCCCCTAAAATCCGAATTTTTCACCATAAAACCCCCATTTTTTCTGCCAAAATAAATCCAATTTTTTTTGCGAATAATCCGATTTTTTTCCGGTAAAAAATGTGGATTTTTCCCAAAATTGCCATTTTTTCACCCAAATTCTTTCCCACCTCCAAAATTCCTTCTCCAACCTCCATTTCCTCCCTCTAAATCCCCAACTTTTCCCCATAAAACCACCATTTTTTCACAAAAAATCCGATTTTTTTCGCAAAAAAAACCATTTTTAACCAAAATCTCCCTTTTTTCCCCCAAAACCAGCCGCCGCCCCCAAGCCCTCGGTGTCGCTGCTGCCGCCCACCCTGCAGGACCTTTTCCTCTCCAACCACCCCAACCTCACCTGCGTCGCCACCGACCTCCCGACCCCCGACGCCGAATTCACCTGGGCCACTTCCGGGGGCGGGGCCACTTCCGGGGGCGGGGCCACTTCCGGGGGCGGGGCCACTTCCGGCCCCGCCCAGCCCCTCCCCAACGGCCGCTACGAGATCCGGAACGTTCTGGAAATCTGCGCCGAGGATTGGAACGCCGGCGTCGCCTTCACGTGCCGAGTGCGCGCCGGGGAGCTGGAGATGGAGGCCAGCGCCAGGAAGGAGATCGGTGAGAAAGGAATTTGGGGTGAATTTTGGGGATTTTGGGAAAAAATTGGGGGTTTTTAGGTCAAAAATTGTGATTTTTAGGGGTTTTTTTCCTGTATTTTTTCCTGTTTTTTTCTGGGTTTTTCTGGTTTTTTGGGTCGAAAATTTGGGATTTTTCGGTGATTTTTCTTCCTGGTTTTTAGGAGGTCACATCTGGTTTTGGGGTGAATTTTGGTGATTTTGGGAAAAAAATTGGGGATTTTGGGTCAAAATTTGCGATTTTTAGGGGATTTTTTCCTGTTTTTTTCCTGTTTTGGGTCAGAATTTGGGAGCGCCAAGAAGGAAATAAGTGAGATGGAGTTTTGGGGTGAATTTTGGGGATTTTGGGAAAAAAAATGGGATTTTTAGGTTAAAAATTGGGATTTTTTCTGTTTTTTTCCTGGTTTTTAGGAGTTTTTTTCTGCTTCTTTGGGTCAAAAATTTGGATTTTTAGGTGATTTTTTTCCTGAAATTTAGGTGGTTTTTTTTCCTGGTTTTGGGTCAAAATGTGGCATTTTTTGGTGATTTTTCCTGGTTTTTAGGAGCTTTTTTGGTCAAAAATTGGGGTTTTTAGGGGATTTTTTCCTGGTTTTTTTGGGTCAAAAATTTGGATTTTTAGGTGATTTTTTTCCTGGAATTTGGGAGGTTTTTTCCTGGATTTGGGTCAAAAATTGGGATTTTTTCTGGTTTTTTCATGGTTTTTAGGAGGTTTTTTCCTGTTTTTTTGGGTCAGAATTTGGGATTTTTCAATGATTTTTTCCTGGCTTTTAGGAGGTTTTTTGGGTCAAAATTTGGGATTTTCCGGTGATTTTTCCCTGGTTTTTAGGAGATTTTTTTTTCCTGGTTTTGAGGTGAATTTGAGACATTTTAGGTCAGAATTTGGGATTTTAGGAGGTTAATCCTTTTTTTAAGGTGATTTTTTCTGGTTTTGGGTCAGAATTTGGGGTTTTAAGGAGGTTTTAAGGAACTCCGGCGCCGCCTTCACGTGCCGAGTGCGCGCCGGGGAGCTGCAGATGGAGGCCAGCGCCAGGAAGGAGATCGGTGAGGGGGTTTGGGGTGAATTTTGGGGATTTTGGGAAAAAATTTGAGGTTTTTACGTTTTTTTCCCTGGTTTTTAGGAGGTTCCGTCCTGGTTTTTTGTCAAAAATTGGGATTTTTAGGTGATTTTTTTCCTGGTTTTTAGGAGGTTACGTCCTGGTTTTGGGTCAAAAATTGGGATTTTTTTTCTGTTTTTTTCCTGGTTTTTAGGAGGTTTTTTCTCTGGCTTTGGGTCAAAATTTGGGATTTTAAGGAGGTTAATCCTGGTTTTTCAGAGATTTTTCTTTCCGGGTTTTGGGTTAAAAATTTGGATTTTTAGGTGATTTTTTTCCTGGTTTTGGGGTGAATTTTACATATTTTAGGTCAGAAATTGGGATTTTTAGGTGATTTTTTTCATGGTTTTTAGGAGGTTTTTTTCTGGTTCTTTGGTTCAAAAATTGGGATTTTTCAGTGATTTTTTTTTTCCCTGGTTTTTAGGAGGTCATGTCTGGTTTTGGGGTGAATTTTGGGGATTTTGGGAAAAAATTTGGGATTTTTTGGTGATTTTTCATGGTTTTTAGGAGTTTTTTTCTGGTTTTGGGTCAGAATTTGGGGTTTAAGGAGGTTTTAAGGAGGGCAGTGAGCGCCAAGAAGGAAATCAGTGAGATGGATTTTTGGGGTGAATTTTGGGGATTTTGGGAAAAAATTTGCAATTTTTAGGGGATTTTTTCTGGGTTTTTCCTGGTATTTAGGAGGTTTTGGGTCAGAATTTGGGGTTTTAAGGAGGTTTTAAGGAACGCCGGCGTCGCCTTCACGTGCCGAGTGCGCGCCGGGGAGCTGGAGATGGAGGCCAGCGCCAGGAAGGAAATAGGTGAGGGGTTTTGGGGTGAAATTCGGGGATTTTGGGGCTTTTTGAGACAAAAATTGCGATTTTTAGGGGATTTTTTCCTGGTTTTTAGGAGGTTTTTGGCCAGAATTTGGGGTTTTTAGGAGGTTTTAAAGAAGGGAGGCCAGCGCCAAGAAGGAAATAAGTGAGATGGATTTTTGGGGTGAATTTCAGGGATTTTGGGTCAAAAATTGGAATTTTTCCTGGTTTTTTACTGGTTTTTTCCTGGTTTTTAGGAGGTTTTTTCTGGTTTTGGCATAAATTTTGGTGGTTTTGGGCCAAAATTTGAGGTTTTTAAGACTTTAGTCCTGATTTTACATGGTTAGTCTTGGTTTTAAGGTGATTTTTTCTGATTTTGGGGTGAATTTTGGTGATTTTGGGTCAAAGATTCGGATTTTTAGGTGTTTTTTTCTGGTTTTTAGGAGGTTTTTTCAGGTTTTGGGTCAGAATTTGGGGTTTTTAGGAGGTTTTTCTGTTGGGATTTCCCAACTGGGAACGGCTCCTCAAACTGGGGAACCAAACTGGGAACGGTTCCTCAAACTGGGAACGGTTCCTCAAACTGGGAACGGTTCCTCAAACTGGGAACGGTTCCTCAAACTGGGAACGGTTCCTCAAACTGGGAATGGTTCCTCAAACTGGGAACGGTTCTTCCAACTGGGAATGGTTCTTCCAACTGGGGAACCCAACTGGGAATGGTTCCTCAAACTGGGAGATCCAACTGGGAATGGTTCCTCAAACTGGGAATGGTTCCTCAAACTGGGAACGGTTCTTCAAACTGGGGAACCCAACTGGGATTGGTCTTTCCAACTGGAAAACCCAACTGGGAATGGTTCTTCAAACTGGGGAACCAAACTGGGAATGGTTCCTCAAACTGGAAGACCAAACTGGGAATGGTTTGGTCGACTGGAGAACCCAAACTGGGAATGGTTCCTCAAACTGGGAATGGTTCCTCAAACTGGGGAACCCAACTGGGAACGGTTCCTCAAACTGGGAATGGTTCCTCAAACTGGGAGATCCAAACTGGGAATAGTTCCTCAAACTGGGAACGGTTCCTCAAACTGGGAATGGTTCCTCAAACTGGGAATGGTTCCTCAAACTGGGAGATCCAAACTGGGAATAGTTCCTCAAACTGGGAATGGTTCTTCCAACTGGAAAACCAAACTGGGAATGGTTCCTCAAACTGGGAATGGTTCTTCCAACTGGAAAACCCAACTGGGAACGGCTCCTCAAACTGGGAGATCCAACTGGGAACGGTTTCTCCAAACTGGGAGATCCCAACTGGGAATGGTTCCTCAAACTGGGAATGGTTCTTCCAACTGGGGAACCAAACTGGAGAACCCAACTGGGAATGGTTCCTCAAACTGGGAATGGTTCCTCAAACTGGGAACGGTTCCTCAAACTGGGGAACTAAACTGGGAACGGTTTCTCCAAACTGGGAGATCCCAACTGGGAATGGTTCCTCAAACTGGGAATGGTTCTTCCAACTGGGGAACCAAACTGGAGAACCCAACTGGGAATGGTTCTTCCAACTGGGGAACCCAACTGGGAATGGTTCTTCAAACTGGGAATGGTTCCTCAAACTGGGGAACCCAACTGGGGGACCAAACTGGGAATGGTTCTTCAAACTGGGAATGGTTCCTCAAACTGGGGAACCCAACTGGGAATGGTTTGGTCAACTGGGAGATCCAAACTGGGAATGGTTCCTCAAACTGGGAATGGCTCCTCAAACTGGGAGATCCAAACTGGGAATGGTTCCTCAAACTGGGGAACCCAACTGGGAACGGCTCCTCGAACTGGGGAACCCAACTGGGAATGGTTCCTCAAACTGGGAGATCCAACTGGGAACGGTTCCTCAAACTGGGAACGGTTCTTCCAACTGGGAGATCGAACTGGGAATGGTTCCTCAAACTGGGAGATCTAAACTGGGAACGGTTCCTCAAACTGGAAAACCCAAACTGGGAACAGCTCCTCAAACTGGGAGATGCAACTGGGAATGGTTTCTTCAACTGGGAGATGCAACTGGGAATGGTTCTTCCAACTGGGAATGGTTCCTCAAACTGGGAATGGTTCTTCCAACTGGAAGACCAAACTGGGAATGGTTTGGTCGACTGGAGAACCCAAACTGGGAATGGTTCCTCAAACTGGGGAACCCAACTGGGAACGGTTCCTCAAACTGGGAGATCCAAAAACTGGGAGATCCAACTGGGAATGGTTTGGTCAACTGGAGAACCCAACTGGGAACGGTTCCTCAAACTGGGAATGGTTCCTCAAACTGGGAATGGTTCCTCAAACTGGGGAACCAAACTGGGAATGGTTCTTCCAACTGGAGAACCAAACTGGGAATGTTTCCCCAAACTGGGAGATCCAAACTGGGAACGGTTCCTCAAACTGGGAACAGTTTCTCCAACTGGAGAACCAAACTGGGAATGGTTCTTCCAACTGGAAGACCCAACTGGGAACATCTCCTCAAACTGGGAACGCTCTTCCCAACCGAAAAACCCAACCCAACCCAACCCAACCCACCCAACCCAACCCAACCCCTCCCATCCCACCCCTCAGGCGGCACCGCCACGGCGCCGAACGTCTTCGTCTTCCCACCGCCGGCCGAGGAGTTGGCCCGGGGCGAGTCGGCCACCTTGACCTGCCTGGCCGCCGGATTCTCGCCGCGGGACGTTCTCCTCACCTGGACCCAGCGCGACGCGCCGGTGCCACCAGAGAGGTTCTCCATCTTTGGACCACAACCGGATGTTGGTGGGGTCGGGACCTTCTCGGTCTACTCCAAGTTGGAGGTTCCGGCGGTGGAGTGGCGGCGCGGGGACGTCTTCGGGTGCGTGGTGGGACACGAGGCCGTGGGAGGAGTGAAGTTCCTGCAGAGGAACGTGGACCGGTGGTCGGCGCGACCGGCCAATGTCAATGTGTCCGTGGTGTTGGCCGACACTGATGTCGTCTGCTATTGATTTTGGGCCAATAAATGAGATTTTGAGAAATTAAATTTGAGTTTTCGTGTTTTTTTGGGGTTTTGGGGCGAAATTCGTGGATTTCAGGTCTCAAAATTTGGATTTTTTGGGCAAAAAATTTTGATTTTAGGGGCAAAAATGTGGATTTTGTGAGGAAAAATGTGGATTTTTTTTGGGGTGGGAAATGTGGATTTTTGGGCAAAAAATAGGGATTTTAGGACAAAAATGTGGATTTTAGGTGGTAAAATGTGGATGTTTGGTTTTGTTAGGAAATTGCGATTTTAGGAGGTAAAATTTGGATTTTTGGGCAAAAAAATGGGGATTTTCAGGAGGAAAATATCGATTTTTGGGGGGAAAAGGTCGATTTTAGGAGGAAAAGTGGATTTGGGTAAAATTGGTCAATTTGAGGATGGAAAATGTCAATTTTTGGAGGTAAATTTGGATTTTAGGAGAAAAGTGGATTTGAGCTGAAATCGGTTGATTTTTGGGAGGAAAACCCCAATTTTTGGTGCAAAATGTGAATTTTTGGGTGTAAAATGCGAATTTTTGGGTGCAAAATGTGAATTTTTGGGTGCAAAATGCGGATTTTGGGTGTAAACTGTGTATTTTTGTGTATAAAATGCGTATTTTGGGTGTAAACTGCGTATTTTTGGGTCAAACGCCTTCGGGTGCGTGGTGGGACACGAGGCCGTGGGAGGAGTGAAGTTCCTGCAGAGGAACGTGGACCGGTGGTCGGCGCGGCCCAACAACGTCAACGTGTCCGTGGTGCTGGCCGACACCGACGTCGTCTGTTATTGAATTTTGGGGAAAATAAACGAGATTTTGAGAAATTAAAAATCTGATTTTTGGTGTTTTTTTGGGAAAAAATTTGGTTTTTTGGGGAAAAAATGGGGTTTTGGGGTGAAATTCCTGGATTTTAGGCGTCAAAATTTGGATTTTCGGATGAAAAAAATGGATTTTGTGAGGAAAAATATGGATTTTTTTTTGGGTGGGAAATGTGGATTTTTGGGCAAAAAAATGGGGATTTTGGGACAAAAAATGGGGATTTTTAGGAGGAAAATACCGATTTTTGGGTGGAAAATGTGGATGTTTTGGGTGGGAAATATGCGAATTTTTAGGAGGTAAAATGTGGATTTTTGGGTGGAAAATGTGGATTTTAGGAGATAAAATGTGGATTTTTTGGTGGGAAATATCAATTTTGGGTGGAAAATGTCAATTTTAGGAGGAAAAGGGGATTTGGGCTGAAATTCGTGGATTTTAGGTGTTAAAATTTGGATTTTGGCACAAAAAATGTGGATTTTGAGTGGAAAATGTGGATTTTAGGTGGTAAAATGTGGATTTTAGGAGGAAAAGTGGATTTGGGGAGAAATCGGTCAATTTTAGGATGGAAAATGTGGATTTTTGGAGGTAAAATTTGGATTTTAGGAGAAAAGTGGATTTGAGCTGAAATCGGTCGATTTTTGTGACGAAAACGCGGATTTTTGGGTGGAAAATGCGAATTTTTGGGCAAAATGCGAATTTTTGTGTATAAAATGCGTATTTTGGGTGTAAACTGTGTATTTTTGGGTAAAACGTCTTCGGGTGCGTGGTGGGACACGAGGCCGTGGGAGGAGTGAAGTTCCTGCAGAGGAACGTGGACCGGTGGGCGGCCGGCCAATGTCAACGTGTCCGTGGGGCTGGCCGACGCCGACGTCGTCTGCTATTGATTTTGGGGCAAATAAAGTGAATTTTAGATGTCAAAATTTGGTTTTTCGTGGTTTTTTTGGGTGAAATTTGTGGATTTTAGGCACCAAAATTTGGATTTTTTGGGCAAAAAATGTGGATTTTAGGGGGAAAATGTGGATTTTTAGGAGGAAAATATCGATTTCGGGTGGAAAATGTCGATTTTAGGAGGGAAAATGTGGATTTTTGTTTTTGGTGGGAAATTGCGATTTTAGGAGGTAAAATTTGGATTTTTGGGCCAAAAATGTGGATTTTAGGGGGAAAATGTGGATTTTTTTGGTAGGAAATTTGCCATTTTAGAAGGAAAAATGTGAATTTTTGGGCAAAAAATGTGGATTTTGGGGCAAAAAACGTGGATTTTCAGGAGGAAAATATCGATTTTGGGACATAAAATGTGGATTTTTGTTTTGGGTGAGAAATATTCATTTTGGGAGAAAAATGTGGATTTTAGGAGGGGAAATGAGAATTTTTGGGGGAAAATGCGGATTTTGGAACAAAAAATGTGGATTTTTAGGAGGAAAATATCAATTTTGGGTGGAAAATGTGGATTTTGGGTGGAAAATGACAATTTTAGGAGGAAAATGTCAATTTTAGGAGGAAAAGGGGATTTGGGCTGAAATTCGTGGATTTTAGGTGTCAGAATTTGGATTTTGGCACAAAAAATGTGGATTTTGGGTGGAAAATGTCGATTTGGGGAGGAAAGGCGGATTTGGGGTGAAATCGGTCGATTTGACGATGGAAATTGTTGATTTTTGGGAGGAAAAGTGGATTTGGGGTAAAATCGGTTAATTTTTGGGTGGAAAATGTCGATTTTTGGGTGAAAAATGTGGATTTTTTGAGTGGAAAATGTGGATTTTTAGGAGGAAAATGTGAATTTTTTGGGGTGAAAAATGTGGATATTTTGAGTGAAAAATGTGGATTTTTCTGGGTGGAAAATGTGGATTTTTCTGGGTGAAAAATGTGAATTTTATGCTGGAAAATGCGGATTTTTTGGGTGGAAAATGCAAATTTTTGGGAGAAAAATGCAGATTTTTTGGGAAGAAAATGCGGATTTTTGGGTGGAAAATTCGGATTTTTACGAGGTAAAATGTGGATTTTTGGGAGGAAAAACTGGATTTTTTTGGGTGGAAAATGCGGATATTTTGGGGTGGAAAATGTGAACTTTTGAGAGGAAAATGTGAATTTTTAGGTGTAAAATGCGAATTTTTTGAGTGGAAAATGCGGATTTTTTGCTGGAAAATGCGGATTTTTTACTGAAAAACGCAAATTTTTTTGCTGTAAAATTTGGATTTTTTCTGGTTAAAACGCGGATTTTTCCCGAGTATTTTTTTTCCCCTTTTTGCCCAATTTCCCCCTTTTTTCCCCCAGATTTTCCCCCGACTTTCGTGGCGCTGCCGCTGCCGCTGGAGCCCGAACGGGACCCGGAAAATTCCGACCTTTGGACCTTCGGCACCTTCCTCCTCCTCTTCCTCCTCAGCCTCTTCTACGGCGCCGGCGTCACCCTTTTTAAGGTAAAAAACTCACATTTTGGGAAAATTCCCATAAAACAGCGATTTTTAGAGTTTTCCCCAAAAATTCGCTTTTTTTGGGCTGATTTTTACCCAAAAAATCGCTTTTTAAAATGTTTTTTTCCTTAAAAAAAATCGATTTTTTGGTATTTTTTTCCTTAAAAAATCTGATTTTTTTGATATTTTTTCCCCCAGAAAAATCAAAATTTTTGATATTTTTTCCCCCCAAAATTGGAATTTTTTGATATTTCCCCCCCCCCAAAATCGCTTTTTTTTGGAATATTTTCCTGCCAAAAATTGTGTTTTTTAAAATCATTTTTTTAACTGAAAAATAAATTTTTAAAAAATATTTTTTACCCCAAAAAATCGAATTTTTTGATACTTTTTCCTAAAAAAAAAATTGAATTTTTTGATAATTTTTCCCCCAAAAAAAAAACTTTTTTTTTTAAATCATTCTCCTACAAAAAAAAATCGCGATTTTTAAATTATTTGTTTTACCTAAAAATAAGATTTTAAAAAATATTTTTACCCCAAAAAATATCGAATTTTTTGGTATTTTTTTTCCTTAAAAAAATCCGAATTTTTTGATAATTTTTCGTCCCAAAAAATCACTTTTCTGGGATCATTTTCCTCAAAAAAAAAAAAATCTTGATTTTAAAATGATTTTTTACCCAAAAATAAATTTTTAAAAAATATTTTTACCCAAAAAAAAATCGAATTTTTTGATATTTTTTCAAAAAAAAAATCGCTAATTTTGATAATTTTTTCCCAAAAAATCGCTTTTTTTCCCCCTCAAAAAACTCGAATTTTTTGATATTTTTTTCCTTAAAAAAAAATCGATTTTTTGGATTTTTTTCCCAAAAAATTCGCTTTTTTTGGGATAATTTTCCTCAAAAAAAAAAAAAATCGCTATTTTAAAATGATTTTTTTACCCAAAAAAATCGAATTTTTGGACAATTTTTTTCAAAAACAAATTGCCAGTTTGGATAATTTTCCCCCAAAAATAGCTCTTTTTTTTGGCCTGTTTTTTACCCAAAAATCGCCTTTTTTCCCCCAAAAATCACTTTATAAATATTTTTCCCCAAAAAATTCGAATTTTTGGATGATTTTTCTCTCCAAAAAAATCGAAGTTTTGGATAATCCCCATTTTTTATGATTTTCCACCCAAAATTCCCAATTTTTTTCCCCAAAAATCCGCATATTTTCCGTTTTTTCCCAAATTTCCCATTTTTCCACCCAAAATTTCAATTTTTCAATCATTTTCACCCAAAATTTGCCGTTTTCCACCCAAAAATCACATTTTTTCCTCAAAAAAACCCACATTTTTTATGATTTTTCCCAAAAAAATCACCATTTTCCCCCCCAAAAAATCACAACTTTTAATTTTTTTCCCCCAAAAATCTCAATTTTCGCCGATTTTCTCCCAAATTTCCCATTTTTGGTGAATTTACCCAAAATTTGTTGTTTTTTTTTTTCAGGTGCTGTGATGAGATTTCGCCTCCGGACGTCGAATTTGGGCTTTTTTTGGGGCAATAAAATCGAATTTTGGGTCTTTTGTGTGAAAATTTTTTTTTTTTTTAATTTTTGGTAAAATTTCCCAAATTTCCTCCCCAAATCCCCGAATTTTACCCTAAAATTTTATTAAAAACCCCCAAATTTAGCCCAAAAATCCCAAATTTTATTTTCAAAAATCCCAAAATTTCCCCCAAAATTTATTTAAAATTTCATCCCAAATTTCCCCTCAAAATTCCCCAAATTTTCCCCCAAAATTTCTTGAAAAATCCAAAAATTTCCCCAAAAATTCCCCCAAAATTTTATTAAAACCCCCCAAATTTATCCCAAAAATTTCTTCTAAAAAATCCCAAAATTCCCCCAAAATCCCCCAAAAATCCCAAATTTCCCAAAAATTCCAAAATTCCCCCCAAAATTCCCAATTTTTATTTTAAAATTCCCAAAATTGATCCCAAAAATCCACCAAAAATCACCAAAATTGATCCCAAAATTCTGGAATTTTTGTCCACAAAATTCCTCAAAATTGATCCCAAAATTCCCGAATTTTCTCCCCAAAATTCCCCCAAAATTCCCCAAAAAAAAAACCAACACCAAAATTTCCCGAAAACGAGGAAAAATTTCCTTTATTTGTGGCACTTTTGCGATTTTTATTTGGATTTTTGGGGTTTTTTGTGGGTTTTTTTGGGATTTTTTGGGAGATTTTTTTGGGTTTTTTTGGGGATTTTTTTGGGGTTTTTTGATGAATTTTTTTTATTTTTTTGGAATTTTTTGGGGTTTTTTTTGGGAATTTTTTTGTGAATTTTTTGCGTTTTTTTGGGATTTTTTTGGGTTTCTTTGGGGGATTTTTTTGGGGATTTTTTGGGGGATGTTTTGGGATTTTTGGGTGTTTTGGGGAGATTTTTTTGGTGAATTTTTTGGGGTTTTTTGAGGATTTTTAGGGGATTTTTTTTGGCTTTTTTTGGGGATTTTTTGGTGGAATTTTTGGGGTTTTTTTGTGAATTTTTTTGGGGGGGATTTTTTTGGGGGAATTTTTTGGGAATTTTTTTTGGATTTTTAAAGGGATTTTTTTAGTGAATTTTTTGGTTTTTTTTTAATTTTTGGGGGATTTTTTGGGTTTTTTTAGTGAATTTTTTGGGGTGTTTTTTTGGGGATTCTTTGGGATTTTTTTTAAAGGGATTTTTTGGGATTTTTTTGGGTTTTTGGGGGATTTTTTGGGGTTTTTTTTGTGAATTTTTTTGGGTGTTTTTTGGAAATTTTTTTTTTATTTTTTAAGGGATTTTTTGGGGATTTTTGGGGTTTTGGGGGGATTTTTTTGTGAATTTTTTGGGGGGATTTTTTTTTTTGATTTTTGGGGGTTTTTTGGTGATTTTTTCGGGTTTTTTTGGGAATTTTTTGGGGATCTTTTGGGGCGGATTTTTTAAGATTTTGGGGATTTTTTGGGTGTTTTTTTTTAATTTTTAATTTTTGGGTTTTTTTGGGATTTCCGCGGGTGGGGGAGGGGAAAATTCCCGAATTTTCCGGCGGCTCCGGCTCGGGGTCATTTCACCTAAAATGGGGAAAAAAGTCAAAATTGGGTTAAAATTGATAAAAAATTGATTTAAATTTATTAAAAATGGATTAAAAATCCGAATTTTTGGGGTTTTCGGGAAAATTCCTGAATTGGGAGGGAAAATGGGAATTTTGGGGGAAAAAAATCAATTTTTTGGGGGGAAAATCGGCAAAAAATTGGGATTTTTTGGGAAAAAAAATGGGAATTTTTAGGTGAAAACATCAGGGGAAAATGGGAATTTTGGGGTGAAAATTAGGAAAAAATTGGGATTTTGGGTGAAAATGAGGGAAAAATTTGGGATTTTTTGGGGTGCAAAAAATGAGAATTTATAGACGTAAAACAGGGGAAAAAAATGGGATTTTGGGGGGGAAAAATTAGGAAAAAAATCGGGATTTTTTTGAGAAAACATTGGGAATTTTTGGGTGCAAAACCGGGAAAAAAAATCCCATTTTTGGGTGAAAAAAAATGAGGTAAAAATCGGGATTTTTGGGATAACATATTGGAATTTTTGGGAAAAAATGGGATTATTTAAGGGAAAAAATTTGAATTTTTGGGCTAAAAATGAGGAAAAAAACAGGATTCTTTGGGGGAAAAAATTGGAATTTTTGAGGAAAAAATCAAGAAAAAATTGGAAATTTTTGGGCGAAAAAATTGGAATTTTTGAGGGAAAAACTATGTAAAAAATCGGATTTTTGGGTGGAAATCGAGGAAAAATGGGGATTTTTTTGGGGAAAAAATGGTAAATTTTAGGTGAAAAAAGGGAAAAAAAAATCCAATTTTTGGGCAAAAAAAAAGGGGGAAATGGGGATTTTTGGGTGAAAATTGCGGGGGAAAAAATCCAATTTTTTGGGAGAAAAGAGGGGAAAAATCTGATTTTGGGATGAAAAAAGGGAAAAAATTCCGATTTTTGGGTGACAAAATAGGGGAAAAAAATCTGATTTTTTGGGTGAAAAAAGGGGAAAAAAATCTCATTTTTGGGCGAAAAAAAGGAAAATATTCCAATTTTTGGATGAAAAAAGGGGAAAAAATTCAGATTTTTGGGTGAAAAAGAGGGAGAAAAATCTGATTTTTGGGTGAAAAAAAGGGGAAAAAATCCCATTTTTTGGGTGAAAAAAAGGGGAAAAAATCCGATTTTTTGGCAAAAAAAAATCGGGAAAAATCAGATTTTTGGGTGAAAAAAAGGGGAAAAAATCCGATTTTTTGGGTGGAAAAAAGGGGAAAAAATTTCCGATTTTCGGGTGAAAAAAAGGAGAAAAAATCCGATTTTTTTGGAAAAAAAAAAGGGAAAAAATCCAATTTTTTGGGCTAAAAAAAAGGGGGAAAAATCCAATTTTTGGGTGAAAAAAGGGGGAAAAAATCCGATTTTTTTGGCAAAAAACGGGGAAAAAATCCGATTTTTGGGCGAAAAAATCCAATTTTTTGGGGAAAACAAATCAGATTTTTTTGGGGTAAAAAACGGGAATTTCGGGAAATTTGGGAATTTTGTGAATTTTCACCTTGATGAGGGTGACGGTGGCGCTGTAGAAGAGGCTGAGGATGAAGAGGACGATGAAGGTCGAGGCCGTGGCCCAAAGGTTCTGCAGCTCCTCGTCCTCCTCCAGCGCCGCCCCCGCCACCAGCGCTGCCAAAAACCCAAATTTTCACATTTTTAACCAAAATCGACGTTTTTTAACCCAAAATTCGAAATCCTCGCCTGGAATTTGGGGGGTCAGGGTAAAAATTTGGGGGTTTTGGGGCGAAAATTCGGATTTTTTAAGCAATAATTTGATTTTTTTGTGGATTTTTTGCCTCAAAATTTGGGTGGTTTTGGGTGAAAATTTGGGATTTCTTAAAATATAAATTTTGGAATTTTTAAACCCAAAAATTCGGAATTTTTACTCAAAAATTTCAGGGGTTTAAGGCAAAAGTTGGGTTTTTTTGAGGTGAAATTTGATTTTTTTTTGCCAAAAATTCAGGTTTTTACCTCAAAAATTGGGAGTTTTTTGAGTAAAATTTGGGAATTTTTAAAATATAAATTTTGGGATTTTTTTAACCAAAATTTCAGGATTTTTACCCCAAAATTTCAGGGTTTTAGAGCAAAAATTTGGGTTTATTTGAGGCAAAATTTAATTTTTTTTTCCCAAAATTGGGATTTTTTTACCCCAAAATTTGGGAGATTTTTGCCCAACATTTTGATTTTTTTGACCCAAAATTTGTGATTTTTTTAATCTAAATTTTAGGAATTTTTTTTGCCTAAAATTTGGGGGTTTTGCCCCAAAATTTGGGATTTTTGCCCCAAATTTGGAATTCCCCCCCCCCCCCAACAAAATCCCGAATTTTGGAAATTTTTCTGCCCAAAATACCGATTTTTTCACCCCAAAATTTGGGATTTTTCACCCCCAAATCCTCAATTTTTTTGCCTCAAATATTGGGAATTTTTACCCCAAATCCCGAATTTTTCACTCCAAAATTTGGGAATTTTTACCCCAAAATTTGGGATTTTTTTTCCCCCAAAATCTCAAAATTTTCACCCCAAAATTTGGGAACTTTTTAATCCCAAATTGTCATTTTTTTACCCCAAAATTCGGGATTTTTTCCCCCCAAATCCCAATTTTTTTGCCCCAAATCCTCTTTTTTTACCCCAAAATTTGGGATTTTTTACCCCAAAATTTGGGATTTTTTGCCCCAAATCCTCAATTTTTTTGCCTCAAAATTTGGGAATTTTCCCCCAAAATCCCAAATTTCTCACCCCTAAAATTTGGGAATTTTCTTCCCTAAATCCCCAATTTTTTACCCCAAAATTTGGGAATTTTTTGACCCCAAATCCTCATTTTTTTACCCCAAAATTCGGGATTTTTTCCCCCCAAATCCCGAATCTTTTGCCCCAAAATTTGGAATTTTTTTTGCCCTAAAATCCCGAATTTTTTACCCCAAAATTTGGGATTTTCCCCCCAAAATTTCCCGCCCTGCAAAAAAAAAAAAAAAACCTTAAATTTTTTTTTATTGTGCGAAAATTTTTATTTTTGATATTAAAAACCAAAATTTTGGTAAAAATTCTCTCAGAACATTAAAAAAAAAAAAATAGGATTTTTTTGGTGCTAAAAACCCCAATTTTTGAACAAAAAATGTCATTTTTTGGTCGAAATGTGCTTTTTTTTGTTCCAAAAACCTTTATTTTCGCTGCTCCTTTTTTGGGGAAAATTGGGGGGTTTTGGGTAAATTTTGGTTTCTAAGAAAAATGGGATTTTTTGCTAAAAAATGAGATTTTTTGCTGGGGAAAATGGGAATTTTTGGGTGAAAATTTGGGGTTTTTGGAGAAAAGTGGGTGTTTGAAAAAAATTTTATTTTTGGACAAAAATTGGGTATTTTTCGGGGGGGGGAAATGGGAATTTTTGGGTGAAAAAGTGGCAATTTTGGGGAAAAAATTGTTCTTTTTTTGGGTACAAAAATGGGGATTTTTGGGTGAAAAAGTGGCAGTTTTGGGGAAAAAAAATTGGGTTTTTTTGGTAGGAAATTTGGAATTTTTGGGTGAAAAATTTGGGGTTTTGGGGGAAAACTGGGTGTTGAAGAAAAATTGTATTTTTGGGACAAAAATTGGGTATTTTTGGTGGGAAAAATGGGAATTTTTGGGTGAAAAAGTGACGATTTTGGGGAAAAAATTGTTCTTTTTTTGGTGGGAAAAATGGGGATTTTTGGGTGAAAAAGTGGCGATTTTGGGAAAAAAGTGTGATTTTTTTTTGGTGGGAAATCAGGAATTTTTGGGTGAAAAAGTAGCGATTATGGGAAAAAAATGGGGGTTTTTTAGTGGGAAAAATGGGAATTTTTGGGTGAAAAATTGGCGATTTTGGGAAAATTTGGGGTTTTTTGGGAGAAAATTGGGTGTCGAAGAAAAATGTGATTTTTTAATGAAAATGGGAATTTTTGGTGGGAAAATTGGGAATTTTTGGGTGAAAAATTAAGGTTTTTGGGGAAAAGTGGATGTCTAAAAAAATTATATCTTTGGGGGGAAAAATGGGAATTTTTTGGGTGAAAAATTGGCGATTTTGGGGAAAAATGGTCTTTTTTGGGTGGGAAATTGGGAATTTTTGGGTGAAAAAGTGGCGATTTTGGGAAAAAATTGTCATTTTTGGGGGAAATTGATCGTTTTGGGGGGAAAAGTGGGTGTCCAAGAAAAACTGGATTTTTTATGAAAATTGGGTATTTTTGGTGGAAAAAATGGGAATTTTTGGGTAAAAAAGTGACGATTTTGGGAAAAATCAGACACTACTGGGGAAATAATGGTCGGCTTGGAAAAAATCACTATTTTTGGCAAAAACTGGAATTTTAGGCTGAAAAACCCAATTTTTGTGGGAAAACGGGGTCGAAACTCATATTTTTGGGTGAAAAAGTGGCGATTTTGGGGAAAAAATCGTTGTTTCTTGAGAAAAATTGTCGCATTGGGACAAACCAATATATTTGGGAAAAATTGGAATTTTAGGAGGAAAAACCCCGATTTTGGTGGGAAATCTGGGTCAAAATGTCATTTTTTGAGCTAAAAAAACCGAATTTTGGGCAAAACTCAAATTTTCGACAACACTTTGGCAGAATCAAAGTTTGGCCGAAACGCACTTGGGAAATCTCCATTTTTTAGTCAAAACCATGACAAAAACCCCAATTTTTGAGCTAAAAACGCCATTTTTTGGCCAAAAACCACCATTTTTCTTGCAAAACCTTTATTTCTCTCCAACAAAGTGCTTTTTTTAGGGTAAAAAATTGGATTTTCAGTAACACGCGCCGGCGGAGTCGCTGAAAACCAACGAGACGTTGACGTGGGCGGGTTTTGGTGTAAATTGGGGAGTTTTGGGGGGAAAATTGGGAATTTTTGGGTGAAAAAGTGGCGATTTTGGGGAAAAATGGGTGTCCGAGAAAACCAATGGGAATCGATGAAAATGGTCCATTTTTGGTGGGAAAAATGGGAATTTTTGGGTGAAAAAGCGATGATTTTGGGAAAAAATGGTCCATTCTTGGGAAAAATTGGTCGGCCTGGAAAAAATTCGATGTTTTTGGCAAAAACTGGAATTTTAGGCTGAAAAAACCCATTTTTTGTAGGAAAATGGGATCCAAACGTCATTTTTTGGGTGAAAAAGCGGCGATTTTGGGAAAAAATCGTCGTTTCTTGAGGAAAAATTGTCGTATTGGGACAAACCAATGTTTTCGGCAAAAATCGGAATTTTGGGAGGAAAAACCCAATTTTTGTGGGAAAACAGGGTCAAAACTCATATTTTTGGGGGAAAAAAGCCGAATTTTGGGCAAAACATGGACTTTCGCCAACATTTTGGCAGGAACAAATTTTGGTCGAAACGCACTCGGAAATTCTTGGGAAATTTTAATTTTTTGGTCAAAACCATGACAAAAACCCCAATTTTTGGGCTAAAAACGCCATTTTTTGGCCAAAACCCGCCATTTTTCTTGCAAAACCTTTATTTCTCTTTGTCAAAGTGCATTTTTTGGGGTAAAAAACTGGATTTTCAGTAACACGCGCTGGCCGAGTCGCTAAAAACCAACGAAACGTTGACATTTGTGGGTTTACCGGCCGCCTTGTCCAGCGATTTCTGCGCCAGCCGCAGCGGCAGCCGCTCGTGCCCCACCAGGCAGGAATTTTGGGGAGAAATTGCTGATTTTGAGTGGGAAAACCGGGTTTTTTGGGTGAAAAAGCGGCGATTTTGGGAAAAAAATGGACGTTTCTTGGGGAAAAATGGGGTTTTTTGGGTGAAAAAGCGGCGATTTTGGGAAAAAATGGTTGTTTCTTGGGGAAAAATGGGGTTTTTTGGAGAATAGTTGGTATCTCCGAAAATTGAGATTTTTGGACAAAAATTGGGTATTTTTGGTGGAAAATTAGGAATTTTTGGGTGAAAAAGTGGCAATTTTTGGGAAAAATGGTCATTTCTTGAATAAAAATGGGCCTTTTTTGGAGAAAAGTGGGTTTCTATGAAAAACGGGATTTTTGGAGAGAAATTGCTGATTTTGAGTGGGAAAACCGGGTTTTTTGGGTGAAAAAGCGGCGATTTTGGGAAAAAATGGGTGTTTCTTGAATAAAAATGTGTTTCTTTGGAGAAAAGTTGGTGTCTCTAAAAATTTAGATTTTTGGACAAAAATTGGGTATTTTTGGTGCATAAACTGGGAATTTTTGGGTGAAAAAGCGGCGATTTTGGGAAAAAAATGGTAATTTTTGGGGAAAATCCGTCATTTTGCAGGGAACTGTGGGTGTCTAAGAAAAACGATGACAATTGATCAAAATGGTGGATTTTTAGTGGGAAAAATGGGAATTTTTGGGTAAAAAAGTGACGATTTTGGGAAAAATCAGACACTACTGGGGAAATAATGGTCGGCTTGGAATGAACCACAATTTTTGGCAAAAGTAGGAATTTTTAGCCAACGAACTCGTTTTTTTGGGGGAAAATGGGGTCGAAACGTCATTTTTTGAGTGAAAAAAGTCAAATTTTGGGCAAAACTTTGACTTTTGCCACATTTTGATGGAATCAAATTTTAGTCGAAACGCAGTTGGAAAAACTCGTAAAATCAGTCAAAATGGTGTCAAAAAATCGCATTTTCGTGCAAAAAACGCCGTTTTTTGGCCAAAAAACGCCATTTTTCTTGCAAAACCTTTATTTCTCTCCAACAAAGTGCATTTTTTGGGCTGAAAAATTGGATTTTCAGTAACACGCGCCGGCGGAGTCGCTAAAAACCAACGAGACGTTGACGTGGGCGGGTTTTGGTGGAAATTGGGGATTTTTGGGGGGAAAATTGGGAATTTTCGGGTGAAAAAGTGGCGATTTTGGGGAAAAGTGGGTGTCCGAGAAAAATGATGGGAATTGATGAAAATGGTCCATTTTTGATGGGAAAAATGGGAAATTTTGGGTAAAAAAGTGGCGATTTTGGGAAAAAACGGTCGTCTATTGGGGAAATTGATCATTTTGGAAAAAAAAGTGGGTGTCCAAGAAAAACTGGATTTTTTATGAAAATTGGGTATTTTGGGTGGAAAAAATGGGAATTTTTGGGTAAAAAAGTGACAATTTTGGGGAAAAAATAGTCATTTTTGGGGAAAATTGACCATTTTGCAGGGAAATGCGGTTGTTTAAGAAAAACAATGACAATGGATCAAAATGGTGGATTTTTAGTGGGAAAAATAGGAATTTTTGGGTGAAAAAGCGGCGATTTTGGGAAAAATCGCACACTATTGGGGGAAAACGGTCGGCTTGGAAAAAACTACTATTTTTAACAAAAACTGGAATTTTAGGCTGAAAAACCCAATTTTTGTGGGAAAATGGGGTCAAAACTCAGTTTTTTGGGTGAAAAAGCGGCGATTTTGGGAAAAAGGGTCGTTTCTTGGGGAAAAATTGTCGCATTGGGACAAACCAATATTTTTGGCAAAAATCGGAATTTTAGGAGGAAAAACCCAGATTTGGTGGGAAAACGAGGTCAAAACTCATATTTTTGGGGGAAAAAAGCCGAAATTTGGGCAAAACTCAAATTTTCACCAACATTTTGGCAGAATCAAAGTTTGGTGGAAACGTGGTCGGAAAATCTTGAAAAATCGGTTAAAATGATGTCAAAAAACCATATTTTTGTGCAAAAAATGCCATTTTTTGGCCAAAAGGCGCCATTTTTCTTGCAAAACCTTTATTTCTCTCCAACAAAGTGCATTTTTTGGGGTAAAAAATTGGATTTTCAGTAACACGCGCCGGCGGAGTCGCTGAAAATTAAGGAAACGTTGACGTTGGCGGGTTTTGGTGGAAATTGGGGAGTTTTGGGGGGGAAAATGGGAAATTTTGGGTGAAAAAGTGGCGATTTTGGGGAAAAATGGGTGTCCGAGAAAAATGATGGGAATTGATGAAAATGGTCCATTTTTGATGGGAAAAATGGGAAATTTTGGGTAAAAAAGTGGCGATTTTGGGAAAAAACGGTCGTCTATTGGGGAAATTGATCATTTTGGAAAAAAAAGTGGGTGTCCAAGAAAAACTGGGTTTTTAATGAAAATGGGGTATTTTTGGTGGAAAAAATGGGAATTTTTGGGTAAAATAATGACGATTTTGGGAAAAATCGGACATATTGGGGAAATAATGGTCGGCTTGGAAAAAATCACTATTTTTGGCAAAAATAGGAATTTTAGGCCAACGAACTCGTTTTTTTGGGGGAAAATGGGGTCAAAACGTCATTTTTTGGGTGAAAAAGTGGCGATTTTGGGAAAAAATCGTCGTTTCTTGAGGAAAAATTGTCATATTTCGACAAACCAATATTTTTGGCAAAAATTGGAATTTTAGGAGGAAAAACCCCGATTTTGGTGGGAAAACAGGGTCAAAACTCATATTTTTGGGGGAAAAAAGCCAAATTTTGGGCAAAACTTTGATTTTCACCAATCACATTCTCTGGTCGAAACGCGCTCGCAAATTTTTGGCGAAACGGTTAAAATGCTGTCGGAAAACCATATTTTTGAGCTAAAAAAGCCATTTTTTGGCCAAAAGGCGCCAATTTTTTTGCAAAACCTTTATTTTTTGGGTTAAAAAACGTGATTTTCAGTAACACGCGCTGGCAGAGTCGCTCAGAATCAACGAAACGTTGACGTTTGTGGGTTTACCGGCCGCCTTGTGCAGCGATTTCTGCGCCAGCCGCAGCGGCAGCCGCTCGTGCCCCACCAGGCAGGAATTTTGGGGAGAAATTGCTGATTTTGAGTGGGAAAATCGGGGTTTTTGGGTGAGAAAGTGGCGATTTTGGGAAAAAATGGTCCTTTCTTGGGGAAAAATGGGGTTTTTTTGGAGAAAAGTGGGTTTCTACAAAAAATGGGAGTTTTGGATTAAAATGGGGTATTTTTGGTGGAAAAATTAGGAATTTTTGGGTGAAAAAGTGGCGATTTTGGGAAAAACGTTCGTTTCTTTGGGGAAAATGATCGGCTTGGAAAAAATTGGTTGCTTTTGGTAAAAATCAGAATTTTGGTGTAAAAAACCCAATTTTTGTTGGAAAATGGGGTCGAAACGTCATTTTTTGGGTGAAAAAGTGGCGATTTTGGGAAAAAATGGTCATTTCTTGGGGAAAAATTGTCGCATTGGGACAAACCAATATTTTTGGAAAAAATTGGAATTTTAGGAGGAAAAAACCCAATTTTTGTGGGAAAACGGGGTCAAAACTCATATTTTTGGGGAAAAAAAACGAATTTTGGGCAAAACTCAATTTTTCACCAACATTTTGGCAGAACCAAAGTTTGGCCGAAACGCACTCGAAAATTCTTGGGAAATCTCCATTTTTTGGTCAAAACCATGACAAAAACCCCAATTTTTGAGCTAAAAACGCCATTTTTTGGCCCAAAGGCGCCATTTTTTTTGCAAAACCTTTATTTTTCGGGGTAAAAAACGTGATTTTCAGTAACAGGCACTGGCAGAGTCGCTAAAAACCAACGAAACGTTGACGTTGGTGGGTTTACCGGCCGCCTTGTCCAGCGATTTCTGCGCCAGCCGCAGCGGCAGCCGCTCGTGCCCCACCAGGCAGGTGAAGACGCCGCCGGATTCCCAGTCCCGCGCCGGCACCGTCAAGGTGCTGACGCTCAGGTAGGCGGGGGCGTGGCCTCGGGGGGTGGGGCCGGGCTCGGGGCGGGGCCGCCAGGTGAGGGCGTGGCCCGGGGGGAGGGGCCGGCCGTCGTGGAGCCATTGGAGGAGGATTTCGGGCGGGTTGAAGTCGCGGACGAGGCAGGTGAGGGTGGCCCAGGTGCGGTCGCGGAGTTGTTCCGGTGGTGGTGGGAGGAGGTGGATGGAGGGGGGGGATGGTGATGGCACTGGAAGGGAAATTTGGGGGTTTTTGGGGTTTTTTTGGGGTGAAAGTTGGAAATTTTGTAGCGTTGTTGTTTCAAGGTCAACATCAACTCAACTCAACCCAACCCAACCCAACCAAACTCAACCCAACCCAATGAACTCAACTCAACCCAACCCAATGAACTCAACCAAACTCAACCCAACCCAACCCAACTCAACCCAACCCAACCCAACTCAACCCAACCCAACCCAACTCAACCCATCTAAGAAAACCCAACTCAACCCAACGAACTCAACCAAACCCAACCCAACCAAACTCAAACCAACCCAACTCAACCCAACCCAACTCAACAAACTCAACCAAACTCAAACCAACCCAATCCAACCCAACTCAACCCAACCCAACTCAACCCAACTCAACCCAACTCAACCCAACCCAACCCAACCCAATGAACTCAACCCAATGAACTCAACCCAACCCAACCCAACCCAACCCAACTCAATGAACCAAACTCAACTCAACTCAACCCGACCCAACTCAACCCAACTCAACCCAACCCAATCCAACTCAACCAAACCCAACCCAACCCAACTCAATGAATCCAACCCAACCCAACCCAACCCAACCCAACTCAACCCAACCCAACTCAACCCAACCCAACCCAAGTCAACTCAATGAACTCAACCCAACCCAACCCAACTCAACTCAACCCAACAAACTCAACCCAAACCAACTCAACCCAACTCAACCCATCCAACAAAACCCAACTCAACCCAACCAAAGTCAACCCAACCCAATGAACTCAACTCAACCAAACTCAACCCAACCCAACCCAACCCAACTCAACGAACCCAACCCAACCCAACCCAACCCAACCCAACCCAACTCATCCAACCCAACTCAACCCAACTCAACCCAACCCAACTTAATAAACCCAACTCAATGAACTCAACCCAACCCAACTAAACTCGATGAACTCAACCCAACTCAATGAACTCAAACCAACCCAACCCAACTCATCCAACCCAACCCAACTCAACCCAATGGACTCAACCCAACCCAACTCAACCCAACTCATCCAACCCAACCCAACCCAACCCAATGAACCCAACCCAACCCAACCCAACTCATCCAACCCAACCCAACTCATCCAACCCAACCCAACTCATCCAACCCAACCCAAACAACCCAACCCAACTCAATGAACCCAACTCAACCCAACTCATCCAACCCAACCCAACTCAACTCAATGAACTCAACCCAACTCAACCCAACCCAACCCAACTCAATGAATTCAACCCAACTCAATCCAACCCAATGAACTCAACCAAACTCAACCCAACCCAACCAAATCCAATGAACTCAACCCAACCCAACTCAACCCAACTCAATGAACTCAACCCAACCCAACCCAACCCAACTCAATGAACTCAACCCAACCCAACCCAACTCAATGAACTCAACCAAATTCAACCCAACCCAACCCAACCCAACTCAACCCAACCCAACCCAACCCAACCCAACTCAACCCAACCCAACGAACTCAACTCAACCAAACCCAACCCAACCCAACTCAACCCAACCCAACCCAACCCAACTCAATGAACCCAACCCAACCCAACTCAACTCAACCCAACCCAACCCAACTCAACCCAACCCAACTCAACCAAATTCAAACCAAATCAATGAACCCAACCCAACTCAACTCAATGAATTCAACCCAACCCAACTCATCCAACTCAACCCAACTCAACCCAATGAACTCAACTCATCCAACCCAACCCAACCAAACTCAACCCAACCCAACCCAACCAAACTCAACCCAACCCAACTCAATGAACTCAACCCAATGAACTCAACCAAACCCAACCAAACCCAACCCAACCCAACCCAACCCAACCCAACTCATCCAACCCAACCCAACTCAACTCAATGAACTTAACCAAACCCAACTCAACCCAATACAACTTAACTCAACTGAACCCATCCAACCAAACTCAACCCAACCCAACCCAACAAACTCAACCCAAACCAACTCAATGAACTCAACTCAACTCAATGAACTCAACCCAACTCAACCCAACTCAACCCAACCCAACTCAACCCAACTCAACCCAACTCAATGAACTCAACCCAACCCAACCCAACCCAACCCAACCCAATGAACTCAACCCAACCCAACCCAACTCAACCCAACTCATCCAACCCAACTCACCCAAAGTCTTCCTCATGGTGACCTCCTTGGGGAACAGCAGCTCCGGGTGCGCCACGCGGCACGTGAACGTCTGACCGGACTCCCAGAGCTCGGCGCCCACCTCGGCCACGCCCTCGGCCGCCAGGAGCCCGTCGGGCTGCGGCGCCGGCGACGACGTTTTGGTGGCCAAAACTTGGCCGTCCTCCTTCAGCCACGTCACCTCCAGCCCGTCGGCGGCCGCCGGCACGTTGGTGACGCGGCACGTCAGCCGCGCCGAGCGGTCCCGGAAGATGTCGGCGAATTGAGGCGGCACCGTCTCCACGCGGATGTCGCCGGCGGACAATGATTGGTCACCTGTTGGGGTCAAACGGAAGAGTTTTGGTGAAATTTGGGGCTTTTTCCACCCAAAATTATCGTTTTTGTTGGGTTTGGTCAACTGGAAGACTCTTGGTCAACTGGAAGAGTCTTGGTGGATCTTTTGCGTCTTTTCTACCTAAAATTATCATTTTTTGTTGGGATTAGTCAACTGGAAGAGTCTTGGTGGATTTTTTGGGTCTTTTCCACCCAAAATTATTGTTTTTGTTGGGATTGGTCAACTGGAAGAGTTTTCATGATGGTTTTGGGTGGTTTCCACCATGAACGGTCAACTGGAAGAGTCTTGGTGGGTTTTTTGGGTGGTTTTTGGCCAAAATGATAATTCGGGTTGGGATTGGTCAACTGGAAGAGTCTTGGTGGGTTTTTTTGGGTGGTTTTCGGCCAAAATGATCATTGGGGTTGGGTTTGGTCAACTGGAAGAGTCTTGGTGAATTTTTTGGGTCTTTTCCACCCAAAATTATCGTTTTTGTTGGGATCGGTCAACTGGAAGAGTCTTGGTGGTTTTTTTGGGTGGTTTTCAGCCAAAACGATCGTTGGGGTCGGGTTTGGTCAACTGGAAGAGTCTTGGTGGGTTTTTTGGGTGGTTTTGATCCAAAACGATCGTTGGGGTTGGGTTTAGTCAACTGGAAGAGTCTTGGTGGATTTTTTTGGGTTTTTTCCACCTAAAATTATCGTTTTTTGTCGGGATTGACCAACTGGAAGAGTCTTGGTGGGTTTTTTGGGTGGTTTTCAGCCAAAATGATCATTGGGGTTGGGTTTGGTCAACTGGAAGAGTCTTTGTGAATTTTTGAGTCTTTTCCACCCAAAATGATCGTTTTTGTTGGGTTTGGTCAACTGGAAGAGTTTTGGTGAATTTTTTGGGTCTTTTCCACCCAAAATTATCGTTTTTGTCGGGATTGGCCAATTGGAAGAGTCTTGGTGATGGTTTTGGGTGGTTTCCACCATGAACGGTCAACTGGAAGAGTTTTGGTGAATTTTTTGCGTCTTTTCCACCCGAAATTATCATTTTTGTTGGGATTGGTAAACTGGAAGAGTCTTGGTGAATTTTTTGGGTATTTTCCACCCAAAATTATAATTTTTGTTGGGATCGGTCAACTGGAAGAGTCTTGGTGGGTTTTTTGGGTGGTTTTTGGCCAAAATGATAATTCGTGTTGGGATTGGTGAACTGGAAGAGTCTTGGTGGGTTTTTTTGGGTGGTTTTTGGCCAAAACGATCGTTGGTGACCCAAGTCAAGTCAACTCAACCCAACTCAACCCAACTCATCCAACCCAACCCAACCCAACTCAACCCAACTCAACTCAACCCAACCCAACCCAACCCAACTCAACTCAATGAACTCAACTCAACCCAATCCATCCCAACTCAACCCAACCCAACCCAACCCAACTCAACCCAACCCAATCCTCAACTCCCACCGGAATTTCGCCCCGAAACGCCGCCGAACCCCCAAATTCCTCCATTTTCCCCCCAAAAAAAACTCACATCCGCACTCCATGGCCTTGCTGGTGTTCCTCATCTCATCGCCGGCCCGGCACGTGAAGACGACGCCGCTCTCCCACTCGGCCTCGGTCACCACCACGCGGCTCCCGGCCACGAAAACGCCGCCGGAGCTTTCGGCCGCCGGCGGTTCGGCGGTGACGCCGTCGCTCACCGGGGCCCCGTTGCGGTACCAGCGGATGGGGGCGGCGCCGAGGCCGCGCCGGCGGCCGCGGATTTGGCACAGGAGGGTGGAGTTGCGGTAGGGGCCTTGGAAGTCTTCGCGGGACGGCGGACGGAGAGACAGCTCCGGTGGCGGCGCGGGGCCGGATGTGCCGGGACCTGGAAATGGGGGGGAAAAGGGGGAAATTTGGGGGGGAAATTGGGGTTTTGGGGGGAAATGTGGAAATTTGGGGGGGAAATTTGAAATTTGGGATGAAAATGTGAAAATTCGGGGAAAAAATTCGAATTTCCGGGAGAAAATGTGAAAAATTTGGGTAGAAAATTTGGATTTTGGGATGAAAATTTGGATTTCGGGATGAAAATTCATATTTCGGGAGGAAAATGAGAAAATTCAGGGAGAAAATTCGAATTTTGGGATGAAAATGGGAAAATTTGTTGGGAAATCCTAAAATTTGAGGGTAAAACCCAAAATTGGGAGGGAAATGCCTAAAATTTGGATTTTGGAGCGAAATGTGAAAGTTCAAGGGGGAAAATCCTAAAATTTGGGGGAAGTTTGAATTTTGAGAGTAAATCCAAAGTTTTTGAAATATTTGGGTCATTATTTGGGACATTTTTTACGTTATTTTTTGCCACCTTTGGGTCAGTTTTTTGGGACATTTCTTGGGCCATTTTTTGGCACATTTGGGACATCTTTTGCGCATTTTTTGGGACATTTGGATCATTCTTTGGGCCACTTTTTGTTCATTTTTTGGGCCATTTTTTGCGCCATTTCTTACGCCATTTCTTACGCCATTTTTTGCCACATTTGAGTCATTATTTGGGCCATTTTTTGCACCATTTTTTGCCATATTTGAGTCATTTTTTTGTGCCATTTTTTGCGCCATGTTTTGCCATATTTGGGTCATTTTTTGTACCATTTTTTGCCACATTTGGCTCATTTTTTGCTCCATTTTTTTCCTCCATTTTTTACCATATTTGGCCCATTTTTTACCACATTTGGCTCATTCTTTTGCGCCATTTTTTGCCACATTTGGGACATTTTTTGTGCCAATTTTTTGTTTTTTGTGTCATTATTTGGGACATTTTTTGGGCCATTTTTTTGCCATCTTTGGGCCATTTCTTGCGCCATTTTTTACCACATTTGGGTCATTTTTTGCACCACTTTTTGTGCCACTTTTTGCGCCATTTTTTGCCACATTTGGGTCTTTTTTTGGGACATATTTTCCTCCATTTTTTACCATATTTGGCCCATTTTTTGCCACATTTGGCTCATTTTTTGCTCCATTTTTTCCCCCATCTTTTACCATATTTCCCCCATTTTTTCACCTATTTGGCCAAATTTTTGAGCCCATTTTTGGCATTTTGCCCCCAATCCCCACCTGGGTTGGACACCTCAACGCTGCGGCCGCCGCGGCCGTGCCGGGCCCAACACCGGAACGGCTGTCGGGATTTCCCCTCCTCCGGCTCCATCCCGAGGCGCGACGCCCTCAGGAAAGTTCCAGAACGCGGCACCGCCGGGAACGCGGCGCCGGGAGCCGTTTGTGCCACATTTGGGTCATTTTTGGGCCATTTTTTGCCATATTTGGGACTTTTTTGGGACACTTTTTGCACCATTTTTTGCGCCATTTGGGTCATTTTTTGGGACAATTTTTGGGCGATTTTTTGCCACATTTGGGTCATTTTTGGGACATTTTTTGCACCATTTTTTGCCATATTTGGGACATTTTTAGTGCCAATTTTTTATTATTTCTGTCATTATTTGGGCCATTTTTTGGGCCATTTTTTACCACATTTGGGTCATTATATGGGCTGTTTTTTGCACCATTTTTTGTGCCATTTTTTGCCACATTTGAGTCATTATTTGGAACATTTTTTGCGCCATTTTTTGCCACATTTGGGTCATTTCTTCAGCCATTTTTTGGGCTATTTGGATCATTTTTTGGGACATACTTTGCGCCATTTTTTGTGCCATTTTTTGCCACATTTGCCCCATTTTTTTGCACCATTTTTTGTCATATTTGGGTCATTATTGGGCCATTTTTTTTGTCATTTTTTGCGCCATTTTTTGCCACATTTGGGTCATTATTTGGGACATTTTTTGAGCCATTTTTTGCCATATTTGACCCATTTTTTGGGCCATTTTTTTGCCACATTTGGGTCATTTTTTTCATGATTTTTCGCACCATTTTTTACAACATTAACCCCATTTTTCGAGCCCATTTTTGGCATTTTTGCCCCAATCCCCACCTGGGTTGGAAACCTCAACGCTGCGGCCGCCGCGGCCGTGCCGGGCCCAACACCGGAACGGCTGTCGGGATTTCCCCTCCTCCGGCTCCATCCCGAGGCGCGACGCCCTCAGGAAAGTTCCGGAACGCGGCACCGCCGGGAACGCGGCGCCGGGAGCCGTTTGTGCCACATTTGGGTCATTTTTGGGCCGTTTTTTGCCATATTTGGGTCATTTCTTGGGACATTTTTTGCACCATTTTTTGCCATATTTGGGCCATTTTTTGGGCCATTTTTTTGCCATCTTGGGTCATTTTTTGCGCCATTTTTTGCCACATTTGGGTCATTATTTGGGACATTTTTTCGTCATTTTTTGGGCCATTTTTTGGTTATTTGGGTCATTTTTTGCGCCATTTTTTGGGCCATTTTTTGCCATATTTGGGTCATTTTTGGGCCATTTTTTTGGTCTTTTTTTGGGCCATTTTTTGCCACATTTGGGCAATTTTTTGGCCATATTTGGGCCATTTTTTGGGACATTTTTTTCGCCATTTTTTGCCACCTTTGGGTCATTTTTGGGACATTTTTTGCGCCATTTCTTGCGCCATTTTTTGTCACATTTGGCTCATTTTTTGCACCATTTTTTGGGACATTTGGGTCATTTTTTTGCGCCATTTTTTGCCATATTTGGGACATTCTTTGGGCCATTTTTTGGGCCATTTGCATCATTATTGGCGCCATTTTTGGGGCCATTTTTTTGGCTTTTTGGGTCATTATTTGGGTCTTTTTTTGGGCCATTTTTTGCCACATTTGAGTCATTTTTTGGGACATTTTTTGCGCCATTTTTTGCGCCTTTTTTGTGCCATTTTTGCCATATTTGGGCCATTTTTTTTCGCCATTTTTTACCATATTTGCCCCATTTTTTGCCACATTTGGGTCATTTTTTGCTCCATTTTTTGCTCCATTTTTTACCACATTTACCCCATTTTTTCACCTATTTGGCCAAATTTTTGAGCCCATTTTTGGCATTTTTGCCCCAATCCCCACCTGGGTTGGAAACCTCAACGCTGCGGCCGCCGCGGCCGTGCCGGGCCCAGCACCGGAACGGCTGTCGGGATTTCCCCTCCTCCGGCTCCATCCCGAGGCGCGACGCCCTCAGGAAAGTTCCGGAACGCGGCACCGGCGGCAACGCGGCGCCGGGAGCCGTTTGTGCCACATTTGGGTCATTTTTGGGCCATTTTTTGCCATATTTGGGTCTTTTTTGGGCCATTTTTTTGGCTATTTGGGTCATTATTTGGGACCTTTTTTGCACCATTTTTTGCCACATTTGGGACATTTTTTGGGGACACTTTCTGCGCCATTTTTTGCCATATTTGGGACATTTTTTCTGCCATTTTTTTCCATATTTGGGTCTTTTTTGGGCCATTTTTTGGGCCGTTTTTTGCCATATTTGGGCCATTTTTTCTGCCATTTTTTGCCATATTGTGGGTCATTTTTTGGGCCATTTTTTGCCGTATTTGGCTCATTTTTTTGGCGCCATTTTTTGCCATATTTGGGCCATTTTTTTGCCATCTTTGGGTCATTTTTTGGGCCATTTTTTGGGCTATTTGGGTCATTATTTGGGGACATTTTTTGGGCTATTTGTGTCATATTTTTGGGCCATTTTTTGGTCATTTTTTGGGCCATTTTTTGCCACATTTGAGCAACTTTTTGGCCATATTTGGGCCATTTTTTTGGTCTTTTTTTGGGCCATTTTTTGCCACATTTGGGCCATTTTTTGGGCTATTTGGGTCATTTTTTGGGACATTTCTTGCGCCATTTTTTGCGCCTTTTTTGTGCCATTTTTTGCCACATTTGGGTCATTTTTTTGTGACATTTTTTGCGCCATGTTTTGCCATATTTGGGGCATTTTTTGTTCCATTTTTCGCACATTTGGGTCATTTTTTTTGCTCCATTTTTTCCTCCATCTTTTGCCACATTTGGGCCATTTTTTGGGCCATTTTTTTGCGCCATTTCTTGCCATATTTGGGTCATTATTTGGGCCATTTTTTTGGTCACTTTTTGCGCCATTTTCTACCACATTTGGCCCATTTTTTGCTCCATTTTTTACCACATTTGCCCCATTTTTTGGGCCATTTTTTGCCACATTTGGCTCATTTTTTGCGCCATTTTTTCCTCCATTTTTTACCACATTTTCCCCCTTTCTCACACCATTTTTTACCACATTTTCCCCATTTTTCGGACCCATTTTTCCTCATTTTCCCCCCAATTCTCCCCAATTCCCACCTGGGTTGGACACCTCAACGCTGCGGCCGCCGCGGCCGTGCCGGGCCCAACACCGGAACGGCTGTCGGGATTTCCCCTCCTCCGGCTCCATCCCGAGGCGCGACGCCCTCAGGAAAGTTCCGGAACGCGGCACCGCCGGGAACGCGGCGCCGGGAGCCGTTTGTGCCACATTTGGGTCATTTTTGGGCCATTTTTTGCCATATTTGGGACTTTTTTGGGCCATTTTTTACCACATTTGGGTCATTTTTGGGACATTTTTTTGCCATCTTTGGGTCATTTTTTGCTCCATTTTTTACCACATTTGGGTCATTATTTGGGACATTTTTTTTTGTCATTTTTTGGGCCGCTTTTTGGGTCATTATTGGGGACATTTTTTGCGCCATTTTTTGCCACATTTAGGTCATTTTTGGGTGACATTTTTTGTGCCATTTTTTGGCTATTTGGGTGATTATTTGGGCCATTTTTTTGGTCATTTTTTGGCTTTTTAAGTCTTAATTTGGTGACATTTTTTGCACCGTTTTTTGGGCTATTTGGGTCATTATTGGGATATTTTTTGGGCCATTTTTTGCCACATTTGGGTCACTTTTTGGGACATTTTTGGGGACATTTTTTGCCACATTTGGGTCACTTTTTGGGCCATTTTTTGGGCTTTTTGGGTCATTTTTGGGACATTTTTTGTGACATTTTTTGTGACATTTCTTGCGCCATTTTTTGTCACATTTGGGTCATTTTTGGGACATTTTTTGTGCCATTTTTTGGGACATTTTTTGCCACATTTGGGCCATTTTTTGGGCCATTTTTTGCCATATTTGGGTCATTTTTGGGACATTTTTTGTGCCTCTTTTTGTGCCTCTTTTTGTGCCTCTTTTTGCGCCATTTTTTGCCACATTTGCATCATTTTTTTGCGCCATTTTTTGTCATATTTGGGTCATTATTGGGCCGTTTTTTGGTCATTTTTTGCGCCATTTTTTGCCACATTTGGGTCATTTTTTTGGGACTTTTTTTGGGCCATTTTTTACCATATTTGGCCCATTTTTTTGCCACATTTGGGTCATTTTTTTCATGATTTTTCGCACCATTTTTTGCAACATTAACCCCATTTTTTGAGCTATTTTTGGCATTTTCCCCCCAATTTTGCCCAATTCCCACCTGGGTTGGAAACCTCAACGCTGCGGCCGCCGCGGCCGTGCCGGGCCCAACACCGGAACGGCTGTCGGGATTTCCCCTCCTCCGGCTCCATCCCGAGGCGCGACGCCCTCAGGAAAGTTCCGGAACGCGGCACCGCCGGGAACGCGGCGCCGGGAGCCGTTTGTGCCACATTTGGGTCATTTTTGGGCCATTTTTTGCCATATTTGGGCCATTTTTTGGGCCATTTTTTTGCCATCTTTGGGTCATTTTTTGCACCATTTTTTGAGCCATTTTTGCCACATTTGGGTCATTATTTGGGCCATTTTTTGTGGTATTTGGGTCATTATTTGGGCCATTTTTTTGGTCATTTTTTGGGCCATTTTTTGGGCCATTTTTTGCCATATTTGGCCCAATTTTTGTGCCATTTTTTTGCCATATTTACGCCATTTCTTTGGGACATTTTTTCTGCCATTTTTTGCCACACTTGGGTCATTTTTTGGGACATTTTCTGGGACATTTTTTGTGCCATTTTTTGCACCATTTTTTGCCACATTTGGGTCTTTTTTTTGGGTCATTTTTTTTGGGACATTTTTTCCGCCATGTTTTGCCATATTTGGACTATTTTTTGCTCCATTTTTTCCCACATTTGGCTCATTTTTTTGCCCCATTTTTTCCTCCATTTTTTACCACATTTTCCCCATTTTTTCACCTATTTGGCCACATTTTTCACCATTTTTCTCCATTTTCCCCCCAATTCCCACCTGGGTTGGAAACCTCAACGCTGCGGCCGCCGCGGCCGTGCCGGGCCCAACACCGGAACGGCTGTCGGGATTTCCCCTCCTCCGGCTCCATCCCGAGGCGCGACGCCCTCAGGAAAGTTCCGGAACGCGGCACCGCCGGGAACGCGGCGCCGGGAGCCGTTTGTGCCACATTTGGGTCATTTTTGGGCCATTTTTTGCCATATTTGGGTCATTTTTTGCACCATTTTTTGCGCCATTTTTTGCCACATTTGGGCAATTTTTTGGGCCTTTTTTTGCCACATTTGGGTCATTTTTGGGACATTTTTTGCACCATTTTTTGCCATATTTGGGACTTTTTTGGGACATTTTTTGCGCCATTTTTTGCCACATTTGCCCCATTTTTTGCGCCAGTTTTGGCCACATTTGGCTCATTTTTTTGCTCCATTTTCTCCTCCATTTTTTACCATATTTGGCCCATTTTTTGCCACATTTGGGTCATTTTTTTGGGAACATTTTTTGTGCCATTTTTTGCCATATTTGGACTATTTTTTGCTCCATTTTTCCCACATTTGTCTCATTTTTTTGCTCCATTTTTTTCCTCCATTTTTTACCATATTTGGCCCATTTTTTACCACATTTGGCTCATTCTTTTGCGCCATTTTTTGCCACATTTGGGACATTTTTTGTGCCAATTTTTTGGTTTTTGTGTCATTATTTGGGACATTTTTTGGGCCATTTTTTTGCCATCTTTGGGCCATTTCTTGCGCCATTTTTTACCACATTTGGGTCATTTTTTGCACCGCTTTTTGTGCCACTTTTTACGCCATTTTTTGCCACATTTGGGTCATTTTTTTGGGACGTATTTTCCTCCATCTTTTACCATATTTGGGTCATTTTTTGGGTCATTTTTTGCGCCATTTTTTGCCATCTTTGGGTCATTTTTTGGGCCATTTTTTGGGCTATTTGGGTCATTATTTGGGGACATTTTTTGGGCTATTTGTGTCATATTTTTGGGCCATTTTTTGGTCATTTTTTGGGCCATTTTTTGCCACATTTGAGCAACTTTTTGGCCATATTTGGGCCATTTTTTTGGTCTTTTTTTGGGCCATTTTTTGCCACATTTGGGCCATTTTTTGGGCTATTTGGGTCATTTTTTGGGACATTTCTTGCGCCATTTTTTGCGCCTTTTTTGTGCCATTTTTTGCCACATTTGGGTCATTTTTTTGTGACATTTTTTGCGCCATGTTTTGCCATATTTGGGGCATTTTTTGTTCCATTTTTCGCACATTTGGGTCATTTTTTTTGCTCCATTTTTTCCTCCATCTTTTGCCACATTTGGGCCATTTTTTGGGCCATTTTTTTGCGCCATTTCTTGCCATATTTGGGTCATTATTTGGGCCATTTTTTTGGTCACTTTTTGCGCCATTTTCTACCACATTTGGCCCATTTTTTGCTCCATTTTTTACCACATTTGCCCCATTTTTTGGGCCATTTTTTGCCACATTTGGCTCATTTTTTGCGCCATTTTTTCCTCCATTTTTTACCACATTTTCCCCCTTTCTCACACCATTTTTTACCACATTTTCCCCATTTTTCGGACCCATTTTTCCTCATTTTCCCCCCAATTCTCCCCAATTCCCACCTGGGTTGGACACCTCAACGCTGCGGCCGCCGCGGCCGTGCCGGGCCCAACACCGGAACGGCTGTCGGGATTTCCCCTCCTCCGGCTCCATCCCGAGGCGCGACGCCCTCAGGAAAGTTCCGGAACGCGGCACCGCCGGGAACGCGGCGCCGGGAGCCGTTTGTGCCACATTTGGGTCATTTTTGGGCCATTTTTTGCCATATTTGGGACTTTTTTGGGCCATTTTTTACCACATTTGGGTCATTTTTGGGACATTTTTTTGCCATCTTTGGGTCATTTTTTGCTCCATTTTTTACCACATTTGGGTCATTATTTGGGACATTTTTTTTGTCATTTTTTGGGCCGCTTTTTGGGTCATTATTGGGGACATTTTTTGCGCCATTTTTTGCCACATTTAGGTCATTTTTGGGTGACATTTTTTGTGCCATTTTTTGGCTATTTGGGTGATTATTTGGGCCATTTTTTTGGTCATTTTTTGGCTTTTTAAGTCTTAATTTGGTGACATTTTTTGCACCGTTTTTTGGGCTATTTGGGTCATTATTGGGATATTTTTTGGGCCATTTTTTGCCACATTTGGGTCACTTTTTGGGACATTTTTGGGGACATTTTTTGCCACATTTGGGTCACTTTTTGGGCCATTTTTTGGGCTTTTTGGGTCATTTTTGGGACATTTTTTGTGACATTTTTTGTGACATTTCTTGCGCCATTTTTTGTCACATTTGGGTCATTTTTGGGACATTTTTTGTGCCATTTTTTGGGACATTTTTTGCCACATTTGGGCCATTTTTTGGGCCATTTTTTGCCATATTTGGGTCATTTTTGGGACATTTTTTGTGCCTCTTTTTGTGCCTCTTTTTGTGCCTCTTTTTGCGCCATTTTTTGCCACATTTGCATCATTTTTTTGCGCCATTTTTTGTCATATTTGGGTCATTATTGGGCCGTTTTTTGGTCATTTTTTGCGCCATTTTTTGCCACATTTGGGTCATTTTTTTGGGACTTTTTTTGGGCCATTTTTTACCATATTTGGCCCATTTTTTTGCCACATTTGGGTCATTTTTTTCATGATTTTTCGCACCATTTTTTGCAACATTAACCCCATTTTTTGAGCTATTTTTGGCATTTTCCCCCCAATTTTGCCCAATTCCCACCTGGGTTGGAAACCTCAACGCTGCGGCCGCCGCGGCCGTGCCGGGCCCAACACCGGAACGGCTGTCGGGATTTCCCCTCCTCCGGCTCCATCCCGAGGCGCGACGCCCTCAGGAAAGTTCCGGAACGCGGCACCGGCGGGAACGCGGCGCCGGGAGCCGTTTGTGCCACATTTGGGTCATTTTTGGGCCATTTTTTGCCATATTTGGGCCATTTTTTGGGCCATTTTTTTGCCATCTTTGGGTCATTTTTTGCACCATTTTTTGAGCCATTTTTGCCACATTTGGGTCATTATTTGGGCCATTTTTTGTGGTATTTGGGTCATTATTTGGGCCATTTTTTTGGTCATTTTTTGGGCCATTTTTTGGGCCATTTTTTGCCATATTTGGCCCAATTTTTGTGCCATTTTTTTGCCATATTTACGCCATTTCTTTGGGACATTTTTTCTGCCATTTTTTGCCACACTTGGGTCATTTTTTGGGACATTTTCTGGGACATTTTTTGTGCCATTTTTTGCACCATTTTTTGCCACATTTGGGTCTTTTTTTTGGGTCATTTTTTTTGGGACATTTTTTCCGCCATGTTTTGCCATATTTGGACTATTTTTTGCTCCATTTTTTCCCACATTTGGCTCATTTTTTTGCCCCATTTTTTCCTCCATTTTTTACCACATTTTCCCCATTTTTTCACCTATTTGGCCACATTTTTCACCATTTTTCTCCATTTTCCCCCCAATTCCCACCTGGGTTGGAAACCTCAACGCTGCGGCCGCCGCGGCCGTGCCGGGCCCAACACCGGAACGGCTGTCGGGATTTCCCCTCCTCCGGCTCCATCCCGAGGCGCGACGCCCTCAGGAAAGTTCCGGAACGCGGCACCGCCGGGAACGCGGCGCCGGGAGCCGTTTGTGCCACATTTGGGTCATTTTTGGGCCATTTTTTGCCATATTTGGGTCATTTTTTGCACCATTTTTTGCGCCATTTTTTGCCACATTTGGGCAATTTTTTGGGCCTTTTTTTGCCACATTTGGGTCATTTTTGGGACATTTTTTGCACCATTTTTTGCCATATTTGGGACTTTTTTGGGACATTTTTTGCGCCATTTTTTGCCACATTTGCCCCATTTTTTGCGCCAGTTTTGGCCACATTTGGCTCATTTTTTTGCTCCATTTTCTCCTCCATTTTTTACCATATTTGGCCCATTTTTTGCCACATTTGGGTCATTTTTTTGGGAACATTTTTTGTGCCATTTTTTGCCATATTTGGACTATTTTTTGCTCCATTTTTCCCACATTTGTCTCATTTTTTTGCTCCATTTTTTTCCTCCATTTTTTACCATATTTGGCCCATTTTTTACCACATTTGGCTCATTCTTTTGCGCCATTTTTTGCCACATTTGGGACATTTTTTGTGCCAATTTTTTGGTTTTTGTGTCATTATTTGGGACATTTTTTGGGCCATTTTTTTGCCATCTTTGGGCCATTTCTTGCGCCATTTTTTACCACATTTGGGTCATTTTTTGCACCGCTTTTTGTGCCACTTTTTACGCCATTTTTTGCCACATTTGGGTCATTTTTTTGGGACGTATTTTCCTCCATCTTTTACCATATTTGGGTCATTTTTTGGGTCATTTTTTGCGCCATTTTTTGACATATTTGGGTCATTTTTTGTGCCATTTTTTGCCATATTTGGGTCATTTTTTGCGCCATTTTTTCCTCAATTTTTTACCACATTTACCCCATTTTTCTGACCCATTTTTCACCATTTTCCCCCCAATTCTCCCCAATCCCCACCTGGGTTGGAAACCTCAACGCTGCGGCCGCCGCGGCCGTGCCGGGCCCAACACCGGAACGGCTGTCGGGATTTCCCCTCCTCCGGCTCCATCCCGAGGCGCGACGCCCTCAGGAAAGTTCCGGAACGCGGCACCGGCGGGAACGCGGCGCCGGCGGCGCTTCGGTTCCCGACGTCGCTCCAGCTCAGCTCCAACGGCGCCGGGAAAAATCCGACGGCGACGCAGCCGACGGAGAAACGCGCCGAGTCGGCGCCGCACGGCGACAGCGGGAACAGCTCCGGGGCGCGGGCGGTGGCTAAAACAGAAAAATTCGGTTTTAAAAGTCAAAATTTGGGCAAAATCGGTGAAAAAATGTGAAAATTCCATTAAAAAAGGCGAAAATTTGGCCGAAATACGCGAAAATTTGGCCGAAATACGTGAAATTTTGGTTGAGAAAAGAGGAAATTCGGTCGAAATTCGGTGGAAATTTGACCAAAATTCAGTGAAAATTTTTGGTGGAAATTTGGCAAAAATTCCATGAAAATTCCATGAGAATTTCATGGAAATTCAGCAAAAATTCCATGAAAATTCCATGAGAATTTCATGGAAATTCAGCAAAAATTCCATGAAAATTCCATTAAAATGTCACGAAAATTTTTGGTGGAAATTCAGGAAAAATTCCATGAAAATTCCAGTGGAAATTTGGAAAAAAAAATTCCACATTAATTTCTGCCAAAATTCCTGTGAAATTCCACCGAAATTCCATCAAAAATCCGTGAAAATTCCACCCAAAACTTGGGAAAATTCCCATTAAAATTCAATTAAAATGTCACCAAAAATCCGGTGGAAATTCAGCAAAAATTCCATGAAAATTCCATTAAAATTTCACGGAAATTCGGTGGAAATTTGGCAAAAAATTCCACCAAAATTCCACCAAAAATCTGGGAAAATTCCAGCAGAAATTCAGGAAAAAAAAATTCAGTAAAAATTCAATGCAAAAAATTCCCAAATATTGGTCAAAATTCCCTTTTTTTGGTGAAAAATTCCCTTTTTTTGGTGGAAAATTCAAACATTTGGGTCAAAATTCCCATTTTTGGGGTCAAAATTCTCCAATTTTGGGGAAACTCCAATTTTTTGGCCAATTTCCCCATTTTTTGGGTGGAAAATTCCCGATTTTGGGTGGGAATTCCCAGGTTTTGGTTCAAAATTCCCAATTTTTGATCCAAATTCCCAAATTTTTGTCCAAATTCCCTTTTTTGGTGAAAATTCCTAAATTTTGGGGGGAAATCTAAAATCTCATCAAATTTCCCATTTTTTAGAGTCAAAATTCCCATTTTTTGGTGGAAAATCCCCGATTTTTGGTTAAAAATCCCATTTTTGGTGGGAAATTCCCAATTTTTGGTCAAAATTCCCGATTTTGGGGTAAAAATTCCCAATTTTTGGTCAAAATTCCCAATTTTGGGGTCAAAATTCCCAATTTTTGGAAAAAAATCCCTATTTTGGGGTGAAAATTCCCAATTTTGGTGGGAAATTCCCAATTTTTGGTCAAAATTCCTGATTTTGGGGTGAAAATTCCCAATTTTGGTCAAAATTCCCAATTTTTGGTGGGAAATTCCCAATTTTCAGTCAAAAATCCAATTTTTGGTGGGAATTCCCAATTTTTGGTCAAAAATTCTCCATTTTTAAGTTAAAAATTCCCAATTTTTTGTCAAAATTCCCAATTTTTGTCAAAATTCCCAATTTTGGGGTGAAAATTCCCAATTTTGGCGTCAAAATTCCCATTTTTGGTGGGAAATTCCCAATTTTCGGTCAAAAATCCAATTTTTGGTTGGAAATTCCCAATTTTTGGTCCAAAATTCCATTTTTGGTGGGAGATTCCCAATTTTGGTCAAAATTCCCAATTTTTGCGTCAAAATTCCCAATTTTAGGGTGAAAATTCCCAATTTTTGGTCAAAATTCCAAATTTTGGGGTGAAAATTCCCAAATTTTGATCAAAATTCACAATTTTTGGGTAAAAATTCCCAATTTTTGGTCCAAATTCCTGATTTTTGGGTGAAAATTCCCAATTTTTGGTGGGAAATTCCCAATTTTTGGTCAAAAATCCCATTTTGGGGTGAAAATTCCCAATTTTTGGTCCAAATTCCTGATTTTAGGGTGAAAATTCCCAATTTTGGGTTGAAAATTCCCAATTTTGGGATGAAAATTCCCAATTTTGGGGTGAAAATTCCCAATTTTTGGTCAAAATTCCCAATTTTGGGGTCAAAATTCCCAATTTTGGTGGGAAATTCCCAATTTTTGGTCAAAAATCCCAATTTTGGGGGAAAATATTCAATTTTGGGGTGAAAATTCCCAATTTTCGGTCAAAATTCCAGATTTTGGGGGAAAATTCCCAATTTTTGGTCAAAATTCCCAATTTTGTGGTAAAAATTCCCAATTTTTGGTAAAAATTCCCAATTTAGGGGTGAAAATTCCCAATTTTGGGGTCAAAATTCCCAATTTTGGGGTGAAAATTCCCAATTTTTGCCGGTTTTGGGGTTCTGGTCCCAGTTCAAACCAGTTCAGACCAGTCCAGACCAGTATGGGACCAGAATGAGCTGGGACCAGTCCAAACCAGTCCAAACCAGTCCAAACCAGTATAAACCAGTACAAACCAGTCCAAACCAGTCCAAACCAGTAAAAACCAGTCCAGACCAGTAAGGACCAGTCCAAACCAGTCCAAACCAGTCCAAACCAGTATAAACCAGTACAAACCAGTCCAAACCAGTCCAAACCAGTCCAAACCAGTAAAAACCAGTACAGACCAGTCCAAACCAGTCCAGACCAGTCCAAACCAGTACAAACCAGTACAGACCAGTACCGGCACCCTCAGCTGCCCCAGCTCGACCAGTATAGACCAGTAAAAACCAGTATGGACCAGTACAGACCAGTATAGACCAGTACAAACCAGTATGGACCAGTACAAACCAGTATGGACCAGTACAAACCAGTAAAAACCAGTACCGGCACCCTCAGCCACCCCAGCTCGACCAGTACAGACCAGTCCAAACCAGTATAAACCAGTATGGACCAGTCCAAACCAGTACCGGCACCTGCAGCTGCCCCAGCTCTACCAGTATAGACCAGTATAAACCAGTATGGACCAGTACAAACCAGTAAAAACCAGTACAAACCAGTACAAACCAGTATGGACCAGTAAAAACCAGTCCAAACCAGTCCAGACCAGTCCAAACCAGTACCGGCAGCTGCCCCAGCTCTACCAGTATAGACCAGTAAAAACCAGTATGGACCAGTCCAAACCAGTACAGACCAGTCCAAACCAGTATGGACCAGTACAAACCAGTAAAAACCAGTACAAACCAGTACAAACCAGTCCAAACCAGTACAAACCAGTACAAACCAGTACAGACCAGTATGGACCAGTCCAAACCAGTATGGACCAGTCCAAACCAGTATGGACCAGTACAAACCAGTAAAAACCAGTACAGACCAGTCCAAACCAGTATGGACCAGTACAAACCAGTACAGACCAGTAAAAACCAGTCCAGACCAGTACAAACCAGTACAAACCAGTACAAACCAGTACCAGCACCCAGAGCTGCCCCAGCTCTACCAGTATGGACCAGTATAAACCAGTATGGACCAGTCCAAACCAGTATGGACCAGTAAAAACCAGTACAAACCAGTACAGACCAGTCCAAACCAGTAAAAACCAGTACAAACCAGTCCAAACCAGTAAAACCCAGTATAGACCAGTAAAAACCAGTACAGACCAGTAAAAACCAGTATGGACCACCAAAAACCAGTAAAAACCAGTAAAAACCAGTCCGGACCAAAAAAACCAGTATAAACCAGTACGGACCAGTAAAAACCAGTCCAGACCAATAAAAACCAGTATAAACCAGTATAAACCAGTAAAACCAGTTAAAAACCAGTAAAAACCAGTATGGACCAGTCTGGACCAGTATAGACCACTAAAAACCAGTCCGGACCAATAAAAACCAGTAAAAACCAGTCCGGAACAATAAAAACCAGTATAAACCAGTATAAACCAGTAAAACCAGTTAAAAACCAGTAAAAACCAGTATGGACCAGTCTGGACCAGTATAAACCAGTAAAAACCAGTCCGGACTAATAAAAACCAGTCCGGACCAATAAAAACCAATTTGGACCAGTAAAAACCAGTAAAAACCAGTTAAAAACCAGTTAAAAACCAGTAAAAACCAGTAAAAACCAGTAAAAACCAGTATGGACCAGTAAGAACCAGTATAAACCAGTAAAAACCAGTATAACCCCGTAAAACCCAGTAAAAACCAGTATAAACCAGTACAAACCAGTAAAACCAGTAAAAACCAGTAAAACCAGTAAAAACCAGTTAAAACCCAGTATAAACCAGTAAAACCAGTTAAAAACCAGTAAAAACCAGTTAAAACCAGTCCGGACCAGCCTTAAAAACCAATTAAAGCCAATTAAAAGTGAATTAATTATCATAAAACCCAATTAAAATCAATTAAAATCGATTAAAACAAAATTAATTCCCTTAAAAACCAATTAAAACCAATTAAAAGTGAATTAATTATCGTAAAAACCAATTAAGACCAATTAAAACTCATTAAAACTCAATTAATTCCCTTAAGACCAATAAAAGCCGATTAAAAGTGAATTAATTATCTTAAAAACCAATTTAAACCGATTAAAACCAATTAAAACTGAATTAATTCCCTTAAAAACCAATTAAAGCCGATTAAAAGTGAATTAATTATCTTAAAAACCAATTAAAATGAAATTAATTCCCTTAAAAACCAATTAAAACTGAATTAATTACCTTAAAAACCAATTAAAACCGATTAAAACTGAATTAATTATTGTAAAAACTGATTAAAACCAATTAAAACTGAAAACTTAATTAGTTCCCTTAAAAATCGATAAAAAACAATTAAAACTGAATTAATTACCTTAAAAACTAATTAAAACTGATTAAAATTGAATTAATTACCTTAAGAGCCAATTAAAAGCGATTAAAACAGAATTAATTACCTTAAAAATTAACTAAAACTGATTATAATGGAATTAATTACCTTAAAAACCAATTAAAAGCAATTAAAATGGAATTAATTCCAATAAAAATCAATTAAAACTGATTAAAACCAATTAAATCTAAATTAATTATCTAAAATGCCAATTAAAGTGAAATTAATTCCGATAAAAACCAATTAAAACCAATTAAAGCAATTAAAACTAAATTAATTCTCTTAAAAACCAATTAAAGTCGATTAAAACCGAATTAATTTCCTTAAAAACCAATTAAAACTAAATTAATGCCGATAAAAATCAATTAAAACAATTAAAACTAAATTAATTATCTTAAAAAGCAATTAAAACTGAATTAATTCCAATTAAAACCAATTAAAGCCAATTAAAACAAAATTAATTTCTTTAAAAACCAATTTAAACCAATTTAAACCAAATTAATTCTGATAAAAACCAATTAAAACCAATTTCAAGCAATTAAATAAATTAAAACCAATTAGAACTGAATTAATTATCTTAAAACCCAATTAAAACCAATTAAAATGAATTAATTCTGATAAAACCCAATTAAAACTTCATTAATTCCAATTAAACCCAATTAAAACCCAATTAAAACCCAATTAAAAACCAAATTCGAAGGGAATAAAATCAATTAAAATTCCCCCAAAATCTCCCCAAAAATTCAAATTTTTTTCCCCTAAAAAACCCCAAAATTTTGACCCAAAATTCTCATTTTTAAACCCAAAAGTTCCTCAAAAAATTCAATTTTTTTCCCTTAAAAACTCGAATTTTTTGACCCAAAATTCTCATTTTTTAAACCCAAAAGTTCCTCCAAAAAATTCAATTTTTTCCCCCAAAAATTCCCAATTTTTGACCAAAAATCTTCATTTTTTCACCCAAAATCCCCCAAAAACTTCAATTTTTTACCCCAAATTTCCCTCCAAAATTCAATTTTTTAATCCAAATTTTTATACCAATTTTTCCCCTAAAAAATTCAATTTTCTTCCAAAAAATCCAATTTTTTCACCCAAAAAACCCCAAAATTTGACCCAAAATTTTCATTTTTTAACCCAATTTACCCTCAAAAAAATTCAATTTTTTCCCTCTAAAATCCCCATTTTTTGACCAAAAATCTTCATTTTTTTCACCCAAAATCCCAAAAAAATTCAATTTTTTACCCCAATTTTCCCCCCAAAAATTCAATTTTTAACCCAAAATTTCCTCAAAAAAATTCAATTTTTTTACCCCAAAATTCTCCCAAAAATTCAATTTTTTACCCAAAATTCCTTTAAAAATTCAATTTTTTTCCAAAAAATCCAATTTTTTCTCTTAAAAAATCCAAATTTCCCTAAAAAAAAAACCCCAAATTTTGACCCAAAATTCTCATTTTTTAACCCAAAAGTTCCTCAAAAAATTCAATTTTTTCCACCTAAAAATCCCCAATTTTTGACCAAAAATCTTCAATTTTTAACCCAATTTACCCTCAAAAAAATTCAATTTTTTCCCTCTAAAATCCCCGATTTTTGACCAAAAATCTTCATTTTTTTCACCCAAAATCCCCCAAAAACTTCAATTTTTAAATTCAAATTTTTCCCCAAAAAACCCCAAATTTTGACCCAAAATTTTCATTTTTTAACCCAATTTACCCTCAAAAAAATTCAATTTTTTCCCTCTAAAATCCCCAATTTTTGACCAAAAATCTTCATTTTTTCACCCAATTTACCCTCAAAAAAATTCAATTTTTTCCCTCTAAAATCCCCATTTTTCGACCAAAAATCTTCATTTTTTTCACCCAAAATCCCCAAAAAATTCAATTTTTTATCCCAAATTTCCCCCAAAAATTCGATTTTTTACCCCAAATTTCCCCCAAAATTCAATTTTTTATCCCAATTTTTCCCCCTAAAAAATTCAATTTTATTCCAAAAAATCCAATTTTTTCATCCAAAAAACCCCAAATTTTGACCCAAAATTTTCATTTTTTAACCCAATTTACCCTCAAAAAAATTCAATTTTTTCCCTCTAAAATCCCCAATTTTTAACCAAAAATCTTCATTTTTTCACCCAAAATCCTCCCAAAAATTCAATTTTTTACCCCAAATTTCCCCAAAAATTCAATTTTTAACCCAAAATTTCCTCAAAAAAATTCAATTTTTTTACCCCAAAATTCTCCCAAAAATTCAATTTTTTACCCAAAATTCCTTTAAAAATTCAATTTTTTTCCAAAAAATCCAATTTTTTCTCTTAAAAAATCCAAATTTCCCCCCAAAAAAACCCAAATTTTGACCCAAAATTTTCATTTTTTACCCCAATTTACCCTTTAAAAAAATTCAATTTTTTCCCTCTAAAATCCCCATTTTTTAACCAAAAATCTTAATTTTTTCACCCAAAATCCCCCAAAAAATTCAATTTTTTGCCCCAAATTTCCCCAAAAAATTCGATTTTTAACCCCAAATTTCCCCCAAAATTCAATTTTTTAATCCCAATTTTTATCCCAATTTTCCCCTAAAAAATTCAATTTTCTTCCAAAAAATCCAAATTTTCCCCCCAAAAAAAACCCGAATTTTGACCCAAAATTTTAATTTTTTAACCCAATTTACCCTCAAAAAAATTCTATTTTTTCCCTCTAAAATCTCCATTTTTTAACCAAAAATCTTCATTTTTTCACCCAAAAATTCAATTTTTTACCCCAAATTTCCCCCCCAGGTGTTGTTTTCCCCAAATTTCGGAATTTCCCCCAAAAAGTCCCAATTTCCCCTTTTTTTGTTGTTTTCGAAACTTTTTTTGGGGCCAAATTTCCCCTTTTTGGGGCCTCTTCGCTTTCGCTTCCCCATCGAAAATTTGGGGGAAAAAAGGGAAAAAATTCAATTTTTAATCCCAAATTAATCGGTTTTAATTGGATTTTTAATTAGGATTTAATTAGGTTTTAATCAGATTTTTAATTGAGTTTTTAATCGACTTTAAATTGATTTTTAAACAGATTTAATTCGAATTTTAATCGATTTTAATTGGATTTTTAATTATGTTTTAATTAGGTTTTAATCAAATTTTTAATTGAGTTTTTAATCAAATTTAAATTGATTTTTAATCAGTTTTAAATCAAATTTTAATCGATTTTAATTGGATTTTTAATCAATTTTAATTGGGTTTTAATCTGATTTTTAATCAGTTTTTAATCAATTTTTAATTCACATTTTATTAATTTTAATTTGATTTTATTCAATTTTAATTTGATTCTTACTCCAATTAATTTGGGTTTTAATTGAGTTTTAATTTATTTTAATTTGATTTATCATTGAATTTTCATCAATTTTTCATCAATTTTTAATCAATTTTTATTAATTTCAATCAAATTTTAATCTATTTTATTTTGATTTTTATTCCATTTTAATTGGGTATTAATCTGATTTTTAATTGAATTTTTTAATTGACTTTAATTTGATTTTTAATCCGTTTTAAATCAAATTTTAATTGATTTTTAATCAAATTTTAATCAATTTTAATTGGATTTTTAATAAATTTAAATTGGGTTTTAATCTGATTTTTAATTGAATTTAATTTGTTGTTTAATTGACTTTAATTTGATTTTTAATCCATTTTTAATCACGTTTTAATCAAAATTTTAATAATTTTAATGGCGTTTGAATCGATTTTAATTCGATTTTTAAATGGATTTTTAATCCAATTTTAATCAAAAAATTTGATTTTTAATCGAATTTTTTCAACCTAAAAATCAAAATTTTTCACCTAAAAAAATTCAATTTTTCACCCTAAAAAAATCCGAATTTTTCAACCTAAAAATATGAATTTTTCACCTTAAAAAAATTAAATTTTTGCCCTTAAAAATTCGATTTTTTCACCTAAAAAAATTCAAATTTTTAGACCTAAAAACCCGAATTTTTTACCCCTAAAAAATCAAATTTTTGCCCATAAAATTTTGAATTTTTCACCTAAAAAATTCAAATTTTTGGACCTAAAAACCCGAATTTTTTAATCCCTAAAAAATCAAATTTTTGCCCCTAAAAATACTATTTTTTCACCTAAAAAAATTCAAATTTTTGTCCCTAAAAATTCGAATTTTTCACCTTAAAAATGCAAATTTTTGTCCCTAAAAATTCAAATTTTTATCCTTAAAAATTCAAATTTTTACCCATAAAAAAATTGAAATTTTGTCCCTAAAAATATTATTTTTTCACCTAAAAAAAATCAAATTTTTGTCCCTAAAAATTCGAATTTTTACCCCTAAAAATTCAATTTTTTGCCCTTGAAAATTCAAATTTTTACCCTTAAAAATTCAAATTTTTGTCCCTAAAAATTCAAATTTTTGCCCTTAAAATTCAAATTTTTACCCCTAAAAAATCGAATTTTTGTCCCTAAAAATTTGATTTTTTCACCTAAAAAAATTCAAATTTTTGTCCCTAAAAATTCATTTTTTCACCTAAAAAAATTCACATTTTTAGACCTAAAAACCCGAATATTTTACCCCTAAAAAATCAAATTTTTGCCCCTAGAAATTCGAATTTTTCACCTAAAAAAATTGAATTTTTGTCCCTAAAAATATTATTTTTTCACCTAAAAAAATTCAAATTTTTGTCCCTAAAAATTCAAATTTTTCGCCTTAAAAATTCGATTTTTTGTCCCTATAAATTCAGATATTTGTGTTTAAAAAATACAAATTTATGTCCCTAAAAATTCGAATTTTACACCTAAAAAATTTCAAATTTTTGCCCTTAAAAATCCGATTTTTTCACCTAAAAAATTCAAATTTTTATCCCTAAAAATTCAAATTTTTACCCCTAAAAAATCGAATTTTTGTCCCTAAAAATATTATTTTTTCACCTTAAAAAATTCAAATTATTATCCTTAAAAATTCAAATTTTTACCCATAAAAAAATTGAAATTTTGTCCCTAAAAATATTATTTTTTCACCTAAAAAAAATCAAATTTTTGTCCTAAAAATTCAAATTTTTACCTTAAAAAATCCCATTTTTTTTCCCGCCAAATCCCCCCCCCCCCCCATTTTCCCGCCAAACGCTCCCGGGGGGGTTTGAGGAGAATTTTGGGGTGAATTTGGGGGATTTTGGGATTCAAAATTTGGGGGGAAAATTTTAAAATTTGGGGTAAAAAAAAATTCTAAATTTTGGGGAAAAAAATCTGAATTTTGGGGTAAAAATCGCGATTTTTTGAGGGGATTTTGGGGTTAAAATCGGAATTTTGGGGGTAAAAAAAATTGAATTTTGGGGGGGTTTTGGGGTTAAAAATCGGAATTTTGGGGTAAAAAAAATTCGGAATTTTGAGGAAAAAAATCAGAATTTTGGGGTTAAAAAAATCGCGATTTTTTGAGGGGATTTTGGGGTTAAAATCGGAATTTTTGGGGTAAAAAAATGGCGATTTTGGAGGGGGGATTTTGGGGTTAAAAATCGGAATTTTGGGGTGAAAAAATCTGAATTTTGGGATAAAAAAATCAGATTTTTGGGGTAAAAAAAAAATCAGAATTTTGGGGCAATTTTGGGGTGAAAAATGACAATTTTGGGGTTAAAAATCGCAATTTTTGGGGTGAAAAAAATCAGAATTTTGGGGTGAAAAAATGGGAATTTTTGGGACAATTTTGGGGTGAAAAATGAAAATTTTGGGGTGAAAAAAAATCAGAATTTTGGGATAAAAAAAATCAGAATTTTGGGGTAAAAAAATCAGAATTTTGGGGCAATTTTGGGGTGAGAAATGAAAATTTTGGGGTAAAAAAAATCAGAATTTTGCGGTGAAAAAATGGGAATTTTTGGGATGATTTTGGGGTGAAAAATGGGATTTTTGGGTGAAAAATGAGAATTTTGAGGTGAAAAATCGCGATTTTGGGTGTGAAAAATGGGAATATTTGGGATGATTTTGGGGTGAAAAATGGGAATTTTGGAGTGAAAAAATCGGAATTTTGGGGTTAAAAATGGGAATTTTGGGGTTAAAAATGGGAAATTTGGGATAATTTTGGGGTGAAAATTTTGGATTTCCGGTAAAAAGTCGCCATTTTTGGGGGGAAAAATGGGAATTTCGGGATGAAAAATTGAAATTTTGGGGTGAAAAATGGGAATTTCGGGTGAAAAGTCGCCATTTTGAGGTGAAAAGTCGCGATTTTTGGGGTAAAAAAGCGGAATTTTGGGATAATTTTGGGGTGAAAAATCGGAATTTCGGGGTGAGAAAGGGAATTTGGGATAAATTTGGGCTGAAAATGGGAATTTTGGGGTGAAAAACGGGAATTTTGGGGTGAAAAATGGGAATTTTGGGGTGAAAAATGGGAATTTCGGGTGAAAAGTCGCCATTTTGGGGTGAGAAATCGCGGGTTTTGGGGCGAAAAATGGGAATTTTTGGACAATTTTGGGGTGGAAAATGGGAATTTCGGGACGAAAAAGGGATTTTTGGATAATTTTGAGGTGGAAAAGGGGAATTTTGGGGTGAAAATGGGAATTTTGGGGTGAAAAGGCGCCATTTTGAGGTGAAAAGTCGCCATTTTGGGGTGGAAAATCGCGATTTTTGAGGCGAAAAATGGGAATTTTGGGACAATTTTGGGGTCAAAAATGGGAATTTCGGGACGAAAAAGGGAATTTGGGATAATTTGGGGGTGAAAATGGGAATTTTGGGGTGAAAAAGGGGAATTTTGAGGTGAAAAATGGGAATTTCGGGCGAAAAGGCGCCATTTTGAGGGGAAAAGTCGCCATTTTGGGGTGGAAAATCGCGATTTTTGAGGCGAAAAATGGGAATTTTGGGAGAATTTTGGGGTGGAAAATGGGAATTTCGGGACGAAAAAGGGAATTTGAGATAATTTTGGGGTGGAAAAGGGGAATTTTGGGGTGAAAAAGGGGAATTTTGGCTCACCTCGGCTGACGGTGACGACGGTGCCGCTGCCCCAGGCGTCAATAGCGACCCACGGTGGGCGGGGCCCGGCGAGAGCCCGCGCAAAATCCCGCGAGAATACAGGGAAAGGCGGGAAAAGGGGGGAAATGGCGGGAAAATGGGGGAATGGCGGGAAAAGGGGGAAAGGGCGGGAAAATGGGAAAAAAGGCGGGAAAATGGGGGGAAATGGCGGGAAAATGGGGGAAAGGGCGGGAAAATGGGGGAAGGGGCGGGAAAATGGGGAAAAATGAGGGAAAATGAGGGAAAATGGAGGGGAAATGGGGAAAATGAGGGAAATGGGGGAAATGGAGAAAAAAATTTGGGAAAATTGGGAAAAAATTGGGAAAAAACGTGAGAAAGGGGGGGAAAACGGGAAAATGGGGAAAAGGTGGGAAAATGGGGGGAAATGGGGAAAAATGGGGGAAAAAACGCGAGAAAATGGGGAAAAAACAGGGAAATGGTGAAAAAAACGGGGAAATCGGGGGAAACTGCGGGAAAATGGAGCAAAAAATGGGAAAATTGCGGGGAAAAAAACACGGAAAAACGGGGGAAAATGGGAAAATGGAGGGAAAAAATGTGGGGAAATGGGGAGAAAACGCGGGGAAATAGGGAAAAACCGGGAAAATTGGGGAAAAAATGAGGGGAAATGAGGAAAAAATGAGGGGAAATGGGAAGGAAAAAAATCTGGGAAAATGGGGAAAAGACGCGTGAAAATGGGGAAAAATGGGAAAATGAGGGAAAATGGGGGGAAAATGGAGGAAAAACGCGGGAAATGGGGAAAAATTAGGAAAAATGGGGGAAAATGGGGGGAAAAATGGGAAAATGGGGGAAAATGGAGGGAAATGGGGGGAAATGGGGAAAATTAAGGAAAATGAAGGAAAATGGGAAAAGGGCAGAAAAATGGGAAAAATGAGGGAAAATGGGGAAAAAATGGGGGTGAAATGGGGGGGAAACGCGGGAAATGGGGAAAAAAATGGGGAAAAAACGCAAGAAAATGGGGAAAAACCGGGAAAATGGGGAGGAAAAAAACCACGGGAAAATTGGGGGAAAAAAACGGGAAAATGAGGAAAAACCGGGAAAATGGAGAAAAAAATTCGCGGGAAAATGGAGGAAAAATACACGGGAAGATGGGGGAAAAATGAGGGAAAATGGGGAAAAACGCGGGGAAATGGAGAAAAAAATTCGGAAAATTGGGAAAAATGCGGGGGGGGAAAACGGGAAAATGGGGAAAAAACAGGAAAATGGGGAAAAAACGCGGAGAAATGGGGGGAAATGAGGGAAAATGCGGGAAAAGGCGGAAAATGGTAAAAATGAGGAGAAATGGGGAAAAAATGGGGGAAATGGGGGAAATGAGGGGAAATGGGGAAAATGAGGGGAAATGGGGGGAAAAGGGCGGAAAATGGGGGGAAAATGGGGGGAAATGGGAAAAAATGGGAAAAACAGGGGAAAATGGAGGAAAAATACGCGGGAAAATGGGGAAAAATGAGGGGGGGAAAAAACAGGAAAATGGGGGGAAATGAGGGGAAATGGAGAAAAAAAAACCCGGGAAAATGGGGAAAAAATGATGGAAAATGGAAAAAAAACGGGAAAATGGGGAGAAAACGGGAAAATGGGGAAAAACGCGGGAAAAATGGGGGGGAATTGCGGGAAAATGGGAAAAATGTGAAAATCGGGGAAAATCGGGGAAAATTTGGGGAAAAAAGTGCGAAAATAGAGAGAAAAACCGGGAAAATGGGGAAAAAATGAGGAAAAATGGGGGGGGAACAGGAAAATGAGGGGGAAAATGAGGGAAAATGGGGAAAAACGCGGGGAAATGGAGAAAAAAAAATCGGAAAATTGGGAAAAACGCGGGGGGAAAAAACGGGAAAATGGGGAAAAAACACGGGAAAATTGGGGGAAAACGCGGGGAAATGGGGGAAAAATGAGGGAAAATGAGGGAAAATGCGAGAAAATGGGGAAAAAAACCGAAAAAAAAACCCGGGAAAATGGAGGGGAAAACGCGGGACAATGAGGGAAAATGGGGAAAAAACGAGGGAAAATGGGGAAAAACCAGAAAATGGAGCAAAAAAAAAAAAAAGGGAAAATTGGGAAAAAATCGGGAAAAAACGCGGGAAAATGGGGGAAAAAACGGGGAAATGGGGAAAAAAATGAGGGAAAATGGGGAAAAACCGTGGGGAAAAAAATTGAGATTTTGGGAGGGAAATGGGAAAAAATGGAGATTTTTGGGAAAAAGGATGGGGAAAATTAAATGGGATTTGGGGGAAATGGGGGAAAATGGGGGAAAATGGGGAAAAAATGGGGAAAATAGAAAAAATTAATATATTTTGGGGGAAAGGGGGAAAATGAGGAAAATTCGGTGGGATTTGGGGAAAAATGGGGGGAAATGGGGAAAAATGGGGGAAATTGGGAAAATGGGGGAAAATGGGAAAAAAATGGGGAAAAAATGGGAAAAAATGGGAAAAATGGGGAAAATGGAAAAAATTTATTTTTTTTGGGGAAAGGGGGGAAATGGTGAAAATCTGGTGGGATTTGGGGAAAAATTGGGAAAAAAATGGGGAAAAATGGGGGGAAAATTGGGAAAAATGGGAAAAAATGGGGAAAAAATGGGGAAAAAGGGAAAAAATTAATATATTTGGGGAAAAGTGGGGGGAAATGGGAAAAATTGGGAGAAAAATGGGGAAAATTGGGTGGGATTTGGGGAAAAATGGGGAAAATGGGGAGAAAATGGGGAGAAAATTGGGGAAAATGGGGAAAAAGGGAAAAAAAATGAATATATTTGGAGGAAAAGAGGAAAAATGGGAAAAATTGGGGGAAAAAATGGGGAAAATGGGGAAAAATGAAGATTTTAAGGAAAAAATGAGAACAAAAAAGGGAAAAAATTCAGATTTTTGGTGTAAAAAAAGGGAAAAAAGGGAAAATCTGGGTGGGATTTGGGGAAAAAATGGCAAAAAATGGGGGAAATGGGAAAAAATGAATATATTTGAGGGAAAAGGGGGAAAATGGGGGGAAATTGGGGGAAAATCGGAAAAATGAGGAAAAAATGGGGAAAAATTGGTGGAAAAGGGGAAAAATTGGGGGAAATGGGAAAAATTGAGGGGATTTGGGGAAAATGGGGAAAAAATGGGAAAAATGGGGAGAAAAGGGGAGAAAATTGGGAAAAATGGGAAAAAATGGGGAAAAAATGGGGGAAATGGGAAAAAAATAATATATTTGGGGGAAAATGGGGGAAATGGTGAAAATCTGGTGGGATTTGGGGAAAAATTGGGAAAAAATGGGGAAAAATGGGGAAAAATGGATAAAATGAGAAAAAAATAATATATTTGGGGGAAAAGGGGAAAATGGGAAAAATTGGGTGGGATTTGGGGAAAATGGGGAAAAAATGGGAAAAATGGGGAAAAAGGGGGAGAAAATTGGGAAAAATGGGAAAAAATGGGGAAAAAATTGGGAAAATGGGAAAAAATGAATATATTTGGGGGAAAAGGGGAAAAATGGGGAAAATTGGGTGAAAATTTGGTGGGATTTGGGGAAAAATGGGAAAAAATTGGGGAAAATGGGGAGAAAAGGGGAGAAAATTGGGAAAAATGGGAAAAAATGGGGAAAAAATGGGGAAAAAGGGAAAAAATTAATATATTTGGGGAAAAGTGGGGGGAAATGGGAAAAATTGGGGGGAAATGGGGAAAATGGGAAAAATTGGGGAAAAATGGGGAAAATGGGAAAAAATGAAGATTTTAAGGAAAAAATGAGAATTAAAAAGGGAAAAAATTCAGATATTTGGTGGAAAAAAGGGGAAAAAGGGAAAATCTGGGTGGGATTTGAGGGTTAAGGGCAGGATTTGGGTTTAAAACGGCGGAATTTGGGCAAAAAGGGAATTTTGGGGTGAAAAAGGGGGATTTTGGGTTTTTGGGGCGGCGTGTGCCCCCGGGAGCAGCAGCGGCGCCGGAGCCGCTCCCACGGTGAAACGGCGGCGAACAAAAAGCGGCCCCGGTTTGGGGCCAGAAAAGGGGAAATTGGTTAAAAAGGGAAGTGGGGGAGGGGAGGGAGGGGAAATGGGGGGAAATGGGGGAAAATGGGGGAAAATGGGAAAATTTGAAGGGGATTTGGGGGAGAAATTGGGAAAAAATGGGGAAAAATATGGGAAAATGGGGGGAAATTGAAGGAAAAATAGGAAAAAATATGAAGAAAAAAGGGAAAAGTTGGGAAAAATGTGTAAAAATGGAGAAAAATGAGGGGAAAATTGGGAAAACGGGGGAAATGGGAAAAAATGGAGGAAATGGGGGAAAATGGGGAAAATTGGGGGAAAATGGGGAAAAAATGTGGGGAAATGGGGAAAATTGAGGGGAAAATAGGAAAAAATTACAAAAAAATAGGAAAAAGTTGGGGGAAAATGGAGAAAAATGTGGGGAAATGGGGAAAATGGGGAAAACTGGGGGAAATGGGGAATAATGGGGGGAAATGGGAAAAATAGGGAAAAATATGAAAAATAGGAAAAAGTTGGGGAGAAAAATGGAGAAAAGTGTGGGGAAATGGGAAAAATGAGGGAAATGGGGAAAATTGAGGGGATTTGGGAGGAAAATAGGGAAAAATGGGGAAAAATGGGGGGAAAGTGTTCCAACATTGACGGAAGAGTCTTAACCCAAGTCAACCCAACTCAACCATGATGAACCCAATGTCTTCATCCTCTTCCACCCAACCCAACCCAACCCAACCCAACCATGGCCAACCCAACCCAACCCCGTCTTCATCTTCATCTTCATCTTCGTCTTCATCTTCGTCTTCGTCTTCCTCTTCCACCCAACCATGGCCAATCCAACCCAACTCAACCATGACTAACCCAACCCAACCCCGTCTTCATCTTCCTCTTCCTCTTCCTCTTCCACCCAACCATGACCAACCCAACCCATGACCAACCCAACCCCCTCTTCCTCTTCCACCCAACTCAACCCAACCCAACCCAACCCAAACCAAACCAACCCAACTCAACCCAACCCCCTCTTCCACCCAACCATGGCCAATCCAACCCAACCATGACCAACCCAACCCAACCATGACCAACCCAACCCCCTGTTCCTCTTCCTCTTCCACTCAACCATGACCAACCCAACCCAACCCAACCCAACCCACTCCAGTCATGACCAACTCAACCCAACCATGACCAACTCAACCCAACCATGACCAACCCAACCCAACCCCCTTTTCGTCTTCATCTTCATCTTTGTCTTCCTCTTCCAATCAACCATGACCAACCCAACCCAACTCAACCATGACCAACCCAACCCCCTGTTCCTCTTCCACCCAACCATGACCAACCCAACCATGACCAACTCAACCATGACCAACCCAACCCAACCGTGACCAACCCAACCCCCTTCACTTCCTCTTCCACTCAACCCAACCATGACCAACCCAACCCCGTTTTCATCTTTGTCTTCATCTTTGTTTTCATCTTTGTCTTCGTCTTCCACCCAACCATGACCAACCCAACCCAACCATGGACAAACCCAACCCAACCCAACCTCTTCTTCCTCTTCCACCCAACTCAATTCAACCCAACCATGACCAACCCAACCCCCTCTTCATCTTCCTCTTCCACCCACCCATGACCAACCCAACCATGACCAACCCAACTTCTTCTTCCTCTTCCACTCAACTCAACCCAACCCAATTCAAACCAACCCAACTGAACCATGACCAACCCAACCCAACCCCCTCTTCCTCTTCCACCCAACTCAACCCAACCCAACTCAACCATGACCATCCCAAACCCGTCTTCCTCTTCCACTCAACTCAATCCAACCCAATTCAAACCAACCCAACTTAACCATGACCAACCCAACTCCCTCTTCCTCTTCCCGTTCCTCTTCCACCCAACTCAACTCAACCCAATCCAACCATGACCAACCCAACCCTCACTTCCTCTTCCTCTTCTTCCTCTTCTCTTCCACCCAACTCAACCCAACCCAACCATGACCAACCCAACCCTCAGTTCCTCTTCCTCTTCCACTCAACCATGACTGACCCAATCCAACCATGACCAACCCAACCGGCTCTTCCTCTTCCTCTTCCTCTTCCTCTTCCTCTTCCTCTTCCTCTTCCTCTTCCTCTTCCTCTTCCTCTTCCTCTTCCTCTTCCTCTTCCTCTTCCTCTTCCTCTTCCTCTTCCTCTTCCTCTTCCTCTTCCTCTTCCACCCAACCCAACCATGACCAACCAAACTCAACCCAACCCCCTGTTCCTCTTCCACTCAACCATGACCAACCCAACCCAACCATGACCAACCCAACCCAACCCCCTCTTCCTCTTCCCCTTCCTCTTCCACCCAACTCAACTCAACCCAACCATGACCAACCCAACCCCGTTTTCGTCTTCATCTTCGTCTTCCTCTTCCAACCCAACCATGACCAACCCAACCCCCTCGTCCTCTTCCACCCAACTCAACCCAACCGTGACTGACCCAACTCAACCATGACCAACCCACCCCCGTTTTCATCTTTGTCTTCATCTTTGTCTTCGTCTTCCACTCAACCATGACCAACCCAACCCAACCGTGACCAACCCAACCCAACCATGACCAACCCAGCCCAACCATGACCAACCCAACTCAACCCAACCGTGACTGACCCAACCCCCTCTTCCTCTTCCACTCAACTCAACCCGACCCAATTCAAACCAACCATGGCCAATTCAACCCCCTTTTCGTCTTCATCTTCATCTTCGTCTTCCTCTTCCAATCAAGCATGAGGAACTCAACCCAACCCAACCCAACTCAACCCAACCCAACCATGACCAACCCAACCCAACCATGACCAACCCAACCCAACCATGACCAAATCAACTCAACCATGACCAACCCAACCCAACCATGACCAACCCAACCCCCTCTTCATCTTCCTCTTCCAGCCAACCATGACCAACCCAACCCAACCCAACCCAACCCAACCCAACCCCCTCTTCCTCTTCCACCCAACCCAACTCAACTATGACCAACCCAACCCCCTCTTCATGTTCCTCTTCCTCTTCCAGTCAACCCAACCATGACCAACCCAACCCAACCCAACCGTGACCAACCCAACCCAACCATGAGCGATCCAACCAAACCCCGTCTTCGTCTTCGTCTTCGTCTTCGTCTTCGTCTTCGTCTTCGTTGTCTTCGTCTTCCACTCAACCCTGACCAACCCAACCCAACCCAACCCCCTCTTCCTCTTCCACTCAACCATGACCAACCCAACCAAACCATGACCAACCCAACTCAACCCAACCCTCTCTTCCTCTTCCACCCAACCCAACCATGACCAACCCAACCCCCTCTTCCTCTTCCTCCTCTTTGTCATCTTCCACCCAACTCAACTCAACTCAACCATGACCAACCCAACCCAACCATGACCAACCCAACCCAACCCCCTCTTCCTCTTCCACTCAACCCAACCATGACCAACCCAACCCTCAGTTCCTCTTCCTCTTCCAACCCAACCATGACCAACCCAACCCAACCCAACCCAACCCCGTTTTCGTCTTCACCTTCCTTTTCCTCTTCCAACCCAACCCAACCATGACCAACCCAACCCAACCCAACCATGACCAACCCAACTCAACCATGACCAACCCAACCCCCTCTTCACTTCCTCTTCCTCTTCCACTCAACCATGACCGATCCAACCCAACCATGACCAACCCAACCCAACCATGACCAACCCAACCATGACCAACCCAACCATGACCAACCCAACCCAACCATGACCAACCCAACCCCCTCTTCCCTTCATCTTCCACCCAACCATGACCAACCCAACCCAACCATGACCAACCCCACCCCAACCACCCCACCCCACCCCCACCGACCCTTTCCCCCCACCCCTCCCCTCCCCTCCACCGCCGTGAGCGCCGCAGAAATAAACTCCGGAATCTCCTTCCTCCAACCCTTCCCCTTCCAACACCGCCCAACCCCCTCCGCCGCCATCTTTAACCGCGAACTTCCCGCCTCCGGTGCCGCCGGCGCCGCCGATCGCCTCCAACCCGCCGCCGCCGCGCTGCCGCGCCCAAACGGCCGCGCCGGCGCCGCCGATCCGGCACAGGAGGCGCAGGGACCCCCCGGGGGGCTGGAGGTCACCCCCGGACTCCGTCAGGGTCACGGCCGCCCGGATCCCTGCGGGGAAAAATTGTCATGAATATTAATGAGATGTTAATGAGGTGGTCGGGGGTATTTAAATGAAGGGGGCGTGGCTCACCGGGAACGGCCAATAGGGTCAGGAGGGCCAAGATGGCGCCGGCGGCGCGGTCGGGGGTGGTGGGCGCCATCGCTGTCGGCAACGGCGGCGGGGACGGGGATTTATGGAGGGGGACACGCCCACTTTGGGGGGGACACGCCCCTTTTTTTGGGGGGACACGCCCACTTTTGGGGGGACACGCCCATTTTTTGGCCACGCCCACTTTTGGTGATGTCATTTTTTGGGTCACGCCCATTTTTTGGCCACGCCCACTTTTGGCCACGCCCACTTTTGGACATGTCATTTTTTGGATATGCCCATTTTTGGCCACGCCCATTTTGGGATATGTCATTTTTGGGTCACGCCCATTTTTGGCCACGCCCACTTTAAAAAATTCCATTTTTGTGACACTTCCATTTTTGGCCACGCCCACTTTTGGATATTCCATTTTTTGGGGATTTGCCCCATTTTGGCCACGCCCATTTTTGGCCACGCCCACTTTTGGCCACGCCCTTTTTGAGATGCAATTTTGGGGCCACGCCCACTTTTGGCCACGCCCACTTTTGGATATGCCATTTTGGGGCCACGCCCCTTTCAGACCACGCCCCCTTTTGGCCACGCCCACTTTTGGATATGCCAATTTGGGCCACGACCTCTTTTTTTGGCCACGCCCCTTTCAGACCACGCCCAATTTTGGCCACGCCCACTTTTGGAAATTCCCTTTTGGCCACGCCCACTTTTGATGACGTCATTTTTGGGACACGCCCATTTTTTGGGACACGCCCCCTTTGGAGGGACACGTCCCTTTTTTGGGGGGTTTGGCGGGGAAAGGGTTAATTGGACGGGGTTAATTAGTGGGTTTTGGGTAATTGGAGGGGTTGGGATGGTAATTAATGGGTCTGGGTTAATTACAGGGGTTTAATTAGTGGGGTTTGGGTAATTGAAGGGGTTTCGGTTAATTAATTATTGGGTCTCGGTTATTTGGAGGGGTTTAATTAATGGGTTTCAGTTAATTGCAGGGGTTTAATTAGTGGGTTTTGGATAATTGGAGGAGTTTAATTAGTGGGTTTCGGTTAATTTCAGGGGTTTAATTAATGGGTCTCAGTTAATTGCAAGATTCTGGTTCATTAATTAATGGGTCTCGGTTAATTGCAGGTGTCCACTTATTTAATTAATAGGGCCCAAATTATTTCTGGTTCATTAATTAAAAGGTCCCAGGTCCATTAATTAATAGGTCCCATTTAATTACAAGAGTTCAGTTCATTAATTAATGGGTCTGAGTTAATTGCAAGTGCCCACATAATTAATTAATAGGTCCCAATTAATTTCTGGTTCATTAATTAATAAGTCTCAGTTAATTGCAAGAGTCCGGTTCATTAATTAATAGATCAAATTAAATGAATTAATTATTATTGTAGGCATCCGTTTCATTAATCAATAGCTCCCAGTTAATTGCCAGAGTCCAATTAATTAATTAATGGGCTCGGTGGTAATTTCAGGCATGTAATTAATTAATTAATTAATGGCTAATTTGTCCACGTAAATAATTAATGAATGGCTCATTGTTAACCACAGGCATCCGTTTAATTAATTAATTAATTAATCTGCGTTAATCACTGGCAACCCATATGTTAATTAATTGGGATCAAGAAGCCTAATTAATTAATTATAATAGGGGATAATCACAGGCGTAATTAATTAATTAATTAATTAGAGGTTAATTATGATCCATCACGGGGGTTCGGATTAATTAATTAATCGGGGTTAATCAAAGGAACGCAATTAATTAATTGCTCAATAAAGGTACTTAATTAATCACAGGTACTTAATTGTTTATAATATAATAAAAAACAATTATTTAAAATTTTATTTAAAACTTCATTTAATAATTTCTTTAATTAGAAATCCACTACCGGCCAAATCTAATTAATTAATTAACAAACAACCACAATCACGCCAGCCACCCTAATTAACTGATTAATTAATTAATCAACTCATTAATTAGCTGAACAGACCTCCAATTAATCAATTAATGGATTAAAAGCGATTAAATGGTGGAAAAAACCGATTAAATAAATAATCAGCGAGGCGGAATTAATTAATTAATCGCGTTAATTATTGGTGACGTCATCGCCGCCGATTTTTTTGGGGCGGGAAAATCCAAATTCGGCCGCCAGAGGGCGCCGAGAGAGCGAAATTTGGGCGATTTTGGGGCCAAAAATGCGAATTTTGGGCAAATCTTCGAGATTTGCGGCCAAAAATGTGAATTTTGGGCAAAGATTTGGGGCCAAAAATGCGAATTTTGGGCAAAGCTTTGAGATTTGGGGCCAAAAATCTGATTTTTGGGCAAAGCTTTGAGATTTGGGGCCAAAAATGTGAATTTTGGGCAAAGCTTTGAGATTTGGGGCCAAAAATGGGAATTTTGGGCAAAGTCCAAAGATTTGAGGCCAAAAATGTGAATTTTGGGCAAAGCTTTGAGATTTGGGGCCAAAAAAGCGAATTTTGGGCAAATCTTTGAGATTTGGGGCCAAAAAATGTGAATTTTGGGCGAAGAACGAAGATTTGGGGCCAAAAATGTGAATTTTGGGCAAAGCTTTGAGATTTGGGGCCAAAAATGCGAATTTTGGGCAAAGCTTTGAGATTTGGGGCCAAAAATGCCAATTTTGGGCAAAGCTTTGAGATTTGGGGCCAAAAATGCGAATTTTGGGCAAAGGCCAAAGATTTGGGGCCAAAAATGCGAATTTTTGCATCTTTTGCCCCAAATTCCCCTAAATTGGCCCCAAAAATTTCCCAAATTGGCCCCAAACTCCCCCAAATTTACCCCAAATTTGCCCCAAAATCCCCCAAATTTGCCCCAAATTTAATTCCCAGGATTGGCCCCAATATCCCCCAGATTTGCCCCAAATTTCTCCAAATTTTCCCAAAAATCACCCAAATTTGCCCCAAATTCCCCCAAATTGGCCCCAAAATTCCCCAAATTTGCCCCAAATTCCCCCAAATTGGCCCCAAATTGAATTCCTTAGATTGGTCCCAAATTCCCCCAAATTGGCCCCAAATTTCCCCAAATTGGCCCCAAATGTCCCCAAATTTGCCCCAAATTTGCCCCAAAATCCTCCAGATTTGCCCCAAATTTAATTCCCAGGTTTGGCCCCAAATTGCTCCAAATGGTCCCCAAAATTCTCCCAGATTGGCCCCAAATTTCCACAAATTGGCCCCAAATTCCCCCAAATTTGCCCCAAAATCCCCCAAATTGGCCCCAAAATCCCCCAAATTTGCCCCAAATTTAATTCCTTGGATTTGTCCCAAATTTTCCCCAAATTGGCCCCAAATTTTCCCCAAATTGGCCCCAAATTTTTCCCAAAATCCCCCAAATTTGCCCCAAATTTAATTCCCTGGATTGGCCCCAAATTCTCCCGAATTTGTCCCATATTCCCCCGAATTGGCCCCAAATTCCTCCAAATTTGTCCCAAAATCCCCCAAGTTTGCCCCTAATTCAACTCCCCTGGATTTGCCCCAAATTTCCCCCAAATTGCCCCAAATTTGTCCCAAATTCCCCAAAATTCTCCCCAAAATTCCCAGGATTGGACCCAAAATCAGCTCCCCTGGATTGGCTCCAAATTCCCCCAAACTGCCCCAAAATCCCACAAATTGGCCCCAAAATCCCACAAATTTGCCCCAAATTTAATTCCCTGGATTGGTCCCAAATTCCCCCAAATTAGTCCCAAATTCCCACAAATTGGCCCCAAATTTCCTCGGATTGGCCCTAAATTTGGGGCCGTGACCCTGCTGGAGTCCGGGGGCACCTCCAGCCCCCCGGGGGGTCCCTGCGCCTCCTCTGCCGCGGCTCCGGCTTCGATTTTGGGAATTTTGGGATGGGCTGGATCCGACAGAGACCCGGGCAGGGGCTGGAATACGTGGCAGGGGTCAACGGTGACAGTGCCAGGGCTTGGTACGCGCCGTCGGTGCGGGGCCGGTTCAGGATCTCCCGGGACAACGGGCAGAGCTCGGTGACGTTGGCCATGAACAGCCTCAAGGACGACGATTCCGCCCTTTATTTCTGCGCCAAAATTGCCACTGCTGGTTATTGGGGCCCTGCTGATGGTGACGATGTCGGTGCTGACCCCACCCCAGGCCCTGAGCCCACAAACATCCCCAAATTCCCACATTCTCCCCCAAATCTCAGCTGCTGTTGGCACCAAACCGTGACCGTTTCCCCCAAACTCTCTCGTTTCTCTGTCGCTTTCAGCTTTGACCCAAATCTCACAGGTTCACCCCAAAACTCTGCCTTTTGTGCCCCAGATCTCAGTGGGGGTCACTGCTGACCACCGGACCCAAACCCGGCTGGTTCTGCCCCAAATCTCAGCTGCCGGCACCAAACCTCAGCTCTGGGCGCCGAGGCTCAGCCGAGGGCCCCAAACCGGGGTGCAAAGGGGCGAGATTTGGGGTCAGAGGGGCAGATTTGGGGTCAGAGGGGCAGATTTGGGGCCATGGGGCAGATTTGGGGTCAGAGGGGCAGATTTGGGGTCAGAGGGGCAGATTTGGGGCCAAGAGTTGGGATTTCAGACCAAGACCTGGGATTTGGGGCCGAGAGTTGGGATTTGGGGCCAAGAGTTGGGATTTGGGGCCAGGAGGGACACAGTGATGGGGGTGGGGGCAAAACCACCCCAAAGACGTTAATTATCGATATCCTCATTAGCAGCCCAACCAGCACCAGCAGCGGCATATTTGGCGCAGAAATAAACAGCGGAATCGTCGTCCTTGAGGCTGTTCATGGCCAACGTCACCGAGCTCTGCCCGTTGTCCCGGGAGATCGTGAACCAGCCCTTGACCGACGGCGCGTAGTTGGTCCAACCACCGCTGTTGATGTACGCAACGTATTCCAGCCCCTGCCCGGGTCTCTGGCGGATCCAGCCCATCCCAAAATTCCCAAAATCGAAGCCGGAGGCGCGGCAGAGGAGGCGCAGGGACCCCCCGGGGGGCTGGAGGTGCCCCCGGACTCCAGCAGGGTCACGGCCGCCGCAGCCCTGCGGGGACAGGGGCAGATGGGGACGGGAAAAGCTCCAAACTGACCCAAATCCTGACTCGGGGACTCTTTTCCCTGCCAGGCCTCAAATCTTCACCATTTTCTTCCAAATTCAGTCCCAAATCTTGACTTTTCTCCTCCAATTTTGACCATTTCCCCCAAAATCTCAGTCTCCCTCTCACCCTGGGAGCGTTTCCCCAGAACCGTCCCCCAAATCTCAGCTTTTCACCCCAAATTTCCACCATGACAGTCGGCTGGAAAATCCCCCTGGGGAAGCCCCAAATCCGCAATTCTGGCCCTAAAATTCAGCTGTGGGCACCAAATCCTGAGGTTTAACCCCAAAAATTCCCCAAAAAATGAAAACGAGGGGCTGAGAGTTGGGAATTTGGGGGAGAATTGGGGAGATTTGGGGCAAATCGGTTCAGGGGTTGGGACAGAGGGGCAGGAATGGGGTCGGGGTTGGGGTCCCGGGGGTGTTTTGGGGCTCGTTAATGAGCTGTTAATTGGGGGAGAGTCGCGGGGAACATTTGGGGAAGTGAAACGGAGATTTTGGTGCAGCTGCCGCTCTGTGAAACTCCCGCAGCAAAGGCCAAAGGAACCCCAGGAACCTCCCGACGCCCTGAGGGAAACCAGAACCACCAAAAGTGTGAAATGGGTCGCAGAGAGCAGCGCCGGGTCGCACACGGGACGGAAATTTGGGGTTTGGGACTTTGAGGGGGTTTCAGATGAGTTCAGGGTGGAGGACATTGGGGGTTGTCTCCTTTCTTCTCTCTTCTGCTTCTTTCTCCTCAGCTTTAGGTGGTGTCTCCAATTTGGGTGGAAAAATCCACACTGGGGGTTTTTGGGGGTCAGTTATTGGGTTAGAAAAGGAAATAATTTCGGTGTAAATTCTTAATTGTGTGGTTTAGTTTTTAATTAGACTGAAAAGGCCTCGGAAGAAGCGATTGGTGCCGTTTTTGGGCGGTTTTGCTGCACGCAGAGTCGGGTGCCCACACGGTGCTGAAGTTTTGATGAGATATCCATGAACAAACCCTGAGGATGGAAAAAGGCGAATGAATCTCCGGTTCCCGGCACAGAAAAGCTCCAGGAGGGTCTGTCCTGACAGGGGAGTCCCCAGAGAGTCCCAAACTCACCCCGGGACTGCAGCAGGGTCACGGCCGCCTGAGCAACGTGGGGAAAGGTGCCCCGAGTGAGGATTTGGGTCAGTTTGGAGCTTTTCCCGTCCCCATCTGCCCCTGTCCCCGCAGGGCTGCGGCGGCCGTGACCCTGCTGGAGTCCGGGGGCACCTCCAGCCCCCCGGGGGGTCCCTGCGCCTCCTCTGCCGCGCCTCCGGCTTCAATTTCGGGAGTTTTGGGATGGGCTGGGTCAGACAGAGACCCGGGCAGGGGCTGGAATGGGTCGCCAGTATCGGCAACAACGGTGCCAGCACCTATTACGCGCCATCGGTCAAGGGCCGGTTCACGATCTCCCGGGACAACGGGCAGAGCTCGGTGACGTTGGCCATGAACAGCCTCAAGGACGACGATTCCGCTGTTTATTTCTGCGCCAAATATGCCGGTGCTGGTGCTGCTGGTGCTGCTGCTGGTGACAATCCTGGTGCCGGCCTGTCCCCCAGGCCCTGAGCCCACAAACATCCCCAAATTCCCACATTCTCCCCCAAATCTCAGCTGCTGTTGACACCAAACCGTGACCGTTTCCCCCAAACTCCGCCGTCACCGCCCCAACAGTTGGGATTTGAGGGACCAAACTGAGCTCAGGGTGGGACCGGCCCTGGTTTGGGGCCAAGAGCTGAGATTTGGGGCCAAGAGTTGGGATTTGGGTCAAGAGTTGGGA